>CM056054.1:123125409-123750409 GCA_029574335.1 Rana kukunoris | reverse complement strand
TCTCCTCCCCCCCAAAGATATCTGGTCACTCAACTTCCCAGAGACGAGGAAAAATCGAATGCTCTGATTGGAGCCTTAAAAGAGCTAAAGAACCAGGACGTGGTCCTCAGGGTTCCACCGACAGAGGAAGGGAAGGGGTTTTACTCACACATTTTTGTGGTGAGGAAACCCTCAGGGAAGTACAGGTTAATCCTAAACTTGAAACCCCTAAACAGGTCCATCGCATACAAAAAGTTCCGTATGGAATCAATATTTACGGTCAGGGCCCTCCTTCCACAGAATTGCTTTATGGTCTCCCTGGACCTCAGGGACGCGTACCTGCACGTACCCATCGCAGAGGGGTCTCAGAGGTATCTACGCCTAGCGATAGACCTAGGAGGGCAGGTGATGCATCTTCAGTTCCAGGCTTTGCCATTCGGTCTATCCTCCTCACCCCGCGTGTTCACCAAGGTCCTGGCAGAACCCATAGCATTTCTGCGTCTCCAGGGAGTAGGCATCATAGCCTACCTGGACGACCTGCTCCTTTTTGCGGTTTCTCCAGAACAACTTTCCAGGGATCTGGAATTAACCAAGAGAACCCTATCGGGTCTAGGGTGGCTGTTAAACCTAGAAAAATCCAGCCTGTCACCATCTCAACAGATCTCTTACTTAGGGTACCTTTTAGACTCCACCCTCCTAAGGGTCTTTCTCCCCAGGGAGAAGGCCCTGAAATTAGACAGGGCGGTGGCCACCCTACAGGGCAGTCGTCAGGTGTCGATCAGGACCCTGATGTCGACCATGGGCATGCTTACGTCCACCCTTCCGGCTGTCCAATGGGCAGGCCTTCACTTTCGGCCCCTGCAAGCTTTCCTTCTGAAAATTTGGGATCACGATCTGGAGCGTCTAGATACCCTAGTGCAGGTCCCAACCCAGGTAAAGAGGTCCCTCTGGTGGTGGAGGAAGATTTCCAATTTGTCGCAGGGTCGTCTATGGCATATTCCGGTTCCTCAAGTGGTAACCACGGACGCAAGCGGCAGAGGTTGGGGGGCTCACTTAGGGTCCCTTCCAGCGCAGGGCGTATGGAAAGATGCCGAGTTGGGGAAGTCCTCCAATTGGAAGGAGCTGATGACGGTCGGTCTAGCCCTCAGATTCTTCCAGGAAGAGCTTCAGGGTCACCACGTCCAGGTGCGGTCGGACAATGCTTCGGCTGTGGCCTATCTGAACAAGCAGGGCGGCACGAGAAGTGTAGTCCTGTCGGCCATTACATCAGGGATTCTTCACTGGGCCGAAGCAAACACCCTGTCATTATCAGCGATCTTCCTAAGAGGGATAGAAAACAAGACGGCAGATTTCCTCAGCCGAAGTCAGCTGAGAGAGAGCGAGTGGGCTCTCAGTCAGGAAGTTTTTCATCTCCTAGTCAGGAGGTGGGGTTCTCCGGAGGTAGACCTGTTTCTCCCGGAACAAAGGAGAGGGAGCAAGGGGGGTAGATGCCCTGTCCCAGAGCTGGGGGTTCGGGATTTGTTATGCCTTCCCACCTCCAGTGCTTCTACCGGCAGTTCTAAGAAAGTTCCAACTGGAGAACACCTCTATCATTCTAGTGGCACCTCGCTGGCCGAAAAGGGCTTGGTTCTCGGTCCTCAAACAACTGACCATGGATCCTCCCTTCTTCCTCCCATCCACAAGGGATCTTCTCTCGCAGGGTCCAGTCCTTTGCCCATACCCACACAGGTGGAGCCTAGCGGCATGGTTACTGAGGAGACCTTGCTAAGGTCTAAAGGGTTTTCTGAAAGGTTAACTGCCACCCTACTTAGCAGCAGGAAGAAGGAAACCCGCTCTATTTATAGGAAGGTCTGGCTTCGCTTTAATGCGTGGTGCCTAGAATATTCCTGTTCAGTGCAGAACCCCTCTTCAGTATTGGAGTTCCTACAGTGTGGGGCAGATAAGGGTCTTTCAGTCAGTACCCTTAAGGGTCAAGTTTCTGCCCTTAGTGTATATCTAGAGAGTCCACTGGCCAGTAACTCCTGGGTAATCCGGTTCTTCAGAGCATTATCTAGACAGAGACCGGCCCAGGGGCCCCCCTTCCCCAGGTGGGATTTATCCTTAGTTCTTCAGGCCCTAACAGGGTCTCCCTTTGAACCTCTAGACGGATGTCTGTTGAGGGAGTTGACTTTAAAGACAGTCTTTTTGGTTGCAGTGACTACTGCTAGGAGGGTCAGCGAGATAGAAGCCTTGTCTGTTAGACCCCCTTTTTGTATTGTTTTTCCGGATCGAGTTGTTTTCAAGACTGATCCGGCCTTTTTACCCAAAGTATCTTCTAGATTCCATAGGAGTCAGGAGGTGGTGCTACCCTCTTTTTGCCCTAATCCCTCAGGTGAAAGGGAAATTAGGTTTAGTAAGTTGGACGTCAGGAGATGCATCCTACACTATTTAGAGCTGACCAAAGATTTTAGGAAGTCAGACTCTCTTTTTGTTTTATTTTCTGGAGTTAGGAAAGGACAGATAGCGTCTCGGCGCACAATCGCGAGATGGCTTAGGCTAGCTATTGAACAAGCATATGCCTTGTCTGGTAAAGAGGTCCCTACAGGAATTAAGGCACACTCTACTCGGGCAGTGGCTGCTTCCCAGGCTGAAACCGCTGGAGCCACGCCAGAACAAATATGCAAGGCAGCAACTTGGTCCAGCTACACCACCTTCGTCAAACATTATAGAGTAGACTTGGTGTCGGCAGGCGACCAGGCCTTTGGGCGAAAGGTCCTGCAAGCCATAGTCCCGCCCTAGTTGGTGAGTACTCGATTATCCTCTCTATTGTGGCTGTCCTGAAAGACGGGAAGGGAAAAATGGAGTTACTTACCGGTAACGTCCTTTCCAGTAGTCTTTCAGGACAGCCCTGGTTACCCACCCGAAGTTATGGAAGGTTTGTTTAATACAGGAACATAGTATGATGTTGATGTTTAATGATGGATTACTATGTTCTTGTGTCTCCCCAGCTGACCGGAGGTGCTCGTATAAAAACTGAGGTCTGGCAGGGGGAGGAGAGTTCTTAAAGGCTGTGCAGTGTTTCCTAAGGAAGAGGAGGAGCCTATCTCTCTATTGTGGCTGTCCTGAAAGACTACTGGAAAGGACGTTACCGGTAAGTAACTCCATTTTTCCTTCAAAAGCTCCTAGGTTGCTTTTGCAGTGTGTTTTGGATCATTGTCCATCTGTACTTTGAAGCACCGTCCAATCAACTTTGCTGCATTTGGCTGAATCTGGGCTGACAGTATATCTCTAAACACTGCAGAATTAATCTGGCTGCTTCTGTCACATCATCAATAAACACCAATGACCCGGTGCCACTGGAAGCCATACATGCCCATGCCATCACACTGCTTCCACCCTATTTACAGATGACGTTGTGTGCTTTTGGTTCATGAGCTGTACCAAGCCTTGTCCACACATTTCTTCCTGTCATTCTGGTACAGATTCATATTGGTTTCATCCATCCAAAGAATGCTTTTCCAGAACTGGTTTGGCTTTTTTAGATGTTTTTTTTGGGCTTTTCTATTCTTCAGGCTTATGAATGGTTTGTACCTAGTGGTGAACCCTCTGTATTTTCTCTTGTGAAGTCTTCTCTTGATTGAGGACTTTGACTATGATACACCCACCTCCTGGAGAGTGTCCCTCACTTATCTGGATGTTGTGAATGGGTTTTTATTTACCATAGAGAGGATCCTGTGATCATCCACCGCTGTTGTCTTCTGTGAACGTCCAGGCCTTTTTATGTTGCTGAGCTCACCTGTGCATTCTTCTTTCCTCAGAATGTACCGAGGCATTATAAACCTTCCTACCTGCAATTTGTGTTTTCACCTGCAAAAGATGTGCATTGATGATGTAGTTCACTGTATTATTTGTTGCCCTGTACCCACAGCCCATTATAAAGTAAATCTTCGCATTCCAGTGTCAAGAGTTTGTGTTCAAACATGAGGTATGCCACATGGTAGTGCACAGGTTAATGCAATACCTCTGTCTGTAGTCTAAGAACTGACACTTCCTGTGAAGAAACAAAATATCCCTCAATCCTTAGGTCTCTAAGTCTAGTGCTCTTTAGGTGGGAGCTAAACAGTACTTACATATGACAGACTAAGCAGGCAGAGGAATTAACCACTTGCTGACGGCCGTACGAGTTTGTACGGCCACAGCGCGGCTCTACTTCTCTGACTGAACGAGTTTTCTCGTCCGCCCCTTTTGGCGTTCCCAGCGCGCGCTCTCGAGCGCGCAGCGGGGAACTCCTGTGCTGGCCGTGTCCCTCGGACACAGCCAAACACAGATTGCGGTAAATAGCCAATCACAGCGGCTATTTACAGCGCGATCTGTGTGGCCAATGAGAGATGATCTCATATGTAAACATATGAGATCATCTCTCATTGCCGACTCTCCCTCCTCACACAGACAGCGCGTGTGAGGAGGGAGAGCGAACGGAGCTGCAGCGCTGGGGGGGGAGTAAAGAATCTGTGCCCCCAGGACCATCTGTGCCCCCCAGGACCACAGTGCCCCCCCAGTACCATCTGTGCCCCCCCCGGACCACAGTGCCCCCCCAGTACCATCTGTGCCCCCCGGACCATCTGTGCCCCCCAGTACCGTAGTGCCCCCAGGACCACCTATGCCCCCCCAGTACCAAGGTGTGTCCCCCAGTACCAAGGTGTGTCCCCCAGTACCAAGGTGTGTCCCCCAGTACCACGGTGTGTCCCCCAGTACCACTGTGTGTCCCCCAGTACCACTGTGTGTCCCCCAGTACCACGGTGTGCCCCCCAGTACCACGGTGTGCCCCCCAGTAGCACCGTGTGCTCACCAGTAGCACCGTGTGCCCACCAGTAGCACCATGCCCACCAGTACCACCGTGCCCACCTGTGCCACCGTGCGCCCACCAGTACCACCGTGCCCATCAGTGCCCACCTGTGCCACCAGTACCACCTGTGCCCAGTGCCCATCTGCAATCAGTGCCCACCTGTGCCACCTCATCAGTGCCCACCTCATCAGTGCCCACCTGTGCCGCAGTCAATCAGTGCACATCAGTACCCATCTCATCAGTACCCATCTCAGTGCCATCTGTGCCGCCTCATTAGTGCCACCTGTGCCGCCTCAGTGCCATCTGTGTCGCCTCATTAGTGCCCACCTGTGTCCACCAGTACACAGGCCTCATCGGAGCACATCAGTACCCATCTCAGTGCCATCTGTGCGGCCTCGGTGCCATCTGTGCCACCTCATTGCCATTTGTGCCGCCTCAGTGCCATCTGTGCCGCCTCAGTGCCATCTGTGGGCATTTGTACTTTCCTGGCTTGTTAGGGTCTCAAGAAATGAGAGAGGCCTTCAGTATATCGGGTGTGATCAGATGTGATCATTTTTTTATGATTTGCACCATTGCTTGTAGACTCTAAAACTTTCACACAGACCAAAAAATTTCCAAAAACTTTGGGTTATTTTTATCAAAGACATGTAGCAGTATAAATTGTGGCCAAAATTTATGAAGAAAAATTAATAATTTGCAAAATTTTATCACAGAAACTAAGAAAAAATCATTTTTTTCCCAAATTTTCGGTCTTTTTTCATTAATAGCGCAAAAAATAAAAATCGCAGAGGTGATCAAATGCCACCAAAATAAAGCTCTATTTGTGGGAAAAAAAGGACAAAAAAATCATTTGGGTACAGTGTTGCATGACTGAGTAATTGTCATTCAAAGTGTGAGAGCGCTGAAAGCTGAAAATTGGTCTGGTCAGGAGGGTGTTTAAGTGCCCAGTATGGAAGTGGTTAAGAGAGATCACCATGCAGTATTCCATCACATTACCACATTTGTGATGCAACACAGGAAATCATGAGGCATTGATTGTGACGTGGAAGACGCCTGTTCCTGTAGCAAATGGAGACAACCTGGGTGAATGAATAATAGGACATAGGGGAATCGATTGGTTATGATAGTACAAAAGTCAAAGCCTTATGTACAACCTGGAACTGAGATTCAGGGGTGCTGTACGTGGATCTGTTTGAAGGCTAACACAGGTTGAGGTACCTACACATGATAAAATTTGCTTCTTGCAAATAGTGAAAGCAAGGTCAGATTTATTTTACTGTTTTACAAACAAACATAGCACAGAAGCGTTTAAAAAAAAACTAATAACCAATCAAAGGAAATCTGTGCAGCAGTAATTTGCAATCATGTAGTATGTGATGGAACAGATATTTGCCATATTATGAGGGAATTGGGGCACAGATAAATGACACAGGCCACGCAGGTAGAGCAATTAACAGAGAGATCACAATGCAGTATTTCATCGAATTTTACAGGCTATAACTGCAAGGGATCACACACACACACATGTACATAAACCTTACTGTTATAGTAGAATTAATAATGGTAATAGTAATTGTACTTTGTAATGGATGAGTTGAAAATTATGTTTTGACAAGAGCTGCACATTGAATAGATCTTAAATAGAGCATTGAAGAATTTAAGTGACTGTCAATAGGAATAGACTAGGTTTTGTCTTTTTTTTCTCAATTTTTAACAATTGAAGACGTGTTCAGCTAAAAAAAAAAAAAAACATTTTGAGTTACATTATTATAATAACGCTCTCCTCGTTAAAGAAAAAGCAACACCTTCATGTACTGTGGACAGTGACCATAAATACTTATTTGATTCCTTGTCAGGCTAGTCATTTTAAGAAAACATTTATTTTAATTTTGTGAGATTCCCAATAATGTTAAGATAACAGAATATTTGAAATTCTAATGAACATTTTTTGAAACAAAAAATTAGCAGTATTTGTAGCATCACAAAGCGTAACGCAAAATTTTATTTCCCTAGTAAAATACGTGAACAGCTAGGCATGAAGCCTTTACCAAGAGACAAATTTTCTTCCTTTTCTTCCCCAATGGAAACTGATTCAGGAAGAAAGAAAAAGGTATGGAATTATTTGTACTATTTCATAACCTCGAAAGTTAAGCATGATGAGTACTGATGTATGCATTTACTACAAAGACCAGTGGTATGTCGTATCCTATAAAAATAAACTATAATTTCAGCTTGCTTTTATTGATCTACACAGAGATACAGTTGAACCTCGGATTATTATTATTTTTTATTATTATTATACAGGATTTATATAGCGCCAACAGTTTGCGCAGCGCTTTACAACAGGGAAGACAGTACAGTCACAATACAATTCAATACAGGAGGGATCAGAGGGCCCTGCTCGTTAGAGCTTACAATCTAGGATTACGAGCATAATCTGTTCCAGGAGTATGCTCGTAATCTAAAGTACTTACATATCAAAGCGTGTTTTCCAATTGAAAATTATTTGTTCCGCATTTACTTTAATAGGATGCAATACCGAATGAGCGCCAGAGAGTGCGGAAAACATCCGAAAAGACCAGAGAACACTTTGGCTCATTTCCTGCCCCCCGTAACTCAGGCCAAATTAAGTACTGCAGGCCAATGTTCGGCTTTTCTCGACTCCTGTGCCCCTGTACCTCAGGCCAAATGAGGTACTGCAGGCCTATTTTTGGCTCAGCTTCTGCGCCCCAGTACCTCAGGCCAAATTAGGTACTGCAGGCCTATTTAGCTTGAATTCTGCTCATCTTGCGAGTCAACACTCGCAAACCGAGTCAGAATAATAAAAAAAAAAAAAAAGTTGCTCGCAAATCAAAACACTCTCAAACCAAGTTACTCTTAAACCGAGGTTCCACTGTACTCAAATTTATGTATTGTTCAATTTGGATTACTACACGTCAGCAAGTGTGTTTTAGCACTTGATATATTTATATGTTTCTACTCTAATCACAGCGCTGTCCCAGAATCCTCTCAGTTTTACTATTATGGAAAAAAAATGTGTATTACACTTGTATAAAGAAATTTAGCAAATATGACCCACAGTAAATGACGTGTAACATCAAACAACAATAATTTTACAATTCAAATAAATGTCCATATATGCAGTGATTTTCATACATCAAAAAAAATATGCATCAAACTATCTATATTTATGCAAAACAATTTATGAAAAATTTGTAGCGCTATGTTCATAAATCATATTAACATATCTAAAACATGTAAATAATATAAACTAAATCACCACGTGAAAAAGTGTCAAAAAATTATTAAACATGAGAATAAAAAGAAAATATAGAAAATATATATACTACAAATTATATATTATCTCGAGTGTTCATAAGTGGTCATCCAAAACCCACACCTAAAGTGTGGAAAGAATCAAAAATATCAAGTCCATAAATTGTAGTGTTTTTCCAAGTGCTTTAAAGTTAAACAAAAATGCCATCTTCTCCAAAAAAACTTGATATGATGCTTCCACCACACCAATTGTGTTTCTGTGACTCCGCCCCCTTAAGGATTTGCAAGAATGTGCCTTGCATTGACATGCTTGGCATTAAGGCTTAGTAAAAACTCTCCAAGGTTTCCTAGGCAATTCCAACAGTGTTCAGTAAAACCAGTGTTCTCCACATGTAAGAATAAATGAGTGCTTGCAATAGTGAAGTACTGTAAAACCATTTGTTAAAACAGCACACATAAAATCTCCAAATATTGGACTCGCATCCTTCCAAGAAAAACAAGGCACTTCAAACAAAATCCTTTTTCAGAAGCAAGAGACTAGCAGCAGTTCATGTAATATATAGCGGTCACGGCAAACCCGGAACTGAACCTATAACTCTCACCCTAACTTGCTTGTCTCTCTGTGGTAAGTGCAAATCCTTAACTACTTGCCGACTGCCCACCTTCGTTATACGTCATGACACAACCGAGATATCCATCTCTTCAGTGGGCGGTCGGTCAATCGATAATGGCGGTCTCCGCGGCGGATTCGCCGCGAGATTGCCGTTATCGGTGGCGGGCGAGGGCTCCCGCTGCGCTCCCGTGCCCTCCGCCGCTTACCGGAGCCGTCGGTAGCAGCGGAGGCGATCGGGTCCTCTCCCGTGCTCAGTGGGGATGCGAGTGAGGGAAAAATTTCCCTCATCAGTCCCCGTAGCTCTGCTGGGTGGAAGTGACGTCAAAACGTCAGTCCCGCCCAGCGTCTTAAAGAGACATTTTTTTTTTTAATGTCATTTGAAAAATGACATTTTACATTTTTTTTTTGCATTTAAGCCTAAATATGAGATCTGAGGTCTTTTTGACCCCAGATCTCATATTTAAGAGGACCTGTCATGCTTTTTTCTATTACAAGGGATGTTTACATTCCTTGTAATAGGAATAAAAGTGATAATTTTTTTAGTTTTTTTATTTTAGTGTTAAAAATTGGTAAAATAAATAAAAATAAATACGAAAACAAAAAAAAAAAATGTTTTAAATCGCCCCGTCTCGACGAGCTCGCGGGCAGAAGCGAACGCATACGCGAGTAGCGCCCGCATATGAAAACAGTGTTCAAACCACACAAGTGAGATATCGCTGCGATCGTTCGAGCGAGAGCAATAATTATAGCCCTAGACCTCCTCTGTATCTCAAAAAATGCAACCTGTAGAATTTTTTAAACGTCGCCAATAGAGATTTTTAAGGGTAAAAGTTTGACGCCATGCCACGAGTGGGCGCAATTTTTAAGCATGACATGTTGGGTATCATTTTACTCGGCGTAACATTATCTTTCACAATATGTAAAAAAAAGTGGGCCAAATGTATTGTTGTCTTATTTTTTTATTTAAAAAAGTGAATTTTTTCCAAAAAAAGTGCGCTTGTAAGACCGCTGCGCAAATACGGTGTGACAAAAAGTATTGCAATGACTGCCATTTTATTCTCTAGGGTGTTAGAAAAAAATATATAATGTTTGGGGGTTTTAAGTAATTTTATAGCAAAAAAAAATGTTTTAGTCTCGTAAACACCGAATCTGAAAAACAGGCTCGGTGGTTAAGGGGGCGGAGTCACAGAAACACAATTGGTGTGGTGGAAGCATTATATCAAGTTTTTTTGGAGAAGATTGCATGTTTGTTTAACTTTGAAGCACTTGGAAAATCACTACAATTTATGTACTTGATTTTTTTGATTCTTTTCACACTTTAGGTGTGGGTTTTGGATGACCACTTATAAACACTCATTTAGAGATAATATATAATTTGTAGTATATACAATATTATATATAAGTAGTATGTAGTATATACAATATTCTATATTTTCTTTTTATTCTCATGTTTAATAATTTTTTGACACTTTTTCACATTGTGATTTAGTTTATATTATTTACATGTTTTAGATATGTTTATATGATTTTTTCACACAGCGCTACACATTTTTCATTTAATATTTTGCATATATATCATACCTTTCAAGTAGCAGCTTTAGGCATATATATAATATATATATATATATATATATATATATATATATATATATATATATATATATATATATATATATATATATATATATATATATATTTTGAGTATATATATTTGCATTTATTTTTCCTGTGCGCAGTGGTGGTTTGAGAAGGTAAAGGGGCGCGTATACTATCTTTAACCAGAGTTTCACAAAACAATCTATATTAAAGTGCTTCAAATAATTATTTTTATGGTGCTCTTTATGCAAAGTGCTCCAGTGCAGTTCATATGTGCATATATAAAAAGTGCCTCCTCCACCACTCTGTGTATTATAACACTTACCAGATCCTTTTGTACTTTGTGCTTTTCAGCTACAAAGTCTCCATAGGCTTGTGGATATTACCCTCCCGGCTCTCTGCGGGAATCAGGTCGCTCCTCCACTATTCCAGCTCGCACTACTGTGTATTCACTCCTCGATACTCACACAGGGGAACAGCAGGGGAACCCACATAGTATAATTTTGTTTAGTAAAATAGATTATTTTAAAACATATTTGCACTCACTTGTACAATGTATTAAAATCGCTACAAGAACAGGAACCGCCGCAGCAGTGTGCATTTCACTGTCCAGATATGACGTCATTGGATAGTCCTGGGCAAACTGTTTCACCATCCAATCAGGCTGTCTGTAAGGATGTGGGGAGTGTGAACGTTCGTTTGAATCACTGCTGCGATCTGAACGGAAGTGGAAGTGGGTACCAAAATAGCCTTAGTCGTAGCTAGTTTGAAACAGATCTGGCAAGATATATATATATATATATATATATATATATATATATATATATATATTGTGATGGTTTGGATCTGTCTTGCCTGATGGATGGCTGGTTTTCGCCATATGTTGGAGAGACAGACACATTTATTGCACAGCTGTGTGGTCAGCTTTTTAAGTCTGACCTGAACAGCATTCAGGGCTCCACCTTCCCGAGGAGTCCAGGTCTAGAAGGGAGAACCCTGAGAGTGCAGGTGTGCACTAAATTAGCTGGAGAAGCTAGAGAAGCTGAAGAGTGCAGGCTGCACTATAATACCCAGAGGCCTGAGTCTGAGGTGGCTGACAGGAGTCAGGAAGGCTTCACGAGGGAGCCTGAGCAGTGCGGTGCTACTGCTAAAGATAGCCACGTTATACGTGTAAGCCAGGAGGCTGAAGGTACCATTTTGTATGGACTGTGAAAACCCCTGTATATTTTTCTGTTGGATGCAATAAAACCGTGTTTTTTTTGCTAATTCTGCTTGAAGACCAGTGACTGTGCAACTCTACATTTATCGCTAATTTTGCGACTTTATCACAATATATATATATATATATATATATATATATATATATATATATATATACACACACTCGCATACACATGTATAAGCACATGTGCACATGTACAAGCTCCACCTCTACACAATTGGCCTATCAGGGTAGTGTCACAGAAAATTTGAATATTTAATTGATACCACCAATTATTCAAGTGGTTGGTGACTACACCTGTTTTCAGTCAGCAAGAGAAGGGGGAAAGGAAAGGAAGACAATATAAAAATTGTTGAGCCTAAAAAGAAGTGTGTTAAAAAAAATATATATATTCCAAGGGAAAAATTTATTCCTTGGAAAAAGTAAAAGTTTAGACTAATATTTAAGTGAAATACTTTGTGGTATTAACACAATGTAAGGTCAAGATTTGTGGCAGGATCAAAAGAAAAGACCTGCATGGTAATGCTTTAGAGCAGGGATGTCAAACTCCATTTCATTGTGGGCCGCATCAGCATTATGATTGTTCTCAAAGGGGCTGGTTGTATCTGTAAGATTAGATGTCCAGCACATCCCCTCCCCTTACATAACATGTCAAGAGCCACCCCACCATCAGAAGTTGAGTCCCCCACCCTCCCTTACATCACAGTGCACCCCCTTTCCTCATGTTGCTGCTGGGAAGTATCTGGATGCATTGCTTAAAAGCAGAAAGTAGGGGTCTGGAGGAGGACCAGATGAGGTCTGGAGCAGGACCAGATGAGGTCTGGAGCTCTCCTGCAGCTGAGGAGGGGGGTGCAAGTGCCCTGTATTGAGGTGGTTAAAAGCATCGCAAAAGAAATCATTAATCTAATGCTTTCCAAAAACAAAACAAAAATAGTTTACATCAACTCTAAAACGCCGCTCCCAGCCTCCTAGACCATAGAGTTGAGGAGAAATGGTCCGATCTCTCTTCACCTCTATGGCTAGCTGTGGCGGTGAGAACGATAATCCCGAGAAACAACAGCGGGTAAAGAGAGAATCGCCTGCTGAAGATTTTATTATCGGGGTTATGGCTGACGCAGCTGGCCATTGCCCTGGTAAACCGCTTCACACCCGTAACGTAAATGTACATTAGGGGGTCTTGAAGTGGTTGAGCTTTAATAATAAATCCTAGAAGCTGATTGGTTACTATGCACAGGTGCACCAGTTTTAGTAGATCTTCCCCATGGTGAGAAATGTAGTAAATTTAGATGTCAGGAGAAGGATATGACACAGAAGACACGTAGAGCCGTTGGCCCTGGTACTGAGGTGCTCTGGAAAGAGAATCCTCCCTATTACTTCACAGATGCAGGGAGGAATATTTATAAATCTTTGCGATCCCATTTATTTGTATTTTTTTAAGCTTTAACTTAAATTATAACTAAAGGCAACTTTTTTTTTTAGAGTAGTGAGGATTTACATCAGTAGTCTCTAAACTGTGGCCCTTTGGAAGTTTCTATCCAGCCCTTGAGACATTATTCCCCCCCACCAAAAACAACAGTGGGGAATAGTTCCTCCCACTGACACCAATGACGGGGCACTATTCCTCCCACTGACACCAACAATTGGGCATCATTCCTCCCATTGATACCATAGATGAGGCACTATTCCTCCCACTGACACTAATGATGGGGCAGTATTGCTCCCACTGACACCAATAATGAAACAATATTACTGACACCGACAATGGAATACTATTTCTCCCACTGACACCAATGATGACACACTATATTTCCCACTAATACTAATTATGGGGAACTATTACTCCAGTTAATACCAATGATGGGGCACTATTACTCCAGTTCATACCAATGATGTGGCACTCTTACTCCAGTTAATACAAATGATGGGGCACTATTCCTTCCATAAATGGCAATGATGGGACATTGTTTACTCCCACTGACGCCAGGACATCTTCTCCCCCCATTGACCACAGTACGGCCCCCCTAAAGTTTAAAGGACAGTAAAACAGGCCCTTTGTTTATAAGGTTTGGAGACTTCTGGTTTAGATCATGGTCAGGCTTTTATTGCTGTACTTGCTCCTGTTAGGGAAATTCACCTTCTTCAATTGTCTTTATCACCAGTGTCTGGGGGACTGAAAGAGAAAGTATATCCATTTTTAAGTTGCACTCAGAACTTCCATACTGTAAATCTTCCCCTGGGTACACTTATAACCATAACAACTGTCTAATACATCATACAATTTTCTTGCACAATTTTCCTTTAGATTTACCCAAACCATATTATAGAGGTCAAACACTTTCAATTTGTATGCAGTCAGACAGGCTTTTGAACTACATAGTTGAAAGTAAATCTAAAGGAAATTGAATAAGAAAATGGTATAATGAATGGCCAGCTTTAGAGGAGATGTGCCTCATATTGGAAAGATATCTTCTCGCTTCCTGTAGCGATGGGGGGGGACTAGTGGGAAAAAGTTTTAGCTTTAAATATAGTTTATTGTAAGAAATGCATTGTGTGTGGTAATCATCAGAACCTATTTTAATTTTTCCTAAATAACACTCTTTTATGCTATTTAATAGAGCAGAGTATTATTGTTGCTACTTTTTCACTTTAAGAATCTTCTAATCCCATTTGTGTCTTATCAGAATAACACCCTTAATGCAATTTTGCTGCTTCTCAAGGACCTGGACACAGAAGATTTGGAAATTGTTCAGAGAACCGCAGGGAATAGGATTCATCAGCTACAGAGAAAAGAGCTCCAGCAGGAGAGATAAATGTGTCAAGGAGGCAGGTGCATGTACCGTCTGCAACTTGAGCATTCCAATGACAAACTGCAATCTAGATCATAATCGCACTATACATAAATTTTTTTGATGAATGCTGAAGTTGAGAGAAACAAATCTAGCAAAATTAGCTTGCCAATGCATTTTTTCTCTGCAAGATCACAGTTGAAAACTATTTATGATACAGTTTAGGAACAAATCATATTTCTCATTCTGCACCTAAACGTTTTAGATGGAATAAAATGTATGTGTCTTATTTGCTAAGGAGCTGACTTTTGTTGAGAAAATAAATGTGCATAATTTTTCAGTTTATTTGCTGAAGATGAATTCATTAATGTGCCTAGTATCTGTAAGGTCCTTTTGCTTATTTCAAAATGCTGCCTAAAGTAAAACAAAACAATTTTCCTATGCAATGAAACATATTCCCAGTTGTAATAATTAAATAAAGTAGACTAGATTGGTTAAAAAAGATTATTGTTGACTTTATTGTAAAGAAGCATCATATTAAAAAAAAACTGCCCTAGAGCAGTACTAGTTTGACATTTTGTGTTTCTTTGCACAACCCTAGACTATCCTAGCTGCAAGGGAATGCAAACATTTGTTCTATACTTTACAGCTCTGCACTATTTTGTTCCCTGAATTGAAAAACCTGCCACTATATACTGTAGTGTGAACTAAAGGGTATGTCAACACCAACCATGAACCTTTCTTGCTTGGTCCCATTGGACTTTTTAAAGTGGTTGTAAAGGCATAAGTTTTTTTACCTTTATGCATTCTATGCATGAAGGTAAAAAAAAACCTGGGGGCCAGATCCATAGAGCCAGTACGCCGGTGTATCTCCTGATACGCCGGCGTACTTTCAAATTACCCGCGTCGTATCATTAGTTTGAATCCTCAAACCATGATACGACGGCTTTGGGCTTCGATCCGACAGGCTTACATCTTTGTACGCCTTCGGATCTACGCTGCAATATTTTTGCACCCGCTGGGTGGAGTTTGCGTCGTTTTCTGCGTAGGGTATGCAAATTAGCTTTTTACGGCGATCCACGAAGATACGATCGGCCGTCGCATTCTCTTACGTCGTCGCTAGTCGGCTTTTCCCGGCGTATAGTTAAAGCTGCTATTATCCGGTCTATAGTTAGACTGGCCATTTAAGTATGGGCGTCGTTCCCGCGTCAAATTTTCATTTTTTTTTGCGTAAGTCGTCCATGAATAGGAATGTACGTAATTTACGCTACAAAAAAAAAGTTTCGACGTAATTTCGCGCAATGCACGGCGGGAAATTTGAACGGAGCATGCACAGTTCGATCGCCGCAGAGACGCGTCTGAGTTAAATTATTCACGCCCCCTAATCGCGTAATTCGATTCCGCCGCGAGAAATACACTACGCCGCCGTACCTTACAGGCCGAAATCTTACTGGATTCGACTTAGAGCCAGGTCAAATACGGCGGCGTAGTGTATCTCTGATACACTGCGCCAGGGCAATTCTCTGTGGATCTGGCCCTATGTGTGCAGCAGCCCCCCCCTTCAATATTTACCTGAGCCCCATCTCAATCAATGTGAATGAGAGCAACAGCTCTCCAGGGGGCCCCATTCTCCTCATTAACTGAGATGTTGGCTCCCACTACTGTCAATCACAGCAAGTAAACCAATGACGAGAAAGCGGGGGGTGCGGCCCAGCCACTCTCTGTGTCTGAATGGGCAAACAGAGCAGTGGCTCGGGTGCCCTCATAGCAAGCTGCTTGCTATGGGGACACTTGGCAGGATGGTGGGGCCAGTAACACCAGCAGGGCACTTGAGAAGAGGAGTATCAGGGCTACTCTGTGCAAAACCACTGCACAGAGCAGGTAAGTATAACATGTTTTTGTTATGTTCAAAATATAAAAAATTTGCCTTTGATATCACTTTAATCAATTGTCGACCGCAATACATATATGTACGTTGCGGTTTGCAAGTGGATTACCTGGATTATGGCTGAAGATATCAGCCATAACCCTGTTATTGTCATTTTCAGCCTGTGGCTGGCTTTCTCTTTAAAACGCAATCTGAGCGTCTCATGAGCCGCTGAAACTCTTTCAGAAGTGGCTTAACGTTTCCACCGGCTTGCCCAAGAAATTATGCGGCTGGCTGGTCACAGAGGCAATAAAAAACTCTATGGCCTTGGAGGACCGCAGCGATAGTCCTCCAAGGCTTTTAGGCCACGTACACACGATCGAACATGTCCACTGAAACTGGTCCGCAGACCAGTTTCAGCGGACATGTTCGATCGTGTGTACACCCTATCGGACCGCTTTCCAGCGGACCAAAGTTTCAAAACATGCTTGAAAACATGTCCGCTGGAAACCTGTCCGTCGGACAGGTTCAATGGTTTGTACACAAAATCATCGGACCAAAAACCCGCGCATGCTCAGAATCAAGTCGACGCATGCTTGGAAGCATTGAACTTTGTTCTTTCATCACGTCGTTGTGTTCTACGTCACCGCATTCTGGTCCGAGGGGATTTTGGACCGATGGTGTGTATGCACATCAGACAACAGACCACTTCAGCGTGGTCCGATGAAAACGGTCCGTCGGACAAGTTTCATCGGACATGTCTGATCGTGTGTACGTAAGTGAGAAATTTGAGGTCTTTATGACCCCAGATCTCTCCATAAAGAGCACTTGTAATCCTTATTTATTTTCCAAGGGATGTTTACATTTCTTGTAATAGGAATACAATTGCTAAATAACTAAATTAAAAGGACATTGTAAATATAAAAAATAAAATGAATAAGAAAATGCTTTAAAGCGCTCCCATCCTTCTACTCCCACACAGAAGCGAATGCATAAGCAAGCTGCGCACATATATGTAAACTGTGTTTGCACCACACATGTGAGTTATCGCCACAAATTATAGAACGAGAGCAATAATTCTTGCGCTAGACCTCCTCTGTAACTTTAAACCAGGTAACCTGTAAAGCTGTTTAAAGCATCACCTATGGAGATTTTTAGGTATCTTTGTTTGACACCATTTCACAAGCATGTGCAATTTTAAAGTGTGACATGTTAGGTATCTATTTACTCAGCATAACATCATCGTTCATATTACAGTAAAACCTTGGTTTGAGAGTAACTTGGTTTGAGAGCATTTTGCAAGACAAGCTAATTTTTTTAATACATTTTGACTTGATATACAAGCGATGTCTTGATATATGAGTCACAACAGAGTATAAAATAGAAGAGTCTCCTCCAAGTGTAGCAACATGTTTAAATTTAATGAAGATACATTTAGAAACTCACATGGTTGATGACTAAAACAGGCACACCTAAGTATGCAGGCATCAAGGGTAAAAATGTCCACATAGACCATGCTCCGCACCACCATTCATGTCGTCCCTTCCACAAGCGGTTCAATCCTCGCTTTCAGATCGCTTTACTTCAGGGTAGTCCTCCTGGTCATGATTGCAGACTGACAGCGGTGAGAGCCGGCAGTGAGGAGGGTGGTATATGTGGATCGCTTTACCCCGGATGCCTACATATTTTAGATGTGCCTCTTTTAAAGGAGTTGTAAATAAAAAATATTTTTATGCTGAAATTACTGTTTACAGGGTATAGAGACATAATAGTTAACTGATTCCTTTTAAAAACAATTAAAAATAGATAAAAATCAATCATATAATGTACCTGTAGCCTTAGAGGTGCCTCTCTTCTCTTTTAAACTCTGTAGCTCCTGCTGGATTTTGCTTCTAATTCCCTTGGGGAGGCTGCCATTTGTGGATGGACATTTTATGGTTACACAACTTATCACATTGCTACTCTTTTTATATGAACTATAGACTTAAGGACTGAATCGTGGAATGAATCATTTGAGTTTCCATTATTTCTTATGGGAAAAGTTGCTTTGATATACAAATGCTTTGGATTACAAACATGCTTCCGGAACGAATTATGCTCACAAGCCAAGGTTTTACTGTATACAAAAAAATATGCTGTTTCACAAAGAGGCTTGGTTCCTCCAGAATGAGGCTTGGTGTGCAAGCTGAGCCCTGTTGTTGTTCCAGCACTTCTGGTTTTCACAAAGAGGCTTGGTTCCTCCAAAATGAGGCTTGGTGTGCAAGCTGTCGTGCCATTTTGGATAGGAAGCAACATTGAATCCTCCAGCTGAGTGCACATGGTGAGTTAGATCTCCATTGATTGGGTCAAATTTTATAAATTGGAGGGGGCTACAGTGGAGAGATACCCCAGACAAAGTGCTTTGCCACGAAACGCATCGGGAGAAACTCCATTGCCGCCCCACTTGTATACAAGCGCATTTTATCTCAGCCAAATGTAAGTTTGACAGCTGTAATAAACCTTTTTATTGATCCATACGGTATCACGCTATGTGGCCACTTTTTCTTTTCTTCCTTTATACTTTCAACCATTTATGAGACCACCAGCCCAGGGAATATTATCTCCTGCATAGCTTCCCATCCACTTCCATTCATCCATCCTGGAGAGGAGTTGATGACCGGCTAAGTTGTGACCATCTGTGATATTATCACTATAAGACTTTTGGTGGCGTATGTTACCTTAAGTCCATTGGCTCTGGTAAGCCTGCATTACTTTCGGTGATGGGATTACTGCACACTTGAAGAAAGTCACCTGTTATATTCCATTAACTTGATTGTTCTGGATTCTTATGGACTTTATTATATTCTTTGTGTGTTAAAAATTGCACTATCACGTCTGTGTGTCTTGATAGCGGTGTGCCATACATACGCCTTACTCATCATACAGACTTTTTTTCATATATATTTTGTTGATCTAATATTGATGTTTGCATATATTATTGATGTGAATCATTGTTTTATGCTTCATTAATTCACAATGTTTTTTTATAATTAGCATTGTGTAAGCGCTACACACTCAGACTCTTTTTGGCTTTTTTTTGGTTTTACTTCATACAAACCATGTTAGCAGCTATTACATTTCATCTTGGCAGGGCAGTGTATCCACCACCTTTGTTGACTACGAGACTATCCTAAGCAGTAGAACAGTGACGGCCTTAGAGAAGGATGATAAACAGACAAAGGAGGTCTGGTTAGGAGGCAGTGCCATCTACCAGCACCGCAGTACCTCGTTAAAGGCCAAGTACCAGTGGGGTGTCACCTCAGTCCCAAAGGGTTAGGTCCCATGCCAGCCTTCTCTATTCCCATTAGAACCCCTTGTGGCTTCCTTCTAATTCAGAAGAAACAAACTTCCCCCCTTTCACTGCCCAGCCAGGAGTCCAGATGAACACAGAATTTTTCTCTTTCATGGACGGAGACAACAGCATATTCTTGAGATTAGGCTAATAGCCTTCTATCAGGAGAGGACTAGGCAGAAATATGTTAATGTGTTAATACAACTTTAAAACTGTACAGTACCGCCCAGGAGGCAGTCCCTCTGGGTACAACCCCTCTCCCTGCATGCAGCAGCTCAGTTTTTTTCTGCCTAGCATAGGAGAAGGACCTGGCTCCCGTTGGGCCCAACGGTCCTGTGGATTTTTTTGCTTTTTTTGGATCCTGAGATCTACTATTAACTGCCGGCTGGGCTACAGGCTGGATATCTAGATCCTTGTAGTATCCCCAGTCCATCCATTGAGCCTGTGCAGGCCTTTAGCTATGCGCTGGGTCGGCCACGACATGCCCGTTGCTCCAGGGGTGGCCGGTGAGCTACATGCCCTGGGGCACACATATGACCGGGCTATTCCTGTCCGTGTCACAGTGTGCCGGGCCGACAGCTACCCCCGTACTACTCGGGTGGTGGATCTGTCAGGATTGTGTCCAGCAGTCCTCACAGGATGGGTAAGTACAGTTCCCCCTGTTTTGTCAGGATGGAACAGCTGGGCATTCCTGGGGAGGTCGATTAGGGGGTCTCTCACCCTTCCTTTCCTCTCTCCCTGTCCTTCCCTCCTCCCCATGTGCTGTAGTGATTGGGCATGCTGTGTACTGACCTGGGGGGCCGCCGGGTGGGCTTTGTTTTTGCCTGTGAGCTGCACTGTGTCTGAGGTCTGCTCTCTGCTGAGGTAGGTGCTGCTATGTGTGTAGGGGCCTTGATTTGGGTGGCCAGGTGTTGTCTGCCATTTCTTTATTTTCCTTCACAAGGTCGCTGGACACAGCGGGACCATTTTGGCGGTGACCGGCGCTATTTCTAATGGAATAAGCGATGGCCATTTTCATGTGGTCCACGCGCTTTTGTACACAGAGCTGGCAGCCATTTTCTTGTGGATTTCACTGAGGTTTTTTTGCTGAGGTTTTTGCTTCTAGCGGTCAAACGGCTCTCAGAGTGGCGCGAGCAGCCAAAATCACCTCGGAGAGGGAGATTGACACGGGGAACACTTCAATCAGGGAGAGCGGATGGCTGCTGTGCGGTGCCTGGTTCAGGTGGTGCCTTAGGTCCTTAGGGTGTCAGGCAAGTGGGTCAGCATGGCGTCAGAATCTAGCCCTTCTTCCCCAGACATTCCTGTATTGGCAACCCGTGCCCCTGCACCTGCTGTAACACTATGTTGGCGGTACTGGAGGCTTTTGTTGCCAGGGTTTAAGCGCTGTTACCCCTTTGAGGAGTGTCTCCTGAAAAATGGACAACTACCCTGATTGTGGACCCCCCGGTATACAGGTTGAATAAGGTAACCACGATTCCAGTGGGGGTACCCCTGCCTTTAAAGTCCCTGCAGACAGGAGGGCCGAGGCAATGGCCTGGTCCATGTTCACGGTGCTTGGGTCAGCATTACGGCCTGTATTGGCCACGACCATGGTGTCACAGATGTGATGGAGTTGATAAAATGACTATTGTGTCTATGTTGTCTCTCTCTCTTCTAACCGCTCAAATATTATTTATTTTGTTTATTATTTTTATTATTTCTTTCCTTTCATGTTGCGATATAATGTGTGTGTGTGTGATTTAGTATTCGTGTAACAAGACAGTGGTATTTTCCTTGACTCAAAAATGACAAACAGATAAATGACAGATATCTCTCCCAATACCCACTCCTCCCCCCTCCCATCGACCATGCAAGATGACGCTGAGCTGTGGAATGTGGCCAAGAATAGATGTCACAAGAGAAGACCATATGTGGATGAGCCAATAATATACACACATATGTGATGACGTTTGCTTATGTCACGTTGTTTTGTGTTTCAGTGTGGTCTCTTTTGCATGCATGCTATCACATCCACATGAATTTGGCTCAGCGGCAGAATTTAACATGTATCCTGGAATTGGACTAGGGAAACAGTCTATTACACAGACACTTACTGAATGGGCAAAATTTGTTGCACCATGAGTTGGTAGAGCAACAGGCTTCCCCGGTCTGAGTGGAACTGGCCGATCAGCAGGTGCATGGCCTTAAGTATGTCTGAGATGCGGCCTTGGATACAGCTCCCTTGCTATCCAGAGCCTCAGTATCTGCTGTGGTGCACCGTCACCTGATTTGGCTTAAAGGCTGGTCCGCGGACCAGACTTCCAAGCAAGCTCTGGCGGATCTGCCCTTCCAGGGAGAAAGGTTATTTGGAGCCTCTCTGGATGACATTATTAAGAATGTCACTGGGGGTAAGAGCACGCTGCTCCCGTAACTCAAAGGGTAAGGAGCCACGCCGTAGACCAGGGACCTCCTTTTCCACTCAGAAGCGTTTTTTTTTGTCAGCCCGGGCCCGCAGGTAAGCATTCCCAGCCTGACAAGGGCCCAGCTGAGGTACAAAAGCGTCCCCGTTTCCAATCTGTTTGTAGTCCCAAAAAGGGACGGGGTTCATCCAATCCTGGACCTCAAGGCCCTCAACTCCTTTGTAAAAATACGAAGGTTCAGGGTGGAATCAGCTTGCTCTGTGGTCACTGCACTCCATCCGGATGTTTTTCTGGTGTCCTTGGACATCAAGGACGCATACTTGCATGTCCCTATATATGCCAGGCATCAGAAATGTCGGCGCTTTGCAGTCGGGGACGATCACTACCAATTTGTAGCTCTCCCTTTTGACCTGGCATTGGCACCAATGTGCTCGCCCAGATTATGGCTCTGCTGAGACAGAGAGGAATCGCTATTGTGGGCTACCTGGATGACCTCCTTCTGAGAGCAGCTTCAGACTCAGAATTAGTGGAGGATGTGGCGATTGCCAGTCAGACCCTTCAAGATGTTGATGTTGGTACCGACTCGGCACCTGGAATACCTGGGCTTGATTCTGGACTTCTCAGAGGCAAGAGTTTTTCTTCCTTTGGAAAAATTGCAGACTCTTCGGGCTGTGGTGAATCTGCTGGCATCCCGCAGGTGGTCGCCGATGCGCTTTTGCATGCCAGCCCTGGGTCTCATGGAGGCGGTCCCTTATGCTTAATTCCACACTTGAGTCTTGCAAAAAGAGATCCTGTCCAAATGGGACAAATTTCCGTTGTCCCCGGTTTGTCAAATCCAGGTGAGTCGGCCAGTCCGGGCTTCCCTGGTCTAGTGGCTGAGATCTCTGGCCCTTCAGTCAGGAAAGTCGTTCCTTCCCTTTCACTGGGCAGTGATCATGACGGACACAAGCATGACCAGTTTGGGGCGTACAGTTGACACATGTTCGCTGGACGCAGAAAGAATCCCGCCAACCGATCAATGTGCTGGAACTTCGGGCAATCGGGCAGTGCCTCTCCACATGGTCACAGGCTGCAAGAACGTCCAGTCAGGATCATGTCGGACAAAACCACAGCGGTGGAATATGTCAACCATCAAGGGGAACAAGAAGCTTGGCTGCAGCATTGGAGGTCGCTCACATCCTGCGGTGGGCAGAGCGAAGCGTGCTGGCTCTGTCCGTCATATAAATTCCAGGCGTAGTAGACTGGCAAGCTGACTGCGTAAGTCGCCAGATGCTGGAACAAGGAGAATGGTTGCTACACCCAGATTTGTTTCATCTTCTTTGTCTACAATGGGGCATGACAGACGTGGATCTCCTGGCTTCTCGACTCTACCGAAAGGTATTGGGGTTTGTGGCCAGGTCCAAAGATCCCTGGGCGGACGCGACAGATGCGTTGGTAGCTTTGTGGGGACTGTATCGGCTAATTTTTGCCTACCCCCATTAAAGCTTTTTCCCCCCGTTTCCTTTGCAGAGTAGAGTCTGAGGGGACTCCGATGATTCTACTTGTCCCAGATTGGCCTCGGCATCCCTGGTACCCCGACTTAGTGTGACTGGTGGCAGACGTTCCTTGGCGGCGGGAGAACCTTCTGTTGCAAGGTCCCATTCTCATCCTGCTTACAGTCGCTGACTTTATCGGCCTGGCTATTGAAAGCCAGGTGCTAAGGGACCGCGGCCTGATGGATCCGGTGATTTCTGCCATGCTAATAGCACGTAAAAATCTTATTTTCTGAAGATTTATCACCGTGCGTGGAAGGCCTACATCTTTATGCGTGAGGAGGTGAGTGGCGTTCACATGAATATTCGGTTTCCAGGATTCTGCTGTTTTTACAGCAAGGTGTGGACCAAAGACTTGCCTTAAGTACAATAAAGGGACAGGTTTAGCCTTAGCTGGGTTTTTTCAACGACCCTTGGCAACTCACTCTCCGGTGAGTATGTTTGTGCAGGGGGTTTGACAGGTGGCCCCTCTGGTCCGTTCTCCTCTACCCCCACCGTCCTGGACATCTGTTCACACCTTCACAACATTTTACAAGGTTGGTGTGAGAGCGCATCTTTGGATGCTTGCTTCGGACACAAGGTTTTGCAGGCGGCTGTTTAGGTTTGCAGCTCTTCTGTTGAGGAACTGTGGTTGTTTGGGTGGAGTTTGATTTGTGTGCTTTTTCCCCCCTTAGTTTTTTGACACTGCTTGGGGACGTCCCTAATGTCAAGTATATGCTGCTGTGTCCGTCTATTAACGAAAGAGAAAATGGGATTTTTGTACCGTAAAATCATTTTCTCTGAAGTTCATGGACGGACACAGCACCCACCCCTCCTTTTTTATGAACTGAGCTGCTGTATGCAGTGAGAGTGGAGAGCCCTAACAGTGGAGGAGTTTAAGATTTTTTTGGGCCTCAAATTCTGTATGTTCATATTGGTCAACCCATCCTCCATCCACCACATGCCCAACTTTTCCTCAGTAATGCCCAGAACCTGATATCTCATGATTATGAGGTTCCTACACTATAATGATAATAAATCCCCAAACCCTTCCTTGACTACCCGGAGGAAATGACCACTGCCCTTATATTCCCGAATGGCCCACCAGAAAATATTTGATCCAATGTGCTTAGCCGACTCTCCGAGCGCCACTTTACTGATAAAATGTGTTCCAGAGGAGGAGTTAGAAGAGACGCCACTTATTATTGTCCCCAATGTTCTTCAGAACCAGGCCTTTGCATAGGTGACTGTTTTCGGTGTTACCATACTTCAGTAGATTATTAGAGAAGTATGGTCACTATAGCCCTCACTTCTTGCCATTTACCATAACACCCCTTATAAATGATAACTATAATAGAAAATAAATTAATATATAAATAAATAGCAAGTAATGCACCAGTCTACCTACTATAACTTAAATAACACCAAAAAACACATTAGCATCTAGACCCCAACGTGACAGGTGCCTAATAGTTACACTTGATAATTAGTGGTCATTAGGTGAAAATAAAATGACAATATTCCATAAATAATCATAATAACATAGATTAAATGAATTCATTTAATATCCACTAATTTGGGTTATTTTTTACCAAAGATATGTAGCAGTATAATTTGTGGCCAAAATGTATGAAGAAAAATTAATAATTTGCTAAATTTTATCAAAGAAAATATTTATTTTTCAAAAATGATAGCCTTTTTTCATTTAAAGCGCAAAAAAATTCCAGGAGGTAATCAAATACCACCAAAATAAAGCTCTATTTGTATGAAAAAAAGGAGCAAAAAATGATTTGTCATTCAAAGTGTGAGAGCACTGAAAGCTGAAAATTGGTCTGGACAGGAGGGGGGTTTAAGTGCCCAGTAGTGGTTAAACAGGCTAGATAGTTTATTTACGCTAGGCCCACTTTTAGGTAACAAGTGATTGACTTCAAATGTAAACAAACTGCTCTACGTGCTCTTTGTCAATGCCTTTGTCAATGTACTAAAGGAAATTGCATCTTAAATCCCTAAAGGTATAGTAGCTAACAGAAAAAATCTTTCTGTATATTGTTTCAGTAATCAATGAGTAAATGGTTCTTGCTCGTCATAGTAAATGGGCCATGAAGTCATTTTACTAATTGACCAGATAGATTAATGTATTGATAAATTATCAGACGCAAACAAGAACATTCTGTCATGTAATTCAATGTTTTTCTTGGCTTTCAGCAGGTAGCTATTTTACAGAATAACATTAATAATTAATGGAGTAAGATTTTTTTTTATATATGTATATATATATATATATATATATGTGTGTATATATATATATATATATATATATATATATATAAATGGTATACAAGTGAAATGGCTTGTTTTGTGCTGTCTATTAAATTGCTGATCTACAGCGTAATGTAATTTTCAATGTGTTTTCTTGTTATGTAAGTGATGTTAAAGTACATTTTTATACATATAGATAATTCTCTATCTGTCTGTATCTATCTATCTATCTATCTATCTATCTATCTACATATACTGTATATACACATACATATAGATAGATCATTTTAGTGCTAAGAACAGGACTTGCGTGCTCTGCCTCAAAATAGTTCAGAAAAAATGGAAAAGAAGCAGGACCATAGCATAATTCCGTTTTATTAAAAAGTGAATAATAAAAAAAAGCAAGCCAAATGGCCTCTTACATTAGAAAGTGCCTTGCCTCGGCACTGAAGGTATTCGCCTATACTGCCAGATTGTGAAGCAGCCGTCCTTCTCACGCCATGATGGATCAGTGTGCGTTCCACTACCTAGAGCTGCAGAAACCGTAACTGAGAGCGTGACCGGGATATGCCTCAACGTACTTTTCGTTGTGATGAAGTAGTCAAGAAGCGTTTAGTTTCTACGCTAATCATAGTGTACAGCATACTATACCTTTAACCACTTGATACCCGCCCGCCGTCAAATGACGGCGGGCGGGATACTCTATTGTCCTGACAGGATGTCATATGACGTCCTGTCATTTTAAAGCGGCTAGCGGCACGCGCGTGCACCCGTCGCGTCACCGAGAACACTGTGCGTGTGCCCGATGGCCGCCGGGCACACGCGATTGCCGACAATTGAGCTGGTACGTGGAACTCTGTGTGTAAACACAGAGCTCCACGTCCCTGTCAGGGAGAGAGGAGACCGATCTGTGTCCCTTGTACATAGGGACACAATCGGTCACCTCCCCCAGTCACCCCCCTCCCCCTACAGTTAGAACACAAACTAGGAGAAACATTTAACCCCTTCCCCGTCCCCTAGTGGTTAACCCCTTCCCTGCCAGTTACATTTATACAGTTATCAATGCATATTTATAGCATTGTTCACTGTATAAATGTAAATGGTCCAAAAAAAAAGTGTCCGATGTGTCTGCTATAATGTCCCAGTCCCGCAGATCGCCGCCATTACTAGTAAAAAATAGATAAAAAATAAATCATAATTATGTCCCCTATTTTGTAGGCAATATAACTTTTGCGCAAACCAGTCACTATACGATTTTTTTTTTACCAAAAATATGTAGAAGAATACGTATCGGCCTAAACTGAGATAAAAAAAAGTTATTTCTTTATCGTACATCACGGGACACAGAGCGCATAGCCATTACACTTGGGTTATATGGGTACCTTCAGGTGTGGACACTGGTGTAATCAATTTCACAGGAAGTTTCCTCCCTATATAACCCCCTCCCACTGGGAGTGCTTCAGTTTTTTCGCCAGTGTCTTAGGTGTTGGTCACGTCTAGCTGTCCCTCGGAGGTCTCGGGACCCAGGATAGCTCGCCGGATCCGTCCGAAGTGCTTCAAAGCCAAGGTGTACGGTACCCGGGCCCTGCTGGAGTGGGGTTTTTGCCTATAATGCCTCTCCTTGGAGGGCTGGATTCTGGGCTCCAGTGCCTTAGTCTCTTCTAAGAACTAAACGCTACTGATGCCAGGATGCTATATAGGTCCAGGGGTGTGGGTTCCTTAACACAGAACCCCGGTCCCTGAAGGTCCAAGACAATACCCACGGAGATGGGGGAAGGCTGGGCCTCTTGCATTTTGCAATACCCTGCGGCGTGGAGCAGGTAAGAGGGAACCTGCGGGACTTGGTTCGACAGTAGGTATCCCCCTGGGGGTTCTGGGTTGGCTAATGGTATGCTTGTGCATCAGCCACTATCTCCACTATGTCTTTTGAGGCAGGATGGGATGTACTAATGTTTACCCAGATAACATGTAGATATATATATGCTTTTAAAGATATGTATTTTGCTACTCCCCCCAGATTTGCCTGTTAGCATGATACTGCAGCCCCACGTGTATAGAGAGGAAGTGCTGACAAAACTCCTGTTTCCTAGGAAGCCTAGGGGGACAGCTTCCTCTATGTGTGCACTACAAAGATTAGTGGCTTACCGGGTGTCTGTGTTACTAGCGCTGGTCCAGGCTTCTCCTCTGCTCTCTGCTTCCTCCATGTTGGTTTCAGCGTGGGGGGGGCGGGCCAGCAGCGTCAGGTCTCAGATAAAGCAAAAAAAAAAAAAAAAAAGCATTTCCTGGCTGGTCATTCCCTCCTGAGAGCAGTGGAGAGTGAGGACATAGAGCGCGCAGCTGAGCCAGTTCTGGCTAACAGTGACACCCAGTGGTGGTTTGTGGATCTTCAGGTCTGGACTTAAAAGTCCACACTGACCAGAAAAAAAAAAAAAAAAAGATTTTTTTCTTAAAGGGACTCGGCCTTAGATCTGGCAGTATCTGAGTCGGTGCAACCTTGGACTCCAGCTAATGGGCATTGGTGTGGCAATACTCACAGGACTTTCCTCGGTATTGCCGCCTTCTCAGGCGTATGAAAATTTAGATTTTTTTTTTACCATAGCCTGTCCTTATTAATGTTTCACTTCTAGCTACAACAGTTGGGTGTTGGCTGTAGGGGCGTCTCAAGGTTGTGCAATGGCTCCCAAGGGATCAGGACCAGCTAAGGCTGCAAAAGGTTCCAAAAAAGTAAAGGGGTCTCCAACGAAGTCAGAGGATTTGGGCCAGGCTCCAGTGGTCCCACCCTCACCAGATAGACCACCGAACAGCATCGTGCAGGAGCCATTGAGGGTGCTAGGGGCAGAGGCGGCCCCCAATCAACCCATTCCCGTTTATGTTACGGAAGAAATGCTAGAATCCACCCTGGGTGGGCTAGAGAAAAGGTTAACTGCTTTAATTGCCCGCTCTTTGCCGGGTGGCAAACGGGCTGGATCCCTGTCACCTAGAACGGTGTGTTCGGATGCAGAGGTCCTCTCTTCGGAGGAATTGGACCCACAGGGGGATCAAGCGGACCTGAGTCCTGACGGGTCAGACATTGAAGATTCCACTATAGATGAAATTTTTTCGGCTTCTCAAGCAGAGAGTCTGTGGATCCAGTCTCTGACGGATATGGTTCGCACTGCTTTTAAACTTCCAGTGTCAGAACAATTAGCCCCCGCGGTATCCTCTTTAGGTTCCTTGAAGGCACCATTGAGTGGTGCGTCTTTCCCGGTTCACCCCCTTCTGGAGAGCGTGATTTTTCAGGATTGGGCTCGACCTGATAGGATTTTTATCCCTCCTAAAAGGTTCACCATTCTCTATCCTATGGAAGAAGAATTTGCAAAGAAATGGGCACTCCCTACCGTGGACGCAGCCATTTCCTGCGTAAATAAATCCCTGACCTGTCCGGTGGAAAATATCCAGGTGTTTAAAGATCCAGTCGACAAAAAATTGGAGACCCTACTGAAGGCTTCTTTTACCACAGTAGGTGCCGTGGTTCAGCCAGCAGTGGCAGCCATTGGCGTTTGTCAGGCTTTAAAGGATCAGACTAAACAGATATTAAGGGACATACCGGC
The DNA here is from genome assembly GCA_029574335.1 of Rana kukunoris. Taxonomy (NCBI): domain Eukaryota; kingdom Metazoa; phylum Chordata; class Amphibia; order Anura; family Ranidae; genus Rana; species Rana kukunoris. The sequence continues at coordinate 123,721,155 of CM056054.1, read as the reverse complement.
TCAGCAAGCTCGTGAATTGGCTGACCTCCCAAGAGCTCTCTGCTTTGCAGTAGATGCTATTAAGGACTCCGTTCAACAGGCGTCCCGTTTATCTCTGCTGTTGGTTCATATGCGTCGCCTTTTGTGGCTAAAAAACTGGTCAGCAGAGTCACCCTGCAAAAAGCTTTTAGCAGGATTTCCCTTTCATGGTGGGAGACTATTCGGTGAAGACCTAGATAAATATATCCAGACCATATCAAGTGGTAAAAGTTCTTTCTTGCCTGTCAAGAAAAGATCGTGTGGGCCCGCATTTAAGCGACAGGCCTTCGCAGGCTCGGCCCCTTCAACTTCCCGTCAGTATCGACGGCCTCCCGGGCGTTCAGCATTTAATAGCCGCCCACAAGGACAAGCCACGACAGGCAAGAGGCCATGGTCTCGCAAGCCGGTTAAACCAGTCCTCAAGTCAGATTCATGAAGGGGTGCCCCCACTCTCTTGGGTGGGGGGAAGGCTTCGGTTTTTCTCCGAAGTGTGGAAGGCCAGAATTCCCGACTCTTGGGTAAGATCCGTGGTAACCACGGGCTACAAGCTAGAGTTTCGGGAAGTCCCCCCTCCTCATTTTCAGGGGTCAAGTCTTCCAAGCGACCCATTAAAGAGGGCCTCTCTTGTAAAAGCATTGGATCGTCTCTTGCTCCAAGGGGTAATTGTAGAAGTACCAACCCAGGAATGGGGTCTGGGATTCTACTCCAACCTTTTCATAACACCAAAGCCCAATGGCGACGTCAGGCCTATCTTAGACCTCAAACGCCTAAATTCGCTTTCTAAACATTCAGACCTTTCGTATGGAGTCCATACGTTCGGTGGCAGCCAGCCTACATCAAGACGACTTGCTAGCATCTATAGACATAAAAGATGTGTATCTGCACGTGCCGATCTACCCGGCACATCACAGGTTTCTTCGTTTTATGATAGATCACCGCCATTACCAGTTCGTAGCCCTCCCTTTCGGGTTGGCAACAGCTCCGCGGGTATTCACAAAGGTGTTAGCCCCGGTGCTAGCCGTCCTAAGGACAGAAGGCATTTTGGTCTTGGCATACTTGGACGATCTTCTGGTTATCGACAGCTCAGCGTCCAGCCTCAATCAGGCAGTAGGTCGCACAGTTCAGCATCTAGAGGAATTCGGGTGGATTGTAAACCTAGAAAAATCGGTATTGAAACCCACAAAGCAGTTGGAATATCTAGGCCTTCGGCTAGATACAGACTGCCAGAGGATAATTTTACCTCAAGCAAAGATCAGATCAATAGCTCAAGCAGTTCAAGTGATCTTAGGCAAGAAGAGGCCGACTATTCGCCTATGTATGCGACTGCTGGGGAAGATGGTGGCCGCCTTCGAGGCAGTGCCCAACGCCCAGATCCATACCAGATATCTTCAGGCAGCTATTCTCTCTGCTTGGAACAAGTCCATTCAGGCGTTAGATCGTCCGTTAGTGCTCTCCCCGAAGGTCCGGCGCAGCCTGTCTTGGTGGCTGGTCCCTCAAAATTTGTCAAAAGGGAAATCCTTTTGCCCCATCACGTGGAAGATAGTATCCACGGATGCCAGCCTGTCAGGTTGGGGGGCAGTTCTAGAAGAACAGACCCAGCAAGGGCAGTGGTCGAAGGCAGAAAAACTGCTTCCCATCAATATCTTGGAGATCAGAGCTGCTCGGCTGGCCCTGATCGCCTGGACTCTCCCCCTTCAGGGTCTGCCAGTAAGGATACAGTCCGACAACGCCACAGCGGTGGCATACATAAACCACCAGGGGGGCACGAAGAGCCCAGCAGCCTAAAGAGAAGTAAACCTGATTTTCTCATGGGCCGAAGCCCATGTACCCTGCATCTCGGCGGTGTTCATCCCAGGGATAGACAATTCTCAAGCAGATTTTTTGAGTCGTCAACAGTTGCTCCCGGGGGAGTGGTCTCTTCACCCCCGGGTATTCCAAGAGATTTGCCAAAGATTCGGAGTCCCAGATGTGGACATTATGGCAACGAAATCCAACAAAAAGTTGAACAAATTCATATCCCGAGCCAGGGATCCCTCGGCCTACGGGACCGATGCGTTGGTTTGCTCTTGGCACCAGTTTGCTCTTCTGTATGCGTTCCCTCCACTGCAGATGATTCCCCGCCTTCTACGGAGGATCCGGGTGGAGCGCAGGCCTGTGATCCTGGTGGCCCCAGCCTGGTCCAGGAGGGCTTGGTACGCACTCATCGTGAAGATGTCAGTCGGGGCGCCGTGGCCGCTCCCCCTGCGCCCAGATCTGCTGTCTCAGGGCCCAATCTGCCATCCTGCTTCACAGCAGCTAAATTTGACGGCTTGGCGGCTGAATCCCTAATTCTTAAGGGCAGAGGCCTCTCAGATCAGGTCATATCTACGTTGATTCAGGCTAGGAAACCAGTCTCCAGAAATATTTATTACAGAGTCTGGAGAACCTATGTGGAGTGGTGCGAGTCTCAAAGATGGCATCCTCGAAAGTTTTTTATTGACAGGATCTTGCGATTCCTCCAGGTTGGCGTTGACAAAGGGTTGGCTCTTAGTACTCTAAAGGGGCAGGTGTCGGCTTTATCAATATGGTTTCAAAGACCCTTGGCCACCCATTCGCTTATGAAAACCTTCTTGCAGGGGGTCTTGCATGTGAATCCCCCTATTAGAGCTCCCCTCTGCCCCTGGAATTTAAATCTGGTCTTGTCAGCTTTACAAAGGCAGCCGTTTGAACCTCTGACAGAAATCCCTCTGGTGCTACTAACCCGAAAGTTGGTTTTCTTGGTGGCTATGGCTTCAGCCAGAAGGGTTTCCGAGCTGGCAGCCTTGTCATGCAGGGAGCCATACCTTATTCTGCATAAGGACAGAGTGGTTCTGCGGCCTCAACCTTCTTTCCTTCCTAAAGTCATATCCAGTTTTCACTTGAATCAGGACCTAGTCCTACCATCCTTCTTTCCTACTCCCCAGTCCAGAGAGGAAAGACTGCTTCATACTTTGGACGTGGTTCGAGCCATGAGGGTCTATCTCAAGGCTACAGAGAAGATTCGGAAAACAGATGTGCTTTTTGTTCTTCCGGATGGCCCCAAGAAGGGTCAGCCGGCTGCCAAGTCTTCCTTGGCTAGGTGGATTAAGCAGCTGATTTTTCAGGCCTATGGTCTGAAGCGCGTTCCACCTCCCTTATCAGTTAAAGCCCATTCTACGAGGGCCATGAGTGCCTCCTGGGCGGCACACCATCAGATCTCTATGGCACAGGTTTGCAAGGCGGCAACCTGGTCTTCCGTACATACGTTTACTAAATTTTATAAGTTGGACGTTGCAAAGGGTACGGACGCAGCTTTTGGGCAGGCGGTCCTACGGGCAGCAGTATAGAATCCTCTGGCCCGGTTCACGCCCCCTTGTTTTTCTGTTGGTGGAGCTATTTTTTCTCCTGACAATGTTTTTATTTGGCTATTCTTGGCCTTACGGTCTCCCTCCCTTCATAGAGCATTGCTTTAGGACATCCCAAGTGTAATGGCTATGCGCTCTGTGTCCCGTGATGTACGATAAAGAAAAAAGGATTTTTAATAAACAGCTTACCTGTAAAATCCTTTTCTTGAAGTACATCACGGGACACAGAGCTCCCACCCCTCTTTTGGGGAACATTGTGTAACCTCGGGAGAATTGCTTGCTACAAAACTGAAGCACTCCCAGTGGGAGGGGGTTATATAGGGAGGAAACTTCCTGTGAAATTGATTACACCAGTGTCCACACCTGAAGGTACCCATATAACCCAAGTGTAATGGCTATGCGCTCTGTGTCCCGTGATGTACTTCAAGAAAAGGATTTTACAGGTAAGCTGTTTATTAAAAATCCTTTTTTTTTTTTAAATGGGATATTTATTATAGCAAAAAATATTGTGTCTTTTTTCAAAATTGTCGCTCTTTTTTTTGTTTATAGCGCAAAAAATAAAAACCGCACGGGCGATCAAATACCACCAAAAGAAAGCTCTATTTGTGGGGAAAAAAAAGGACGTCAATTTTGTTTGGGAGCCACATCGCACGACCGCGCAATTGTCAGTTAAAGCGACGCAGTGCCGGAAGCTAAATTTTTGTCTGGGCAGGAAGGGGGTGTAGGTGCACAGTAGGCAAGTGGTTAAAGTGCCCCCTTATAATATACAACCCATAGATTATAGATATACCTTCTCTCTGATCTGTGACTTTAGAGCACCATCGCTCATAGGTTGTGATTATAGTTGGGTCTGGCTTATTAGCCCAAATGGAAGTGGGAGATTTGGGTGAAGCAAAATCTTTTTGAAGAAGGCATCTCTAGTTTGTTAAAGCTTAAATACGGGGGAACATTTGAGTTAAAGAAATAACTTATTCTGTTCTTTGGCCACCATTGGAATGCTCTAATATCCAGTCCAAGGGGGAAAAGAGGATTATGAAATACATGTGCCAGCAAGCATAAGTCTGAACCAATTTTGGGGGATTTATGTAGAGTGTCACATAAGGCTAATGAATAAGACAGTGTAGAGGAAAGTATGGGAGGTTAGATGTTTGGATATTTTAGGGTGTGACGTGGAATTACTTCCCTGTACATGGAGACCCAGTCAGGCTTGGCTTCCCTTGCATAAATGATTGAGATCTGCGCAAGTTGGACTGCCTAATAGTACCACCATAAATTTGGAAGGCCCAACCCCTCCTGGAGACAGGTTCTGTCTTTCACCAGACAAAGCGAATGATTGAGAAAATTTAGTTAGGTAGGTATCAAAATAGGGGGGGGGTGGAAAAGAGCAGAATAAATAGAGGCTATGGGGCAAGAGTGTCATCTTAACTGTTTTGATCCTCCCTATAGCCAGGAGAGACTGAGGTGAGATCACTGTAATAAATCTGCCTCAAATTATTTGAAATGGAGGGGGTAATTGATCCTATACAATGGTCAATTGATGTGGCCAAGTATGGAATAGACTAATGTTTCCGTGTGAATGAAAAATTATCCTAGAGGTGCCCTACTAAGAATAAGGGGGTCGACACATTAAGGGCCATGGATTTGGACATGTTGACTTGAAGACCCGATACTTGTCCAAAGTTCTGCAACAAGGGGTCGAAATAAGGGGTGAGATAATAAAAAAGTCATCAGCGAAAAGTGCATACTTGTGAGTAAGGGGCCTGCAGCAAACTCCATGAATATCCGGGTGGTTTTTAATTGCAATTGCGAGGGTTTCTATAGTTATTGTGAAAATTAAGGGAGAAAGGGGGACATCCCTATGTCATATCTTTGGCTATAGGAAAAGGGATCTGAATAAAAACCTTGCATCCGAACTTGGGCAATAGGATTTCTATAGAAGGCCTTCAGAACTCTCAAACAATTTGGTCCGAAGCCCCATCTATTAAGGTTAGCTAAAATGTAGGGCTGGGAAACGATATCCAAGGATTTTTGGAGATCTATTGAAAGCAAATAGCCTTTCTGAGGGTGCCCCCTGTCCAGTGGCGGCTGGTGCTCCATTTTTTTGGGGGGGCGCAAACAAAACCCTAGCCAACCCCCCCCCCCCCCTCCGGCAACGTCACTCGCAGACAATGGGACCTGCAGACAGACAGATGAATAGATAATTGGATAGACAGACAGACAGACACAGAGATAGACAGACACAGAGATAGACAGACACAGAGATAGACAGACACAGAGATAGACAGACACAGAGATAGACAGACACAGAGATAGACAGACACAGAGATAGACAGACACAGAGATAGACAGACACAGAGATAGACAGACACAGAGATAGACAGACACAGAGATAGACAGACACAGAGATAGACAGACACAGAGATAGACAGACACAGAGATAGACAGACACAGAGATAGACAGACACAGAGATAGACAGACACAGAGATACATAGATACATAGATAGATACAGAGATAGATAGATACAGAGATAGATAGATACAGAGATAGATAGATACAGAGATAGATAGATACAGAGATAGATAGATACAGAGATAGATAGATACAGAGATAGATAGATAGATAGATAGATAGATAGATACACAGACACAGAGAGAGAGAGAGAGAGAGAGAGAGAGAGAGAGGGGGGGGGCAGATAGAGACAGACAGAGATAAGAGATCTGTGAAGCACAGCTGCAGCAGGACGCAGTACTCTAAGCCCTCACACACATACAGGAGATGTGAAGCACGGCTCTCTGCCCCCTTCCTCCAGCCCGATCACAGTACAGGCTGAGCATACAGCACAAGGTCATGGATGGGATGGACAGTGACACTGGAAAGGACAGACAATGAGATTTAGACAAATAAAGTGTTTTAAATAAGTTACTTACCTTGGATTCCTTTTGCAGCCAAAAACTAAAGTAACACTGCCCCGGGGAAAGCACCGCCCATTTCCTTCTGCAGAGAGGAAGCAGCAAGACCCAATTGGAGTGGAGAGAGTGGAGACACTGTATTGTGATTGACTCGTGGCGCAAAGCACATAGCCACAGAGCTTAAAAAAAAAAATGCAAATGAAGCGTCTTGCCTGCTTGCATTGGCATGACGCTTCAATGACACTACAGCAGTAAACTGTGACCAGCGCCCACCCTGCACATAGTAGTGCTGTTAAAGGACCTTTTTTTTTTCTTAAAGGGACCAAAAAAAAAAAAAAGTTTTTTTTTTTTTTTTTTTAATGGCTTTGGGGGGAGGGGGGGCGGCGCCTATGGACGGGCCGCCACTGCCCCTGTCCCAACACGATTTTTATGAGTGAGATCACGTCTATTGCCCTCATTATCTGGTTCGGACCCTGCCTACCCAAGATGAAGCTTACCTGGTCCTTTGCACATATGCCCCAATAAAGGAGGCTAGACGCTTTGCCAAGATCTTTGACAGGATTTTTAAATCATTAAAGTGATACTAAAGGTTTTTTTTTTTTTTTTTAACTAACAAACATGTCATACTTACATCCACTGTGCAGTTTGTTTTGCACAGAGTGGCCCCAAATGCTGTCTTCTGGGGTCCCCTGGCGGCTCTCAGGGTGCCTCCCCACATCAGATAACCCCCTAGGAGAAGCGCTCTCCCGGGGGGTTACCTTGCGGGCATGCTCCTGTTTCCACCATTTTGCGTCTACAGCCGCCGAATGTAGGACTCGTCCCCGCCCCTGGCGCCCACGTCATTGGATTTGATTGACAGTGGTGGGAGCCAATGGCTGCGCTGCTATCAATCTATCCAATCAAGAGCCAAGAACCCCCACAGAGAGACTGCACATCCTCGCTGTGGGGCATTTCAGGGCTCAGGTAAGTAAAACAGGGGGCTGTGGGGCCGGTGACTGCCAGAAGATTTTTCACCATAGGATGCATTAAGGTGAAAAAACAGGAGGGTTTACAATCCCTTTAATAATCAAGGAAATTGGCCTGTAATTACTAACATCGCTAGTCTTTCGTCGGTTTTGGAATTGCAAAACGATATGCTAGATTGGAGGATGGGTCCAGGGGTTTACCATTCTGAAGAGCGTAAAAAAATTATACCGGGTAAGGAGAAAGGGTGGCTGTAACGGATTTGTAGTAACAGACCAGAAAACCATCCGATGGACGATGTGCCGTTAGACTGTCTCCTGACGAAGCGAAACAACTCGCGAAACTAGTTGAGACCAGAGACTGCCTGTCTCACGACTCCAATTTCTTCATTGAGATCCCACCCTTTCTAATAGAAGGGATTGCATGACCGGTGTTCAGATTTTGGTTAAATGTGTTTGTATCGTTCCTATATGTTATGTATGTTTTACTTTATTTGATGTTTTTATGTGAATAAACCTTTTTTATAATCTACCTTATGTGAATTACTTTGGTTGTTTTCAACCAATTCATACTGTACCGGTATAGTCCTCCCTGCCCACCTTTTTTGTTGGAGTCTCAGGGTTGTAGGGAATCCCTGAGTCCCATAAATTTATACTAGATCATAGGGACGATGGTACACCCCTTACCTAACTTTATTCTTTTAACTATAAAAGGTTAAATTATATTTAGATTCCGGGCATAATAGGAGATAATGATGAATTATCATCAATATTTCCCTTCACGAGAATGTAACGACCCTCCTTGTCATTAATTATCTGAGTAGGAGAGACAGTAACTATGTTGGAAAAAATATAGCCACCCCTTCGCTTTTTATCATACGCATTAACTAGATGAAAGATCAGGAAAAATCTACAGAGAATTCGTCCTAAGAGGGCCTTAGTCCCAATACAATTAGACACTGTCGTAGCATCCACACCGGTAACCAAAAAAGAGAATAAGATCTTTGATAAAAAATTTAACTGTCGTGTGAACATCTGTAATGGGTTCAGGAAGACCCCTGATGCAGACATTTTTAAAGCCTACTCCTATTTTCGAGATTATCGATTTTTGCAGCATCAAGTTGATCTTCCAAATCCTGTATAGATGCTATATTCTGGTTAGCCCGTGCTACAGTGTGGTCCACGGTTTACTCTATGGCTTAAATTTGTGTGTCCATGCTCTATAAATCTGCTTTGATGGTAGTTCTGATTTGAGCTGAGGCCATTAGCTTACATTTGTGAAAAAAGCAAAGATGTGGGCCATGTCGGGCTGATGGACTTGATTTATGGGAGCGGCTTGGTTTAATGCAACAAGGTCTGTAGGGCTGTCCCCAGAAGGAGACCTCAGCAGCTTCCCAAGTATCCTGTCTAGGAGAAACAATGTGGAGGCTGGTGATGGTGCTGGGTTTTGAGAAAGGGTAGCTGTCTTCAAGGCAGTTAAATGGCTGGAGCGGGTCAGACCACCATCTCAGGAGTCGCCACGTATGCACCTTAAAATATATAAAAAAAATTGACAATGCTTTTGGGGGCTTGGGTGAAATACCAGGGGTCTGTTTAGACCTCACCTTTGAGACAGAGAGAGTAACTGAGGATGCAGATTCTTTGATTCTTTTCTATGCAGCCTCAGCTGCACTGAAGATGAATGAACAGGAGACAGAGGCTCTTTTTCATTCATAAACTGAAGCATAGTAAACACAGTTTACTATGCTTCGGTTTTGAATGGACACAGGAACAATTGGTTGCTTTCACACTGGGGCGGGTAGGCATTGACAGTAAAACGCTGCTAGTTTCAGAGACACTTTACCGTTGTTTTAGCTGCGCTATTTAGGCACTAGCGGGAAACTTTTATGCCCGCTAGTGGCGGAATAAAGGGTAAAATGCGCCCATGTAGCTTTGTAGACGCTTTGGCAGTGGAGTCCATTCATTTCAATGGGCAGGAGCGGTGTATACACTGCCCCAAAAATGCTGCTTGCAGGACTTTTTTTTTTTGTCCTTTTTTTTGCCTGCTTCCCCTGCAGCACCAGTATGAAAGCCAGAGTTCACAGTGGGGCTACAGGGGAGGCGCATTACAGGCACTATTTGTAGCCCAAAAGCGCATTAAAAACGCTTCAGTGTTAAAGGGGTCTAACTGTGAGATGTTGGCAGGACAGGGACAGGGATCGGTAATAAATATGCCCCAAGTATAGCCAACATATTCCTTAACACGTGGTAGGAGGAGATTTTTGGAAAGCCCAGCCACAGATATCGCTTTACAAGAGATTTATAGACAATATTATTATTATATTGAAAGGTAACCAGGCAGAATTAAATCAAATACTTGTACACATTTTAAAGATACAGATAGGAATGGGTATATCCCCTATAACAGTTGTCACCACCCCAGTGGAAAAGGGCTATACCCAAGGTCCAATACATTAGAATAAAGTGAAACCGAATTCAGAGGTTTTTCAGTACGGGCTATACAAGGAGTATGTTGGAACACACAAAGCATGAGATAGAAAACATGGAAAGAGTGATTGCTTAGAAACAAACCAGAAACACAAAGGGATCAAAATGAAGTAACCTGTATAATGTCATTTAACACCGAATATAATAAACAAAGTATTGGCCAATTATATATAGAGACCCCAACTTAAATAAAATACTGCCACATAAACCAAAGTTTATTTGCATGAGGGCAAGGAGAATTAACATAGTAAAAAAATGTACCACAGCCACCCAAGAAAATTACCACCTTCTTTAAAGGGTTTGTAAGGGTTAAAAAAATATATTTTTAAACAAACATACCATACTTACCTCCACCGTGCAGTTAGTTTTGCACAGAGTTGCCCCGATACTCGTCCTCTGGGGTCCCTCGGCGGCTGCCTCCCCAAAAGATCTAACCCCCTTCTGGGAAGCGCTCTCCCAATGGGGTTAGCGTGCGGGCACGCTCCCGTGTAATACAATGGCGGCCATAGCCGCCAAGTGTATCACTCGGCCCCGTCCCTGGTGCACTGTGTCATTGATTTGATTGGCAGCCGTGGGAGCCAATGGCTGCGCTGCTATCAATCTCCAATAAAAAGCCGTCTCAAGCTGGGGGAAAGCATTGTGGGATCGCGCCCACGGAGGTTCGTGGCTCAGGTAAATAAAACTGGGGGGCCCAAGAGTGCAAAGCTTTACAACCTCTTTAATGAAAATAGTTTTTTTTCAATGTAAAAATTATTTTCTGTCAATTTATTTTAATGTTTAATCAATCTAATTTAATTAGAATTTAATTCCATTATATAATTTATTATCTAATGTTATTATTGTTTTAATTTTTTTCAATATTATTTTACATTTCATTTATTTATTTTTATTTTATTTTGTTGTTTTTTTATATGTTTTCTTAAATTTTGTCTTTTTTATTATTTATCATTTTATTATTTCTTATTTCCATTTTCATTTATTTTTATTTTATAAATTTTTATGTTGTTCTTTGCTTTATTTCATTCATGTTTTTCAATATTTTTTTTATATATTTTATTTTATTTTGTAGTTATATATTGTAAAATACCCCCTTTCCTAAAACAGAGAAAAAAAATGGTGTATATTTATGAATACGCAGGTTTTTAGGATTGTAAAAGTCTATCCAGGCATCCCACAGCTGTTCTAAAAAAAAACAGCGTGCATTGGAAACAGTTGATACACTATGAATGAGGGCAAACAGTATAGCAGGAAGGAATAGGGTGGAGAATAGTTGGGCTTCATGTACACTGCTGTTGGTAAACAGACGGGAGACAGATGTTTAGGAGCAGTTGAGCATTTTTTTCAGCTGCCCCTGAACTCTCCTCTGTTATCTTATCAGTACATGTACACAGGGTCGTTTCTAGGCATTTGAGTTTAGAAGCATTTTTTGGAAAGCGAGTTCAGGACAGATGTTCAGAGGCATTTTAAATGTCAAATGCCTGTAAAAGCTTGTAAAAACGTGTAAACGCAGTAACTTGCGTTTAGCTGCATTTTGTTCACAGGTGTTTTTAATTGAGATATATTTTTGACCAAATGGAGATACATTTTTGACTATTTAAAAAAAACTCTTCTAAACCACTTCAGCCCCAGAAGGATTTACCCCCTTCCTGACCAGAGCACTTTTTGCGATATGGCACTGCATCGATTTAACTGACAATCTGCAATTTTGCGGCAGACACATCGGACACTTTTGACACTATTTTAGGACCATTGTCATTTATACAGCGATCAGTGCTATACAAATGCACTGATTACTGTGTAATTGACACTGGCAGGGAGGGGTGAAACACTAGGAGGCGATCAAGGGGTTACCTGTGTTCCCTCACTGTGTTCTAACTGTAGGGGGGATAGGCTCAGTACAACATGACAGAGATCACTGCTCCCGATGACAGGGATCAGTAGATCCCTGTCATGTTTCCAGGCAGAACAGGGAAATGCCTTGTTTACACAGGCATCTCCCCGTTCTGCCACTCTGTGTAACGATTGCAGACCCCCGGCGGACATCGAAGTCGTGGGACCGCGGGCATGCCGGAAGGGCGCATTCGCCCACTAAGCTGCGATTTAAAGAGGACGTACAGGTATGCCCATTTGCCCAGCCATGCCATTGTGTCGATATATATTGTCGTGCCATGGTCGGCAAGGGGTCTATGCAAACGAAGCTGAGCGTGGCATGTAAACGCGGCAAAACTGATGTTTAACGGTTTAATGGCGCATGCTCAGAATCACGTTGACGCATGCTTGGAAGCATTGAACTTCGTTTTTTTCAGCACGTCGTGTTTTACGCCGTTCTGGCACAATCGGACCGTTCTCATTGGATGGACTGATCGTGTGTACGCGGCCTAAGACTGAGATGCCATTAAAGTTCATGTGCAAAAAAGGAAGGTGTCTCAATACTTTTGACAATATAGTGTATATATTTATATATAGCGATTAAACACATTTTAACCACTTCAGCCCTGAAGAATTGGCTGCTCGATGACCAGGCAATTTTTGAGATTTGGCACTGCATGGCTTTGACTGACAATTGCGCGGTCATGCGACGCTGCACCTAAACAAAATTGACGTCCTTTTTGGTAATAAAAATTCCAATAAGCGTATATCGATTGGTTTGCGCAAAAGTTATAGCGTCTACAAAATAGGGGATAGATTTGTCATTTTTATTATTAATATTATTTTTTACTAGTAATGGCAGTGATTTTTATCGGGACTGCAACATTATAGAAGACACATCTGACACATTTTTGGGACCATTGGCATTTATACAGTGATCGGTGCTATAAAAATGCACTGATTGCTGTAAAAATGTTACTGGCAGAAAATGGGTTAACATTAGGGGCGATCAAGGGGTTAATTGTGTTCCCTGATTGTGTGTTCTAACTGTGGGGGGATGGGACTGACTAGAGAAAATTGTGGTTTCTAGCTATTAGGAACTCACGATCTGTCTCTCCTTACAGAACAGGGATTTGTGTGTTTACACACACATGTCCCTGTTCTGCCTCTCGTGCCTGCGACCACCAGTCATGAGCATCGGCACCCCAGCAATGCAGCGGGCGCGCGCCTGCCATCCCTCTAAAAGGACGTACAGCTACAACGGTTCGCGGGATCTTGCCGACCTGCCGCAGTATGGCGTTGGCAAGTGGTTAAGAACTTTTTATATTTTCTCTGTCCAAATCCAAATCTTTTAGGCTGCGTACACACGCTCGGTTTGGTCCGATGAAACTGGCCTTAAGGCCAGTTTTATCGGTCCAAACCGAGCGTGTGTACGGCCCATCGGACCGTCGTCCGTCGGACCAAAGTTTTAAAACTTGCTTTAAAATCGGACTGATGGACGCCTGACCATTGGACCAAACCGATGGTTAGTACGCAAAAGCATCGGATCAAAAACCTGCGCATGCTCAGAATCGAGTCGACGCATGCTTGGAAGAATTGAACTTTGTTTTTTCAGCACGTCGTTGTGTTCTACGCCACCTCGCTCTGACCCGATCGGATTTTGGACTGATGGTGTGTACGCACATCAGGCCACTTCAGCGGTGAACCGATGAAAACGGTCCTTTGGACCATTCTCATTGGGCTGAACCAATCGTGTGTGCGCGGCCTTAAAGAACTATACAAGCTGGTGTGGCACTCGCATCCTTTCAAAGCTTTGGTAAACACGCTTTAGAGTGGTACCCTCATTTTCTATGCAGAAGTAATAGTCTCTTTGCATAGGTCTGAGCAACCCCTGCTAGTTAAAGACTTATAAATCTGCAGTCAGCAGGAGGTGTGTCAGAATACTGAATACACACAGAGCGAGGATGCTTTCTTTGTAGCATGCTAGCAGAAGACAGGCCTTTCTGCTCAAGCTGTGGCTGCTTTAAAAAAAAAAAAAAAACGCACACTTTTCTCATCTTTTGTTTTGATTTACCTGGACGGTATTTAGCCCACCTAAACTGAAAATCCAGTTGGGCTTTAAAGATGAGTTTGTCATTTATCTCCTAGAACATAATCTAGTTATTTCCCAATATTTTATGGGTGAATAGATGCTGGCAATGCTCTCTATCTTACAGCCATTACTAAAAAATGTAATGATTTAAATATCTCTTCAAGGTTTAAACACAAATCTGTTAATCTTAACTGACAGAGTGTGGGTGTTCACTTGAAAGATTAACCAAGAAAAATGAACCATGAGATGCTTCCAGCGGTAGAGTGTTGATAAATGATAATGAAATGGACCCTTTAAAGAGAAAGTGATGGCATAATTTTTTTTAAACATTTTATACTTACCTGTTGTGTGCATTTTTTTTTTTGCACAGAGCAGCGCTGCTCTGCTTAATTTTGGTTCCCCCTGCCAAGTTCCCCTAATAGCAACTCAAGCAGGCTTGCTCCCTATCCATGGTCTGTGTGTCAATTCACACACAGAGCATGACACGGCCCGCCACCTGCTCTCTACTACAGTGGCGGCACGTCCAAAAACAAAATTTTAAACATGGCCCTTTTTAAAAAAAAAAATCCTTAAAGGGTCACTAAAGGAAAAATTTTTTTTTGCTGAAATGACTGTTTACAGGGTATAGAGACATAAAAGTTAACTGATTCCTTTTAAAAATGATCAACCACTTAAGAATGCAGGTAAATGACCAGGCCCCTTTTTGCGATTCGGCACTGCGTCGCTTTAACTGACAATTGCGCGGTCGTGCGACGTGGCTCCAAAACAAAATTTGCGTCCTTTTCTTCCCACAAATAGAGCTTTCTTTTGGTGGTATTTGATCGCCTCTGCGATTTTTATTTTTTGCGCTATAAACAAAAATAGAGCGACATTTTTGAAAAAAAACAATATTTTTTACTTTTTGTTATAAGAAAAATCAAATAAACTAAATTTTAGTCAAACATTTAGGCTAAAATGTATTTAGCCACATGTCTTTAGTAAAAAAAAAAAATCGCAATAAAAAAAAAAATAGCTTCCTAGAGGGAACAGCGACACTAATACAGCGATCAGAAAAATAATCGATTAGTGACACTGGCAATAGGGAGTGAAAGGGTTAACTAGGGCGGTGATAAAGGGGTTAAAACTTTATTGGGGGGGGGTATGGGGGCTACCCTGGACCTAACACTAACTGCCTGTCACACTGACACTAACTGCAGTGATCATACATATAATCACTGCATGTGTCTGTGTGTCAGTGTAGTGTTGTGCAGACTTACTGTGCAATGTGATCTCTCCTCAGCGGTGGTTAAAAAAACTGCAGAGGGAGAGATCACATCACTTCCTCCTTCCTGTGTTTACACAGGAGGAGGAAGTGACACTGCAGGGGAGCGTGCGGATTGGCTGAGAGCGATCCGGAGGGGGCGGACAAAAACGAACAGCCGCCTCCCCTCTGCACGGATCGCTCGGCCAGGTAACTGGACCGCCGCATGTACCGGGGGGGTCCGATCGGACCCCCGAACCCCCCCAAGGCACCAACGTATCTATACGTTGATGTGCCTGTCGGTGCCATTCTGCCGACATAATGTACATGCGGCGGTCCATACGAGGTTAAAAATAGATCAAAATCAATCATATAATGTGCCTCTAGTTTCACTTTCGTTTTTAAAACGATTTCATGTTTCTGTGAAGTAGAGAGAGAGACAGAACAAAAACAAACAAAGCCAGGGCAGTGTTTTGTTTTTAAAATGAATCTAATTGGTTCTGAGGAGTTTTAGACACACAGCGAAAATCTGCCATGAGTTTTTTCATAGTAACAGTGCCCAGCAGCGAAGGAGAAAACATACGCGTAACATGTAGAGCCTAGGACAATATTTTCATCTTTATCTGCTACATAGCCTCACCTCTAAAATGAACTTTGATCATGGAATGAGCGATTTCTCAAAGTTTTGACATATTTTCCAGTGGCTGTGTACAGTATGAATTGTATGACTTTTCAAATGTGGATATTGTGAGGGATTAACTCGGTAGCGGGGGTGTGTGACCCCCTCTAGGGGGTCACTACACGCTGAACTGTACAAAAAGGCAGTTGAGGAGGATTGAAAACAAATGATATTGTTTATTTTTCCATCTTGCGGGACACACGTGCAAGCATCAAAACAGCATAAACAAAACAAAACATAAAGTACACCCTTGCCACTTGGGGCGTCTACCTTCCCAACACAGGAACCTACCTATTGAGTCTGGAACAGACTACTGCTGGGCAGACACTGCTGGTCCTACAGCAGAAAACAACAAAAACAGTCTCTTTGATATTTCTCACACAGAAATATCCATCAGCACCTCCCCTCTTCAGAAGTGCTTCTGACTGCTCCGTCACACCCAAAGCTCCAGGATGCAGCAATCAGCCGTTATCCTTAGGCTTTTTCATAGGGGCTTTAATTGCTTCATTTTGAACAGCTTCTAACTCCCCAAACCTCTCTGGCCATTTCTACAGCCGACGCCTAATAGTAATTGGTGTATTGTCTAAACAAGGCAGAAATATATCTCCCGTCTATGACAACAAACATAGATTTACCTGACTTCCTGTCACATACCCCCCCCCTCTTGTTTCAACCCTAGGGTTGGGACACAGGTTGCCAGGCATGCATGCACTCGGGACAAACCATCTGCATTCCCCATTTTAACACCGGGGCGATGCGTTACGGAAAAATGAAATTCCTGAAGGGCCAGGAACCACCTATTTATTCTCCTATTGGTCTCCTTGTTCTGTGCCATTCACTTCACCAGTTCAAACTGTCTACCCAGGAGGTAGTACCAGAGAGAATCCAAAGCCCATTTCACTGCCAAACACTCCTTCTCAATGGTGGCATAATTCTCTTCATGGTCCTTCAACTTTCGGCTAAGGTACATAACAGGGTGTTCCTCCCCGTTGATAACCTGGGACAGTACAGCTCCTAACCCCACAATTGAGGCATCTGTCTGAACCACTAAGTGAAAAATCAGGCGATTTTAAAACTGGCTGACTACATAAGGCCTGTTTTAAAGCCTGAAAAGCTGCTTCTGCTTCGGGAGTCCATTTGGTCATGACAGACTCCTTCCCTTTGGTCAAATTGGTCAGGGGAGAAGCCTGTGAGGCAAAATGGGGAATAAAACCGCGATAATATCCCACAATTCCCAAAAATGCAAGAACCTGTTTCTTGTTGGTGGGACGTGGCCAATCCTAAATAGCCTCGACTTTGTTTGTTTGGGGCTTGATTAGACCTCTCCCAATGGTATACCCTAGATACTTCGCCTCTTCTAGCCCAAGGGTACATTTTTTGGGTTGGCTGTAAACCCGGCTTTCCAGATGGAATCCAACACAGCCTGAACTTTTGGCAAGTGTGACTCCCAATCCTCACTGTGGATGACCACGTCATCGAGGTATGCAGCAGCATAGGCTCGATGAGGCCAAAGGGTCTTATCCATGGTGCGTTGAAATGTGGCGGGAGTATTCTGTAACCCAAAAGGCATCCTCTGATATTGGAAAGATCCATCTGGAGTTACAAAGGCTGTTTTTTCTCTGCCTGACTCAGAGAGAGGAATTTGCCAATAACCCTTGGTTAGGTCTAACGTCATCATGTACCGGGCCGTGCCTAGGCGATCAATCAGTTCATCTATGCGGGGCATAGGATAGGTGTCAAACTTAGTGATTTTATTCAGGCAGCGAAAGTCATTACAGAACCGCCAGCTTCCATCTGGTTTGGGCACTAAGACAATGGGACTGGACCAATCACTATTTGACTCTTCTATCACCCCCAGCTCAAGCATTTTTTTTTACTTCCTGGCGAATTGCCTCTCGCCGGGCTTCTGGAATTCTATAAGGCTTCAACTTGACCTTCTCCCCTGGTGTGGTGATAATATCATGTTCAGCCCCGGAGACCCAACCTGGCAAATCTGAAAACTTCTCCCTATTACGGAGCACAAATTCTTTAGCCTCCTGTCGCTGAGTTTTGGACAGAGTCTCCGCTATCCCAACTTCAGGGACAGCCAGACTAAATGGAGCAGAAAATCGGGTAGTCTCAGCGACCAAGGACTCTCTATCCTTCCATGGTTTCAACAAGTTCACATGATATATCTGCTCAGGTTTTCGTCTTCCCGGTTGGCTAATTTTATAATTCTCCACCCCCATTTTCTCCAACACTTCATAAGGACCCTGCCATTTGGCTAGGAATTTACTTTCGACCGTGGGGACCAACACCAACACCCTATCACCAGGTGCAAAGGAACGGACCTGGACTCCACGATTGTAAATCCTCTGTTGAGCCAACTGGGCTTGGGCTAAATGTGCCTTCACAATCGGCATCACTTGAGCAATTCTATCTTGCATTTGTGCCACATGTTCAATCACACTTCGATGAGGGGAACTCTTACTTTCCCACGTTTCCCTGGCAATGTCCAGCAGGCCCCCGAGGGTGCCTCCCATACAGTAACTCAAACGGAGAGAACCCTGTGGATGACTGGGGAACCTCTCTTATTGCAAACATCAGATAAGGGAGCAGATAATCCCAGTTCTTTCCGTCTTTATCCACCAACTTCCTCAACATTTGTTTTAAAGTTTTATTAAATCTTTCCACTAACCCGTCTGTTGGAGTTTACAAAGTTCTCGGGTCACCTAGACATAAACGGGGTGCCCTGATCAGTTAGGACTTCCTTAGGAAGACCCACACGGCTGAAAACCTGAAATAATACTTTGGCAATGGTTTTAGCAGAGGTGTTTCGGAGAGGAATCGCTTCTGGGTAACGGGTGGCATAGTCCATTATTACCATGATGTGCTGGTGCCCTCTAGTGGACTTCAGTAAGGGGCCCACCAAGTCCATGGCGATTCTCTCAAAAGGGACCTCGATAATGGGCAGGGGTACCAACGGACTGCGGAAATGTGGCATGGGTGCAGTAATCTGACACGCTGGACAGGAAGAGCAGTACATTTCCACTTCCTTAGTGATCCCAGGCCAATAAAACCTCTCGGTGATTCTCTCCCGGGTTTTTTCCGCTCCCAAATGTCCCCCAAGAATGTGCCCATGGGCGAGTTCCAAAACCATCTTGCGGTACGGTTTAGGCACTACCAATTGCTCAATGGTGTCCTCTATCCTCTGCGACACTCGATATAACAGGTCCCTTTCAATAATGAAGTAATGGAGGGCAACCCTCTCATCAGGGTTAACTAACTCCCCATCTATCTTTACTACATTCTCCCGGGCTCTTAGCAATGTGGGGTCCCTCAATTGCTCAGTGATGAAATTTTCTCTGTGCACCTCGAGGTCATCAAACCCTATCGGCCGCTGTTCCTCTTCTGAGGTAGCAGGCTCCTCCCTAGGGACTGGTGTTTCCCCTGCTAAGACTGAGAACGAAAACTCAGGTGAATCCTCACAGTTAGAGGTTTCTGGAGTAGCGGTTTCAGGCTCAGAAGAACCACTTACTGGGGAATCTGGGAAAACCCAGAGCTCCCAGAACTTTGGGAAATCCCTTCCCACAATGGCGTCATGTGGCAGTTGGGGAACTAAACCCACTTGGTGACATTTTCCTAGGATGTAAGGTTTTTCCCACCACTAAATCACTTTTTACTAAGGTGACCAGGCTACCTGAATCCAACAATACCACAACATCTTTACCATCTAAGCACATTCTACATAAAGGTTTCTCATTCCCCTTTACTGCAGTACATGTGTTTGTAAAGAAGGACTGTCGTCTCTCTGTGAGAAAGTCACACTGCATGGGTTCATCACCCGCTGGGCAAACGGCTGCTACATGTCCCTCTCCCTGGCAGCGGAAACAAATCAACCTTCTGGTCCTCTCCTGTGGGATGGGTCTTCTAGGCCGCTCTCGCCAATCATTAGTAGTAGTCCCGATAACACCTCTAGTTGCTCTTTGGTCTTTCTCTCCACCCCCATCCCTTGATGCCGTCTTACCTACAGGTGGGGATGGTCTGGTCTTGGGGTGAAAAGTCTGTGCGTCGCTGGGTGAAGAGGACAAATTCTCAGTTGCTAGGTACCTTTCGATCAGGTCTACTAGTTTGTCTGCGGTTTCCGGACCACCATGGCTCACCCACTTCTGCAGGGTGGTAGGAAGAGACCTAAGAAATTTGTCCATGACTACTCGCTCCAAAATTTTTGGTCCGGACAAAGTTTCTGGCTGCAGCCATTACCTAGCCAAATGGATGAGGTCATACATCTGCGACCGAGGTGGTTTCCCCAGCTGATAACTCCAATTATGGACCCGCTGAGCACGGACCTCCAGGGTTACACCAAAACGTGCCAATATTTCCTCTTTTAACCGATCATAGTTTTTTTCATCTGCAAACTCCAAATCAAAATATGCCTTTTGGGCTTCTCCAGACAATAGGGGGGCCACTAATCCAGCCCACTGTTCTTTAGGCCAACTCTCTTTTTCCGCTGTTCTCTCAAACGTGGTCAGAAACATCTCAGGGTCATCTGCAGTCATCTTTGGCAATAAGTGGCTTACCCGAAAAGTCGATATGTTACTGGCCTGATTCCCAGCCTCGGTCTGCGGTCTCTGAAGCTGTTTTACGATGGCCTCCATTTGCTGCTGGTGTCTCTGTTCCAAGCCTGCAATGCCCTGTTGGTGAGCCTGTTGTTGTGCTGCAAGGCTCTCTCGTGAGCTGCCATGCTCTCTTGGTGAGCCCGTTGTTGAGCTGCAAGGCTCTCTCGGTGAGCTGCAATGCTCTCTTGGTGAACCTGTTGTTGAGCTGCAATGCTCTGTTGTTGAGCTGCAAGGCTCTCTTGGTGAGCCTGTTGTTGAGCTGCATTTGCTATAATCAGCTGTTTCAGCATCTCCTCCATTTTGGGTTTACTTTAACTGCCCGTGGCACTCCACCATGTGTGAGGGATTAACTCGGTAGCGGGTGTGTGTGACCCCCTCTAGGGGTTCACTACACGCTGAACTGTACAAAAAGGCAGTTGAGGATTGAAAACAAATGATATTGTTTATTTTTCCATCTTGAGGGATACACGTGCAAGCATCAAAACAGCATAAACAAAACAAAACATAAAGTAAACCCTTGCCACTTGGGGCGTCTACCTTCCCAACACAGGAACCTACCTATTGAGTCTGGCACAGCCTACTGCTGGGCAGACACTGCTAGTCCTACAGCAGAAAACAACAAAAACAGTCTCTTTGATATTTCTCACACAGAAATATCCATCAGCACCTCACCTCTTCAGAAGTGCTTCTGACTGCTCCTTCACACCCAAAGCTCCAGGATGCAGCAATCAGCCGTTATCCTTAGGCTTTTTTATAGGGGCTTTAATTTCTTCATTTTGAACAGCTGAAGGCTTCTAACTCCCCAAACCTCTCTGGCCATTTCTACAGCCGACGCCTAATAGTAATTGGTGTATTGTCTAAACAAGGCAGAAATATATCTCCCGTCTATGACAACACACATAGATTTACTTGACTTCCTGTCACAATATTTTTAAATGTATTTTATATATTGTGACAGGGTACACGATTGTATGTACACCAGTGAGAGGCTGGAAAGGTCACTTTTCCCTGCCCTGGAAGGGGTTAAGCCTGGCCAACAGGTAAACCTCCTCTCTTCCCCCTATTAATTAACAGTCACCTGGTAGGGAAGTGGGAAGTGAGAGCTCAGTGTGAGAGGTATGCTGAGCTGGACAGACAGGTTGGAAACTGTCTGCATTGGAGGAACAAGGTCTGTCACAGATAATTGTTTATTTGGACTGTTATTCTGTTTGTTTTATACTGGAGGCTGGAATAGCCCCTCCGGTACAGTGTAGTAAGGGACACTACTGTTAGTTAGCCTCCTAAATTGGAGTAGGCCATTTTGTTTTGTATTATTTCTTTTAAGTGCAATAAAGCCGTATTTATTGCTTAAGATCAGCGACTTGGCTGCATTACATTACCGCTATTTCTGCGACCTTGTCACAATATGTTTAATAAACTTTTTTACATATTAATTTCCTATTTGGTTGTGCTTAAAAATTCCAAGCTCTCTTTTCAAAAATCTTTTCTTCAATTCATAGGACATGGCACTGAATATTTTAGAAGTATCCACAGGACCACTCTGTGTTGATACAACTAATATTGTTCAAAGATCGTGGATCATTTAGCCTTCACAGTACAGTAGATGCTCTGGTGATTCCTTGGACTTAATCAAGCTAGTTTATACCTTCTCCCTGATGAAGTCCCTCCCTCAACTGCTGCACAAGATAGAGCTCAATGCACTCACCCCTTACAAAAATCAATATTCTGAGACCAAACATATTATAACAATATTGTGTATGTAAATTAATAACCGCCAGTCTAAATAATAATTTATTATTAATGGTAGTATCTAATAATTGTGTTCAGAAACATGGGATGTGAAGGCATATTGTGCAGTGATGGGACTATTTTGCTGTTAATCAAATTCAAATTAAGCATCCCAGTTTGCAAACATACAGACTTCACTTGTCAGTAAAAGGATATGAATATTGCATTATTTTTTTATCACTTACAGCACACTTCCCAAAGCTACAGCTTTTCATTTGTGTGCATATTGACTTCAATCAGCTATGAAAGAAAGCCTTTTTGCAAAGCATTTAAATTAAAATATAAAGTGTTTGTCAAGCTTAAATAATAAACTATCATCATTTGATGCTTTTTGGTCTGTTAAATATGCCATTGACAACATTTAGTTATACTGTATATGGTGGATAAGTGGGAAAAAAAGCTGATGGCCCTGCCAGATATCCAGTGTTGTCCTGTGTCCTGTTTGCTCTGCAATATTGTCTTATCCATCCTGCCATGTTCACCTCTGCTAACTACAGAATACCTCCTCGATATTATGGTGACTAGCAGAAGGGTACCCATTTCAGAGTGGGAAAGGATGGTAATAGAACAAAAAGAAAAGTCTTAGCAGGCATTATATGCTGTAATTTAATTTAAAATTCCTTGAAGCAACAGTCTGCTTTTTCCAGGACTACTGTCTGATCTGGCCCTGAGTGAACTTGTTTGTCTTTTGTCTTCCAACCATATACTGTAAACAGTATAGAGTAGAAGACTAGTTAAAGCAATTCACATTTCCAGAGTATACAGAAGTATACATGGATATACTGTGTATAGATGTATACACATAAGTGATTATGTATGCACTAATATTAAAAACTATTACTAAGTTTCCTGTAAATCAATATCTAATAAAAACCTATATTACACTGGGTGCTAAGGGGTTATTGCACAATGGGGTTATTACACATGGGGAGCAAAAACACATGTGCTTAGAGGTTGAAGTATAAACATTGGGTACTGAGCGTTGAGAGGTTAACATACATGCCTGGGACTGAGTACTGAGTAAAAAAGGCATGGGGGTAGAGGAGTGGGCAATGAGGGGTTATCACATATGGTCAGAGAAATAGGCACTGAAGGGTTAATGCAAAGAAGTTTATGCTTTTATGCTGGGGACAGGTCACTGAGGAGTTAATGCAGTGCATGCGTGCACGAGCACACACACTGAGTATTTTCATTACTAAGTCATTTATGCACATGCTCTTGAAGAAGATCATATACACTGCAGACGGCCACGGAGGAGTTAACTAGGGTTGTCCAGATACCGATACTAGTATCGGTATCGGGACCGATACCGAGTATTTGCGGGAGTACTTGTACTCGCGCAAATGCTCCCGATACCTAAATAGAATACTTTTTTTGTATTTATCAACATGTTCTGTGAAAATTTGAAGAGTTTTTTTACTACTGCGTGACAAGAAAATAAAACATTTTTATTCATTTTTACTCATTTTTATTCTTTTATAATGTCTTGAGTTAAAGTTCTTCATAATTCTAAAGAAAATATCCTTAGTCTGTATTGTGGTTTAAAAACTGTCACATGACATTTAAAAAAAGTATCGGTATCGACAAGTACATGAAAAAAAGTATCGGTACTTGTACTCGGTCCTAAAAAAGTGGTATCAGGGCAACCCTAGAGTTAACAGTTATAAACTGGAGGACTGAAATGTTAACCCTTCTTCTCTGTTGTCTGATCATTGAGAAGTTAAAGGAGCACTAAACGATTTTTTTTTTTTTAGCTAAATAGCTTCCTTTACCTTAATGCAGTGCTGTTTTTATGTCCTCATTGTTCGTTTTTGCTTTGAAGTAGCTGTAATACTTCTCTGATCTCCACACTTCCTGGTTGTCTGGCTCCTTATGACAAAAACTCATGGCAGATTTTCACTGTGGTCTAAGCTATGTGTTTAAAACTCCTCAGAACCAATCAGATTAATTTTAAAAACAAAACACTGCCCTGGATTTGTTTGTTTTTGTTCTGTGTGTCTTCTCTACTTCACAGAAACATGAAACCATTTTAAAAACGAAAGTGAAACTAGAGGCACATTATATGATTGATTTTTATCTATTTTTAATCATTTTTAAAAGGATTCGGTTAACTTTTCTGGGCCAGATTCTCAAAGGAGATACGACGGTGTATCGCAGGAAACACCGTTGTATCTCTGTTTTTTTTTACTGGGTATCTATGTGTCTGATTCATAGAATCATTTACGCATAGATACAGTGAAGATCCGACAGGTGTAAAACACTTACACCGTCGGATCGTAGATGTAATGACTTCGCTGGCCGCTAGGTGGCCTTTACTTTGATTTCTCATTTGCCTATGCAAATGAGCCTAATACGCCGATTCCCGAACGTTTTTACGCCGCCCCGTCGTCGTTTACGTAAGCGTAAGGTTACCCCTGCTATATGAGGGGTAACCTTTCGAAGTTCCGTCGTATGCCATGTTAAGTATGGCGTCGGGACAGCGTCATCTTTTTCCGTCGTTTCCGTTGTTTTACTAAGTCGTTTGCGAATAGGGATTTACGTAAACGACGCTCACGTCTGTTTCATTCACGTTTTCCGACGTGAGCTGGAGCATGCGCACTGGGCTATTTTTGTGGCCGACGCATGCGCAGTTCGATCGACGCGGGGGCGCGCTTAATTTAAATACAAGCAGCCCCAATTGAATTACACGGCCTTACGCCGGGCCATTTACACTACGCAGCCGCAACTTACGGAGCAAGTGCTTTGGGAATACGTCACTTGCTCTGTTAAGTTGCGGCGGTGTAGTGTAAATGGCTTACGCTACGCCGTCGGCCAATCTATGTGAATCTGGCCCTATGTCTCTATACCCTGTAAACAGTCATTTCAGCAAAAAAAATGTTTTCCTTTAGTGACCCTTTAAAGCACATGCACTGTTGAAATGTCACTAACAGGTTAATGCTGGTCTATTACTGGCTAGTGGTAACTTGGATACTGGGAATGAAGTGTATGTGCTAGGGAAAGGATACAGGGGAGAGACCAATATGCGTACAGTAATTGCTATTAGCGAATAGAAATGTCAGTTGCAGTGGAGAGAGGCCAGAAACCTTTTGCGGACTCAGCCGCTTCTTCAGGAGGGTTGTCTGCATAACGAATAATACTGTACAATAAACTAGCAAAAACATAAGAAACAAGTTAAATAAAAAATACTAAGTATTAACATATTGTATATAGTCATTGACATTGGTGCAGGTCTGCTCACCAGATTAGGGCCATGGATCAAACGAAGGCTCATGGAAGGCCCCCCATGGCGAATGAGGGGAAAAAAAGGTTGTCGCTCTCTGATGGAGTAATTAAATAATATTAGATGATTTTAAAAGTCTTAAAGTCTCATATGCTTTTAATTTTGTAATAATTGTATGTAATAAATACTTTTTATATTAATTTTTGTGTTCTGTTATCAGTACCTTAAAAGTCCAAATCAACTCCCCCCCCCACTTTTTCTAGGCGACCATCGGTTTAGGCGGTACTAGCAGCCGCAACCTTATGCTCACCTAGTCCAACCTTTCTATACTCTCTTATGGATGATAGTACTTGTCTATTTAATTTTTATTCTTTTTAACTTGAGGCTATACTCAAAAATGTGTCTTTAGGACAGGAAATGTATTACTGTCAAGATTGCATGGTGACAATATAGGAAAATATAGCCCACAACATTTAAAATAATACAGCCACCACATCTAAGCACTAATCAGCTGCACTAGATGACATTTTTGTTCTTAGGTTTAGAGGCACTTTGTAAACTTTTAATAAAGGAGCTACAGGGTATTCCACCATTGGTCCCTTACCAATTGCACTGCAGAATGAATAAACTTAAAGCATTCTGTAAAAAGGCTCCCTGTTCATTCACAAACCTAAGCACAGTAAACACTGCTTACTAAGCTTTATTGGGGAATGAAAACAGGAATGATTGGTACCATTCACTCACTGACTGTGTTTATTCAGGAAAGGTACCAACTGACACCTTTAGGAAGGAGAAGAGGATAAGCATGCCAATGAACACGACAATCCACACAATAAGGCTATGTAATGTACCCTAGTTCACAACAGCAGTGCAGTGTTAAAAAAACCCGGAGTACCTTGCCTCCCTGTACTGTCTGAGCTCCAGTTAGATACTGACAGCATATCAATTCATATCAGCATAAGAGATTTCATCTTCCCCTTATTACTCATTAATTTAACAGCTACCAATACAATTTATTGTGGTCAAATATGTTTAACACATTTTAATTCCTCTTCAAAGTAACTTTCCTAATAATGAGTTACAAAGTGTTGGGAATCCCACCTCATAACCCAGCTGAGCCAATTAAACAGGATTGTAAAGCTGCATAGTTAAAAAATGTATCACACAGTGCCCACAAGAGGCTATTTCCTGGTTGTTAAGGACACCAGCGGGTACCGGCTCCTTGACAACCATTTCAAATGAACTACATCCTTTAGCTATTACATGCCTGGACCACTACTTATTTAACACATGAATTTCGTTATTTCATTTAGGGAATTTACTTTAACACTGTTTGATGAGGTATATACTAAGAACTCTTGCCTTTTGAGGTAAATACTGCATAAAGGGAACGTGAATTGAAAGTTTCAGTATTGCATGCAATAATTGTAAATAATAATTGTAAAAAATATGTCACGTGACCCAAATATCATATGCAATATCCTTTAGTAAATGGAGTCCTATACTTTTTTACAGAGTATGGGGTAGATTCACGTACCTCGGTGCATCTTTCTGCCGGCGTAGCGTATCTTCTTTACGCTACGCCGGCGCAACGTTGAGAGGCAAGCATGGAATTCACAAAGCAAATGCTCTCAACGTTGCGCCGGCGTAGCGTAAGGTTATCGGCGTAAGCCGACGTAAGTCAAAGTAGGTGGAAGTGGGCCTGTAACATTTAAATGAAGCATGACCCCATACAAATGATGGGCTGAGCTTCAAAAAACAAACTCCGCATGTGTCGTATCTTGGGCGCATCCCAGTGCGCATGCTCACAGTCACGTCGAAATAACTGGCTAAGATACGTCAAAATACTGCCTACGACGTGAACGGAACCTACGCACAGCCCTATTCACGTACAACGTAAACAACGTAAAAATCTACGGCGTTCGTTCCCTGGTCCATACCTTTGCATGGGTTGCGCCTCCTATATGAGGAATAACTTTATGCCGGACGTAACCTTTAAGCAAATTGCTTAAAACATGCGCCGGGTGCAAGTACGTTCGTGAATCGGCGTATCTTACTCATTTGCATATTTAACATGGGTACGCCAAATGCGTCCAGCGTAACTATGCGCCCACGATACGCTGGCATAGGCAAGTTACGTCGGGCGGCTGAAGCCAATTTTTTTGACGTATCTAGCTTGGGGAATCGGCGCAGAGATTCGACTGCGCACATTTGTACTTACAACGGCGTATCTATAGATACATCAGCGTAAGTCTTACGTGAATCTGGGCCTATATATATATATATATATATATATATAAAACTACTGTCTTTCTGCATTTCACACCAACAGTTCAGCTGACATTCTAATATCTGATTAAATCCATGTGATTAGTATCATTGGCAGTCATAATGGCCGCTTGATGAGAAATAACTAACAATAGATCATGATTGTTAGTTGAGACTGAGAAGTAGCAGTGACAGCTCTGGCTCAGGACTAGGGGCTTGTACTGCTGTGGGTTTCTAGTTTCAAAATTGAATATAAATGAATGTTGTATGATCTGGAGAATGATCATGTACAGTAAAACCTTGGTTTGAGAGTAACTTAGTTTGAGAGCCTTTTGCAAGACAAGCAACATTTTTAATACATTTTGACTTGATATACAGATGTCTTGCTATAAGAGTAGCGTCACATGTCACTGAGTATAAAAGAGAAGAGGGGTGCCTCTAAGTGTAGCAATATGATTACATTTAATGGGTACACATAGATTATCCTCTGCACCACCATCGACATCATCCCTTCAACGATGTGCTCCACAAGCGCTTCAAGCCTTGCTTTCAAATCACTATACTGCAGGGTAGTCTTCCCGGTCACGATTGCAGACTGTCAGCAGTGATGGACAGTGGTGCAAGGGATGGTCTATGTGGACAACCTTACCCCGGCTGCCTGCATACTTAGATGTGCCTCTTTTAATCATCAACAATGTGATTTGCTAAATGCTGTATCTTCATTAAATGTAACCATTGTGCTACATTTAGAGGCGCCTCTTCTGTTATACTCTGTAGCTCCTACTGGATTTTGCTTCTAATCCCCTTGTGGAGGCTCCCATTTGTGGATGGACATGTTATGGTTACACAACTTTTCACATTGCTATAATC
This sequence comes from Rana kukunoris, assembly GCA_029574335.1. NCBI lineage: Eukaryota > Metazoa > Chordata > Amphibia > Anura > Ranidae > Rana > Rana kukunoris. The sequence goes on along the minus strand of CM056054.1, from coordinate 123,692,791 downwards.
TTTTTATATGAACTATGACCCGAAGGACTTAATAAATGGTTGTGGAACGAATCAACCGAGTTTCCATTATTTCCTATGGGGAAATTTGCTTTGATATACAAGTGCTTTGGATTACAAGCATGTTTCTTTTTTTTTTTTCCACATCAGCTATACCCACGTGCTGGAGATCAGCTCATGGTACAATGCTTCCTTTGTCTCCGAGGCAGATTCGCATCATTTGTGGTTTCAAGTGCTTACAACCCCTTTTTTTTTCCTTTCAATAATCGATATATGAATTAAAGATTAAAAGACGTAGGCTAACCAATCTCTCCGATACTACCATCTGTGGGCTGAAAGCTAACAGAATAGGAAGAAGGGAGAGTCTGTGAGCTCATCCTCTTGAAAAAAAAAAAAATAGAAAATCTTTTTCCACCTCCCCCCACCCTCCCCTCGTTTTTTGTGTACTCTATCCCATATTCTCAGTGTATCTCGTGTTAAATCCAAAGTTTTTTTATTTAGTGCTCTATATTGTGAAGGTATCCATATTACGGAGCTTAATTGTGTTTTCGAATGTGCTTTTTCTATCTGGACCCATCATTTCCCTCATCTATCTCTAGCCCACTCTACTACCCGAGACAGTACTGCTGCCTTATAATACTCTCTAATATCGGGCATGGCAAGACCCCCGCAGCTCTTCTCTTGTTTTAGGATTGACAGGGAAATTCTGTGTTTTTTATTTTTCCACACATAATTCATCAGGATCGAATTTAAGATTCTCAGGAATTGTTGGGGAGGGCAATTGGCAACATTTGAAATTTAAAAAGTATCTTTGGTACTAGGAACATCTTCAGGGTATTTATACGTCCTATCCAAGAGATAGGTCTATTTATGATTTTTTTAATGTCTGTTTTAATCTCGTTTAGCAAGGGAACATAGTTTATTTTATAGATTTCCTTGGTCGAGTTTGTTAATTTGATGCCAAGGTATTTTAACTCTTTAATCCAGGGGAAGACACAGACTCTTTTAATAAGCTTCTCTTCGATTTTATTAATATTTATATTTAATACTTCAGTTTTTGTTTCATTAATTTTAAAGTTTGAGATGACTCCGTATTGTTGGAGCACCTTGATTAAGGTTGGGATTGTTGTCAGTCGTTTGGTAACAGAATAAGATATCGCCGGCAAAGGCCGATAATTTGTGTTCCTCATTCCCAACTTTCACTCCTCTGATTTCAGGGTTATTTCGGATCATGGTTAACAATGGTTCTAAAGATAGGATAAATAGGAGAGGGGACAGGGGACACCCCTGTCTCGTCCCGTTTTCCATATCAAATGAGGCTGAGAGGGTACCGTTGATTCTTATTCTTGCAGAGGGGTGGTGGTAAAGTGTCCTTATCCAGCTAATCATCCTATCTCCGATGCCCATTGTTTCTAAGGTTTTCAACATCAGTCCCCAGTCCACCCTGTCGAAAGCCTTTTCGGCATCCACCGACAGGAAAAGACCTGGGGGCCCCTCGGTTTTCAACTTCTGAAGCAAAAGTAGTGCCCGTATACCGTTATCTTTACTTTCTCTATCGGGTATAAACCCGGTCTGGTCCGGATGAACCAGGGAAGGCATGACGCTTTTCATTCGCTCTGCTTGGATTTTTGCGAAAATCTTGATGTCCGCATTCAACAGCGATATTGGTCTGTATCCTGAGCATAGCGAACTGTCTTTTCCTTCTTTTAAGATAATCGTTATCGAAGCGGCCAATGCTTCCTTACTTGCTTCGAATTCTGAACCCAGGCCATTAAAATATTTACACAATTTAGGTATCAAAATACTACAAATTTTTTTGTAGTATAATTCCGTAAAGCCGTCTGGTTCTGGTCTTTTTACCGCGGCCGTGTTATTTAGGGCTTTTTTCATTTCTGCTTCCGTTATTGGTTTGTCCATATTGGATCTTGCTGTCTCCCCTATCTTTGGTAACCCTGCCTTTAGTAAGAAGTCTCTAATTTTAACCTCTTTCTCCCCTGTTTGCCACCCCCTCTGGTCAATCGCATACAGCTCTTCGTAGTAATTTTTGAAGGTCTCCGCAATGTCCTTAGTTGAATGCACCATCTCACCATTCTTTTTTTTAATTTTCTCAATATAATTCCTAGTTTTCTTTTTTTTGACCATTTTGCTAAATGCTTACTGGCTTTGTTACCCCAAATGTATCTCTCCTTTGCCATACTACTATACTTTTTTTTTTATTTCTTGTGCCAAAATTTCTTTGAGTTCGTCTCTTTTTAGCTTGTGATAGGTCTCTTTTAATCTCTCATGTTTATGTGCTTGTTCTAAGTTTGCTATTTCTTTTCTTACAGTGTTGCACATCCTGTTTTCCTAGACCCTTCTTCGATTAGAATTCCTCGAATATACGCTTTGTGCGCTTCCCAGAGGGTGGCCCCTGAGATCTCTCCCTTATCGTTTGTTAGGAAGAAGTGTTTAAGTTCTTGTTCCACCTTTTCTGCTCCTTCCTCGTCTTGTATCAGGTTTTCATTCAAGTGCCAAACAGGAGTAATATTTTGTTGTGGAGAATTCTCTATTTTCATGGTGATTGGGGCATGATCTGAAAGGGTCATAATTTCTATCTCCGCCTCCACCACCATATCTAGCAACCTGTGGTCTACCAACATATAGTCTATCCTGGTGTAGGTCCTGCGTACAGGGGAAAAAAACGTGTAGTCATGTGCATTGGGGTGTAGAATCCTCCACACATCTACCAGCTGACTGTCATGCATTTGCCGTTTGAATTTTTGGACTCCCACACTATTTATCCCCTGCACACGGGACGTACTGTCGACTCTTGGGTTAATGCTGAAATTAAAGTCCCCCGCCGCTATCGTATATCCTTCCGAAAAAAGTTTTAGTTTCCCCAAAATTCTATTGACATAATTAGTAGTGCCGGAGTTGGGGGCATATATATTAGCCAGCGTATAGGTGGTGTTACAAATTTTACCTTTTAAAAATAAGAACCTTCCTTCAGGGTCCGTTATTCTGTCCTCCAAAACAAATCTCATTTCCCTTGCAAACCCTTTTGCCACACCCCTTGCCCGTTTTGAGATGGAATCCCCATAAACCCATGTTGGATAGCTAGGAGAATGTAGTTTAACATTTGATTATATTGTTAAGTGTGTCTCTTGGAGAAACATCACATCGGCTCCATATTGCTTAATCTCTTCTATTACCTTATACCTTTTGGTCCTGGTGTTTAGCCCCTTAACATTATATGAAAGGAATTGTATTACTGCCATCTCTTTTCTACTTTATGAATCTTCTTGAACTTCCTATTGGAAGTCACCTTCCCTTTTTCACCCCCCCCTCCCACTCTTCCCTGCCCCCCAAGCCCTAGGCCCCAGAAAAAAGAGCCCCTGAACCGTGTGCCCCTCATTTTCCACGGCTCACTTGTTGAGGTAGGGCTCACCTCGCACCCCCCCCCCCTCCCGGTAGGGTTTCGGGAGGGGGTGGGTCGCCCAAGGGACCAGTTGCAAAAGAGAGGGAGAGACAAAACCCCCGTACCCCCCCGCCACCGCCCCCCCTCCCCAATTTCCACCCGAGCGCCCCAGCTCCTTTAGTTAGGCATTTGTGACTTGTTTTCGCTTAGTCAACCCATCCTGGTAACTCTGGTGCCTGAATATCCAATAGAATATAAAAAGCCGCGCCACATAAGTGATCATCAATATTATTACAACAGTATTAGTGATAGTATAGCATTTGCCACTAAAGTCCATTAAAGTCCATAGTGATTATAGGAATTGGTTCCCAAAGGAGATCCTCTATTTCGTGTCACCAAATGAAAAAACTCCAAAGGTGCACCCACCACCAAGTGAATGAGCAGCTTACCAGAGGTCAAACGTAAACCAGCGTCTGACTATAACCCAGTCACGGCCTTTGATATCCCTGTGGTTCCTAGGATCTCCAGAGTTGGTTTGAACAGGACGGAACACCTCTTAAACTCAGAGTAAAGAAAAAGGCGCACATAGCGTAACTCCGTTGGCAAAATTTTAATAAGATAATAAAAATGTACTTACACAGCACACGATATAAACAGGCATAAAAACAAAATGTTGCCGGCCGGCATGTAGGAGCCCTCCTCCTCAACGTGGTGACGTCACTGCGTCGCCTCCCATACGCGTTTCGTCACTAGAAGGACGTTCTCAATGGGGGTAGGGCTTCACAGTGATTCACCAATTAATAAGGACCAGCCGCCCATTGTAAGAAGCAGCACGCTGAGTCCAGACGCGCCATCTTTAATATGGTAAAACAGGCCCTTAATAGAGCGACGCTCAAACAGGCATCGAGGGCGCAAAATACCACTCAACTGCAGGAAGGGAAAAAACAAATGTCTCCACCTTGGTGGTAATGGGAAACCAATAAGCTAAATAAATTATTGGATTTAGCGTAGACAGAGTGGCATAGGGACAAGAGGGGAAAAATGCTGGCACTAGGTTCTTACTCCCTCCACCCCTACGGACACCTGAACTACAGTGCCATCTAGGGGATAAGTCTGGTGAAGACAACTAGATCTACCAGAACGATACAAAAAAAAGGAATACAAGACAAAAATTATAATGTGTGCATTCCACCTGAATCCATAAGACAACTTAATCCTATGTTCGGAGTGATAATGTGAATACCATACATAATAAATACGCTAAAGTGATTTAATTAATTTATCTTCACTCAAATACCAGTGATCTATTGAATTAAAAAAATGTTTTTAATCAATTATTTACAATGCCCAACTGCTGTGAGCAATAGTGACATCAGAAAAAGACAACGAAAATAATATAACGAAGATGAGGGGGATTACTTCACCCAATGAGACTCATACAGTAGAAATGCATGATTCCCACAGTGATGGGAAAGTGAATAAAAAACAACAATTGATAAAACATTGAACTATATGATCTGTATCAAAAGTGGGGTGAACGATATGTGTAAACAATACGTTAATTTACTTTCTTTTTTACAATAAAAAGAAGGAGAATGGAAAAAGGGAAAAAAGTCTAAATAGACCAGGTGAAGATGACTAGAAGGGCAGAAAAAATCATAAAAAAATCTTATTCCATAGGAAATACCTGCCCCCAGGTGTGCTTCTCACAAAGGCTGTTTCAAGCATTGCTAATAAACGCATTGACATCAGTCTCAATGTTTAACCCAAATGGAGTGTACGTTTTGAGGCGAAAAATCCAACCCATCTCCATCTGGGATATCCCTTGTACTAGATTCCCTCCTCTCCAAGGGGCTTTATATTTATCGATCCCTAGGAAGAGGGTATTTGAGGGATTTTTGTCGTGCTTCAATCTATAATGATTGGAAACGGAATGGTCCCTAAACCCAGACAGAATATTGGTAATGTGTTCATTGACACGTATCTGGAATGCCCTCTTGGTCCTGCCCACATATTGCTTCCCGCATGGACATTGCACTAAATACACCACTCCCAAAGAGGCACAGGTAATACATGGTAGAATTTTATATTCCTTCCCAGTGGCTGTGGATGTAAAGGACCTCACACATCTAAGTTTGTTAGAACTCAGGGCACATACCCGACACCGCCCACATTTATAATAGCCCTTTAGATGATCAAAAAGAAAACCGGACTTTGTGAGGGGAGGATCTATAACATTATTAGATATTAAGTTCCTTAGGGACTGTACCCCTTTAAAGATAACCCGGGGTTTCTGGGGCAGGATGTTCTTTAGCACAGGGTCATTTAAGGCTAGATGGCAGTGTTTTTTTACAAGATGGGTTATGGTTCTATGTTGAGTTGAATAGGTTGTGACAAAAGGTACCACATCAGAGAACTTGTTCTCCTTCTTAGAAGCTTTATCACACAGAAGCTCATTCCTATCCATTCCCAAAACTTGATCTAGAGACCCCTGTAGATCCGTTCTACAGTACCCCTTTTCCAGAAATCTTTCTGTGAGAACTAGGGCCTGTTGTTGAAACACCTGAGGGTCAGAGCAATTCCGTCTTAGCCGGAGATATTGGCTCTTAGGGACTCCCTTCAACCAAGGTTCATGATGGCAACTCCCTACTGGGATATAGGAATTCCGGTCTGTATCCTTTAAAAATGTAGAGGTGATGAACCTATTGTCCTTGATTTCTATTAACAGGTCAAGGTAATGAACCTTGGTCTGGCTAGCCTCATATTTCAATTCTATACCCCTGTTGTTATCATTAAGGTATCCAATGAAGTTGGTCAGATCATTGCGCCCGCCGGCCCATAGGAGGAGGATGTCATCTATGTATCTAGCCCAAAGGACCACCTGAGGGGCGTCCCTCGGGTAGATGACATCCTCCTCCCATTTGGCCATAAACAAGTTGGCCAGGCTTGGGGCGTATTTTGCCCCCATAGCCACCCCTGTATTTTGTTTGTAGAACTTGTCCTCGAACCAAAAATAATTGGATGCAGCTGCAAAACTCAACAGGGACATAATGAAAGAAACTTGTTTAGAGGGGAGACCGGAATCTCTCCCAAGGTAGAGTTGGACAGCTTCAAGTCCTAAGACATGGGGTATGATTGTGTACAATGAAGTTACATCAATGGTAGCCATCCACATGTCAGGAGTAACAGGGAGGTCCGTAAGGATATTGATAATATGTTTAGAATCCCTAACATAAGAGGGGATTTTCTTAACCAGTGGTTGCAAATAAAAATCAATATATCTGCCCACCCGGGAAGTGATTGAATCAATGCCACTAACTATAGGGCGACCCGGGGGGCAGACAGGATCCTTATGCAACTTTGGAAGATAGTACAGTGTTGGGGTGCTAAAAAACATCCTTCCCCAGAAACCCTGGGTTATCTTTAAAGGGGTACAGTCCCTAAGGAACTTAATATCTAATAATGTTATAGATCCTCTCCTCACAAAGTCCGGTTTTCTTTTTGATCATCTAAAGGGCTATTATAAATGTGGGCGGTGTCGGGTATGTGCCCTGAGTTCTAACAAACTTAGATGTGTGAGGTCCTTTACATCCACAGCCACTGGGAAGGAATATAAAATTCTACCATGTATTACCTGTGCCTCTTTGGGAGTGGTGTATTTAGTGCAATGTCCATGCGGGAAGCAATATGTGGGCAGGACCAAGAGGGCATTCCAGATACGTGTCAATGAACACATTACCAATTATCTGTCTGGGTTTAGGGACCATTCCGTTTCCAAACATTATAGATTGAAGCACGACAAAAATCCCTCAAATACCCTCTTCCTAGGGATCGATAAATATAAAGCCCCTTGGAGAGGAGGGAATCTAGTACAAGGGATATCCCAGATGGAGATGGGTTGGATTTTTCGCCTCAAAACGTACACTACATTTGGGTTAAACATTGAGACTGATGTCAATGCGTTTATTAGCAATGCTTGAAACAGCCTTTGTGAGAAGCACACCTGGGGGCAGGTATTTCCTATGGAATAAGAATTTTTTATGATTTTTTCTGCCCTTCTAGTCGTCTTCACCTGGTCTATTTAGACTTTTTTTCCTTTCTCCTTCTTTTTATTGTAAAAAAGAAAGTAAATTAACTTATTGTTTACACATATCTTTCACCCCACTTTTGATACAGATCATATAGTTCAATGTTTTATCAATTGTTGTTTTTTATTCACTTTCCCATCACTGTGGGAATCATGCATTTCTACTGTATGAGTCTCATTGGGTGAAGTAATCCCCTTCATCTTCGTTATATTATTTTCGTTGTCTTTTTCTGATGTCACCATTGCTCACAGCAGTTGGGCATTGTAAATAATTGATTAAAAACATTTTTTTAATTCAATAGATCACTAGTATTTGAGTGAAGATAAATTAATTAAATCACTTTAGCGTATTTATTATGTATGGTATTCACATTATCACTCTGAACATAGGATTAAGTTGTCTTATGGATTCAGGTGGAATGCACACATTATAATTTTTGTCTTGTATTCCTTTTTTTGTATCGTTCTGGTAGATCTAGTTGTCTTCACCAGACTTATCCCCTAGATGGCACTGTAGTTCAGGTGTCCGTAGGGGTGGAGGGAGTAAGAACCTAGTGCCAGCATTTTTCCCCTCTTGTCCCTATGCCACTCTGTCTACGCTAAATCCAATAATTTATTTAGCTTATTGGTTTCCCATTACCACCAAGGTGGAGACATTTGTTTTTTCCCTTCCTGCAGTTGAGTGGTATTTTGCGCCCTCGATGCCTGTTTGAGCGTCGCTCTATTAAGGGCCTGTTTTACCATATTAAAGATGGCGCGTCTGGACTCAGCGTGCTGCTTCTCACAATGGGCGGCTGGTCCTTATTAATTGTCAGAGTCTAAAGAACTTACCGAGGCCAAGATGCTGCGGGCGGCTCACCTTTGCGAACCAGTGCTGACCGCCCTCTGGTGATGGAGACAGAGAGCTGACAGCACCAGGAGGCACCGGTACCGGAAACAGGAAACTGGGTCAAGGTGTAGATCAAGGAAGGCACCGGATCTGCAGACAGGCCGAGGAGACAGTCCGTGGCACCAACAGGAAACAGAGGACCAAACAGGCAAAACTAGTTCAAGGTACAGGTTGTGGATCACGGGTCAAAGAGATCAAGGAAGTCCAATAATACAAGCCGGGGTCAAAGGATCGGGGAGGTCAGCGGAAGTCCAAGGATACAGGCCGAGATCAGAGGATTGGAGAGGTTAGCAGAGTCCAGGAGTGCAAGCCGGGGTCAAGGGTTGGAGAGGTCAGCAGAGTCCTAGGCAGGCCGAGATCAGGATTCAAACAGGTAAGCCGGAAGGTTTTCAGGATAAACAGGTTCACAGCAACTAGACACATACAGGAGCTGATGACAAACCAGCAACCTGCCATGTGTCAGGGGCCGGTTTAATAAGGGTGGTGAGCCCTGTGATTGGCTCCGAAGAAATCGCGTGAGTTCGCGCCACGCGCGCGCTCCCGCACACGTCGCGCCGCCGGACCGTGCCCGCGTACGTGCGCGCGCATGCGCTGAATAGAGACGTGCGGTCGCATCGTTCTACTGCGCATGTGCGCACGATCAAAGTCCGCAGAATTGGTGCCCTGACAGTGCCCCCCCCCCAAGGGGCGAACTCCGGACGCCCAAACTGGCCATTAGTTCTGGATGTTCTCGATGAAAGGTCCGGATCAATCGAGGGGCATGAATGTTCCTGGAAGGTTCCCAAGAATTGTCCTCTGGAGGATAGCCCTTCCATTTAATGAGGTATTGGAGTTGTCTCCCTCTCTTCCTGCAGTTCAGAATAGTCTCCACTTCAAATTCTCTTTCCCCTTCAACCTCTACTGGCGGAGGTGGAGGTTCCTCCCTGCCTGGAAAAGGATCCGGAACCAGAGGTTTAAGCAGGGAAGCATGGAATACCGGATGGATTCTATAAGACTCGGGTAGCACCAGTTCAAAGGCCACAGAGTTGATCCTGCGTTTAATTTTGAATGGGCCAATAAATCTTGGGCCCAATTTTTGTGAGGAAATAGGTAGTTTAAAATGTGAAGCGGATAGCCAAACCTCCTCGCCGACCTGAAATGTAGGACAGTCTTTCCTTCCTTTGTCGAAGAATTTTTTATAGTCCTCCTGAGCTTGTCGCATTACTTTTTGTAGTAACTGGAAGTTCTGTTTAATGGCAGTTACACGTTCCTGGACGGCCGGAACAGGTGTATCAGGAATGAGGTCTGGCAGGAAGGAGGGATGGAAGCCACAGTTGGCCCAGAATGGGGTTTGGTTGGTAGTTGCATGAACCGAATTATTGTATGCAAACTCAGCAGAGGCTAGTAGGGATCGCCAATCATCCTTGGAGGCTGAACAAAAACAGCGGAGGTACTGCTCTAAAGTTTGATTGGTTCTCTCGGTTTGGCCGTTGCTCCGAGGATGGTAGGCCGAGGACAGGCAGACTTTCACTTCCAGGGACTTACAGAGTTCCTTCCAAAACTTAGACGGAAATTGTGTACCCCTATCGGATACGACGCTCTTAGGGACCCCGTGAAGTCTGATGATTTCATTAAAGAACATCTTTGCTGTGTCAGAGGCTGAGGGTGTGCCGATCATGGGCAGGAAATGCGCCATCTTGGACAAGCGGTCGACCACGACTAAGATCGTGGTGAACCCCTCAGAAGGTGGCAGGTCCACGATAAAGTCCATTGATATGTCTGCCCAAGGACGCTCCGGGATGGGTAATGGCTTGAGTAGGCCCCAGGTCTTAGTATTGGATCCCTTGTTGCGCTGGCAACAAGTGCAGGAGGCCACATAGGTCTTACAGTCCCGTTTCCTATTAGGCCACCAAAAGGACCGAGAGATCAGTTCAGAGGTCTTGCGTGTCCCAAAATGTCCTGCAAGCTTAAGGTCGTGGAAGGTGCTAAGAAGTTACTGTCTTACCTCCCTTGGCACGAAGATCTTGTCTCGGGACCACCATAAGTCCTCTCGTTTAACCAGGGACGAGACTTCTGGGTCGGAGCATTGGTGCGATGCCTCCTTAAGAGAACTGAAAAGGTCTGACTGAGAAATCAAGAAAAAATTTTGAGGTTTCAGAATAGTACTGGGTTCTGATGAGTTGGGAGTTTCGGGAAACATCCTTGAAAGGGCATCTGCTTTACCGTTCTTTGATCCGGGTCTATACGTAATGTGGAAGTTGAAGCGAGTGAAGAAGAGTGCCCAGCGGGCCTGTCTGGGTCGAAGACGCTTCGCGGAACGTAAGTACTCTAAATTCCTGTGGTCTGTGAAGATTAGGATGGGATGGCTTGCCCCCTCCAGCAGGTACCTCCATTCTTCTAGCGCGAATTTGATGGCGAGCAGCTCCCTATCGCCCACGTCATAGTTCTTTTCAGACGAAGAGAGTTTCCGGGAGGCATAGGCAACAGGGTGCAGAAGAGATTTGGGTCCCTGCCTCTGGGATAGGACAGCGCCCGTAGCGGACTCGGAGGCATCAACTTCTAAGATGAACGGTAGTGCAGGATCAGGATGGTGTAGGACAGGAGCAGAGGAAAATGCTATCTTTAGTTTGGAAAAAGCCTCCTGGGCTTCCTGGGACCATTGAAAACGGTTTCCTTGCCTTGTGAGCTGGGTGATGGGAGAAACGATGGCGGAGAACCCGACGATGAATCTTCTGTAGAAGTTGGCGAAGCCAATAAAGCGTTGAACGCCTTTTTTATCTGTCGGTGCCGGCCAATCTTGAATGGCCTTGACCTTCTGGGGGTCCATGGCAATCCCATTTGTAGATATTATGAAACCCAGGAACTGTACTGAGCATCTCTCAAACTCGCACTTCTCTGCTTTGAGATATAACCAGTGTTTTCTGAGGATCATGAGGACCTGTTTGACGTGATCTCGGTGAAGTTCCAACGCGGCCGAGAAGATGAGGATGTCATCTAAGTATACGACAAGAAAGTCGTCCAGGTGTTGGCGAAATATATCATTGACCAGATGTTGAAAAGTGGCCGGGGGCGTTGCAGAGTCCGAAGGGCATGACTAAGTATTCGAAATGTCCGAATCTAGACCTAAACGCCGTCTTCCACTCGTCCCCTTCCCTGATCCGGACTAGATTGTAGGCGCCCCGAAGGTCGAGCTTGGAGAAAATTTGTGCTGAGCGAAATCGTTGAAATAACTCCGAGATGAGTGGTAATGGGTACCTATTTTTAATGGTGATCTTGTTTAGCTCTCTGTAGTCGATGCAAGGTCTAAGGGAGCCGTCCTTCTTTTCGACAAAAAAGATCCCGGCCCCCGCAGGAGAGGAGGAAGGTCGAATGAACTTCTTCTCTAAGTTTTCGTTGATGTAGGTTTTGAGAGCTGCTAACTCGGTCTCGGAGAGAGGGAAGACTCGGCCAAAAGGGATCTTGGCGCCCGGCAGGAGATCGATGGGGCAGTCGTAAGGTCGATGTGGGGGCAGACAATCGGCCTGTTGTTTATCAAAAAACGTCTTTGAATTCCAGGTAGACCGGGGGGACGTGCAGAAGACTTTCTGGTGGTTTTAGAATGGTAGAGCAGGAGACCGGAGGAAGTGGAAGGCAGTGCTGGGAGCAGTATGAGGAGGTAAGGTTTATTTCTTTCGTGAGCCAATTGATACAGGGTTGGTGAAGCTGCAACCACGGAAGACCCAGGATAATGGGATACATAGGGGATGAGATGAGGTCCAGACGCAGGTGCTCTTGGTGACCTGAATCCGTGGTAGCAAGCAGAGGGAGAGTTTCCTGGGTGACCAGACCAGAGCAAGGACGGGAACCGTCAGCCAAGAGGACCTGAAGATGAACGTCTTTAGTACGGCAGGGGACATGCAACTTCTGGGCCGTAGTAGAGTCCAAGAAGCTGCTGCAAGCTCCAGAATCAACGATTGCCGGCAGGCGGGTCTCCCCGTCTGGAAGCTGAAGAGAAAGAAAAAGCACGATGTAAGTCTGTGGTAATTGGGAGGTATGGTAATTAAACACCAGTGAAAGTTTCGACTTACTAGGCCTGACAGGGCAGTTGAGGAGGAAGTGGTTACCCGCGCCACAGTAGAGGCAAAGATTCTCCCGTCGCCTGCGCAGTCGTTCCTCTGGGGTGAGTGGTGCTCTAACTACGCCAAGCTGCATAGGCTCTGGATCCGGCAATAAGGGACTGGATGAGGCAGGTGGAGGAATGGGTACTGAAGGCTGTCTTGGTGGAGCCCAACTGAGACGGGTGGTCTGGAACCGCTCAGAACGCCGCTCCCGCAGGCGACGGTCCAGTTTGGTGGCAGCTTGGATCAGGCCTTCCAGTGAAGCGGGGGTTTCAGAGCGTGCAAGTTCATCTTTGAGGGCCTCGGAGAGACCCTGACGGTACTGGTACTTTAAAGCCACTTCGTTCCAACCTGTGTCTGCTGACCACTTCCTGAACTCAGCAGTATAGTCCTCTATGGGCCGCCGGCCCTGACTCAAATTGTGGAGGGTAGCTTCTGCGGTGGCAGAGCGCAGCGGATCGTCGTAGAGCTTGGCCATGTGAGTGAAGAAGGTGTCAATGGTGTCCAGAACAGGGCTTCTTTGTTCCATTAAGCCATGGGCCCAGGCCTGGGGCTCATCCGAGAGAAGGGAGATGACAAACCCTACTTTTACAGCTTCTGAGCAAAAGGTCCTTGGTTGTAGGGCAAAATACAAGGTGCAGGCATTCTTAAAGGCCCGATACTTCCTTCGGTCACCTACAAACCGTTCGGGTGTAGGTACTCGGGGTTCAGGGTGTGAGATCATTACTGCTGGACCCGAAGAAGATGGCGGAGCTGTGTGCCCTGTCGTTTGGACGGTAGGGGCTGCAGAAGGTCCTGGAGGAGTGGCTATTTGCTGTAGACGGCCGTCCATCTGGAGGTATCCCTCCTGTAGTTTTTGCACTGCTTCGGTCAGGGCGGAGACTTGCTGGCAGAGAGTTTCGAATGGTGAGCGCACCCGGTCGGCCTCAGACATCTGGCTGGTTTGTACTGTCAGAGTCTAAAGAACTTACCGAGGCCAAGATGCTGCGGGCGGCTCACCTTTGCGAACCAGTGCTGACCGCCCTCTGGTGATGGAGACAGAGAGCTGACAGCACCAGGAGGCACCGGTACCGGAAACAGGAAACTGGGTCAAGGTGTAGATCAAGGAAGGCACCGGATCTGCAGACAGGCCGAGGAGACAGTCCGTGGCACCAACAGGAAACAGAGGACCAAACAGGCAAAACTAGTTCAAGGTACAGGTTGTGGATCACGGGTCAAAGAGATCAAGAAAGTCCAATAATACAAGCCGGGGTCAAAGGATCGGGGAGGTCAGCGGAAGTCCAAGGATACGGGCCGAGATCAGAGGATTGGAGAGGTTAGCAGAGTCCAGGAGTGCAAGCCGGGGTCAAGGGTTGGAGAGGTCAGCAGAGTCCTAGGCAGGCCGAGATCAGGATTCAAACAGGTAAGCCGGAAGGTTTTCAGGATAAACAGGTTCACAGCAACTAGACACATACAGGAGCTGATGACAAACCAGCAACCTGCCACGTGTCAGGGGTCGGTTTAAATAGGGTGGTGAGCCCTGTGATTGGCTCCGACGGAATCGCGTGAGTTCGCGCCACGCGCGCGCTCCCGCACACGTCGCGCCGCCGGACCGTGCCCGCGTACGTGCGTGCGCATGCGCTGAATAGAGACGTGCGGTCGCGTCGTTCTACTGCGCATGTGCGCACGATCAAAGTCCGCAGAATTGGTGCCCTGACATTAATTGGTGAATTACTGTGAAGCCCTACCCCCATTGAGAACGTCCTTCTAGTGACGAAACGCGTATGGGAGGCGACGCAGTGACGTCACCACGTTGAGGAGGAGGGCTCCTACATGCCGGCCGGCAACATTTTGTTTTTATGCCTGTTTATATCGTGTGCTGTGTAAGTACATTTTTATTATCTTATTAAAATTTCGCCAACGGAGTTACGCTATGTGCGCCTTTTTCTTTACTCTGAGTTTAAGAGGTGTTCCGTCCTGTTCAAACCAACTCTGGAGATCCTAGGAACCACAGGGATATCAAAGGCCGTGACTGGGTTATAGTCAGACGCTGGTTTACGTTTGACCTCTGGTAAGCTGCTCATTCACTTGGTGGTGGGTGCACCTTTGGGGTTTTTTCATTTGGTGACACGAAACAGAGGATCTCCTTTGGGAACCAATTCCTATAATCACTATGGACTTTAATGGACTTTAGTGGCAAATGCTATACTATCACTAATACTGTTGTAATAATATTGATGATCACTTATGTGGCGCGGCTTTTTATATTCTATTGTCTATTTTGTTTATCACACGCTTGCTGCAGCCTGTTGTTTTTGGGGGGAGGGGTTTTATAGCGCGGTCTTTTTTGCTTTTACTGTTATGCCTGAATATCCAGTTTGTTACAAAAGGCTTCCTATTCACCTGGGAAAGTTAACCTTGCCGAGATACCGTCTTTCTGCCCTATGAGGCATGCAGGGAAACCCCATTGATATTTAATATTCTGCGTCCGCAGTTTCTCAAGCAATGGTTTGAGCAGTCTCCTCCTTGCTAAGGTTTCCCAGGACAAGTCTCTAAATATCTGAATCTCTAATCCCTTATAGCTCAAAGGTGGCTTCCTTCTTAATTTCGTCCAGATTTCGGCTTTGTCTTCGTAGTTTCTAAATCTGACGATTATATCTCTTGGCCGCTCATTCTCTCTGTCTTTTGGTTTCCCTATCCGGTGGACGAGCTCTATTTTGAGATCCTTTTCAGGGCTTTTTCCTAAGATGGGTTTAAAGAGGTCGTTCATAGTTTTCCTTAGGTCTTCCCCTTTTTCTTCCTTGATTGAACGGATCCTTAAGTTTTGTCTTCTGCTTCTGTTCTCTTGGTCTTCGAGCCGGTACTGTAACATTCGCTGGTTCAGTTTTAAGCTGCTGTATTGATCTTTTAATTGGTTTATTTCCCAAGTTTGCTGTTCATTCCTGGTCTCCGTCTCTTCCACCGTGATAGAAGATGACTCAGATCTAGTCTCAGCGTGCTGATTTCTTGTCTGATTGCATCCTCCAGTCTCTTTAACATGATATTCATTTCGCTCTTTGTAATGTTTTGTGCGTCCACTCTTGCTTCCTCGATATGACTTATGTCCTGCTCTCCCTCTGTTGATATGTCTGTGTTTATGGGGTTCTGTCCTCCTGTTCCTTTTTTAGTCTCCCCCTTTTTTTCATTTTTTTTCGCAGTATTAGGACTTTTAGCATTTCCATCTTGTGTCAGATATTGTTTAATTGTGCTGGTCGTCGCGTTTTCCTTGGGGGTCTTCGGGGCGGTGCCCCTTGTTATCTTGCTCATGTTGTATTTTTTCACCGTTCTTATTCGCTTCCCCAGTTTTAAAGCTTGTAGGGGATTTCCCTTGTTCAGGGAGGTTATTAATCTGATTTCTACGCCCTTAAATCTCCTCGTCAAGGTATATTCTTTATCCTTGTTGTAATGCACACAAGTAGGGGTGCGGGCCCCATCCAAAGCCAAAGGAAGTCCTCTACTCCAGGGGGTCCATTCCTCTAACTCAGTCCTCACTCTAAGGAGCCGGCCTTGGCTTGGTGCAATGTCGGCTCTTATCGGCCTAGACCCTAAGTGGGGAATAGAAGACTGTCTTCCCCCTTTAGGTCGTGTCCAGTCCGGTTCTTAGGCTCTCAAACTGGGGTGGTCTGCAATTTGAATTTGAACAGTAGTTACTGTAGCGGAGAGCAATGTTAAACTCCACGATCTCCGCTGGTAACCAGGGTAAATCCACAGTCAGCATTGACAAGTAAGGCAATGTCCCAAATCTCCCTCAGTAACCAGACGACACACAGCTCTGAGAGTCAACTGACTTTTTATTCACAGGCTTCCATATTTATAGAATTCCCCATGCAAGGGGTTTCCAAACAGCCAAATAGATTTAACAGGGGTAATACAGGGAGGACCAGATGGGGAACTTAACAGTTTGGATAATTCTCCCATCAGGCATTGCTGCACAAGGGAAAAGTCGGTTGATAGCTGGGGTCTGGGGTTATGTGTTGTGGGAGTTCGGTTTAAAACTGCCGAACACTGATTGGGCAACATAAAACTAAGTACTGAATGCTAGTGGCTTACGGCTGCCAGCATATGAATTACTATGCCCACATAAGACCCAGCAGAATACATAGCATATAATACAGACAACCTTTTGACATGTAACGTCCAGCGTTCCAGAAGTGGCTAGGTTTGCCACAATGCTCCCCCAGAACCAAGCCGGCATACACAGTCTGATCCCAACGGATCGGCTTGGGGATGTCCGGGAAGTACTCACAGATCACTTTTCAAGTTCAGTTTGTCTAGATAACCAGTCGGCGTTACCGTTTTGGTAGTGGATTGTAAAGTCAAACGGCTGCAGCGCCAAACTCCAGCGGAGCAGCCGGGCATTGTCTCCCGCCACACGGTTTAGCCACACCAACGAGTTGTGATCTGTGAGTAGCGAAAAAGGTTGTCCATACAAATACAGCTGCAACTTTTTGAGGGCCCACACCACGGCCAGGCATTCCTTCTCAATAGTGGCGTAGCTTACTTCTCGTGGCAATAACTTTCGACTCGGGTAAGCTACGGGGTGTTCTCCGCCATCGGCTCCCACTTGGCTCAGCACTGCTCCCAATCCAAACATTGAAGCGTCGGAGCCTTAGAGTGTGTCGGTGGAACCGTGGTGCGAGCCTGTTGCCGTGTGGTCACTGGATGGGCTTCCTGGTATGGGGCCTGGGGTACAAAAGCAGAGGTCATCTGACCCAAGTCATTTCCCAGCATAACATCTGCTGGTAAATTTTGCATGAGGCCCACTTCTACCGTCCCCCCTCCCACACCCCAATCCAAATGTACTTTGGCAGTGGGTAGTCGGTACACTGCTCCCCCTGCCACTCGTACTGCCACGGATCCACCAGTGTGTGCCGAGTCAGGGACCAAATGGGGTGCTATCAAGGTTAAAGTAGCTCCTGAATCCCGAAGCCCCTGGACTTCTTTTCCCTCCAAGGTCACCAGCTGTCGATGATGCTGCCGGTTATCCGTGGCTCGGACTGTCATCACCTCATGCAAGATTCCCAGGGGTTCTTCCGCTGGAATGCTCAACATCTCTTGAGTGGCCAGCTCCCGTTGATAATGATGGGCAGCAGCCCTTGGTGCCGGGTTCGGTCGGCCTTGGTTCCAGGCAGGTCTGCCCCGGTTTTGGGTGCACTCGCGTGCCATATGTCCCCACTGTTTGCAGGTGTGGCATTGGGTGTTGGCACGTCCGTTATATCTGGAGGGTGGTGGTAAAGTCCCTTGGAATTGACGAAAAGGGGAGGCTGTGAGAGCGGGGGTTGGTAGAGTACTGGGTGGTCCCGTGGGTCGAGGATAACTCTTGGTTAGGGGCCCATGATGTCTCCTCGCATCAAAATGCTGGGCAGCAGCCCTTGGTGCCGGGTTCGGTCGGCCTTGGTTCCAGGCAGGTCTGCCCCGGTTTTGGGTGCACTCGCGTGCCATATGTCCCCACTGTTTGCAGGTGTGGCATTGGATGTTGGCACGTCTGTTATATCTAGAGGGTGGTGGTAAAGTCCTTTGGGATGGACGAAAAGGGGAGGCTGTGAGAGCGGGGGTTGGTAGAGTACTAGTTGGTCCCGTGGGTCGAGGATAACTCTTGGTTAGAGGCCCATGATGTCTCCTCGCATCAAAATGCTGATCCGCTAATCGAGCCGCTTCGGTTAGGGTGAGAGGTTTCCTGTCTCGCACCCATTCTTGTGCCTCTGGGGACAAACCATTGAAGAATTGCTCCAACAGCATTAACTGTCTCAATTCCTCCATAGTAGTGGCTTGGCTGGCTTGTATCCACCCTTGGGAAGCTTGGTCCAGCTTGTGTGCCCATTCAGCATGTGAATCCTTCTCTGGTTTGCGCAGGTTTCTAAACTTGCGCCGGTATGCCTCTGGAGTAATGGCGTATCTCTCTAATATCGCTCGCTTTACTTTATCATAATCCTTGCTGTCCTCACTGGGTACAGCGCGATATGCTTCTGCTGCCCGACCTGCCAGCTTGCCTGCTAGCAATGGGACCCATACTGTCCGTTCCAAGTCATGTAAATCACACAGTCTCTCAAAATCCTGTAAATACCCATCAATCTCATCCTTCTCCTCGCAAAACATTTTAAAGGCATGATAGGGAATTTTGGGTTTTACCTGGTTGTAGAGTGACCCAGTAGTGGATTCTGCTCGAGACTGTGTATACTGCGGACTGTGTGCCATCACGTACTCCTGCACATTCGCCATTACCATGTGCAGCATGGCATCTGATATAGGCTGTGGCAAAAATTCCAGCCTGGTCCTCATTTCTCTCTGGTAGAGGGTTTATTCCATGGCTGCTGGTGGTGTAGCGCTGCGGGCTCTGTCTCCCTCCATCAGCTCGGCAGTTAGTACAGCTTTGGATTTGTTGCTGGCTACCTTACCCCTGGCTTCTAGCAGTTCCTTTAATGTCTGCCGCTTTAGCCTAGAATAATCCGTCTCCATTTACATCGGTAGTTCACATTGCACAAATTGCGCTTATCGGCTGTAAGGTTGGATCCCGTCGCTTGCCACCAAATGTAGCGGAGAGCAATGTTAAACTCCACGATCTCCGCTGGTAACCAGGGTAAATCCACAGTCAGCATTGACAAGTAAGGCAATGTCCCAAATCTCCCTCAGTAACCAGACGACACACAGCTCTGAGAGTCAACTGACTTTTTATTCACAGGCTTCCATATTTATAGAATTCCCCATGCAAGGGGTTTCCAAACAGCCAAATAGATTTAACAGGGGTAATACAGGGAGGACCAGATGGGGAACTTAACAGTTTGGATAATTCTCCCATCAGGCATTGCTGCACAAGGGAAAAGTCGGTTGATAGCTGGGGTCTGGGGTTATGTGTTGTGGGAGTTCGGTTTAAAACTGCCGAACACTGATTGGGCAACATAAAACTAAGTACTGAATGCTAGTGGCTTACGGCTGCCAGCATATGAATTACTATGCCCACATAAGACCCAGCAGAATACATAGCATATAATACAGACAACCTTTTGACATGTAACGTCCAGCGTTCCAGAAGTGGCTAGGTTTGCCACAGTTACCTTCCCTGGTTGCTTCTCCAGCCTCCAGAGCTTAGCAAGTACACCAGCAAGTTCAGACAGTAATTGTTTGCAGTGCCAATACCGCTTTTTAGTCTATTTAAAAGGGGTGCAGAGGTTGTCTTAGCGCTCAAAAGGATCGCATTGCTACAGATTATGTTGTTGTTTTTTTTTTTTTTTTTAAGAGCGTTTATCTGTACCGTCAACCATAGTCAGAAGAGATTTTTCCAATAGTTTACCTCAGACATATAGCCTTCTCAGCAATCTATAGTCATAGTGAAGTATTGCAATAGCTTACGTCTACTATTTGATAGTCATCAGACAGAATTTTCTGGCTTAAGCAGCGCTTAACCTGTGTGCTATACGTTTGATCAGAGTGTTCTATGTCAGTGGCGTTTTTTTTTCCTGTACCTGTTTTCCGTAATACTTAGACCCGGAAATCCAGGGCTGTTACATGGTGCTAAAGCAGTGAAGCTTACTTTAAGGGAAATCGGGGTACCGGTCTTATCGGGTCCGGTCCGGATTTAGCCTCCCATACCCCTTTCCAGAACTATCACCTTGATCCTGGGGTGCTTATCTATTTAGTCCCAAAAAAAAACCTCTTACCAATCCGGGCTCCTTACACTTTAAGTGTCTCCTCACCTGGTGATATGGGAAGCCGACACACGTTTTTTTACCTGGGTCCGCCCGGGGATGTGGGAGTTGATACACATGCAGCCAGCTCTTACTTTACACGATCAGTGCATCCATACTCCGTCTGCTCCGTATCCCTTTGTTGGTGGCTGGGGGGTAGGGGGAAGCAGTTACCTGCGATGTTGCTGCGGAGGTTCGGGCGATCAAGCATCGCCGCCGGCTTAGCGGTTCCTCTCGCTGTGTGCCTGGCGTCTGTGCTCCATAACTCTTCCGGGTCTCTCCGTCCTCTTCCCAACGATCTGGGCTTCAGCGAGGTTCGGCCCTTCCCTCAGCGTGTGCGTGCTACGTGCACCTCATCACGCGACAAGCATGTTTCCAGAATGAATTATGCACGCAATTCAAGGTTTTACTGTACAGATTTCAAATAGGAAGGTGTTAAAAGCTGCTGCTGTAGCAAACTTGTGAAATTCAGTTTAGGACAAAACAATTATTAGCAATTTCATTAAAGGGATTGTAAAGGTTTGTTTTTTATTTTCTAAATAGGTTCCTTTAAGCTACTGCATTGTTGGTTCACTTACCTTCTCCTTCGATTTCCCTTCTAAATGTTTTTTTTTTCTTTGTCTGAATTTCTTAGTTTCTGTTTCTCCTCAGTAAGCCCCTGCAGGCTACATGCACATTTCCAGTTCATCCTTTAGTGGATAAACGGATGTATGGTGACTGGGTTCACCCAGATAAACTGTTTTCTCCTGCTAGGCAGTTTTCCCTCCTTTATTCTATGGAGGAAGGTTTTACTAAGAAATGGGGGGTACCTGCTATTGATGCAGCTATTTCTTGTGCAAACAAAAAACTGACCTGTCCTATTGACAACACTCAGGTTTTAGGGTCCAACTGATAAAAAGCTTGAGTCCCTATTAAAAGCCTCCTCTTCCATGGCTGGAGCTGTAGTACAACCTGCAGTCACAGCCATTGGTGTATGTCAGTTCGTCAAGGAACAGTTAAACAGATGATTAACCTCCTCCCTACAACGGAGATTAAGCAGAGTTTACAAGGACCTTCCTAAGGCCTTGTGCTTTGCAAATGATGCGATTATGGACTCTGCTCAACAAGCATCTCGTTTGAGTCTCCTGCAGGTACACATGCGCAAGTCCTTTTGGTTAAAACAATGGGAGGCTGAGGCTTCTTGCAAGAAATACTTGGCAGCGTTCCCCTTTGAGCTGGATAAATACATCCAAAAGATTATTGGAGGCAAGTCTACTCTATTGCTTAATTGGTTAATAAGAAGAATAAGCATCCCTCATTTAAACGTACTCTTTCTCCAGCCCCTGGAAACTCAGTCTCTAGGCAAGAGTGACGGCCTCCCCTGTCTAGCGCTAGGGGGAAAGCCCAGAACTTGGGTTTCAAAGTCTAAACAGACCCCCAAAACTTCCCTATGAAGGGATGCCTCCGCTCGGCTGAGTGGGGGGAAGGCTGCTGCATTTTGCAAACACCTGGCGGAACGAAGTTCAGGACAAGTGGGTCATCGTCGCAGTGTCCTTAGGCTACAAGCTAAAACCCAGAGAACTTCCGCCACCCCGTTTTCTGAGATCAAGAGTTGCCAAAGATCCAGAAAAAAGAAGGCCTTTACTGTTGGCCTTGGAACACCTGCTGTCCCAAGGGGTAATTTTGGAGTTAGCCCCAGAGGATCAGGGGTCAGGATTGTATTTAAACCTGTTTACGGTTCCAAAACCAAACAGGGATGTCAGACCTATCCTAGATCTGAAAAGTCTGAATCAGTTTCTGAACATTAACTCTTTCCGCATGGAGTCTGTCTGTTCAGTTGTTTCCACTCTTCAGGGAAGAGAATTCCTGGCTTTAGAGATGTATATCTACATGTGCCCATATTTCCCGCTCACCAAAGGTTTCTAAGGTTTGCTGTGAATCAGCGCCACTTTCAGTTTGTGGCCCTTCCTTTCGGGCTGGCAACAGCACCTCAAGTGTTCACAAAAATACTGGCCCCGGCCCTAGCAAGGCAAAGCAGTAACAGCCTACCTGGATGATCTGTTGATCATAGATCAATCCATTGGGCCACAATGTGCACAGCACAGTGGAATATTTAGAGTACCTAGGCTGGGTCCTCAATCTGAAGAAATCTTCCTTGCAGCCTCAAAAAAGGCTTAAGTACTTGGGAATGATTATAGACACGTCCCTAAGCAATGTATTACTTCCCAAGCTGAAAGCAAAAGCCATAGGATGACTTGGTCTAAATGTTAAAGGCGAAAAGAAGGCCTTCCATCTGTCTATGCATGAGATTATTGGGAAAGATGGTAGCCTCATTCGAGGCTGTCCCTTATGCCCAGTTTCACTCAATACCGTTACAGGGCGGAATTTTGTCAGCTTGGAACAAAGATGTTCAGGCCCTGGATCTTCCTATGATCTTATCTCCAGGGGTTCGCCAAAGCCTCAATTTGTGGTTGCTCCCCCAAAATCTTTCAGAAGGAAAATCCTGCACTCCAGTTACCTGGAAAGTGGGCTGGGGGGCAGTGCTAGAAGAAGCATCTGTCCAGGGGAGGTGGTCCAGGGCCGAAAATGCAAGGCTAGCCTGTTCGGGTTCAGTCCGACAATGCTACGGCCATGGCCTATATCAATCACCAAGGAGACACCAGAAGTCTAGATGACCAAAAAAAGGTGATTCATATCTTGGCCTGGGCAAAAAGGCATATTCCTCGCCTATCTGCAGTCTTCATTCCAGGGGTAGAAAATTGGCAGGCAGATTTTTTAAGCTGCCAACAACTGAGTCCAAGGAGAATGGTCTCTACACCCCGACATGTTTCAAATCATATGTCAGAAATGGGGAACCCGAGATGTGGACCTGTTGGCTTCCAGTATCAAAGCAAAGCTGGACAGCTTTGTGTCAGAACAGGAGATCCCTGTGCTCAAGGATAAGATGCTCTGACAATCTCATGGGATCAGTATTCCCTGATTTATGCGTTCCCTCCAGTTCCGCTTCTCCCACGATTCCTTCAGAGAGTCAAGAAGGAAGGAAAGTCAGTGATTTTGGCCGCCCCGGCTTGGTCCAGGAGACCCTGGTATGCAGAAGTCTTAAGGCTGGCAGTAGGAAGACCTTGGGTTCTTCCATTATGCCCAGACCTACTGTCGCAAGGTCCAATATTCCATCCTTCCTTACAAAGTCTAAATTTGACCCACATTTGACCCACATTTTGAGGAAACGTGGCCTCTTAGGGCCAGTCCTATCCACTATGGTTAATGCTAGGAAGCCGGCCTCCAGGCTCATCTACTACAGAATCTGGAAGGCATATGTTTCCTGGTGTGAACCCAGAAAGTGGCATCCTAGGAAGTTTGCCATCAATAGTAGGGATGTCCCGATACCGATATTAGTATCGGTATCGGGACCGATACTGAGCATTTGCGCGAGTACTTGTACTCACGCAAATGCTCCCGATGCTTCGTTGGAGGTCTTGATAATAAGGACTCGGGGAACTTGAATATGGATTTGTTGATTGGGAAGAACCTGTATGTGAAGTGGCCTGGAAAGGAGAGGATTCATAGGTGGGTGCTTGGGGTGGGGGTAGAAAATTTTGGGCAGTGGTGGCTGGGGCACGGTGGTGATGGGGGATAAGGCTTGGATGGTACTGGTGACTGAGCGAAGCTGGTGGTGCGTGCTTGGGATAGAATTGGTGTTGGTGAGGGGGGATAATTGGGGGCATAGGGTCTCCGGACATAGACGCCCTTACACACACCCCAATATAATTAGCTATTGCTAAATGTATGTCCAATTTTCGGGCGTTTGGTATTTTCTGCAGGTGGTGGTACTAGCTTCTCAAAAAACAGGCGCCCTCATTATTGGGATCAGAAAAGGGATCATTGGTGTCTGGTCTACTCATCCCTCTCATTTCCTCCATAAAATTTAACATTGCGCCATCTATATCTTTCTTTTTTTGACGTCTTCCTCTTGAAGTGGTAGCAACAGAATGAATCTGAGGGGTGGAACATATATATATTAGCACATTTTATTTTGTCAAGATTTCAACAGGAGTAATTTTATATTGGATACTTACAGGCACACGTTGTGTTGGTTGCATGTCTGTTGCAGCCGCTGGCGGATTTTCTACATGAGTTGGTTGACTGTTCCCATTTCTCCCTCTGGCTCTTGCTGTGTACCCTCAACATCCGTCTCCTCTTTCTTGTCAGAAATGTTACTGGCAGTACTGTAAAATATTCGTTCATAGATGGGTTAAAGGTCAATACAGAAGAGTTATTACAATACATAGATCCATGTGTGTGATTACTGTTGTGGTAAACCCTACATACCACTTTTACCTACAATTAAGCCTAGATTAAGGCTTACCTGTAGGTGCACTAAATATATCCCAAACCTACTTGGTTTGGACATATTTGCAGAAAACAAATAGACGTGCCATTTATGAAGGTGATCTTGCTGTGACTAGTGGCTCCCACACGCATGACGTCATCACGGATACGGCCTTTCAACACCCCCGGAGACACAATACCTACAAGTCACTCAAGGAGTGATGGCGGTGATGAATGAGGGGAAAGAAGACCAATACGGGGACTTCTATCTCAGGTAAGCAATTCATAATAAGCTACTATGATATGCATACTAGGTCATTATGCCTTTGTATTATACGGTTATTTTTTTGTGTGGATAAAGTTTAATATTTGGAACTTAGTAGGTCAAATAATATTTAATATAGGGGTTAAGTACCTTCTTAAGTTCATGACATTTCGTAGGAGTTCGAGCATTTCGAAGAAAGCCCCCTTCTTGTATTCGGAGGGTGCAGCTCCACTCCGGCTCTTTGCCTCCTCTATGAGATCCTGCCTGAATCGGTCTCTCAGTGAGCGCCATCTTGTGACGATTTTCTCTCCTACAAAGAAACAGTAGATACAATAAACTGATAGAACTCCAACATGTACGTATACTATTTAAAAACCCATATTTGGAATACAATTGTGACATGAGAGCAGGGGTGTATTTAGGTTTTGTGCTGCCCTAGGTCTTGTGGCAGGTGACGTGGCCAGTGGACAATCCACAATTTGTGGCAAGTGACGTGGCCAGAGGACAATCCACATCTTTTGGCAGGTGACGTGGCAGGTGATGTGGCAGGTGACGTGGCCAGTGCACAATCCACAACTTGTGGCAGGTGATGTGGCATGTGACGTGGCAGGTGACCTGGCCAGTGCACAATCCACAACTTGTGGCAGGTGACGTGGCAGGTGACGTGGCCAGTGGACAATCCACATCTTGTGGCAGGTGACGTGGCCAGTGGACAATCCACATCTTGTGGCAGGTGACGTGGCCAGTGGACAATCCACATCTTGTGGCAGGTGACGTGGCAGGTGACGTGGCCAGTGGACAATCCAGAACTTGTGGCAGGTGACGTGGCCAGTGGACAATCCACAACTTGTGGCAGGTGACGTGGCAGGTGACGTGGCCAGTGGACAATCCACAACTTGTGGCAGGTGACGTGGCCAGTGGACAATCCACAACTTGTGGCAGGTGACGTGGCCAGTGGACAATCCACATCTTGTGGCAGGGGACGTGAACAGTGTACAATCCACAACTTGTGGCAGGCATATGGATGTTGACATATGGGTGGACTACAAGTTTTACTATGCCAGCCCACCCCCCCCTTAACCCACAAACTACTTACCACATTTCATGCGTTGTTTGCTGCTAAGTGTCTGCCAGGTCGGTGTCACCGCCTCAAAAATTTCCTCCCATTTTTTATTTGAGACATTTCGGTCGCTGTACTCTGGGCACCTCTTGTCCCATATGGCAGGCCTTACTTGAACAAGATGAATAAGCTCCTCATGGGAGACATCCTTTGCCATTTTTGACTACTTTCTTTGAATAAACTATACAGGCACTTATATTATGTCCAGGCACTGGGCAGCATGTGCTAGAAGCATGTGACTTTGGACTTTACACTACCTGGGTCAAAGGGTATTGTAATGTATGCATATTGCATGCATATTAAAGTTTATTGAATTTGTGATTTTTTACATATTTTGATGAAAAACGGATGTTAGTGGATCGGATGTTAAACGGATCGTCCGCTAACATCCGTTTTTCGTCCGTTCCGTTTTTTTTCACGGAACAAAAAAATGAAAAATTATTTTAAATATCATACCTGCTGGGTGTCTATAGTATGCCTGTGAAGTGGCATGTGTTTAGAACTGTCCCTGCACAAAATGAGATTACATAGGGAAAAAAGTAATTTAGAACTGCTTGCGGCTTAAATGTAATGGAAAAAAAGAGAAGATAAACTGCGCTAATGAAACAAAAGGTACCCGTAAAGTCACGGGTATGGAATTATGCTAGTGAAGCAAATATAAAGCTGCGACTTGCTGTGTAACATCAAACAGTGATCAAAAAATTGGAAAGAAAAAAAATTGTGCTAAAAACTTGTGAAAAACATATAAACCTAAAGATAAACCTTTGTCTTTTTCCACACTCATGTAACTTGGTATCCACCACCTTGGAGTATTGAAATGATGAGATGATCCCTATCAGGCTGTCTGAACCCAATTAAAGCCCAGCAGTTTTTTTACATCTACATGCTACCTGGGGTCCCCCATAATTAAGGGACCACTGGGATCTAATAGGCAGATCTGTGTGCTCTGTCAGTGGAGGATTTCAGTGGATGGGTTGTCACTTTTATCTGTGATATAATTTGAATATACCAACTAAGGAGTTTTTCACTCTGGTGGAGGAGGATTCTTTCCCTAGTTTTGGTCATTGATGCAACACTTATTTATTTATTCACTTTTATTATGGACTTTATGTTTAATGCAATCAATGTTTTTTTTAAATATGTATTCACGAATTGCACATGAGGAGTGTTCATTTTGAGGCTTAAATGTAATGTCTGGTCCCTGAAATAACACAAAGTATTGCATCAAAAATTTGGTGCTGGTGCCCAGAACCAAAAATGTGCAGCCGCTGCAGCATGGCCAACATAGAGTTCCACCTGGTGGGCATGTCACAGATTAGACGGTTCTTGGGCAGGTTGTATTCCTTCTGGAGGTCTGCCAGCCGAGCACTGGCATTATATGACCGTCGTAAATGCACACAGACTTTCCTGGCCAGCTTCAGGACATCCTGTAAGCCCGGGTACCTGCTGTCAGGGTATCAGTGGCTCCAGCGGCCGATCCGCGCCACGACGCATGGCCGTGCCCGTGCGCGGTGCGCGCATTCGCGCCTCTGCGTTCCAGCATGGTTCTGCGTTACGGCGCGTACGTGGGCGCGCACCTGCGCACACACGCACGCGTGCGTCTGCGCGCGCATCCACGCGCACGTCCACCAATCGAGTTCCAGCCCGGCCTATTTAAACCAGCCCCAGACGCATGGCGGTTTGCTGGTTTGTTGTCAGCTATCCTGCTAGAGCCTTGTTTACATGAAAGCTTGTGACCTATTGACCCGGATCGGACCTGACTTCTCTACGCCTTCTCCTGCACTTGACCCTTGGCTCGTCTTATCGTTTCTGCTGCTGTCTGTACCCCCTTGACCTCCGGCTTGCACCTTGGACCTCCTGCCTTCTCCAATCCCTGAACCATTGGCCTGCATCTCGGACCTGTTTACCGTCTTGACCTGAACTGACTCTCTGCCTGATAAACTTTATTGCTCCTAGAATTACTATCCACACCCGCTGTGATCCTGTCCTGTGATCGGAAGCCAAGCCTTCAGAGATCTCCTGTCAGCACAACACCTTCCGCTGGTAGCCGGTGCCCCTTTGTGCCCTTCCCCGCTGTCTCCACCTCCAGGGGGTGAAGTGCACAGAGCCGCAAAGGCAGCCGCCCTCGGCATCTCGGCCTCGGTGAGTACTTATCCTAATAGTTCCTGACACTACAAACCAGCCAGATGTCAGAGGCCGACAGGGTGCGCTCGCCTTTTGAGACCTTATGTCAGCAGGTCTCGGCTCTTACGGACGCCGTGCAGAAGTTGCAGGATGGGTACCTCCAAATTGACGGCCGTCTTCAGCAGCTTACCGGACAACCTGGCCCCTCGGCTCCAACCACAGCGCCTCCTACAGAGACTATAGCCTCACAGGCTTCGGCTAACCCAGCTGTGGTAGTGACTCACCCTGAGCCCAGAGTCCCGACTCCCGAGCGATTCACAGGCGATCGCAGGAAGTATCGTGCATTCAAAAACGCCTGTTCTCTATACCTCGCGCTGCAGCCCAGAACATTCTTTTCAGAAGCAGTAAAAGTTGGCTTCGTTATCTCCCTCCTCTCTGAAGAACCCCAGGCATGGGCACATGGTCTCATGGAACAGAGAAGTCCGGTGCTGGACACACTTGACACTTTTTTTGAGCAAATGGCCAGACTTTACGATGATCCACAAAGTACAGCGACAGCTGAGACCATTCTTCACAGCCTCAGCCAGGGTAGGAGACCAGTGGAGGACTACACAGCCGAGTTTTGGAAATGGTCAGCTGACACCGGCTGGAATGAAGCAGCTCTTAAGTATCAGTTCCGGCAGGGACTTTCAGAAGCGCTCAAAGACGAGCTAGCCAGAACTGAACCTCCTGCTACCCTGGAGGACTTAATTCAGGCCGCCACCCAATTGGACAGACGGCTACGAGAACGGCGCTCCGAGCGCCTCCACACGCTTCGTCCAACCTGGCTTCCTCCGAGACCAGCTCCTACGTACTCATCACCTCCAGTGTCCTCCAACCCGGTTCCCGACCCAGAACCCATGCAGCTTGGGCTGGTCCGCTCTCCTCTCACTCCAGAAGAAAGACAACGCAGGCGTCAAGCCAACCTATGCCTGTACTGCGGTGCCTCCGGCCACTTTCTTTTTTTTACTTATCTTTTATTTTTGTTTTCAATAAAGAAAAAGGACAACAAGTAGTATACAACATCTTATAGCAGATATATATACATATACACATCAAATTACCAATTCCTCATATTTCATCTTCTACCCATTATTGGTCTATACACCCATCCTTCCCCTTTCCTCCCTCTCTTAAGTTACTCCCCCCCTCTGCCCCCCCCCCCCCCACCCCAAAAAAAAAAAAAAAAAAACCCCCAAAAATGAAAGATGAAAAATTCTTCTTCTTTCTTCCTCCCTTCCTCCCCCCCAGGTCCCCTCCTGAAAGCCTCCTCCCTCATTCCTCCGCCATAAGTCTCTTCCCCTCCTCTGTTCTTATAAATTGATTCCAATTTGACCAAGTTTCTTTATATTGCGCCCTCTTATTATGAGCAGAAAGAACCAGGTCTTCCATTGCTCCTACCTCCTGGGTCCGATTAAGCCATCCCGCGATAGATGGGGGCCTTGGGTCCCTCCACCTCAAAGTAATACCCGTCCTTGCTGTATTAACCAGATGACACACTACCGACTTCCTGTACTTCTGCTCAGAAATCTGTGCTACATGCAGCAAGAAGAAGGCAGGGTCATCTGGGATCGGATCTTCAGTACATTTTTGGGTGATTCTCCGTACTTCTTCCCAGTACTGTCTGACCTTTCGGCATGACCAAAACACATGTAAAAGCGTTCCTTGTTCCTCCCCACATCTCCAGCAGTTTTCCTCTACTTCGTTATTAAATTTATGTAGCCTTTCTGGGGTATAGTACCACTGAGTTAGAAGCTTATAGTTAGCTTCTTGGGTTTTCGAGCATCTTGAAGTGTTAAGAGCCCGGGCAATTATTTGCTTATGCTGGTCTGGGCTGAAACTTCTCCCCAAGTCCCTCTCCCACTTACTAATGCTCGGCATCACATATTCTTCTGGGGGTGTGTTCAGAAACCCATACATTTTGGATAGCACTCCAGAGAGTGGCTCCTCCCCGCTACAGCTTCTTTCCAGTGCCGTCAGTTGTCTTTGAAATTCTATTGCTTGGCCCAGTGATCTCAGGAAGTGGCTAACCTGCAATGCCTGCCACATCCTAAGCTCAAATGGGCCTCCCACCCTCATTAGCTCCCCTATGGAGGGCCATGAACCCCGTACCACAAAGTCTGAGGCCTGATTGAGGCCTTTCTCTCTGAACTTCCCAGCTGTGCCCCTCTCCATCCCGGGTGGGAAATTTGGGTTTCCTATTATAGGTAATAATGGTGATTTACCTGGAGATAGTTTCTTGTTTCTGCATATTTTGGCTGAAATTCGTAAGGTAGTCCCTATTATAGGATGTCTCCTAAGATCCCCCGGGAGTGCTTCGTAGCACCACGGTGCTCTATTCAAAGGAACTGGGCTAACATATTGCTCTATTTCAACCCAACGTTTACCCTCCCTATGCCTGCACCAGTCTACCAACCTTGTTAAATGAGCAGCTCTATAGTATTTAATTATATTTGGGACTGCCATCCCCCCAGAGGCCTTTGGCATTCTCAGCAGATCTCTTTTAATTCTAGCTCGCTTCCCTGCCCATATAAACTTCATGAATAAGGCGTTTACCTGTCGAAGAAAATCTGCTGGGATGGAGATTGGCAAGGCCTGAAACAAATACAGCACCTTTGGTAAAATACACATTTTAACTATACTTCCCCTCCCAAACCACGAGTGCATCCCGAGTCCCCATTTGTCTAGGAGTGCTCTTATTTCATTATATAGTGGGGGGAAATTCAATCTATAAGTGCTTCTTATGTCCGATGCAATATGTGTCCCCAGATATTTTAAGGCCTTTCCCCATTTAAACTTGTAGTTCTTTTTTAGTACCTCACCTATTTGGCTTGATACCTCAATGCTCATTGCTTCTGATTTGTTGTTGTTTATTTTCAGACCATTCTTCACAGCCTCAGCCAGGGTAGGAGACCAGTGGAGGACTACACAGCCGAGTTTTGGAAATGGTCAGCCGACACCGGCTGGAATGAAGCAGCTCTTAAGTATCAGTTCCGGCAGGGACTTTCAGAAGCGCTCAAAGACGAGCTAGCCAGAACTGAACCTCCTGCTACCCTGGAGGACTTAATTCAGGCCGCCACCCAATTGGACAGACGGCTACGAGAACGGCGCTCCGAGCGCCTCCACACGCTTCGTCCAACCTGGCTTCCTCCGAGACCAGCTCCTACGTACTCATCACCTCCAGTGTCCTCCAACCCGGTTCCCGACCCAGAACCCATGCAGCTTGGGCTGGTCCGCTCTCCTCTCACTCCAGAAGAAAGACAACGCTGGCGTCAAGCCAACCTATGCCTGTACTGCGGTGCCTCCGGCCACTTTCTTCGCACCTGTCCGGTGAGACCCAGTAAGTGCGCACCCAGACCCACCTCAGATTGCCGTGTCGTCAGCGCTCCACAGTCTTACCTTACTCTTTTTCTCTCTCTACAGCTACCGGAAGGGGTGACTCGCTTACCAGCAATCATTGACTCTGGTGCCTGCAGTAGCTTCGTGGACTCTGCCCTAGCCCTGAAACTACATTTTCCCCTTCACCCGAAGAATCCTCATCTACAAGTACGCCTGGCGGACGGCTCTCTCCCTCGTTCAGGACTAGTAACACAGCAGACTGACCCTGTCGTGGCCATCACAGATTCCGGACACCAGGAGCTCCTACAGTTGGACTTAATTTCATCTCCGATGTTCCCTATTATTTTGGGCCTTCCCTGGCTGTACACACACCAACCACATATTGACTGGGGAAGCAAAGAAGTCAGCTTTATTTCTTCCCATTGCTCTGTACATTGCCTTGCACCGGCTACCACCGTCTGTTCCACCGTTACCACCACAGCAGAGAATCTTCAAAATGTCCCTCCAGCATACCGGGAATTCACAGACGTCTTTGACAAACAACAGGCCAACCGCCTGCCACCTCACAGGCCTTATGATTGTCCTATAGACCTGCTCCCCGGTGCAGAAATCCCGTTTGGCCGTATTTTTCCCCTATCAGAGACCGAACTGAAGGCCCTCAAGGCCTACATCGACGAGAACCTTGAAAAACAATTTATTCGCCCTTCCTCCTCCCCTGCGGGAGCGGGGATCTTCTTCGTGGGAAAAAAAGACGGCTCCCTCAGACCCTGCATAGACTACAGGGAATTAAACAAAAATACGGTCAAAAATAGATACCCACTACCTCTCATTCCCGAGCTCTTCCAACGTTTCCGGTCTGCTAAGATCTTCTCCAAATTAGATCTCCGGGGAGCTTACAACCTTGTCCGAATTAGAGCAGGGGATGAGTGGAAGACAGCATTTAGATCCAGGTTTGGACACTTTGAGTATCTCGTAATGCCGTTTGGTCTGTGCAACGCCCCAGCCACTTTCCAACATTTTGTCAATGACATCTTTCGGAAGTACTTGGATGACTTTTTGGTGGTCTATTTGGACGATATTCTTATTTTTTCCACTTCTATTGAGCTTCATCAGGAACATGTCAAGATAGTTCTCACTACCCTCAGGCTCCATAAGTTGTATCTGAAAGCCGAGAAGTGTGAATTTGAAAAGAGTACAGTACAATTCCTCGGGTTCATCATTTCCACGTCTGGAGTCGCCATGGACCCACAAAAAGTCCAAGCCATTCAAGACTGGCCAGCTCCCCGAGACAGGAAGGGAGTACAACGTTTTATTGGTTTCTCTAACTTTTATAGACGCTTTATCATTGGGTTTTCCGCCATCGTTGCACCCATTACCAGGCTCACTCGTCAAGGCAACCGTTTCGTGTGGTCTCAGGAGGCCCAAGAAGCCTTCCTTAAGCTCAAGTCAATGTTCACCTCAGCACCCATTCTACGCCACCCCGACCCGGCACTACCCTTCATACTTGAGGTGGACGCCTCCGAGACAGCTGTGGGAGCAATCCTATCCCAAAGATATGGACTACAGGCCCTGTTGCACACAGTGGCTTTTGCCTCTCGAAAATTAAATCCGCCAGAAAGGAATTACGATGTCGGTGACAGAGAGTTGTTAGCGATTAAATTCGCCCTAGAAGAGTGGAGATATTTGTTGGAAGGGGCACTCCACCCTATTATGATCTTCACGGATCACAAAAACCTAGAATATCTGCGATCTGCAAAACGGCTAAGACCCAGACAAGCCCGTTGGGCTCTTTTCTTCACCCGATTCAATTTTCTTATATCCTATAGGCCCGGCTCCAAGAATGGGAAGGCAGATGCCCTTTCCAGAATGTATTTGGAGTCCCCCGAAGCATCTGAACCTGGCACCATCCTATCTTCCCAGAACTTCCTATTACTCCCGCAACTGGATCTCCTAACCTCTATTAAGACCGCATCCAGGCACTGTCCCAACCAAAGCTCTCTCTCTCTTGAAAGACGGGACGAGCTGCTTTGGTCTCGAGACAAGATTTTCGTTCCTGTGGAAACCTGGCACCTAGTTCTGAGTACCTTCCATGATCACAAGCTGGCGGGCCATTTTGGAGTCCGAAAGACCACGGAATTGATCTCCCGCACCTTCTGGTGGCCAAACTGGAAGCAGGATTGTAAAGCCTATGTGTCTGCATGTGTTCGTTGTCAACGCAACAAAGGACCTAGTACAAGGGGTTGGGGGTTGCTCAAGCCTCTGCCCATTCCCGAACGACCTTGGTCAGAAGTCTCCATGGACTTTATTGTAGATCTTCCCCCTTCTGGGGGTTTTACCTCAATTTTTGTAGTCATCGACCGCCTTTCCAAGATGGCGCACTTCCTACCCATGGTGGGCACCCCCACCGCTACAGAGACAGCTAAAGTTTTCCTCAAGGAGATAGTCCGGCTTCACGGGACCCCCAAAAGTATCGTCTCTGACAGAGGCGCACAATTTACTTCCAAATTCTGGAAAGAGCTTTGCAAATCTCTCAATATCAAAATTTGTCTTTCATCAGCCTATCACCCACGGAGTAATGGTCAAACCGAAAGGACGAACCAGACCTTGGAGCAATACCTCCGCTGCTTCTGTTCAACCTCCCAGGACGACTGGTCTTCACTACTTCCGTCCGCGGAATTTGCATACAACAATTCCATTCATTCCACAACCAACCAAACCCCCTTCTGGTCAAACTTCGGGTTTCACCCCTCATTCCTGCCTAGCTCTATTCCGGAGACGTCGGTTCCAGCCGTTCAGGAGCAAGTAACCTCTATTCAACTGAACTTTAAGAAACTCCAGGAAATGATGCGACAAGCCCAGGAGGATCACAAATTTTTTTTGATAAGAAGAAAAAGGAAAGCCTGATCTTTGAAATTGGGGAAAAAGTATGGCTGTCAGCCGCAAATCTCAAGTTAAACATACCTTCCCGGAAGTTAGGGCCAAGGTTCATCGGACCTTTCCAAGTCAAACGAAAGATCAATGATGTAGCTTTCGAATTAGCTCTGCCTAATTCCTACAAAATCCATCCTGTCTTTCATGTCTCCTTACTGAAGCCTGTCGTCCCTGAGTCCTTCCCAGAGAGGGAGGAATCCCCGCCATCACCAGTGGAAGTCGAAGGGGAAGTAGAATTCGAAGTTGAGGCCATTCTGGGCTGTAGAAAGAGAGGAAGACAGCTGCAATACCTGGTCAAGTGGAAGGGGTACCCCCCGGAAGATAATTCATGGGAACCATCAAGGAACTTACACGCTCCTCGGCTAATTCGAGCCTTCCATCAAGACCACCCTGAACTGATGTCCAGCTTGGGCGTCCGGAGTCCGCCCCTTGGGGGGGGGGCACTGTCAGGGTATCAGTGGCTCCAGCGGCCGATCCGCGCCACGACGCATGCCCGTGCCCGTGCGCGGTGCGCGCATGCGCGCCTCTGCGTTCCAGCATGGTTCTGCGTTACGGCGTGTACGTGGGCGCGCACCTGCGCACACACGCGCGCGTGCGTCTGCGCGCGCATCCACGCGCACGTCCACCAATCGAGTTCCAGCCCGGCCTATTTAAACCAGCCCCAGACGCATGGCGGGTTGCTGGTTTGTTGTCAGCTGTCCTGCTAGTGCCTTGTTTACCTGAAAGCTTGTGACCTATTGACCCGGATCGGACCTGACTTCTCTACGCCTTCTCCTGCACTTGACCCTTGGCTCGTCTTATCGTTTCTGCTGCTGTCTGTACCCCCTTGACCTCCGGCTTGCACCTTGGACCTCCTGCCTTCTCCAATCCCTGAACCATTGGCCTGCATCTCGGACCTGCTTACCGTCTTGACCTGAACTGACTCTCTGCCTGATAAACTTTATTGCTCCTAGAATTACTATCCACACCCGCTGTGATCCTGTCCTGTGATCGGAAGCCAAGCCTTCAGAGATCTCCTGTCAGCACAACACCTTCCGCTGGTAGCCGGTGCCCCTTTGTGCCCTTCCCCGCTGTCTCCACCTCCAGGGGGTGAAGTGCACAGAGCCGCAAAGGCAGCCGCCCTCGGCATCTCGGCCTCGGTGAGTACTTATCCTAATAGTTCCTGACACCTGCCCAGGAAACGGTGCACCACCAAGTTAAGGACATGAGCAAAACAGCGCACATGGGTCAGTTGTCCCTGTCGCAGTGTGGAGAGGAGGTTGGTGCCATTGTCACAAACCACCATTCCTGGCTTAAGCTGGCAGAGGACACGGGCAGTACACACACCACGTAGCTTTAGGTGCACACTGCAGAGGACACGGGCAGTACACACCCCGTAGCTTTAGGTGCAAACTGCAGAGGACACGGGCAGTACACACCACGTAGCTTTAGGTGCACACTGCAGAGGACACAGGCAGTACACACCACGTAGCTTTAGGTGCACACTGCAGGGGACACAGGCAGTACACCACATAAGAATACTGCAGCTAGCACAATCACCTGCCTGCCAGTAAATTAGGAAGAGCGGATCTAGCTATATTATACAGTGTATAAATATATAAACAACACCTGGGATGCATATATATCCTCTACACACTGTAAATTTAACTGACTAGCCTGCCTGCTCTATTTACCTACAAAAAATGACACTCTCTCTCTCTCTCTCTCTCTGTCTTCTCTCTCTTAAGCTCCACAACACACTACACAAGGTCGACCGGAAGGCAGGCCTTTTATAGTGTGGAGCGTGTACTAAACCCCCTGATCTATAATTGGCCAAAGCCACCCTGGCTTTGGCCAATTATGGCTCTCCGTTTTTTGCAAGCTGTGATTGGCCAAGCATGCGGGTCATAGTGCATGTTTGGCCAATCATCAGCCGCGACACTCGAATTTGGTGCGAACGGCCCATAACCTTTGTATTTCGACGAACGGTCGAACATACGATGTTCGAGTCGAATGCCAGTTCGACTTGAACATGAAGCTCATCCCTAGTTTGGAAAAAAAAAAACTTAAGGTATATTGTAAATTAGCTGCAGATACCATTGCAATAAAAGACACATCTTCAAATTGCGGACCTCACTAATGATCTGTTTTGTGGGAGAAGCCTGCGCTATAATTACTTTAGCGCTATTTCAGTCTTAATACGCAGTGCTTCCCCTTGTTGACTCCTGTCTGTGGTCTGTATGTTAATTTTATACTATGTAGACCTCCGTGTCCTTTCCAGAGATGATGACGACTGCTGATTTCCTTTTACTTTTGTACTGTCTTGTTCTTTTGTTTGTTTTAAACCCAATAAAAATTGTCAATTATAAAAAATAAAAAAAAAGACACATCTTCAAACTAACACAATTTTAGCAGGAAAAATATTCCTTGCTTATACAACAGTCCAACTTTTCTGCCTTAAACAGAAAGAGTAAAGAAAATGTTTCAGATTTAAACTTTCATGTATTGGCCTAGTCCAGTTGGACGCCACACTCAGGCAAGAACGCAGTGACGTCATCGCGTACGACGAGCATGCGTTCGTCACATTCGATGCCGTCGCCGCCATCTTGCTTTACCCTATCTATGCCGCGGAAGCTACCGCACATGCGTCAAAGTCACAGGTTTTCACAAGGACAGGTAAGTATACAGGCCGTCAAGAGACTCGACGAGAAAATAGAGAGCAGGATCTCTATATTTCTCATTGAGATTCTGGGCAGATTTCCAGACGAGAAATCCGAAAGCCTCGTACACATGCTCAGTTTACTCGGCCGAGAAAACCGAGCGTGTGTATGAGGCTTAACTTGAAAATATAACCCAGACCTCCTGAAATTTGTAATTGAAGTCGTTTAGTATAATTACAAAGTGGTAAAATATGCAAATATGTCAATGTGGATGATGCATAGAAGATGCAGTAAATTACAACAAATCATTGTATTGTATTTTAATACTGTGCAATTATTTTTAATACTATGAAATCTATTCAAATATGCATTGCACCATAATAAAATGGGATAGGATGTCAGTTAGATAGTTAGATTAAATGTTTAGGAAATTGTCTAATGCCGTGAAAAATTAAAAAAATGTTATGTCATTAAAAACTATTGTGTGTGGGCTCCAGAGCATTTTTCATGATGTGAAAAATGGGCATTTAAAATTTAGAATTTTTTCGCGTCGTTTTTCACGTTGTCGTTTTTCACTTCGTAAAAAATGGTCGTGTGTAGGTTTTAACGACGTGAAAAAAACGCGCATGCTCAGAAGCAAGTTTTGAGACGGGAGCGCTCGTTCTGGTAAAACTAGCGTTCCTAATGGAGATAGCACATTCGTCACGCTGTAACAGACTGAATCGTCTCTCACCAACACAAAATCAGCAAAAGCAGCCCCAAGGGTGGCGCCATCCAAATGGAACGTCCCCTTTATAGTGCCGTCGTACGTGTTGTACGTCACCGCGCTTTGCTCAAGCATTTTTTTTCACAATTGTGTGTAGGCAAGGCAGGCCTAACAAGAACCGGGTTGAAAAAAACGTTGTTTTTTCTAGACCATTAAAAATGGTTGTGTGTACGCGGCATAACAGACAAGTAAAGATGTATTAGCAAGCATTGATATAGATTATGTAATCCTTCATTTTTGTTTCTTTAATATAAGAATAAAATACACTTTTTCTTGCATCAAAAAATATTTTTTTAATGTACAGTAAACAGAAAAAATAATGTCACCACCGGTGAATGATGGGCGGTGATGCCACAAGGGGCGTGGCCTCCAAATTATTTCATAATGGGGTGGTCCCGCCCCATGCCAATATAAGTCATTGCACATGGCGGACCCAGCATTACATCGGGAGATCACGTTGAGTCAACATCGGAGGAAGAGCAGTGGGAGAAGACCCAGCAAAAGAGCAAGAAAGCTCAGCAAAAGAGGAAGAAGACAGTAGAGAGAGAAGACAGCGCAAAGAGGAGAAGAACCAGAGAGGGGAGAAGGACCGGTAGAGGGAGAAGATGTCACCAGAAGAGGGAGAAGAGCCGGAGCAGCCTTAATAAAATATGTTAAAAACCTAGTAGTGTGTTTACTTTTGATTTTCTTTTTAGGTAAAATGAGTATGGGGTAAATCGTACCCCTACCATTCACCTAGAATGGGAGGGCGGTATCTGGGGGCCTCCTTGTTAAAGGGGGCTTCCAGATTCTGATAAGCCTCTGCCCGCAGACCCCGAAAACCAACAGCAAGGGTTCAGGGAAAAGACCCTTGTCCTCATTAATATTGGTACCAGGTGCTTTGGAGTGGGGGAGTGCAGAGCCCCCCTGGCGCAAAACACCCAACCCCATTGATGCCAATGCAAAACGCGGATAAAATGGCGTCTTTAACACAGTTTTTTCCTGGCGTCTGTATTAGCTTTACAGCCCGTTTTTTAAAACGTCCGTGTGTATGAGGCCTTAATATGCACTTATATTTACAAGACATTAAAAAGCAAATCAATAAGTCTCCAGCAGGTGGCGGCCTTCCAGGTGGTCAATAATGCGCAAGCCCCTCTAAAGGTTTGACAAAGGGGCCCACACTCCTTTTTGCAGAACCACACTCATCGACATTACACATGACATCATCACAGCTTCATTCGTTTATCATTCCTTGCATTTTTTTATTTTCAGTTGCCCCAGTGCCCCCCCCCCCTTTCACACCTGGGCACGTTTAGGGTGCTAATGCCCTTTCCAAATCTCTTCTCTCTGCAGGCATCTGCACAGGAGAGGCTTCTAGACCTCAATTGTAGACAAGTGTGGTGATATCGCTGCACCTGTAGTTTAATGTTTGCTTCCTCCAGTCTCATAAGTGGGGCTGAGGGACAGTCTACAGGGGCCTGTGCATTGCAGAAGCTATCCATTGATCATGGCTGCAATTCTCTGCAGGCTTCTACACAAAAATGTAATACATGCACATTTTTAAAATGAAAGTGGGTGTATTAATTACATTTTTGCAAAAGGTGGAATTTGCCTTTAATAAGTTAGTAAAACATATTTCTCTAATTTAAAAAAAAAAATACTCCTAGATTGGGCTTGTGCGAAATCACGTCAACGCCAAGGTCTTGATAACAAGTTCTGTCAAATGTAATGAAGGAAACCATTGGCTGGTTTGCAAAGCCTGAGCATCCGCTTCCTCAAGATCCTTTTGCTAAGGTTATGTGAGGAAGGTCATGTTGCAGGGTCTTCCTGTCAGAGTCTAATGACAGGCCACATCTGTAAATATGTACATTACCTTTAAGGAGCTATGCATTGTGGGATTGCAAGTAGCAGGAGATATGGACTTTATTGACTCCAAGGCCGCGTACACACGATCAGACCGGTCCAATGAAACTGGTCTGAAGACCAGTTTCATTAGACCAATTCCATGGTGTGTACGGCCCGTCGGACCGCTGTCCGTTGGACCAAAGTTTTAAAACTTGCTTTAAAATCTGTCGGACGGACACCTGTCCGTCGGACAGATTTGATGGTTAGTACACAAAAGCATCGGACCAAAAACCCGCGCATGCTCAGAATCAAGTCGACGCATGCTTGGTAGCATTGAACTTTGTTTTTCCAGCATGTCGTTGTGTTCTACGTCAAGGTGTTCTGGTTCGATGGGATTTTGGTCTGATGGTGTGTACGCACATCAGACCATCAGACCACTTCAGCGGGGTCTGATGAAAACAGTCCGTCGGACCAGTCTCATCGGACCGGTCTGTTCGTGTGTACGTGGCCTTATGAGAAACAGACTACATTTCCCACAGTGCCCTGCCCTGTTGGAGCATGTGACACCTCCGCACAGACTTGTGGGGGAGGTTACTTAAGCAGAGGGAGTGGCACCTTTTCGCTCTCTCGGGACTGGCCTCTTCTCCTCTGCGGAGCTGCTGACAGAGACAGCCGTGTTGCTAGGCCCAGAAGCCTGGGCCTAAATTCCCGGAGAGACCAGCCATCCGGAAGGAAGCGAGACTCCTGTATCCAGCCTGTGTGCCCGGAGACCGGAGAGGAAGCCCAGCTAACAACTGAAACAGTGGAACACCCTCGTCCGGGGTCTTTGTTTTGTGAAACAGTGATTCACTAGCGCGCATTCTTAGAGAAGTTCGGGCGGATCGTCCTGTCGGGTGAGAGGGCGCATGCTCAGCCCTTGGTTCTCTCTTTAGACAGACACTTTAGTGCCATCTCACAGGCTTCTCGCCCCTGTTCGGCCTTCAGCCTGAACTTATACCCTTTACACTGTTTATAGTGGTTATGCAGAAGTGACTGATGCTGGCTAGCGATCAGCTCACCAACGTTTAATGTAGACTATACTTTGTTGGATTAACTTCCCCTTATCTTTTATTACTTGTGGATTACAAATTTAACGTGCACCATCCGGCCGCAACGTGGACTTTAGCTGTTTGCAGGATCGCGAGCACAGACTATTCACTAGCTTAGCCGAATGGTACCATTTTTTAGGATAGATTTGTTTCATTCATAAATGCCATTTGTGGATTTCTGCAAGGGCCCTTGCGAAATCATATTGTGTTATTGCCTAACAACTATTCATTTGATGATGTAAATTTATGTGTGTTCCTTTGAGTACTTATTAAGTAAACTCACTCTTTTTGATTTAAATATACTACTGTGTGGAGTGTATTCTTCTAGTCTGGAGGGGCCATCCATTATTCAGGTAATACTATTACATTGTCATTGAACATTGTATGCCTGTCATTGTGCCTCAGCCCAGCAGGGGTCACAATACATCTGTCAATACGTTTGTCAAGGGAGGGTTCGAGCAAGTTAATAGGGGTGTGTCAAATAAAAAGAGAGTAGATCCCAAAACAACCAGCGGCTCCTGAGGGGGTAGCGCTACAGTCATAACATTGGCCATGATATCTAGTACTGCCAGCCAAATCCCAAATCCCAAAATTGCCTATGTTTTTTTATAAGCCTGTGTTTGCTTTTAATAATTGCTTTGTTTTTGCTCTCAAAATGAAAGAAGTTTTTTTAAAGTTAACAATGCAAAATCTGAAGATTATTTAGGATTGCTTGAAGACATACAGTATGTCACATTGTTGAATTCAATTAGTCTCTTGTCAGTCACTTAAAAATTTGCAGAACAAAGTTCCCTTCTAAAGAAGAGAACTTTTTCTTACCTCTCAAAGTGTTTCCTATCTTCTCTTTGTAAAAAAAACAAAACTGCACCCCCCATCAGACACTTCAGCTTTTCTTACATATAAACGTGTTTGTTTTCTTTGGAACACAATATGGTTCCATAATCCGACCTCTACACCACTAAAGGAAACAGCGGTGGTTGGGTGATGGCACTCTGAAAACTGACTGGAACTGAGGGAGGTAGATGACACAGTAATGAAGCCGATCCTGATCATCGATTTTGTAAACAACTAAAGTGATCACCTATTATTCTTTTACAGACAATTTAACCTGCTTAGCAAAAGGTATACTCAGTATTGGAAGCCAACCCAAAGGGCTGTTGAATAGAGGTAGCTCCCCCATAGTATTTAATTATACATACTGTCATTTTATAATTCATGGGTAGCTCCTGTGTTATTTAAAAAAAACAAAACATTAACAAAATTACCAGCTCTGATATAAATATTTCATAGCAAATGTGTTTAACTGTGTGAAATAAAGGTTTCATCTACTGATTTAAATTTCCAGTGACAGAACAATAAATAATTGACACAACACACTGCTTTAATACACTTCACTTGACAAAAATCCCCTGCCGATTAGAACAGCCTTATTTAAAGCTCTTTAAGTAGAATAGGTTTGCATTTTCAAGGAAAAGTGCACCCTTACCAATTTTCAAAGACATTTTTCATAGCCTGGTGTTTGTGCTGTTGTAGGAAGAAAAAAAAAAGATCAGAAACAAAATGTAACCTTTTTATGTATTCCCTACAGCATTTGTTCTCAGACTAAATTTTAGTCAGAAGTCTTGACATTCTATATCATAAAATTGGCTATTTCACCTTAAAGTGATTCCATTGGGAGCAGGCCGGTGTTTATTTGGTGTATGCAAGATTCTATTTTCCAGCAACGAGATATGCTTGAAAACTGTGACAAGCAATCATGTGTTCTGGAAGTGCTTGCTGTTAAATTTTGT
The DNA here is from genome assembly GCA_029574335.1 of Rana kukunoris. Taxonomy (NCBI): domain Eukaryota; kingdom Metazoa; phylum Chordata; class Amphibia; order Anura; family Ranidae; genus Rana; species Rana kukunoris. The sequence continues at coordinate 123,650,412 of CM056054.1, read as the reverse complement.
ATTTTCTTGTTGTCCTCTTTTGTAACCTTTAAAAACTTTTTAAAAATTATACTATACTTAAATTCAATAACCTTTTGCTATATCCTTCTACAGGAAAAATAATCACATTCGAATTTCAGTGAACTTGAATAACATTTTCATTCACACATATCTCTTTGTATTTGTTTTTACCTATTTTGCATCTGCTTTTATTCATGACTAACCAATGATTTGTCTTTATACAGTGGGTATAGAAAAGAATCACCCCCTTTAAAATAATCACATTTTATTATTATTATGAAATGAAAACAGACACAGTTTATGGTTTATCCAGCTGTACATACTAGTGCAACTTATAACATCCTAAATATATATTCAAAATAAAAATCAGTTGACATCCCCCCCCCCCACTTTATGTCAGTATTTTGTTGTACCACTTTTTGCTTTAAATACAGACTTTTTTGGTCTGTTGGGATATGTCTCTACTATATAGACTTTGAAATATTTGCCCACTCTTTGTTGCAGAAGTTCAGTTAAAGGAGTTGTAAAGGAAAACATTTTTTTGCCTAAAATTAATGTCTGCAAGGTAGACAGACAGAATAGTGTAATGATTCTGTTAAAAAAGGAGTAAATACCTATTAAATTCCTTCATCTATATCACCTCAGGTGTTCTACATTTCTGTTCACTCATTCACTTCCTGGTTTGTGGCGCTCTTTCATATAAGAACTACATTTCCCAGTATGAATTGTGGCACGTCCAGTAATTCACACCTCTTTGAAGTCTCTAATGCCGCATACACACGATCACTTTTTGTGATGAAAAAAAACGACATTTTAAAAAACGTCATTTAAAATGATCATATGTGGGCAAAACGTTGTTTTATGTCTTCTGAAAAACAACCAAAAAAAAAATTCGAACATGCTTGAATTTTTTATGTCGTTTTTCAGAATGTCGTTTTTTGTGTCATTAAAAATAATCGTGTGTGGGCAAAACAACGTTTAAAACAACGTTTTTAAACCCACGCATGCTCAGAATCAAGTTATGAGACGGGACCTTCAATGGAACAGAGTGCCGTCGAACGCGATGTACGTCACTGCGCTTTGCTAGAGCTTTTTTGGAAAAACGATGGTGTGTATGCAACGTCGATTTTTAAAATGAAGTTTGAAAAACGTTGTTTTGTTTCATGAGATAAAATTAAGTTTTTTTACATCACAAAAAGTGATCGTGTGTACGCAGCATGAGTGAGCATCCTGCCACACAGATGTAGTTCCCAGGAGGGAGTGAGCATGTTACTGACCACCGCAGTAAAGTCTCCCTTCACGGTGGTCAGTGAAATCAGACAAGCAGGAAGTGAACAGAACAGGGAAGAAATAGAGCAACTTCTGAGCAAAAACGAACAATTAGGATGTGAAATGAGGAATGTCTGCAGGTAAAGGATGCTTATTATGAAATTTTCTTTTTCTTTTTCAACCCCTTTAAATTTGATGGTGACCGTTTGTGGACTGCAGTCTTCAAGTCATTCCACAGATTTTCAATGGGGTTAAAGTCTGAGCTCTGACTACTGTGTGTCATATTTTCTGTGCGCTTTGCATTGTTATGACGGAAGGTAAACTTTCTTCCCATTGACATCTTTCTGGCTGAGGACAGCAGATTTTCCTTGAGAATTTGATGGTATTTTGCCCCATCGATTTTCCTTCTATCCGGACACTTTTGACACTATTTCGGGACCATCGTCATTTATACAGCGATTAGTGCTATAAAAATGATTATTGATTACTGTGTAAATAACACTGGCAGGGAAGGGGTTAAACACTAGGGGGCGATGAAGGGGTTAAGTGTGTCCTAGGGAGTGATTCTAACTGTGAGGGGGCTGGGCTACAAGTGACACAACAGTGATCACTGCTCCTGGTGACAGAGAGCAGTAAATCACTGTCCTGGCACTAGGCAGAATGGGAAAATCTCCCTGTTTACAGGATACGTTGCTGTGCCATTCTGCCGACGTATATCGTCGTTAGATGGTTGACAAGTGGCTAAACAAGAATTAGGAATATAATATGGCCCTCTTTACAGCATGGGGCATTATTAAACATATTTTTTGGCTGCTCATAACAATAACCTGTAATTTAAAAGCTAAGCTCACCTTTAAAAAAAAATATGATTGCACATTTTTTGCAGTTAAAATGCAATGTCAGGCTCCTGTAGACTCTCAATACATTATTTGCCCCTTACCTCTTGTATGGGCAGGCAGTTGGTGAAGTCTAGGAAGATCTCTTTGAATGAATGACATGGCTGTATGAGAGGAGCCTCACATGGCCCTGCTGTATTTTAATTGTGACAGTGGGTGTGGGGAGAAGATCGGTTTGAGGTCCAGACAGCTATTTTAGTAACATTTGCTAAAGGTGAACTTTTTTGCAATCTGCAATACCTGTTGGCTATGCTGTACACATGAAAGAAAACACGGAACTGTTGTTGAAGCAGAACCAGTACACCAAATACAACTGGAATATTTGTGGTGATCTACAAGTAGCGACTCTGCATCTTGAAATAAAGCTTGCATATACTTAGTGCTGTTGTTACATATACAAATGGGACAGCCGTTCAAGAGAATCATGACACATCAACACAAAATGGCCACTCCAAATAATTTGATTCCGGGACAGAAATATACATGGCACATGAACCACTTCTTGACTTGACAAAGATACTTCTGTCTCCGTTTACATTAAACTCGGACTGATGAAAATTTTTGTGACAGCGATAAACAAGGAAGGTGAAGGTTTTCAATATTTAAAATTGAGATTTCCCTGAATAACTGATGCCAATATTAAGAAAGGCATTTTTGTTAGTCCACAGATCAGATACATCATCAATGACAAGTGGTTCAAAGAGGTGAGATCAGAGAAAACCACATGGAAAGCACCCAAGGATGTTGTTGAGAATATGCTTGGCAAAGTAATTTACTTTCTGCTGGTTGAAAAACGTATTTTCCTGACAGACTTCATGGCAGCAATGTGTGGGTTAGCCCCGCTTCCATAACTACCCAATAGGACCCCTCTCCCATAAATCTTTACTCTAGGATGCTATCCATGTCATTTTTTTGTCCTCCTCCGTAGGACCAAATTTGGTTCTAAGAGGCATCTCCAGTGAACTGGCTAATGCCCCGTACACACGAGCGGTTTTCCCGTCGGAAAAACAAAATATGTTTTTTTTTTCTGATGGAATTCCGCTCAAGCCTGCCTTGCATACACACAGTCACATACAAGTTTGGTTAACTTTTGACTGCCAATAAAGCGGTAACGTAAAAGACTATGACGAGCCAAGAAAATTAAGTTCTATGCCTCTGAGCATGCGTCTGAATTTTGCGCGTGGGAATTTTTACACACAATAGGAAATTCCGATCTTTTTCCGATTCCGATCTTTTTCTAGCAGTTTTTCCGTTGGAGTCTATTGGAGCATACACATTTCTGACTAAAAGCTCTCATCTGACTTTTTCCAATGGAAAAACTGATCGTGTGTACGGTGCATAAGAGTTCTTCTATCAGGCTGGCGTCCGCCTTTCTTGGGGAGGCTTCTATTGATGTCATCCGCCTGATGTCCTGGGTTATGTTGGCGGCTGTTTCAGCACGTCGTGCCTTATGGCTCCGTCTATGGTTGGCGGATCCGGCTTCTAAACAAGCGCGGTGCCGAATTCCCTTTGAAGAAACCTTTCTTTTTGACAACAAGCTTGATAGTGCCATAAACCAGGCCACAGGTGGTAAGTCTGGTTTCCTCCCTCAAGACCGATGCCTACAGAACCAGGGACGCTCATTTCCAAGAAGACAAAATTCTGCTTGTGCTAGGGAAGAACGCAGTTACAGACCTGGTCGGGTGTGTTCAAGTTCCCGACCAGGTGCCTGGGTGGTGTCCTTGGTGTTTCTGTAAAGTAGCGCATCTTTCCCATGTTTATGACACTACAACAGCAAAATGACATTTCTAAAGGCAAAAATGTCGTTTAAAGCTGCTCATGGCTGTATTGCATTGTCGGATCCAGGCAATATAGATAAAAATCATTGAAAAAATGGTGTGGGTCCCCCCCAGTCCATTACCAGGCCCTTTGGGCGCGAAAAATACCAGAGGCGCGCGTGTGCCCGCACAGCGGAAAATTCAAAGCAACGTACCTGGCACAGCTATGCCATTCTCATGACAAATATCTATTGGCGGTGGTCGGCAAGCGGTTAAAGCGGATGGCCCACTAGAAAAAAAATATTAAAAGCCAGCAGCAACAAATACTGCAGCTGCTGACTTTTAATATTAGGACACTTACCTGTCCTGGAGTCCAGCGGCATCCGCAGCAGAGGATGAGCGATCGCTCGTCACCCTGCTGCTCCCCCCTCCATCCACGGTGAGGGAACCAGGAAGTGAAGCGCTGCGGCTTCACTGCCCGGTTCCCTACGGCGCATGCGCGAGTCGCGCTGCGCCCGGCGATTGGCTCCCGCTGTGTGCTGGGAGCTGAGAGTTCCCAGCACACAACGGGGGGGCGACGGGATGTCGCCAAAAAACCCGTCTTTTGCCCGAGACTGCGGGCCGCAAGTGGTTGCAGATACCTGTCTTTAGACAGGTATCTGCACCCCCCTCCCCCTTGAAAGGTGTCAATTGTGACATCGGAGGGGGGGAGGGTTCCGATCAGCGGATCTTCACTTTAGGGTGGAGATCCGCTTTAAGGAGAACCCTGTACCAAAATAAAAAAAATGGCGCGGGGGTCCCCCAGGCACTACTACTCTGAACATCAGTATATATACTATATGACCTGCCCTATATACTCTGCAGAAAAATTGTGCCTTAGGTGTTGGTGGTACTAGAACATTGTAACCCCTCATGCAGCGTACACACGATCACTTTTTGTGATGAAAAAAAACAAAGTTTTCAAAAACGTCATTTAAAATGATCGTGTGTGGGCAAAACTTTGTTTTATGTCTTCAAAAAAACGACCAAAAAAAATTTCGAACATGCTTGAATTTTTTGTTTTGTTTTTCAAAATGTCATTTTTTGTGTCATAAAAAGTGATCGTATGTGGGCAAAACGACATTGAAAATGACTTTTTTTAAACCCACGCATGCTCAGTAGTGATGAGCGGAATACGCCATATTCGATTTCGCGATATTTCAAGAATATATAGAAGAATATTTGCAAAATATTCGTTAATATCAAATATTCGTGATATTTTATAAAAAAAATAAAAAAATGCGAAATTTCGCTAATGCGAATGATTGCGAAATTCTCGTCAACACGCGAAAACGGAGATCATTTCCTGGATTACTAAACTAATATGCACTAAACACTAACTCTGCTTACACAAACTTATATAACTAAACTAAAGCTAATTTTTTTTTGTTTTTTGTTTTTTTATACACAAAACACAGAAGGGCAGAGAAAGTATTCGCAAATATTCGTAATACGAATATTCGCATTGCGAATTTTCGGCAACATAAAAGGATCGCCTCAGCTACTCGGCCCAGGGTCTCTAATCATACCAGCAATGCTTTTAGACGTCGATGGAGATCACTATGATGTGATCTGTTTTAAAAATAAATTTTATTCACAATGCGAATATTCGTGAGCAACACTAATGCTCAGAAGCAAGTTATGAGACGGAGCTTCAATGGAACAGAGTGCCGTCGAACATGGTGTACGTCACCACGCTTTGCTAGAGCATTTTGGAAAAACGATGGTGTGTATGCAACGTCGTTTTGGAAAATGAAGTTTGAAAAACGTTGTTTTGTTTTGTCACATAAAACGTTTTTTTTTTCATCACAAAAAGTGATCGTGTGTACGCGGCATCACAGTTAATCTTGTTGGGCGCAATAAAGGGCCCTGCTGTTAAATATTATATAAAAAATTGTAATTACATGGCCCTGTTAAACAGGGGCAGAAATATTGGGCCTTAGGTGTTGGTGGTACCAGAACATTGTAACCCCTCACCATAGGCATGCCCACGGGGTGTGCTGAATGTGCCTGGGCACACCCTAATGTGTGTCCCAAGATCTGCTGTAATATGCTTCAAGAGAGTGTATACTGTTTTACATTGAGCAGTCACAGAGGCTTGTAACAGCTGCTCAGTGTGTGAAACTGTAATGTAATGTCACTGCTTGCAGAGACAATCTGTCTAATCTCGGAGGTGATTTCGGGAGTGGGCGGCACCAAACAACTACCAAACCCAAGCCAACGGGATAGGAACTGGGCGGGCCGCTCGGTGTATGTGGCCCGCCCCCTTTCTATCAGGTATTAAACACCACCAGCCAATGAGATAAAGGCTGGGTGGGCGGCTCCGTGTATGTGGCTCCGCCCCCTTTTAAGGCAGCCCAATCATTGGCTGGTGTTTGATAGCTGCTGGAAAGGGGGCGGAGCCACATTCGCAGAGCGGCCCGCCCAGCCCCCATTCCATTGGCTTATGTTTGATAGCTGTTTGGTCCCGCCCACTCCAGAAATCACTGCCAAGTTTAACAGTTCTCTCTGCAAGCATTTACATTACATAATAGTTTCACGCACTGAGCGGTTCATACATGCCTTGCTGACTGCTCAGTGTGAAACCCCTCTCCTAGATCAGTGCCCATTGGTGCCATCTATCAATGCTTATCAGCTTCACCTGTCAGTGCCCATCTGTGCCACCTGTCAGCGCCAATCAATGCCACCTGTCAGTGCCAATCAATGCCAGCTATAAGTGCTAGTGCCCATCTGTGCCAATCAATGCCACCTGTCAGTGCTAGTGCCCATCTGTGCCAATGCCACCTGTCAGTGCTAGTGCCCATCTGTGCCACCTGTCAGTGCCAACCAATGCCACCTGTCAGTGCTAGTATCCATCTGTGCCACCTGTCAGTGCCAACCAATGCCACCTGTCAGTGCTAGTGCCCATCTGTACCACCTGTCAGTGCCAAGTAGTGCCCATCAGTGCCACCTGTCAGTACCAGCACCACCTGTCAGTGCCAATCAGTGCCAACCAATGCCACATGTCAGTGCCAGTGCCACCTGTCAGTGCCCATCAGTGCCACTTGTCTGGGCTAATCAGTTCCACCTGTCAGTGCCAATCAGTGCAAACCAATACCTCCTATCAGTGCCAATCAGTGCCACCTGTCAGTGCAAATCCGTGCCAACCAATTCCACATATCAGTGCCACCTATCAGTGCCCATCAGCACCGCTTATCAGTGCCCATCAGTGTTGCCTATCAGTGCTGCCAGTCAGTGCTCATCAGTGCCAACCAATGCCATCAATCAGTGCCCACCAGTGCTGCCTATCAGTGCCCATCAGTGCTGACAATCAGTGCTGCCTATTAGTGCCAACAAATGCCACCTACAGTGCCAATCAGTGCTGCCTATCAGTGCCAGTGGCCATCAGTTCTGCCCATCAGTGCAGCTCATCAGTGCCCATCAGTGCTGCCAATTAGTGCTCAGTGCTGCCAATCAGTGCCATTAAATGCCACCAGTGTCACCTATCTGTGACAATTAGGGCCCATCAGTGCTGCCTATTAGTGCTGCCCATCAGTGACGCCAATCAGTGCTGTAAATTATTTCCAATCTGTGCCACAAGCAGTTCCCATCAGTGCTCCCAACCAGTGCCGCCTATCAGTGGTCATTAGTGCTGCCAATTAGTGACCATCAGTACTGCCAATTAGTGCCCATCAGTGCTGCCAATCAGTGTCACTAAATGCTGCCAATCAGTGCCACCTATCTGTGCCAATCAGGACCCATCAGGGCTGCCTATCAGTGCCAATCACTACTGACAATCAGTGCCAATCAGTACCTATCAGTACCCATCAGTGCTGCCAACCAGTTCCGCCTATCAGTGCCCATCAGTGCTGCAAACTAGTTCCACCTATTAGTGGCCATCAGTGGCCATCAGTTCTGCCAACCAGTGCCACCTATCAGTGCCCATCAGTTCTGGCTATCAGTGCTGCCTACCAGTGCCCATGAGTGCTGCCTATCAGTGCTGCCAATCAGCTCCCATCTGTGCTGCCAATCAGTGCTGTCAATCAGTGCCCATCAGTGCTGCCTGTCAGTGCCAGCAGTGCAGGGATGGGGAGTTGAACTCAGCAGGCAGGCACATTGTCCATGGGGGGCCGGCTTGGTGGGGCACAACTGTGAAATCCGTTGATGTTTATTAACCGGACCAATATGCTGCTAAATGCCCAGAGGCGTTTTTACAATTCGGCACTGCGTCGCTTTAACAGACAATAGCGCGGTCGTGTGACGTGGCTCCCAAACAAAATTCACGTTCTTTTCTTCCCAGAAATAGAGCTTTCTTTTGGTGGTATTTGATTGCCTCTGCGATTTTTATTTTTTGCGCTATAAAACATTTTTGAAAAAAACAATATTTTTTTACTTTTTGTTATAAGAAAAATCAAATAAACTAAATTTTAGTCAAACATTTAGACCAAAATTTATTCAGCCACATGTCTTTAGTAAAAAAAAAAAATCGCAATAAAAAAAAAATGTGCTACCTAGCGGAAACAGCGACACTAATACGGCGATCAGAAAAATGATCGCTTAGTGACGCTGGCAATAGGGGGTGAAAGGGTTAACTAGGGCGGTGATCAAGGGGTTAAAACTTTATTAGGGGGGTACGGGGCTACCCTGGACCTAACACTAACTGCCTGTCACACTGCCTGTCACACTGACACTAAATGCAGTGATCAGTGCAGTGACAGTGTGACAGGGGGTGGGGGGGGGGGTGTGTGTGGTGTCAGTGTAGTGTTGGTGCGACTCACTGTGTCTCTTCTCTCATCTCGGCGGTTTGAAAATACCGCCGAGATGAGCGCTGCATCACTTCCTCTGCCTGTGTTTACATTTTACAGGCAGAGGAAGTGACACGGTGCGGCGCACGGGATTGGCTGGGAGCGATCACGAGGGGGCGGACAGAAACAAACTGCCGCCCCCTCGAGTCGGATCGCTCCCAGAGGGAAGCCGCACGCAGCAGAGGGGGTCCCGATCGGACCCCTGACCCGCTAGTAGGCAGTCACGTATATATATGTGCTTCTGCCTGTCCGTGCCATTCTGCGGACGTAAATAGGCGTGCGGCGGGCGTTAAGCGGTTAATGCCACATGCTGTTCTTTAGTATAATAGGTAATCACCACACTACTATTTACAATAAACTATTGGAGGTAAATTAAAAAAGTGTCAGTAAAAGGCTTGCTGCTAAGCACTGATATGTGTTCCTACACCACAAAAAAATGTAATGTAAACATTCCCATAGACACACTCCTAAACCTTGTGGACGGCCTTCCCAGAAGAGGTTAGCTTTAATAGCTGCTAAAGGCGGGGCCAACTAAATATTGAACCCTACGGACTAAGACTGGGATGTCAGTAACGTTCATGGGTATAGGCAGGCGTCCCAATAGTTCTAGTAATTTAGTGTATATATATATATATATATATATATATATATGAAGTGTGTTTGAGGTGCACACCCTAATACAATAGGCTGCGCACGCCTATGCCCCTCAGCCTGCATTCACACCTAGGCGTATATACGCCTGAAGCGCGACGCTCGTGCCGCTGGAGGGGCGAATTTACATTGATGTCTATGAGATGGTTCACATCTCACGCCGAACGCTGAAACGCTGTACGCCTGCCGCCTGAAGACAAGTCCCGGACCCTTTTTTTCAGGCGGCTTTCGGCGTTTGGCATAGACATCAATGTAAAATGTTTTGTGAAAAAAAAAAGGTTTACAAATCGCGGCAAAATACGCTGCGTTATAGTGTGACTGCAGCCTCACAGTTACTCTTGTTGGGCGCAATAAAGGGCCCTGCTTTTAAATATTATATAAAAAATTGTAATTACATGGCCCTGTTAAACAGGGGCAGAAAAATTGGGCCTTTGGTTTTGGTGACAACAGAACAATGTAACTCCTTACTAGGGTTGTCCCGATACCACTTTTTTAGGACCGAGTACAAGTACCGATACTTTTTTTCAAGTAGTCGCCGATACCGAATACCGATACTTTTTTTAAATGTCCCCCACAAATGCAGCCATGTCCCCCACAAATGCAGCCATGTCACCCATATATGCAGCCATGTCACCCACAAATGCAGCCATGTCACCCATATATGCAGCCATGTCACCCATATATGCAGCCATGTCACCCATATATGCAGCCATGTCACCCATATATGCAGCCATGTCACCCCTACCTATCCACCGCTGCCTGGGGAACATCACAGCATTCATTTGAATAGCTGTAGTGTCCCCTCCCATATAGACACTCCCCCTTGCTCGGGATTGGACAGATCACGATCACCCATCCAATCCTGAGCAAGGGGGAGTGTCTATATGGGCGGGAACACTACAGCTATTCAAATTAACCACTTCCTTACTGGGCACTTATAACCCTTCCTGACCAGGTGAAATTTCAGTTTCTGGCACTGCGTCGCTTTAACTGACAATTGCGCGGTCGTGCGACGTGGCTCCCAAACAAAATTGGCGTCCTTTTTTTCCCACAAATAGAGCTTTCTTTTGGTGGTATTTGATCATCTCTGCGGTTTTTATTTTTTGCGCTATAAACAAAAAAAGAGCGACAATTTTGAAAAAAAGTCAATATTTTTTACTTGTTACTATAATAAATAGCCCATTTTTTAAAAAATAAAATAAAAAAAATTCTCAGTTTAGGCCGATACGTATTATTCTACATATTTTTGGTAAAAAAAAAAAAATCGCAATAAGCGACTGGTTTGCACAAAAGTTATAGCGCATACAAAATAGGGGACAGAATTATTATTAATTTTTATAATTTTTTTTTTTACTAGTAATGGCGGCGATCTGCGATTTTTATTGGGACTGCGACGTTATGGTGGACACATCGGACACTTTTGACACATTTTTGGCGCCATTCACATTTATACTGAGATCAGTGCTATAAAAATGCACCGATTACTGTATAAATGTGACTGGCAGTGAAGGGGTTAACACTAGGGGGGCATGGAAGGGGTTAAATGTATTCTGGGTGTGTTCTAACTGTTTGGGGGGAGGGGGGTGACTGGGGGAGGTGACCGATGCTGTGTCCCTATGTACAAGAGACACAGATTGGTCACCTCACTCCCTGACAGGACATGGATCTCTGTGTTTACACACAGAGATCCATGTCTTGTCCCTGTAACCGCCGATTGCGAGTGCCTGGCGGACATCGCGGCCGCCGGGCACGCGCATCGGCATCTCAGGAATGCAGCGGGCACGCGCGCGCCGCCGGCGGCGCTCGCGCGCCCTCTAGTGGCCATTAAAAGCACAGGGCGCATATATGCGCCCTGTCAGAGATTCAGGACAGCCCGACGGCCGCAAATATTCGTACGGCCGTCGGGAAGTGGTTAATGCTGTGATGATCCCGCACGATGTTTAACCCATGCGGCGGCGGGTTTCGATGCGGCGGGGACGGGACGGGACGGAAAAAGTATTCTATTCTGGTATCGGGGGTATTTGCGGGAGTACAAGTACACCCGCAAATACTCGGTATCGGGAAAACCCTACCCCTTACATTTACTCTTGTTAGGCCCTGCTGTGAAATATTATATCAAACATTTTAATTGTCCCTGTTAACCACTTCAGCCCCAGAAGATTTTACCCCCTTCCTGACCAGAGCACTTTTTACAATTTGACACTGCGTCGCTTAACTGACAATTGTACAACGCTGTACCCAAACAAAATTTGAAAGATTTATTTTAGTGGTATTTGATCACATCTGCGGATTTTATTTTTTGCACTATAAACAAAAAAGTGCAACAAGTTTGAAAAAATATTTTTTACTTTTTGCTATAATATCCCCAACAGTTTTTTTTCCCTCAGTTTAGGCCAATATATATTTTTTATTCTACATATTTTTGGTAACAAATCGCAATAAGCGTATATTGACTGGTTTGTGCAAAAGTTATAACTCCTGTAATCTATGGGAAAGATTTTTGCCATTTTCATGGCATTTACATTTTTTTTATTTTTTTTACTAGTAATGGCTGTGATCTGCGATTTTTAGCGGTATTGTAATGGACAGAACAGAGACTTTTGACACTTTTTTGGGACCATTGGCATTTATACAGCGAACAGTGCTATAAAAATGCATTGATTACTGTGTAAATGTCACTGGCAGGGAAGGGGTTAACACTAGGGGGTGATCAAGGGGTTAAATGTGTGTTCCCTCAGCATGTTCTAAGTGTGTGGGGTTGTGGGTGACAAGGAGAGAAGCCGTATAATTTTTCCTATTTTGTAGGAATAAAGGATATGGCTCTTATCCTCTGACAGCACAGGGATTTGTGTATTTACACACACAAATCCCCGTGTTGGCGCTTGTGCACGTGATCGCCGGCCACAGGCAGCGGGCACACATGTATGCGCCCTCTGGTGGCCGAAAACTGGTAGGACATACCCGTACGGGATTTCGCCCAGGAGAGACATTGTGCCACAGTATATCTGCGTGACACAGTCAGCAGGTGGTTAAGCAGGGGCAGAAAAATTGGGCCTTTAGTTTTGGTGGTGCCAGACTACTGTAACCCCTCACAGTTACTCTTGTGGGGCACAGGAACAGGCCCTGCTGTGAAATATTACAAACATTTTTATTATATAAAAAATAGCAATTTGGCCACGCTAGCATTTAGACGCTGAGCATGTGAATGGCTGTGACCGAATTTCTTTTTACGGTTCAGCAACTGGGGTAGGGAAATTTGCCTGCTAAAATAAATTGGTGGTGTACTGCTAGCAGATTGGCTGCAAGTACTTGGGACACATATTGCTATACCTTCAATCCTCTCAGTGCAGACTGGAGGTATAGTAGGGTTTGAGATCCCAGATGAGAAGCAAGGAGAAGTCCGTCCTTTTCTATGATGTGGTTCTTTCAAGTGCTGTTGTCAAGAGATTGCATGGCAGGTCGTCATATGGCTGATCTAGCATGCGGTGCCCAAGCGGCTGCTGTTCTGGCCACGCTTGATCCACTTCAAACATAGGTTGCAAACAGCAATGGTGCAATCTGCTGCACACATGTCGAAAAAGGCCCAAACCAAGGACATTTTAAAAGTCAGCGGGGAGTCAGCAGCACCCTGCACCTGCGGAGCTCTGTGGTGTGATGCAATAGGGTGGCTGCCATTAGGCTGTCCCCTAGAGGAGATTCTGCCTCTTTGGAGTTGTGCCTCCTCCTCACTTTCCTCCTCTCTTATCTCAGGCACCCAAGTACAGTCAGTGACCTCATCATCCCCTCCCTCCTCAGCACTGGAGCAAACTTGGCAGTATGCTGCAGCTAGGGGAACATGACTGCCAGTTTCTTGTCCTTCTGTGGCACTCCCTTTCTCTAGGATCACATTACTCCCTTCCTTGACCTGTGAACCAATATCGGAGCCTTCAAATCACTGCGCATCCTCCAGCAACATATAACCAACACTGTGGTCGAATAATTCTGGGGACTTCTCCATGCATGATGGTGGGGCTACAGAAGCAGTGACTGTGGACAAGGAGCCAGTGGAATAGGCTGCTCTGGCAGCTGTGTTGGAAGGCAAACTACTCTGAGCCTGGGTGACAGAAGATGATGAAGGCTTTCTTATCCACTCCACCACTTCTGCATGTTGCATGTTGTGGCTCAATAACACACACACACACATATATATATATATATATATATATATATATATATATATATATATATATACACACACACACACACACATATACTAGACTGTATGGCCTGGATTCACAGCCATCGGCGCATCTTTATGCCGCCGTAGCGTATCTTCTTTCCGCTACGCCGGCACATCGTTGAGAGGCAAGTATGAAATCCACAAAGAAAATGCACCCAACGTTGCGCCGGCGTAGCGTATATTCGTCTGCGTAAGCCAACGTAGGTCAAAGTAGGTGGAAGTGGGCGTGATGCATGGTAATGAAGGGTGACCTCATGCAAATGATGGGCTGAGCGTCATCCAAGTACTTAAAACGAACGGCGCATGCATCGTAACTTGGACGTATCCCCGTGCGCATGCGTACAACCACGTCAAAATAACTGGCTAAGATACGTTGAATCACTGCCTACGACGTGAACGTAACCTACGCCCAGCCCTATTCACGTAGTACTACGTAAACAACGTAAAATACGACGGCTGTTCCCTGGTCCATATCTTTGCATGGGTTGCGCCTCCTATATGAGGAATAACTTTACGCCGGACGTAACCCTTACGCAAATCGCTTAAAACATGCACCGGGCGCATCTATGTTCGTGAATCGGCGTATCTCCCTCATTTGCATATCTGAATCAAAACTTCCATATGCATCCAGCGTACATATGCGCCCACAATACGCCGAGGTAGGAAAGTTACGTCAGTCGGAAGAAGCCTGTGGGTCCGGTGCATAGATACGACGGTGCACATTTGTACCTACGCGGCGTATCTGTAGATACGATGGCGTAAGTGCTATGTGAATCCGGGCCTATATATATATATATATATATATATATATATGTATACACCCCTCCCCTCTGCTACTTAACTGACCAGATCAATATCCCAGGAGGAGTTCTGATTCAAAAGTGTTCCTTTCATTTTTTTGAGCAGTGTATATATATATATATATATATATATATATTATATATATTTATATTTTACTAGACTGACTGTGTGTCAGGAAGCACGAATCAGACGTACACAGATGTAAATGAAGAAGAAGGTCTTTATTAAAAAACCAAACAGCAAGGTAAAGTCCAAACAAATGATCAACAGCCAGAAGGGTCCTCCACCGAAGCCAGGGTTGATAGCCAGGGATGGAAGTCAGCCAAGCCGGAGTCAGTAGCCAAAGGGTGGTGAGACGAAGCCAGGGATCAGGAACCAGAAGGAATGTCCGTAGGAGCCGGGTCGGTGATCCAAACAGCAGCACGATCACAGGAGGCTGTAAGACAGGGACCAAGCAAGGGAGTACTGCAACAGCCGTGGTATATATGTGCTGAGCATCCAGCTCCTCCCAATGAGAAGGAGGAGCCGCAGGGAGTAGGAAGTTACAAGAAGCTCAGGAAGCAAGATGGCTGCCAGCACATGTCAGTGATAAGAAGCCAGGAAGGAGGTAAGTCCATGACACTGTGTATATATATATATATATATATATATATATATATATATAAAATCTCAAATACACTGCCACTAACTGAATAACCTTCCTGCTTAATGTAACTCAAGCTGTCTCTCTGTCCACGGCAAAAACACTTGCCTTTGGCAATTATGGCTCTCTCAGCAGAGCACGCTGTGATTGGCCAATCATCATACAGCAATGCACTGCGATCTCACAGTGCATTATGGGGCATTCCACGGCGCTCAAATTTCCCTGCTAACGCCCCATATGTTTGGTTTATCTTAAAAAAAAACGAACACCGACTGTTCCGGTCGAACTTACGTTTGACTTGAACCGCTGGCTCATCCCTAGTTTAAACCCTTATCCACTTTAGCCCAAGCCTTAAAATGTATCTAAATCCAAAACTTTTTTTTTTTTTTTTATACTGTGATGCAACAAAAGGAAATTCTGTCAATTGACAAACTTTTTCCAGTGACTGTCTATGAGGGGAGTTCCCATAATTTTCATACTTGTAATTACAAGAGGAAGTGAAGGGAAATCTCTCCAATGAGGCATTGATGGCAACAAGAACCTGACAAGGGGTTTTAACTATTACCTAATCTATCCAAATTGGGAAAAAAAATAACTTTAGATATGCTTTAAGTTGAGGTGTAATGGTACATTATGCCTAATAATGTACATTATGCCTAATAATGTACATTAACGTGGATTCAGCAATAGATGTTTTTCAAATGCTGCGCATCAAAAAAACTTGACTAAACAATCTTATTCACAAAAACTTTGAAGGCCTTTACTCTTTAAATCAAGTATATAAAACATTTTGGAAAAAAGAAACACATGGACAGCATGACATAAATTTCATTGATTAAAAATAACTACATGTATAACTAACAAGTAGCCTCCATTTATAATAATTTTTTAAAGATAACATATCGTTTGATGATAAAATGATGATCACAACAGACATACTGATATAAAAAAACGTAATTATTATTTTTTCAACAAAATGCAATCTGTCCTTAAGCAAAAGGCCCATCCATCGATCTTTAATGTTTAACTGATAAAACCAGCTCCCTAGAATTTACTTGTTAATGCTTATCTTTTTTAATCCAACCAGCTGAGAAAATGTCTTAGATGAATTTCAGATAAAAAAAAAATTAGCTTTCTACATTTGTTACTTTTTAAATTATTATAATTAAGATAAAATGATCTGAATGTCAAGGTCGATAAGCTACCATGAATTATAGTTGCTATGCACTTACTATAGGTGGATTTTGGTAATAAGATGACCCTTTATAAATTACCATTTCACCTGAAACACTAACTAGATGTATAATTATTTTATATTTTGTTGTTCATCTGAGAAGGACACGCCATTTATCACCCTATGAAATTAATGCTCTGTACTAAGTCATAAAATATCAAGTGCAGCTTTAAATATAGAACAATGCTATTATTATTATCTTGCATATTTATGAACAGTTTGAAAGACAGATCTGTGAGTAAAGCACCAGTTGTTAGAAGAGTCCAGAAATATTTTTATTAGTAGTTGCACTCAGTTAAACGCAAAGCTAAAAAGTAAAATATTTTTAAAAGGGTCTTACATAAGAGACTGTATTAAGTACAATAAATATACAGTATATGTCATGCCTTCAGCAAATGTTTATGTGCTTTTGTTAATAATTCTTGCATATGCTATTGTATGTAAAGTACATTGTAATATCACCATCTAGTGGCTCTTTTGCATATTTAGTATCTTTTAATAATTTACAGAAGGTAGATAGAGATTGTTGTTTATAAGCCACTGTAGCTTCCCATAATTCCACGGTACTATACCATGAGGGACACCTCCCAGTAGCCATCTTTCCTTCTTCACACATGCATCTGCTCCAAAGGCTCCACACCTATTCAGCCATAATTCTTATGTCAGCCTTGTGGAAACATCGCTGGTATGTACATTCCCTTCCCCTAGTTAGAAATAGCGTGTTAGGACTGTATATCTTGTATATTGTGCATACTTGTATGTTATTTCTTTTACTTTTAGTTTTACTCTAACTTCCCTGCAATAAAAGTTGGAAAAAAAGGACCTTGCACCTGCTGCAATGAATTGTTAAGGGATTAGGGTTAGCTGTCTGTCTAATTATACCTCATCCACCTATAGTGAGGGAAGAACAGTATATTTATGTATATTATTCATGTAGGGTTAATATGTATTTCTTATTTAACTTACTTTAGTATACTTAAAAATATTGGAAATCTCCCATTATATAAGCTGAATAAAAAGCTATAAAAGGCAAACATAAACAAATTATTATTAAAAAAAGTATTATACATATAAATCAAAAGGGTATCAATATATATTTAAAAAAATAACGGTAATGTTTCAATAGCATATCACTTAATGGCTGTAAAGTATATATAATAAAGGGTGAGGCTATAGAATAACCATCTGAGCTTATAAATAAAATTCTCAGATAATGAAAATGTTGCCTCGTCTGGTATTCTGACAAAAAATTTAAGCAGACACCTGAAATAGATTTTATGATTTATAGGGCAATATAAGGATTATATGCTTTAATGTAACAGGCAAAATATCTTAATAAAATGGTTTGCGGTTTGGCATAGTCATGTACATTATTTAGCAATTATGGAAAGTGCTGTAGCAAGTCTTCTGAACTAATGGAGCCAGAAAGATCTTGAGGGGTTGATCTGGTGGAAAATATTACTATATGTAAGTGAAATTAAAAACAACAGCAAAAGTGAAATGGAAAAATGTATAGAAGTGCAAAGAATACCTGAAATTCAGCAGATATAAATGGAAGTGGTAGAACCAAGAAAGGATTGGATACATATTTGGATTAGATATTTTATTATTTGGAATGTAGACTGAGCCAATACACATCAGCACTAGGGATAAGCTTTGAGTTTAAGTCAAACTCATGTTCGACTCGAACATTGGTACTAAAATACTAATGATATAAATGATATAAAAGTCCAAATAATCTACAACTGAATGTGTATAAATCAAAGAAATTCTTCTTGTATAAACATTGTGCAATGAAGCCAAAAGATTACACTCCTTCCACCAAAAGGAACACCAAAGTGCTGTTGATGCAGTCTCCTTACCAGAAGCTGTGACCACAGTCACTTGTCAGTATGTGCATGGGGTGTTTAACGTCTCCCCGAAGACTCAAGACGTATGTAGAAGATCGAATCAATAGTATTTTAAAGAAATAAGAAAAAAGAAATCCATAGTGTAAAATAGATTTAATGGAAGGGATCGTATTGCACTTACAAAAGCAAGCAGGAAATGCGCGGTGTATGTGGATACAAATACAACATTTCTCGGCGTCTCCTCCAAGTCTCCTCTGTTCGTCGGCTGTTTCACAAAATCTCCGTATGGAGAGGCGTAATGTCGTCGGAAACTGATGGACCGTTTTCATCAGACGAACCGATCGTGTGGGCCCTGTCAGTTTTTTTCCCACCGGTGAACCATTTTTAAAATTATCTGATGGTTAAAAAACTTATAGAAAAAAACAATCGTCTGTGGGGAAATCCATCAGTTAAAAATCAACGCATGCTCAGAATCAAGTCGACACATGCTCGGAAGCATTGAACTTAATTTTTCTCAGCACGTCGTTTTTTTAACTGATGGTGTGTAGGCAAGACTGATGAAAGTCAGCTTCATCGGAGATCTGATGAAAAAATCCATCAGACCGTTTTAATCGGATGAAGCGATCGTGTGTACAGGGCAAAAGTGTCATTTCTGAAAAAAGAAAAAAGTCATTTAAAACCGACTCGCAGCTGTAAAGAATTGTCGGCTCCCGGCAATTCAGAGAGAATTCATTCATTAAAAAAAAGGTCCCCCCAAATTCAATTACCAGGCCCTTCCGGTCTGGTATAGATATTAAGGGGAACCCTGCCGTCAATTTAAAAAAAAATTACGTGGGGTTCCCCCCAAATATAAATTTCAGACCCTTCAGGTCTGGTGCGGATTTTAAGGGGAACTCCAACTCAAGGGCCTGGTAATTGAATTTGGGGGGACCCCTACACTTTTTTATTTTTATTTTTTATGAATGAATTCTCTCTGAATTGCCAGGAGCCGACAATTCATTATAGCCACGAGTCAATTTTAAATGACTTTTTTTCCTTCAGAAATCACACTTTGTGCAAAGACAGTTCTAAGCACATGAAACATGCGCTATTTCACAGGCATACTTTACACCCCCCCCCCCCCAGGTAGGAAATTTAAAGGAATACTTCACTTTTATTGTTTCACTTTAAGCATTATTAAATTCACTGCTTCCAAAAAAACTGCAGTTTTTAAAACCTTTTTTGCATTGATACATGTCCCCTGGTGCAGGACCCGCCACGAGGCCGCCACTATGGTCTACCTGGCTGGGGCCTACACTATGCAGAGCTACGAACTTTGGGCCTCATGGCTCAAGGCAGTTGATGCTGTCAGGGACCCCAGTGACTTACTGGGTTCCCACTTCTACTGAGAAGATCCCAAGCTGGAAGCTGTTCGAAGGGGGATCAGTCTGAGGAGAGCCCGTAGGCAGGTGATCCAACAGGGCTTGAACGAACCAATCGGGATCTGGTTACCAGACGCTGACAGAACATAGTCAGACTGTCAGCTGGTGACCTTTGCTAATCTACCTACTGGGAGGATTTACTCTAAGTTGCTAACATTGGGCCTGTGAGAGAGGTTTCCATCTTAAAATCTTAATTTAATTAGAGCCAAGTCGGTGGCAGAGACTTGTTCCTTCCCAGAAGCTTTAAGTGACACTTTGGCTGCCAGGCCTGTGAGAGGGGTCTGTCCGGGGGCACTTCACCCACTCTGGCTAGAGTGGCGACGTGATAGATACTACTGTTGAGGGCAGGACTGCTTTCCTTATCTAAAGGCTGATGCTGCAAGGTTCATCTTCTTTCTTTCATCAACCTATCCTGTCTACCTCAAGTTGATGTTGGTCGTGTTTGACCGAAAATAAAGCACATAGAAAACGTCAACCCTTGGCTTGGACATTCCGTTACTGCTCTCACAGGTTGCTACCATCAACTTTCTTAGACACATCAAAGGTAACTTAACTTATGCCGATCCCACATCTAACCAGCGGCCCCTGAGGGAGTTAGCGCTGCATTCATATTAGTTGATGTTTGTTAAATGTGACATTACATGATCAGCACTAGGGATGAGCGCCGCGTTCGATTCGAATGCATGTTCGACTCGAACATTGTCTGTTCGTACGTTCGGCGAAATTCGAACAAAACAGGTCGTTCGCGCCAAATTCGAGTGACGCGCAACGGCCCATAATTCACTGCGGCATTGCACGCTGATGATAGGAAAAACATGCACTATGACCCTGCATGCTTGGCCAATCACAGCGCGCAAAAAACGGGTGGCTTTGGCCAATTATGGCTCAGGGCTTTAGCACATGCCCCACACTATATAAGGCCGCCTGCTGGGCGGCCTTGTGTAGGGTGTTCCAGCACTGAACAGAGATCAGACAGAGAGATAGGGCCAGATTCAGATACATTTTCGTATCTTTCTGGCGGCGTAGCGTATCTCATTTACACTATGCCGCCGTAACTGAGAGCGGCAGGTGCCATATTCAGAAAGAACTTGCTCTCTAAGTTACAGCAGGGCCGGCATAACCGCACGTAATTCAAAATAGGCAGGTAGGAGGCGTGTTGTATCTTAATGACTCGTGACCCCATGTAAATGACGAGCCGAACGAACGGCGCATGCGCCGTCCGTGGACGTATGCCAGTGCACATGCTCGAAATCACGTCGCAAATACTCAATGCTTTCGACATGAACGTAACTAACTCCCAGCCCCAATAGCGAACGACTTACGCAAACGACGTAAACGACGGATAATTCGACGTTGTCCAGACGTCCATACTTAACATTGGCTACGCCTCCTATAGCAGGGGTAACTTTACGCCGGAAAAAGCCTTATGCAAACGACGTAAAAAATGCACCGGGCGCGTGTACGTTTCTGAATCGGCGTATTTAGCTCATTACCATATTCGACGCATAAATCGACGGAAGCACCACCTAGTGGCCAGCGTAAATATGCAACTTAGATACGACGGTGTAAGAGACTTACGCTGCTCGTATCTTAGCAAAATTCTGGCGTATCTTGCTTTCTGAATACAGTCCTGCTCCTGAAAAAACGACCGTTTTAAAAAATATTTTCCATTGATACATGTTCCCTGGGGCAAGACCCAGGTTCTCAAAGACGTTTTCCAACAAAAACTTGAATATTGGGCTTTAAAATTAGCACTTTTGAATTTGAACGTTCGAGTCCCATAGACTTCAATGGGGTTCTAAATGTTTGTGCGAACGGTCGGTCTGTTCGAACGTTCTGGTGCGAACCGAACGCAGGGTGTTCGGCTCATCCCTAATCAGCACATTACTATTATAGAGTGTTATAAAACCAAAAAAACTGCGCTAATTAATGGTGATTGATAAAATCAATAAGAAAATAAAAATATAATATTCAATAAAATAGTTTTTTTTTTATATACATCTTATTGTAAGTACATTTATACTTTTTTGAATACATTTTCCAAACGGAATTACTCTATGGAACTCTTTTTGTTTTAACCCCCCTGTGGTTGAGTGCTGCAAACGCCCAACTATATCCCGGTGGATGAATACTACAGTGTCCCTTCATGTCTGTTTTGGGAAACTACATATACATGTAAATCACTGACAGCCGGATTTAAAGGCCGTGGCTGGGTTATAGCCAACTGCTCTGCTTGAGCTTACTTCTGGTAAGCAGCCATTCCTATTTTCGGTGAAGGGATCACTTGCAAATATATCGGTGTGTCACTGTGGTGGTGTGTTGCTACGGATGTTTCCTTATACACATACATACAGCTCAAACAACAATGGATGTGTCTTTGAAATTTAGATTGGACTCATGCTGTGTTGAATCTTTATGAAAACTATACATATGGTTTTTTCCTTCATACAACTTTTATGTGGCGCAGTTTGACAAGTTTGACAAGTTTGAACAGCTGAATTCTCCCAGAAGTCTAAGAATGTCATTTACTGCTCCTTTTTGGTGACACAAGAGACAGAAGACAGCAGCCATAAAGCATGCATGCTTTCATAAGCTAATTACCGCTTTATAACTAGTTATTCTATTTCATATATTTTTTACCTACATTGAACTGAACTGTGGTATACTTTTTTTTCATTGTATTTATGATTCCAACTGTGTTTGTTTTAACTACTTGCCGACCGCCCACCGTCATATTACTGCGGGACGGTGGCACTGCTAGGCGAGAGCCCGTAGCTATACGTCCGCTCTTAAGCGCCGCTAGGGGGCGCATGCGCGCCGACGGAGGCGGCGCGCACGCGTCCCCGCTCGCCCCCGAGTCCTGCACGTGTGCCAGGCGGGCACACGCGATCGCTCGTTACAGAGCGGGGAACGGGAGCCATGTGTGTAAACACAAAGCTCCCGGTCCTGTCAGCGGGGGGAAACGCTGATTTTCTGTTCATACAATGTATGAACAGAAGATCAGTGATTTCCCCGAGTGAGGCCACCGCCCCTACAGTTAGAACACACCCAGGAACATACTTAACCCCTTCCCTGCCCCCTAGTCTTAACCCCTTCACTGCCAATGGCATTTTTATAGTAATACAATGCATTTTTATAGCATTGATCGCTATAAAAATGCCAATGGCCCCAAAAATGTGTCAAGTGTCCGAAGTGTCCGCCATAATGTCGCAGTACTGAAAAAAAATGCTGATCGCCGCCATTACTAGTAAAAAAAAAATATTAATAAAAATGCCATAAAACTACCCCCTATTTTGTAAATGCTATAACTTTTGTGCAAACCAATCAATAAACGCTTATTGCTATTTTTTTTTAACGAAAAATATGTAGAAGAATACGTATCGGCCTAAACTGAGGAAATTTTTTTTTTTTATAGATTTTTACAGCAAAAAGTAAAAAATATTGCATTTTTTCTTCAAAATTGTCATTCTATTTTTGTTTATAGTGCAAAAAATAAAAACTGCAGAGATGATCAAATACCACCAAAAGAAAGCTCTATTTGTGGGAAAAAAAGGACGCCGATTTTGTTTGGTAGCAACGTCGCACGACCGCGCAATTGTCAGTTAAAGCGACGCAGTGCCGAATCACAAAAAGTGCTCTGGTCATTGGACAGCAATATGGTCCGGGGCTAAAGTGGTTAAGACAGCCTGGCTATCAATGCTATTCATCCAGAAACGCCCTTGAGATACAAGAATATTAGGCATTAATTCCATTCTTCAGCATCCCATATTTCCCCTACCCCATCCAAGTTCAATTCCCTAAATAAAATACAAAACAAAGCTGACAGACTGTTCTTTGTAATGGAGCATCTGGGAAGTGAATGGCGGGCTGGGCAGAGTTATGGGTGAGCCAAAACACACCGCTTCACACCTGTATGTATGTATGTATATATATATATGTATACTGTATATTATATTACCAAAAGTATTGGGACACCTGCCTTTACACGCACGTGAACTTTTTTTTTTTTATTAAAAAAGGTAAATGACACAGTGCGGTACATCTTACAGTGCAAACATTTCAATGTCTTTACAAGTACACTGCATTTCTCAGCATGTTGATCCCAATACACGTTATGGAAAACACTATAGGAATACAAAAGTACAATAGCTATTTCTCAAATCTTTTAGTGCACATGAACTTTATTGGTGGCATCCTTAGTCCATATGGTTCAATCTTGAGTTGGTCCACCCTTTGCAGCTATAACAGCTTCAACTCTTCTGGGAAGGCTGTCTACAAGGTTTAGGAGTGTGTCAATGGGAATGTTTGACCATTCTTCCAGAAGCGCATTTGTAAAGTCAGGCATTGATGTTGGATGAGAAGGCCTGGCTTGCAGTCTCCGCGCTAATTCATCGGGTGCAAGGTGCTCCATCGGGTTAAGGTCAGGACTCTGTGCAGGCCAGTCATGTTCCTCCACCCCAAACCCACGTATCCATCTCTTTATAGATCTTGCTTTGTGCACTGGTGCGCAGTCATGTTGGAACAGGAAGGGACCATCCCCAAAATGTTTCCAAAAAGTTGGGAACATGAAATTGTCCATAATGTCTTGGTATGTTAATGCCTTAAGAGTTCCCTTCACTGGAACTAAGAGGCCTAGCCCAACCTCTCACAAAACAACCCTACACCATAACCCCCCCTCCACCAAATGATTTGGACCAGCGGACAAAGTAGGGTCCATAAAGACATGGATGAGAAAGTTTGGGGTGGAGGAACTTGACTGGTCTGCACAGAGTTCTGACCTCAACCTGATAGAACACTTTTGGGATGAATTAGAGCGGAGACTGCGAGCCAGGCCTTCTCATCCACATCAGTGCCTGACCTCACAAATGCGCATCTGGACAAATGTTCAAACATTCCCATAGACACACTTCTAAACCTCGTCGACAACCTTTCTATAAGAGTTGAAGCTGTTATACTGTAGCTGCAAAGGGTGGGCCAACTCAATATTGAACCCTATGGACCAAGACTGGGATGCCATTAAAGTTCATGTACCATGTAAAGGCAGGTGTCCCAATGCTATCTATCTATCTATCTATCTATCTATCTATCTATCTATCTATCTATCTATCTATCTATCTATCTATCTATCTATCTATCTATCTATCTATCTTATATACTATATCCATGCGTACATTCAGCTAGTACAACTGTTATCTGGTTAACCCCTTCCATACAGGGCATTTTCACCCCCTTCCTGCCCAGACCAATTTTTAGTTTTCAGCACTGTTGCACTTTGGATGACAATTGCGCGGTCATGCAACACTGTACCCAAATGAAATCTTTATGTTCCCCCTTCCCACAAATAGAGCTGGTGGGATTTGATCGTCTCAGTGGTTTTTATTTTTTGCGCAATAAACAAAAAAACGAAAATTTAAAAAAAAACACAATATTTTTTAATTTTTGATTTAATAAATACCACAATTTCTTAAAAAATAAAAATAAAAAATGTCCTCAGTTTAGACCGATACGTATTCTTCTACATATTTTGGTAAAAAAAATTGCAATAAGCGCAAAAGTTATAGCGTCTATAGCGTAAAGGAAGAGGTTAATGCTCAATATCCTTTGTAACCCTACTCAAAAAAAGACTGACTTGCCCTCTGGGAGGTAAGCACCACTCCATATCTAGTTCACCCATGGACAAACAGTATGCATATTGAAATTTTCAGAAATATTTTACTGCTGTAGATACACATTATTAACCACTTGCTTACTGGGCACATAAACCCCCTTCGTGCCCAGGCGAAATTTCTGCTTCCATCACTGCGTCGCTTTAATTGACATTTGCGCGGTCGTGCGACGTGGCTCCCAAACAAAATTGACGTCCTTTTTTTCCCACAAATAGAGCTTTCTTTTGGTGGTATTTGATAACCACTGTGGTTTTTATTTTTTGTGCTATAAACAAAAAAAGAGCGTAATTTAAAAAAAAAACACAATATTTTTTACTTTTTGCTATAATAAATATCCCATTTAAAAAAAAAATATATATTTTTTTTCTCAGTTTAGGCCGATACGTATTCTTCTACGTATTTTTGTTAAAAAAAAACTAGCAATACGCTAGTTATAGCACCTACAAAATAGGGGACATCATTTTTTTTATTTTTTATTATTTTTTTTTTACTAGTAATGGCGGCGATCTGCAATTTTTATTGGGACTGTAACATTACGGCAGACACATCGGACACTTTTGACACATTTTTGGGACATTCACATTCATACAGTGACCAGTGCTATAAATATGCACTGATAACTGTATAACTGTATAAATGTGACTGGCATTGAAGGGGTTAACACTAGGGGGCTAGGAAGGGGTTACATGTGTACCCAGCATAGTGTTTCTAACTGTGGGGGAAGGGGACTGACTGGGGGAGGTGACCGATCTGTGTCCCTATGTACAAGGGACACAGCATCGGTCTCCTCTCCCTGACAGGATGTGGATCTGCTGATCCTCGTATTAGTAAATGTTTGGTGAGAGATCATTCCCGCTTTTCAGTTTTCTTGCTTTTCAGTCCATTACAGCGTGACAAATGGGATATCTACATTCCAAACGCTAGTTTTACCAGAACGAGTGCTCCCGTCTCATACTTGATTCTGAGCATGCACGTTTTTTTCCCCTCGGAAAAGCAACACATGACTGTTTTTCGCGACGAGAAAAAGACTGACGGGAAACACGACGAGAAAAAAGAAAGCTGGTTTAAATTTTTGCGGGCAGTTCTTTTGTTGAGAAAACTCCTAGGGAGCATACACACGACCGGTTTTCACGACCAATATATAAAATGTCAGGTTTCTCGTTGTGAAAACCGGTCGCCTGTACAAGGCATGAGGCTAAATGAACTGAAACAAAATTAAATGTATAGAACCATTTTTAATGTCGAAGTATTTGATTTATGTTACAACTAAGATAACTGCCTTCAAAAATAAATTGCTACTTCTTACTGAATTTAAAAATAATGAAGAAATGTCAATGCATTTGACAACCTATTATGAAAATGTCATTGACTGATTATTTTAGGCACTTCAAAAATGATTTTTTGAAGTTTTTCTGATTAATTAACCACAGGACTGGTTGAGCCTTCACAATCCTTCTGTTATTTAAATCAATGGTTATTTATCATAGGCTGGACTCAAAAAGACAAAATAAATGGGATTCTGTGTCAAGCATGGTATCGAGATAAAACAAGCAATTTGTTATATTCTGTATTCCTTAATAGTTAACTTTTATTTAAGAAATTGAAAGGAACATCCACAGATGCCAATTTTTAATAGCTGGAGGTGGTTCATGTAATTTCATCTTTGAAGCAACGCTAATAAAGAAAACTTTGAAATATTTTTAAAGTCTCACTCTCAGACAATAGAGATATTATTTATTGTACATAAACCAAAATGTCCTGTTACTAGGGATGAGCTCCGCGTTCGATTCGAACGTATGTTCGACTCGAACATCGTCTGTTCGTACGTTTGTCGAAATTCGAACAAAACTGGTCATTCGCGCCAAATTCGAGTAATATGTCACGGCCCATAATTCACTGCGGCATTGCGCGCTGATGATTGGCCAAGCATGCACTATGACCCGCATGCTTGGCCAATCACAGCGCGCAAAAAACGGAGAGCCATAATTGGCCAAAGCCTGGGTGGCTTTGGCCAATTATGGCTCAGGGGGTTTAGTACACGCCCCACACTATAAAAGGGTGCCTGCAAGGCGGCCTTGTGTAGTCTGTTGCGGCGTTGTTAAAGAGATCAGTCCTATATAGAGAGAGAGACAATGTCTTTATTACTAGATAGATAGATAGAGCAGGCAGGCTAGTCAGTTAAATTTACAGTGTGTAGAGGATATATATACATCCCAGGAGTTGTACATATATTTATACTAGATCAGCTAGATCAGCTCTTCCTAATTTACTGGCAGGCAGGTGATTGTGCTATTTAAAGACATTATCACAGGTATAGACACCCAGCAGGTACAATATTTAAAGGAATTGTTTTTTATTTTTTTTATTTAAGCATTATTAAAATCGCTGCTCCTGAAAAAACAACCATTTTTTAATTTTTTATATTTTTTTTAAATTTAAGCATCATTAAAATCACTGCTCCTGGAGTCGGGCTGAGACCACCAAACTCAATTCACATGCAGCCGAGAGTCCTGCTCCTGAAAAAACGACTGTTTTACAAAACTTATTTCCATTGATACATGTTCCCTGGGGCAAGACCCGGGTTCTCAAAAACGTTTTATGACAATGACTTGCATATTAGGCTTTAAAATGAGCATTTTTGAATTCTAACGTTCGAGTCCCGTAGACTTCAATGGGGTTCTAAATGTTTGCGCGAACGTTCCGTCCGTTCGACGGTTCTGGTGCGAACCGAACGCGGGGGTGTTCGGCTCATCCCTACCTGTTACCAATGCAGTGTTGTTGTTGCTAGCAAATGATAGGTATTAGTAATGCACTCGTGTGTCATACACTTAAGCCAATGTGTTCAGGACCATAACCATTGTGTAGATACTAGACTTTTTGAACAACCAGAATGTTCCTTTATTAAAAACATTGGCATGGTACAGAGATCAGCAAAGAGTGGAATTAAAGCAAGACAAATACTCAGTGTGCAAAGCTAAGTGAGAATTTAATTTGGAAATAACATTCAATCATGTGCAAGAAAAGGTAAAATAAATCAAGAATTTGCTCACATATGATTGGATGATTTAACTCAGCACAGCTTTACCTCATTAACTAAGCTAATCAAAAATTCCCTTGGCAAAGTGAACACAAACTTCTCCTTAAAGTAAATTAACCCCATATTCTTTTATTTTTTTCACAAGAAAAAACCCAGATTCTTTAACTACTTCCCACCCTGCGGCCAACTATATACGGCCGCAAGGTGGCTCTGATCTGGCGGGAGGTCGCCTATACACGGCCTCCGGCTGCGCGCCACTGTTGGGCGCGTAAGCCCGATGCGTCACACAGGTGCTGATGCACGTGCCTGATGGCCGCGATGTCCGCCAGGCACCTGCGATCGGCAGTCACAGAGCCAGGGACGTGGAGCTCTGTATGTAAACACAAAGCTCCACGTCCTGTCAGGGAGAGGAGACCAATGGTGTGTCCCTTGTACATAGGGACAACCATCGGTCACCTCCCCCAGTCAGTCCCCCTCCCCTACAGTAAGAATCACTCCCAGGATACATACTTAACCCCTTGATGCCCCCTAGTGTTAACCCCTTCCCTGCCGGTGACATTTATGCAGTAACCAGTGCATTTTTATAGCACTGTCCGCTGTATAAATGTGAATGGTCCCAAAAATGTGTCAAAAGTGTCCAATGTATCCACCGTAATATCGCAGTTGTGACAAAAATCGCAGATCGCCGCCATTACTAGTAAAAAAATAAATAATAAAAACAAAAAGTAATAATTCTATCCCCTATTTTGTAGACGTTATAACGTTTGCGCAAACCAATCACTATATGCTTATTGTGATTTTTTTTTTTTAAATGTCATTCAAAGCGTCACAGTGCCGAAAGCTGAAAATTCGCCTGGGTAGAAAGGGTGTTTATGTGCCTAGAAGACAAATATGGGCATTAGTTCACGCAGGGGCTAACCATGCCTCTATAACAGCCATTGCTACAGCTATATAAAGTGGCTAAGCAAAAGGATATCACAATCCAAGGGCAGACCTGTGGAAGTATTTAGGGCTCTTGTTACATCTGAAGCCTCATACACACGATCGGACTTCCATCGGACAAATCCGTGGATTTTTGTCTCAAGGGCGTTGTCCGTGAACTTGTTCTGCATACAGACGGCAGAACATTTGTGTACACACGATCGGATATTCCGATTAAACACATTTGTTGTTGGACAATTTGAGAGCATGCGCAACCAACACCCGCTGCAGGAATACTTCAGTACTTTGAAGAGGAATACCATTTTTATGGTAGCAGCTAGCTGCCATAACCCCCGATATCCTCTTCTTCAGCGGGCAGTCCTCTTTCAGATAAAAGTGATCTCTGTGGCGGATACTGGAGAGAGCCGCCCTCCTGCTTTTTTATTGCATTTTGACCCCAGATCTCATATTTAAAGCGGAGGTTTACCCTAAAATTCAAGTTTGTTTTATCCATACCATTACCCATCATTAATGTACAATTCGTCCTTATTTTTATTTTTTCTGTTTCCTTACCTTGATTCTGCAGCATTTTGTCTTCCTCCTGGATCCTTTCCCCGAGGGAGTGCCTTTAGTTTTCTCCGATCAGCGCGATGTCTCCTGAGGGATTTAAAAGAAAAAAAAAAGAAAACCCGCTGAAACCTCACTTTAAGAGGACCTGTCATGCTTTTTTTATTACAAAAATTAAAATTTAAATAAAAAATAAAAACATATTTTTTTTAAAGTGCCCGTCCACACAAGCTTACGCGTCGAAGCGAACACATACATGAGCAGCACCTGCATATGAAAACGGTCTTCAAACCACACATGTGAAGTATTGCCGTGATTGTCAGCGAGAGCAATAATTCTAGCCCTAGACCTCCTCTGTAGCTCAAAACATGCAACCTGTAGAATTTGTTAAACGTCACCTGGAGATTTTTAGGGATAAAATGTTGTCGCCAATGTTGTTGCACAAATCAATGCGATAAATACTCCCTCTGTTTAGGTATGTGAAAAAATGTGTTTTGGTTCTAAAACAGCTTGTTTTTTAAGTTGATAAATGCCAGTTTTATTTTAAAGCGGAGGTTCACCCCTTAAATTGAAGCTTCTATAAATCACATCTTAAGGCACAATACAGCATTGTAGCGTTGACATTTTTTTTTTAATCGTTACCCCTACCTGGATTCTACAGGACTTCCGGGTTTTCTTTCCTGCGGGGAATGGGCGTGTCGCTCCTTTTCCCCCGACGACTGCGTAATGGGAGCTTTGCGCAAGGTCTCCTGGGAGTGACGTCTAAAAACACACCGAAAACCATCCAAAATAGCTAGGCGTGTATTCTCGCGCTAGCTTGACTGTCACGTGACGCGGGAAGCGGGTCACATGACTCGCAAAGCGTGTCATGTGACGAGGGTAATTATTGTAATCCAGGAAGTGTTTGCTTGTGGGATTCAAAATGCCCACAACTAAGATGGAAATGGCCAGGCCTATTTTTATAACTTTTTCTGTTTGACGAAAATGGAGCGGGCGGACGTACAATCGGCTAGCAGGTGAGTAGTACCCTGCTAGCTGTATTGTCATTATCAGGAAAGATCCCCCCCGCTGGTGATACTGCCTGTTATTTGGGCTGCAGTACTGGTCTCCACCAGCGGGGGGTTCTTGGCAGTATGGAGCAGACAGCCCTTTCTGCGCTCAGCTGTAACCTGAACTCAATTAACATCTCTATTTATACCCGGCGAGCTCAAGCAGAGCTCGTCCTGGTATCGTCATATCTTCCGGACCTGGGCCTGTATCCTGACCCTGTCTTTTGGACTCAGACTCTGAGCCTTGATCCTGTTCCGCGATTCTGATCCTTGATCCTGATCCCTGCCTGGACTTTTCTGTCCTGTTTCCTGGTTCCTGTCTTCCCTGAATCCTTACCCCGCAGCTTGTCCATCCATCCACTCCCTGCTCTGTTCTGTCCCCATCCTCACCTACCTGCTGACATCCCATGTGTATGACCTCGGCCTGGCTTGGTTTATGAATAAGGTATCTCCCTCGAGGGCCCCCTGTATACAGTGCTTTGATAGAAGAAGCGGAGACGAGCTCCCGATCCCAGGCCGAACTGTAATCGGCACTGTGCGGGGAGCTCGTCACATTCATTACAATGTGAAAGCACAGTGTGTGCTCTTTGTCTCCCCCTACAGTGCAGTACCCGGCAGGAAGAGCTGCTAAGGTAAGACTGCCATTTTTATCTACTGTGTGTGTGTTTATATGTGTGTGTGTGTGTGTTCATTCATATATGTGTGTGTGTTCATATGTATGTGTGTGTGTTCATATGTATGTGCATATGTATGTGTGTGCATGTGAACATGTATGTGAGTGTGCATGTATGTGTTAGTGGTGGTGCGTCCATAGGAGCACAGGGCATCGCCCCCCTCTCTCCAGCCACCCCTTGGCTGTGTTTGATGGCACAGTGGCTGCATTTGACGGGCACAGTGGCTCTGTTTGACGGGCACAGTGGCTGCGTTTGATGGGCACAGTGGCTGCGTTTGATGGGCACAGTGGCTGCGTTTGATGGGCACAGTGGCTGCGTTTGATGGGCACAGTGGCTGCGTTTCACGGGCACAGTGGATGCTATGACGGCACAGTGGCTGCATTTGACGGGCACAGTGGCTGCGTTTGACGGGCACAGTGGCTGCGTATTTCGGCACAGTGGCTGCATTTGATGGGCACAGTGGCTGCATTTGACGGCACATTGGCTGCGTTTGACAGGCACAGTGGCTGCGTTTGATGGGCACAGTGCCTGCGTTTGATGGGCACAGTGAGACTGCATTTTTTTTTTAGAATATTTTAGTTTGCTAGCGCTCCCCCAAAAATGTTGAGCACCAGCCACCACTGGTTTATATGTGTGTGCTTATGTGCATTTATATATATGTATATAAACAGTGTATGTGTATGTATGTGTGTTTACATGACCCCCTATATGTGTACAATCAGAATTTTTTTTTTGCTTGTTTATAGTACTAGCAAAAAAATACTGTTACACTGAAAAGCAATCCATGCTCAGATTGCTTTTCAGAGGCATTTAACAGCTGGTAAAGAGGCAATGTGTTGCCTCCTGACTGCCTGTTTTAACCCCTTAAATGCATCATCACTAAGCTGCAATGCACACAGTTGCAGGGTGGTTGCAGTGCAGCCCCATTCACCTAGGGCAGTGATAGCAAACCTTGGCACCCCAGATGTTTTGGAACTACATTTCCCATGATGTTCAGGCACTCTGCAGTGTAGTTGAGCATCATGGCAAATGTAGTTTCAAAACATCTGGGTTGCCAAGGTTCACCTTCACTGACCTAAGAGTATACTTCAAGGGTGCCCTGGCTGGAAAAATATTGAGAAACACTGGCATAGAGGAACCAATCTCTCCATTTTCCTCCTGCAGCCGCTGAATGCCTGAGGGAGGGAGAGGAGGAGAAGCAGGCGGAATGGAGAAATCGGTTCCTTATGTGCAGCCAACAACTAGCGACCCGGTCCTGTTGTTCCGCCACCGAGCTCAGATAAAATGGCCCTGTCCGGGGGGTCAGGGGGGCCCTTCATGGTTTCTTGCATCGGAGGCCCTGAAGGTTCTAGTTATGCAACTGACCCGCGGAACCTTCGCTTTAATAGCAAAACTAACAATAGCCAGCTACAAGTAGTGTCCAGAATCAAACATAATATTAATCTGTTCTGTTTGAAATGCAGAGAATTCTGATAAGCTTTCACAACGAGTAATTTGTTTGCAAAAATTAAAGCATAACATCAACATTTTGCATCTGGGTATGACAGGGTGTCATTGGGACAAAAAGTGAGGAGAAATCTTCCCAACATTAATGCAAACACTAACAGAAGTTGTAAACCTACCACCAAGCTTTAATTGACTTGAAAGTGATTGTAAAGATTTTTCTCTGCATTAAAATAACTAACATGTTATACTTACCTGCTCAGTGCAATTGTATTGCACAGAGCAGTCCCGGACCTTCTCTTCTGGGGACCCCCACCAGCGATCTTGGCTCTTCCTCTTCTCCAAAAGCCCCCAAAACAAGCCACTTGCTATGGGGGCACTCATACAGGAAAGAGAGTAGAGCAGGTCTGCTGGTGAGGACAGCGCTGGATTGGGAGTGGTGTCAGGTAAATATTTAGAGACGGGAGGGGGGGTGGGGCACAAACACATGAAGGTTTTCTTACCTTAAAGTGTCAATAAAGGTTCAGATAAAAAAAAAAACACAAACATGTTATACTTACATACTGTTATACTACATACATTGCACAGATAAGCCCCAATCCTCCTCTTCTCGGGTCCCCTGTCGGCGTTCCTGGCTCCTCCACCCTGACCAGTGCCCCAATACCAAACCACTTGCTATGGGGGCACTGGTGGGTGTTCGTTCCAAGCCTAGATCTATGTATCCTTAAGACACATAGAGCCACAGCTCAGTCTTGACCCCCATGCACTCCTCATTTGCTCACTCGCTGTGATTGACAGCATTGGGAGCCAATGGCGGCTGCTGCTGTCTCACAGAATGAGGAGATGGAGTCCCAGGACAGCTGAGTCTCTCGTGCACATTGCTGGATCGAGAGGGTGCTCAGGTGAGTATTTGGGCAGGGGGATGTGCTTTAATGCAGAGTATGCCTTTTGCCTTTAGAACCACCTTAAAAGGGTAGTATTGAGTACTTTGTACTTGCTAGCAAAGGGATCCGAATTAAAGGGAACCTGTAACTTCGCCCATCCAGGGCAAAGTAACAGATTCACTTATTATCCCACCTCACAGCAGATACTTTCCCATGCCTTCCCACCACTCTATTTGTAAAGCTGGCTATAGATGCTGACATTAATATATGGGTCATGGTGTGCCTAAGCTGTTTTGGATATTGTTCCATTTCAAGAGATAGAAGTGCTAGGCTAGGTTTCGGGGGTATTGTCAGTTGGGTGACTTTGGAGAGTAGGTGGAAGATTGCCATCCAATAGTGTTTTAGCTTGGGGCAACTTCAAAATATATGACACATGTATCCCTTTTGTCCGCATAGCCTCCAGCATTTATCATCTAGGTCTTTGTTAAATCTAGATACTCTTTTGGGGGGTTAGGTACCAACGTTGTGTTAATTTAATGGATAGCTCTCAAAGTGTGGAGCAGCAGATGAATTTCTATGTGAAGTTGCAGGTTTAAGCCCATTTAGCCCATTGTTCCACACGGAAGGTGCAACCTAGGTCAGATTTCCATCCAAGTAGCAGGGTTGTTAAAGTGAAGACATTTTATTGTTGGAGGAGATTATAAAAAAGTGAGATCCTTTTTGATGTGATATAGGGGCTTTGAGAAAGATCCAATCAGGGATATTTTACAGATCCGTGTTGGGAGTTTAGATATAAAGTGTTGAGTGTGAATGTAAAGAAAAAGGCCAATTGGACTCTGGACAGATGGCCTGAGAGACACTGCTCCGGTGTGGTTCCTGTCCCTTAAACACATCAGTTGAAGCACTGCATGACACCTTTTAGCCTTAGAGCAAAATTCACTCTCATAGCTGTGCCCTGTATCTGCAAAAAGAGGCCCTCAATAACTTAAAGTAGTTGTTGTCAAGAAAGGACTCACCTGCTGGTGGCACTGTGCCTCCCAGATTCATAGAATGCAGTCCCAGTGTCCACTAGCGGGTGTTTCCCAGCAGATGCACTATGCAGGGAATGTAAGAAAAGGGGGGAAAAAACGGTTTCAAGCCTCCCCCCTTTTCCCATGGGATAGCAGCAGGACGGGCAGTTTCTAGTTTCCCTATCTCTGGGGGAGCTAGGCAGCTTAGGTCTACACCTGGAGGCTCACGTGTGCTCAGGAGAGGTACACGTGTGTTTCCCGGTCTTTTTCTTGAATTAGGCGGGAAGAAAGTTTATATAAGGCAGGTTTTAGAGTGAGGCTAATCAATTCGCCTCAGAAGGCATCAAGCTGTGGTGTTCCAAGGGACCCCTCAACTTAGCAACCAGCGTTTTTCTGCAACCAGAAAATGAGCATTCTTCGGCGTCTGATTGAGAGAGCGGGAGAGGAAGGAGGGGAAGATTGGATTAGGGAATGCCTTAACCTACCACGGACCTCGAGTCAAGAAGCTCCGGTGGGAGCTGCATCGGCGGGAGCTGAGTCGGCTGTGTCAGCAGCGGATTTCATGACGGCTGGTTCCGGTGAGCGCAGCTGTGTGACAGAGATGTGCCCAGAAGAAGACGAAATTGTCTCGCCGGAGGAAGCAGCTGATCGTGGGAGGAGCGGCAGCGTTAGATCCGAGGTCCAATCCTCCTCGGCGAAGAGGCGGCGCCTTCCGGTCCTCAGGCTTTCGCCCTCCCCTCCGAGGTCAACAGCAGCAAAAAGCTCTGGGAAGAAAGGGAAAGGTCGTGGGAAAGGCTCCGGGTTGGCGTCTGCAGGAGAATCGGTGGCGGCGCCTGGAGCAAGGGTAAGAAACACCTCAGCTGTTTTCACAGCTAGTGGTGCTAGTAAGAGCCAAAGGAGGTCCAGGGAGCGGAGTCCTGTTTTTTCACAGGTCACTGAGGCGGTCGGATGGCAGCAGATGGCGGAGCGGGACGAGGATGTCATCAGCCTAGGTGACGGAATTGACAGCGCGATCCTAAATCGAGATGTTCGGGGGATTGCGGAGGCTGTGTCAGCACAGGCCGTTTCACACACAGCTACACAAGGTGCGGGTGAGTTGTTTAATGTGCCTGCATTATCTAATATATCCGATTTATTGGCTAATTTAGTTAAGGATGTTCAATCTTTGAAGGAAAGATCTCAGGTATTTACAGCACAAGAGACAGCAAAAACAGTGTGGGCGCCATCTTGTGGGCAAGTTTCAAATGACACGTTACATATTTTAGAATCAAATATTTCATCCTCCTTTAATGCTGCTCGTTCCCAAAACTTGCCGGAAACATGTTTAAAAGAGCCAATTCAGTGTGAGATATCCCCTTTAGGTTATCATTTGGCGACAACTGTAAAAGAAAAAATATGGAAAGGGGAATATTTAGATATTTTATCTCTTCTTCCCTCTGCAAAAGAATTTATGTCAAAAGATAAAAAAGAGGATGAAGACAGAAGGAGGCCAGTTACTAAGTCTTTTAATAATTGGCTACAGTCATTTTGTATTTTCTCTGGTGTTTTGTGTGAGCGTTTTCCTGATAAAGGTAAGGGCTTGTTCCAACATCTAGACATAATTCTTGAAGCATATAAAAATTTTGGTGGCACTGCCTGGTTTTCATATGACGAGGCTTTTCGTCAGAAGCTGTCGGTTCATCCGTCATTGAAATGGGGGGTTAAGGATGTGGGCCTTTGGCTGAATCTTTTTCTCCCCCAAAGGCCCTCATATACAAAGCAGGGTGCACCAGTCGCTCAATCCGTCACATCAACAACATATAAAAAAGGTATCTGTTTTAATTTCAACGATGGACAATGCAAGTGGCCCAATTCATGTCGATATCGACATGAATGCGCCTTTTGTGCGGGACCGCATTCAATATCCAAATGCTTTAAAAAGATGGCTACCACAAATCAGTTGTCAGGCAATGTTTCAAAAGGCAGTAACACCAGTGAAATGGCAAGAAATGCTTCCTTGGCTCAAAATGTACCCAGACAAGGGGAAAGCACAACTCTTAACTGAAGGTTTTCGGGATGGTTTTTTACTCCCGGTTTTTTTCTGGATCAGGTTGTACTATTGTTAACAACTTACGATCGGTTGATAGGTATTCCTCTATTGTCGCAGAAAAGATTGAAAAAGAAATCAAGGAAGGTAGGGTTGGTGGTCCTTTTAGTCAGCCCCCCTTCTTAAATTTCAGGATTTCACCGTTAGGAATTGTTCCGAAGAAAGAAAATAACGCTTTCCGCTTAATTCACCATTTGTCATATCCCAAGGAGGACTCTTTAAATGATCAAATTGATGTCAGTCTCTCCTCTGTACAGTACGCCTCTTTTGAAGATGCGTTGGTGCAGTTGAGGGTTTTAGGTAAAAGAGCATTGTTGGCTAAGGCGGATATTCAGTCAGCCTTTCGCCTATTACCAATCAACCCCGTCAGTTTCAACTCATTGGGTTTTTTCTTTCGGAACAAATTTTATTTTGATAAATGCCTCCCCATGGGGTGCTCGTTATCGTGTTTTTATTTCGAATCTTTTTCAACTTTTTTGGAATGGGTAGTCCGTAAGGAGTCAGGTTCCCTCTTTGTAATTCACTACCTAGACAATTTTTTATTCTTAGGAAAAGCGGATACGTTTGAGTGCCTGGAGTTGCTAAACCTATTCTTCAGGATCTGTCACTTTTTTGGAGTTCCATTGGCTTTGGAAAAAACGGCTTTGCCATCTACGTGTTTGGAATTTCTTGGCATTACCATAGATTCAGAGCTAATGGAATTTCGTTTGCCAGAAGATAAATTAGAGAAGCTTAGTGTTTTACTTATTACTATTCTTAGAAGAAAAAAAGTTTGCCTAAAAGAAATGCAGTCTTTATTAGGTTCTTTGGCTTTTGCCACCAGAATAATGCCAATGGGAAAGATATTCTCTAGAAGGATGTACCTTGCTATTTCGGGTTTGAAGTCCCCTTTTTCGCACATACGGGTCACGACGGAATTAAAAGAAGACATATTGGTATGGCTACAATTTCTCCGCGTTTTTAATGGTCGAATGGTGTGGCAGAAGGACTTTATTCTAGACAAGGACCTCTGTTTGTATACCGATGCGGCGGGCTCATGCGGTTTTGGTGCTATATGGCAATCGAGGTGGTGTGCAGATCTCTGGCATCACAGCTGGAAGAAAAAAGGTTTCCTTAAAAACATAGTTTTGCTGGAACTGTTCCCCATAGTGGTAGCTTTGGAACTATGGGGTACAGTTTTTAAAGATAGAAGAATTATCATTAGAACTGATAATAAAGGGGTTCTTTTCGCACTTAACTGTTTAACCTCTAAGTCCACTCCAGTTATTGCGTTACTTCGTTACATACTGTTCAAATGTCTAAGTTTGAATATATGTTTGAAGGCTGTGCATGTGGCAGGTAAAGATAATGACGTGGCAGACTCTTTATCTCGCCTGCAGATGGAGCGATTTTTTCGGCTGTTTCCGGAAGCAGAGCCGACGGGATTGACTTGTCCGCCTCACTTATGGGATCTGGTGTAAGACCCATGGCTGAATTCATTGTGCAGTCGGTGGCTCCATCAACTTGGGCGGGATACCGATCAGCCTGGTTGATGTGGCTATCTTTTCTAAATTCCATTCGAGAGCCGGCCGGCGCATTCTCGGAATATTTGATATTGTTGTTTTTGAAGTCTCTGTTTAATCGAAATTACTCCTGGTCATATGTTAACAAAACATTGGCTGGTGTATCTTTCTTTTTTAAACTTAACAATCTACTTCCTTGTTTAAGTTTCTTTTCGGTGCGACAATCGCTAAAAGGTTACAAGAGGCGTAATTTTAACAAAGATCGACGTTTGCCTATTACTCCGGCACTTTTAGAACAGTTATGTTTTATAACAAGCCGGGTTTGTTTTTCTCGTTTCGAGGCTTTACTTTTTAAAGCAGCATTTTCGTTAATGTTCTTTGCAGCACTTAGGGTGTCCGAATTAAACATCATTCAGCTATCAGACATATCCATTGTGGGTGGGTCGATTCGTTTATTTTTACGGCGCTCAAAAACTGACCAGATGGGGAAGGGTGTTTGGATTAATTTGTCAGCATGCGCCGGTTCCCCTCTGTGCCCTGTTTCACTGGTAAGTCAATACGCCAGTGTCCGTCCAGGCCTTTCCAATAATTTCTTTTTGCACGAATCCGGTCGCCCGTTGACCACTTTCCAATTCAATAGTGTTTTTCACAAATGCTTAAGAGCTATTAATATGGATACAGGTTTATTGTCCTCTCATTCTTTCAGGATTGGAGCTGCTACGGAAGCAGCTAGGTTGGGTTTAAACGAAGCAATGATAAAAAAAAGTCGGTAGGTGGAGATCAAGTGCGTATATGTCATATATTCGGCCTAATCAATGTTTTTGATTCATTTTAGGTCCTGTCAGAAATATATGGATTATTGGTCATTCTTTTGTATTCTGGGCTCACCAGAGAGCAATGAAAAGAACCTACTCCAGCAATTTGATTCTGGATCCACGACAGTTTAAAGTGTTTTGGTTTGGCAGAAAAGGAATGTTATGGGCAGGCCTAATCGGGGAGGTGAGCAAGCTTCTTCAACAATTTTCCCCTCCAGATGTGTTGATAGTACATCTGGGGGGAAACGACATTGGAAAACACAGGACACTAGACATTATTTTTAAAATAAGGGATGACCTCAACAGGCTTCAAGTGACTTTGCCACATACGGTTTTTGTTTTTTCTGAAGTGGTGCAGAGACTGAAGTGGTTATCTTTTCCCCCTCTGCGCCCTTTGGAGAAAATTAGGAGGCGTGTTAATAGGGCAGTGGCAAAATTGCTTTTGCCACTGGGCATATTATGCTTTAGGCACACCGAGTTGGAGGGTTTCATTCCAGGGCTGTTTAGGGAGGATGGAGTTCACCTGTCCAACATAGGTTTGGACATTTTTAATACTGACTTAAGTTCTTGTATTGATTTGGCCGCGGTTGTGGGTTTTGGTGACAGGTGGACTTAATGTCACCTGTCTTTTGGATGTTTTAAGTTTAATAAAAATGTTTATACAGCCTGAGCCGTGGTGGTTCAGTTGTATTTTGTATTATTATCTTTTTAGTATTGTGTAAATAATATTTAAGAAACCAATAATAAAGCAGCCGCGGCCGTTTAAAATCCAGAAAGTTGTCTTTCATTATTAATTTATGTGATATTTATATTTAATTTTATTTATTTATTATGGGCCCTTCTTTTTTACTGCTTGCTGTCCCATGTAAGAAAAGGGGGGAAAAAACGGTTTCAAGCCTCCCCCCTTTTCCCATGGGATAGCAGCAGGACGGGCAGTTTCTAGTTTCCCTATCTCTGGGGGAGCTAGGCAGCTTAGGTCTACACCTGGAGGCTCACGTGTGCTCAGGAGAGGTACACGTGTGTTTCCCGGTCTTTTTCTTGAATTAGGCGGAAAGAAAGTTTATATAAGGCAGGTTTTAGAGTGAGGCTAATCAATTCGCCTCAGAAGGCATCAAGCTGTGGTGTTCCCCTCCCCCTCCCCCTTAATTGCATTTTGTCGCGAGCTGCTATTATGTGGTCATGTGTCACCTTTGTTAATATATAGGTATCTAAGTATAGGTATATATGGCAAAGGGGGACTAATCTGTTTACGAGTGATGTTTGGTGTTGGATGTTTTAAGTTTAATAAAAATGTTTATACAGCCTGAGCCGTGGTGGTTCAGTTGTATTTTGTATTATTATCTTTTTAGTATTGTGTAAATAATATTTAAGAAACCAATAATAAAGCAGCCGCGGCCGTTTAAAATCCAGAAAGTTGTCTTTCATTATTAATTTATGTGATATTTATATTTAATTTTATTTATTTATTATGGGCCCTTCTTTTTTACTGCTTGCTGTCCCATTAGGCTGCACCTGATATAGACTGCTGTGGATAAGTAAGCCCGTCTTTCACTGAGGTCCAGTGATTCAGTATTTTCCCTGCAAGCCATGTCCCTGCTTGAACCTGATCTGTTCCTTGTACCCTGATCCGGAGACCTGTCCCTGTCCTGTCCCCTGGAACCTGCTCCCTGCTGCCACTAACTGGCTTCCTGCTACGTGTGTTCCATCCACTTGTATTTAGCTAGCTAGGTATAGTTTAGGTTATTTATGTAGGGTTTTCCATGTTATGTTTATTTTCCACTTGCATGTTTATGATTTACTGGTGTTGTTATTGGATGTGTGTAATTTTCTTAATCAATATACTGTTTCCTTATTCATCTGGTCCTGATACCTTAAGGTAAGCCAACTGATCTGATCACCCTTGCTGGATGCCTGCATGTGGTATCCCTGACATAATACTGAAGCCATACATTTAGATCGGCTGCAACTGGGAATTAGGTCTAAGCATTTTCTAATTGCAAGAGGCATTCTGAGGAGGTTCTGCCTTTTTCACTGCTTGTAACAGAAGTTCCGGGAATATTGCCGTCACATTTTGAAAGAGCTGACTAGGGAGCAATTATTGGAATGCACCCGCCTGGCTCATTCTCTTGTTGATCAAGACAGATCTTCTGAGAAATTCAGCCACTCATTCAAAACTTTGCAGAGTTGGCTTTGTCTAGTATCCCTAAAAGTAGCAATGATTATTCTCCTCCTTTTAGTGCCACTTAGGTAGACTCTTTGGTAGGGTTATTGGAGGATGACTCAGCTTATTTCTTTGAACACTACTCAGCATGTTCCCAACAGGTGCTTGGAGAGTGTATTAATGCAGTGCAGTCTCTTGTCAGAAAGGCAGCAAAACTGAATTTTGTGCAACCATTATTACAGGCATGGTCATTAAATTTGCAATCAGCCTCTATCAGCTTGCAACAGCCCATTTCTGCCTGCTCAAATGTCTCTCTCTCCACCACCCACATAAACCACAGTTGCAGCCCAATATACCCTGCTACCAACTACGTGCCAGTACCCTGTTTCCACCTGCTGCACCTATCTATCTACCTCTGTTCCGCTGCCTGCAACAATCCCCCAAAAAACGCCCTCAGTAACTGCTCCCTCTTTTTTCCATCCTCCAGCTCTTCTCTTCCATCAGCTGCACCCCTTACTTACAGCCCTGCATCTACATAAAGAACTTCAGTTGCTATACCTAAAAAGAAATAGAAGTTTTTCCCAACCCACACAATCCTGTCACTTTCCAATCCTGCTTCCACACCAGTCGATCTGTTCCAGTCTGTCTCTACACCAGCTGATCTGTTCCAATCTGTTTTCACACCAACCAATCTGCTCCAGTCTGTTTCCATGCCAGCCGATCTGTTCCAGTCTGTCTCCACACCAGCCAATCTGCTCTCTATGATTGCCAATGGGGTTAGGCCAGCCTCTAATGGTCCTGAACCTAATGACCTGCCTGATTTTGCTGATCCTCTGCCTGCTGCTCAGCCTGATGGTCCTTTGCTGCTGCCCAGCCTGATGGTCCTCTGCCTGCTGCCCAGCCTGATGGTTCTTTGCTTGCTACCCAGCCTGATTTGCCTTTGCCTGCTGCCCAGGTTGATGTGCCTCTGCCTGCTGCCCAGCCTGATTACTCGGTACCTGCTGCCCAGCCTGATGACTCTGTGCCTGCTGCCTAGCCTGATGACCCAGTGCTTGCTGCCCAGCCTGATGACCCGGTGCCTACTGATCTGGTGACTAATGACCCAGTATCTGCTGATCCGGTGTCTGATGGTGCATTGTCTGCTGCCCAGCCCGATGTTCCAGTGCCTGCTGCCCAGCCCGATGTTCCAGTGCCCGCTGCCCAACCCAATGATCTGGTAACCACTGCC
This sequence comes from Rana kukunoris, assembly GCA_029574335.1. NCBI lineage: Eukaryota > Metazoa > Chordata > Amphibia > Anura > Ranidae > Rana > Rana kukunoris. The sequence continues at coordinate 123,607,805 of CM056054.1, read as the reverse complement.
CAGCCTTATGTTCAGGTTCTTGCTGCCCAGCAGGATGTTACAGTGCCTGCTGCCCAGCCCAATGTTCCTGTGCCTGCTGTCCAGCCTGATTTTCCGGTGCCCACTGCCTAGCCCAATGTTCCAGTGCTCACTGCCCAAACCGATGATAAGGTGCCTGTTGCCCAGTTTGATGATCCGATGCCCGCTGTCCAGCTTGATGTGCTTCTGCCCACAGCCCAGCCCAATGATCAGGTGCCCGCTGCCCAGCCAGATGATCCAGTTCCTAATGCCCAGCCTGATAATCTGGTCCCTGATGCCCAGCCTGCCTCTGAACATCCTGTACTCGACAACATGTCCACCTCTGATGGTCCGCTGCCCAATGACAAGTCTATCTTTAATACCTTCCTACTACACAGCTGGGTTCTACTGCCTCTATGCCAGCTGCTCAGTTTGATTGTTCTGCAAAGGCTAAGTGTCCACCTGCTAATGGGTCTGAAAGCTCTGAATCCATCAGCTTTATTTTGGTGGTATTTGATCACCTCTGTGGGTTTTTTTGCTCTATAAACAAATCCAATAATACATATCCAAAGACCAATTTTTCCGCAACTGTGTGAAAGGGGCATCAAATTAAAAAATTTTTTACAGCAAGGCCAATTCTTGCTTTCTTTTTTTAAATTACTGATGCTAAAAGTCTTTCAAAAATCAACAGGCTTTCTAGCCATGGTGCAAACCTGTATGCTATTTCTATTGCTAGTGTCCAAAAAAGACACCATTTTTTTCCAGATGCTGAATTCCTGCTTAATCTTTTAAAAATAGCAACAGCCTTTCGAACGGTGGTATATAAAGTCTGGATGCAGCGCTAAGAGTAAAAGGTAGATGAAGAAACTGTGGTTACTGGTAAGTGAAGGAGTTGAAAGCCTTAAACCAGCTTCAGTGTATAATCAAAACACACCACCATGCTCACATACTGTATATTCTTATTACCAGAAAGCAAGATACAACAGGCATATGGGTATATGGCACACCCAATATTTCATACAGTCAGCATCATCCACTTTCTCAACAGTATCAGCACAGGAACACTAAAGGCAAAGGATCCTCAGCAAACTCCAATATCCTATGGTATAGCATTAACTCCAATGGCACGCAGTGAGAAGGATGCACTCCATAAAGGAAATAAAGAAGCACATAGTGAAGCCCATAAAAACAATACCTTAATTTATTTAAAAAATGGGGGTACTCACACACAGATGATACAAACAAGCATTGAGAATAAATTCTAAAGAACCGCGGTTGTAGCGTGTTGACGTCCTCACGGCATCACCTAACTTTCTAACAGGGGTGCAAATCTTTATGCTATTTCTATTGTCAGTGTCCAAAAAAAGGCACTTTTTTTGGAAGCTAAATGCCTGCTCAATCACTCAGAACTTTAAGACAGCTCCGAAAAAAAGACCCTCAGTTCTTGTTTTTATGGATGCTAAATAAAGTGAGTACTGCCTCTCAGTTTCCTTCCTGTTCATGTTTGCATTTACTACAGGGGTAAAAGTAGAGTTCATGTTGTTATGCTGTTTCCGGGAACCTGGTGTTCTTTGGATGGTTCCCTACTGTCTGAGCAACTGTGGAACTTCCATCTGTGTAGAGCACTTGTTATTCCCTGCTCCTTGATTATGGACCATGGCTCCACCCAGTAAACAGCTATAGGCAGTCATCTGATCCAGTGACCTATAAATCATCACTTCCCCTTCCTGTGCTTGCCATAGTATAGGTTATGTTTTCTACTGTTGGTGTTTAACATACTGTATTCTTGTTTGCTGACTTCTGCTTGTTACCGACTTCACTTCTGGGACTACGCCTTTGGATTTCATTGATCGTTGTTACCGACTATGCCTGTTCCCAACTTTGCCTCTTGCACCACTCCTTTGGATTATGCTGATCGTGGTTGCCAACTCGTCTTTTCCTGTTTGCACTTTCTCTTGTGGTCCCATATTTATGGCTGCAGGATCTCAATCATCTCTCCATCTGATACTGGGATAAGAACACTACTGAAACCGGAGGGACGGTTGGAGTCTCCTGGCAGACCTGACACATGTAACCTAGGGACTGCCACAAAACATAGTTCTATCCCTACCATCAGGTGCTTAGGTAAAGTCAAGGTACTCCTTACCATCTATGCTCAGGGAGTTCTCATACTAGCCACTGATGACTCTTATTGTGATATAAGATATGCAGAGTAGAGTTTCTGATATAAGGAGTTTTGCTGTGCATGTTAATGCCTGTGTGTGTGCTTTTGTACTCTGAATGCCATTTGAAATTTATCCTAGAGTATAGCAGTATAAGGTCTCATCATGGACAGGGACAAAAATTAAAATACCTTAACAAAGCCAAAGTCTTGACTTTTGCTGCATCAAAAAGTGAAGCTATCCTTGCTTTTGCTAAACAAAGAAAATCAGATCTTCCCCATCATACATAGTTTGAATGAAGCCTTTGGACTAAGTAAAATCAGTTCCACTGGATTCTACTGTATATACAGTATGAATGCTATAAAACGTGTCTCCAGTTTTATTGTTGATTTTTATTGTATTTTCTATTGTACTTTGTCATGTAAAATGTAATTCACATCTAGAAGAGAGATTTTAATTTGTATTACAAAGCACTTCTTTTTTATTCACTTGTTAACTGAGACACATTGGACTGCTCTGTAAAAATTGACTGGCAATGCTGGAAAATATTGCGTAGCATATTATTCTATCTACAGATCTTAGTAGTAGATATAAATGGAACATTAAAAGATTAGAGTGAAATCATAATGTAGGAGACATTGGGCCAGATTCAGGTAGATCAGAGCATCTTTGCTCTGGAGTAACGCATCTCATTTGCGTTACGCTGCAGAAATTTTAGGAGCAAGTGCTGTTATTCAGGAAGCACTTGTTCCTAAAGTTGCGGCAGCGCATCGCAAATGAGCCGGCGGAATTCAAATTGGACGGGTACGGGGCGTGTAGTATTCTAACTAAGCGCGATCCCGCCGCCAACGTACTGCGCATGCGTCGAGTGTCAAAACATCCCCGTGCGCATGCTCCAAATTCTGTGAATGAACGTCAATGACGTCACATTCCCATTCATGAACGTTTTACGCAAGCGACGTTTTTTTTTTTTTTTTCGACGCGATGACGACGCCTATACCTAACATAGGATATTCCAACCCCATGTAGGTATATCTATGCGCCGCGTATCCCGTCCGGAAACGTCGTACCGTCACTGCGTCGCGCCGGAATTCGATCGTGAATTGCCGATTTCCGCTCATTAACATATTTTTTGAGCGTAAATCGGCGGGAACACCCCCAGCGCCATTTTTAAGTTGAAGTAACGATGCGATGGCGAAACTCAGTTACGCTGCTCGCATCGGAGCTTCAACCCGGCGTTTCTTGTTTTCTGGTTACAGAAAACAGAAACGCCGGCTCAAAGTCACAGTTAGGCTGGCGGATCACTGGATCCGCCAGCCTAACTGTTCCTGAATCTGGCCCATTGTGGATAAGTGTACAATTTCACAGGTAATGAACTGTAATAGATAAAAAAAAACACTTTGTCAAGTAGCAACTGAACACAGCATGGGGAATATCACCCATGCATATAATAGTTCATAATAGATATACATTAAATTGTGTCTAAATTTGCTGGTGAAATTGGACTGGTAGTAAAAACATACTTGTCTAGAATGATAACCACTTTTGTAGCAATTACAATAAACAATACTTTAGAATCAAATGGTTTCTGAAGGCAAGAGCATAACCTATTAATTCTCTGTGTTAGTTCTCATTTGTTGCCCATAATGTAGTGCTTCAGGCAAATCATACTCTTGCCAGCTTGAACATGAATGTAACAGAAAGCTGCCAGGAGACCTTGCCAGAAACCAATAGCAGAAAACATACATTTGTAAACTGCCTAAGCAAATTAAAGCCAAACTAATGACACCAAACTTGTTTTTAGTATTTTATTGGTATTATAGTGTTGGACAGAGGACTCAAGGGTTCCTGCTTTATTTCAGTAGCAAAATAACAAAAAACATACATTCCAATTGTCCTGAATTTGGAAAGACAGTCCCACGTTTTGATTTGTATTTCAGGGATATGTTCAGGACCATAGTGTGAGGTATGATATGTTACTGCACAAGTGCAACATCTCCTGTTGTGTTCAATCACCATGGCATTGAGGCTGCAGAAAAGTTTGGGATTCTGAGTACACTGAAAAAGCCAAAGAGAGGGTAGTAGGGAGCACCTCAAAGGGCTGTAAAGGTAAAAATGTTTTTCATAAATAGCTTCCTTTACCTTAGTGCAGTCCTCCTTCACTTACCTCATCCTTCGATTTTGCTTTTAAATGTCCTTATTTCTTCTGAGCAATCCTCACTTCCCATTCTTCTGTCTGTAACTACACACAGTAATGCAAGGCTTTCTCCCTGGTGTGGAGAAAGCCTCTTGAGGGGGGAGGGGGCGAGCAGGAGTGTCAGGACACCCACTAACACACAGCTCCTTTCTCTATCTGCAAAGTAGAGAGTGCCCTGACTTGCCTGCTCGCCCCCTCCCCCTCAAGAGGCTTTCTACACATCAGGGAGAAAGCCTTGCATTACTGTGTGTAGTTACAGACAGAAGAACAGGAAGTGAGGATTTCTCAGAAGAAATAAGGACATTTAAAAGCAAAATCGAAGAATGAGGTAAGTAAAGGAGGACTGCACTAAAGTAAAGGAAGCTATTTAGGGATTTTTTTTTTTACCTTTACAACCCCTTTAAGGTGCAGGTTAGGCTTCTGTGCTGGGTTAACATACTTGATGGATTGATTTTAGTGTTTAAGAGGGAGGTGGATACAGAGATGAGCTTTAGGCTATGCCTACTGTAATTTGAGTTGCAGCTGTTTTTTCAGGGTCACATGCCATTTTTCCTGGATTTGTCAGGAGAGCCCTACAGCTACTGTAGGTGCTCTGTCCTGATAATGCTGTGCCCTGGGATGCCTCCTGGGATCACAGCATTACCCTTACTTGAGTCACTATGCATGCTTAGTAACTCAAAAAGAGTATTAACCAAAGAGATGTTGGCCACAGTCAAAAGAATCTGGGTTGAGCAATCCAGAAAGTAGGCATGATCTGGGTGGAAACACCCAGGAGGACACCGTATTAGGTGTGGGCTGTGGTCAGAGGTGAAAGTGTCCCAAGGATTGGGACAAGTAGTTGGAAAGTAAGCACAGTCTGAAGGTATTTTGTTGGAATTTGTGACACAGAGAGCTGGTATTGGATAGTATTCAGGTGTCACCCAGACCCCCAGCAGTGCAGCTGTGTGAGCTTACGATTCATTATGATTTTTATTTTTTTATGTACTGGGCTATACAAATATAGAAAAAATATACAAATATAGAAACATTTACATAAATGTTAATAGTTGAAATAATGTGATAGTAGTGAAGTGTTAATATTTTAGAAAGCTTATTTTTAAGTGTAGGTTATAATTATAACTGTAAATAATAGTACGGTTGCTACTTATCATCTTACCTGATTGCAGACCATTTATTCAAGCAGAATATATCAATCTCTAATAATCTGAAACATGCACAAAACACATGATAGCTTAATAAAACAGAAGCAGAGAACAGAGTACACCATAAAAGCTGTTGTTTTCCAAGTATGCACTTGTTAATAAAATAACACTGCTCTTGGGCTTTATCAAGTCTCCTAAAGTGTAAAGAAAGAAAAATATACAACATATAAAGAGTTGCATAGTAGGTGAGGTTGAAAAAAGATACAATTCCAACCTATGTGTGTGATTATATGTCAGTATTACATTGTATGTCCCTGTATGTTGCAGTCGTTCAGGGGAACAAAGATAGTTTCAACAGTTTGAACCAAAGGTAAAAGAGCCAGATATTATATATAATATGATAGATGTGGTTCAGCACAAGTAGCAGTGACAGCATAGGCAAATAACTCAAAAGAGAGAAAAACAGGGGAGTATTGGCAACAACCGATAACATAGAGGAAGAAAACACAGCACACCAACATAGTGCAGTTACAAACTTTGTAACCCAAACTTTGTCCCAATTGCACAACAAATAAAAAAAGGCCCCCAGGGTCTCACAGCTTATGCTCACGGCAGGCTCTGGTGGATGGAGAGGAAGCAGCAGTGCAGGGCAACAAGGAATAGTCAGAAGAACAAGCCAGGGGTCAGGGTAACAAGCAGACAGGGATGGTCTGGAGAACACGCCAAAGGTCGGGGCTAGAAGCAGACAGGGATAGTCAGGAAAAAAGCCAAAGTCGGTACACGGAAACAAACATAAAGCACATGGCAAGAACACAGGGGAGCCTAAACACACTATTGCTCGGGTAAGGCAGGCTTGGAGTGCACAGTGTTAAATAGTGTTTCCTGTTAGAGGCTAGGGTGGAGCCACGCTGAGAGATGATTACTTAATCATGCAGGTGTGAGAGTGCAGTCTCTAAAGCTTATACACAGACCAGAGGTAAGCAGACAGACAGGGCATGAAACATTACTTCAGATTCATAACACCCCCTTTAACAAGGGGGCCCCCAGATGCTGGCCCCCCTATGTCAATGAGTATCAGGTAAATCGTACTCCTACACATTTACCAAAAAAGTGTAATTTTTTTTATAAAAACAGACATTTTCTTTTACATAAATAAAAAACAGTGTCCCGATTTTTTGTGAATCATGCCACCCGCCAGCCAGTCTACGGGTCAGCAGGTGGCACTATTGACGATGGATCTACATCAGGGGGACCTGTTTTTTCTATTATTAAAGGATTTGTCAAAAGCTGTCTATGGGCCAGATTCAGCAACACTTGCGCTGGAGCATTTCGATATGCGCCGCGTAACTGTGAAGATGCGCCGTCGTTTCTATGTGCCCGTACCCACCAAACTAGATGTGCCCAATAACGGGCCATTTGCGACCGGCGGAACGTTCCGACGCCAGAGTATCGTCAGCGCTTAATTTCGCTTGGCGCATCAGTTGCGCCTATTGATTTCCCCTGCAAATATGCAAATGAGGGATTTTTCCCAATTCACGAACGGATTAGCACCATACGCTGGCTACATGCGCCGCGCGTATCTCGTCCGTCCGGCGCAAAGTTATTTCTACAAAAGGCTGCTTTACTCCAGACGGTCAGAGGTCAGCAGGAGAGCAGCTACAGCAGCGTTACCGACGATAGGAGCTAGCTGAGCACCCACACTTGCAAGGACAACACCTCTGTGTGCCAACATGCCAGGAGCAATTGTGGTCCTCGAACTACTGATGGGTCCCCCGGAACGAAGGAGGCGGGCACGTGAGAGGATATACCGCACACGTATGAGCCTCTTTGGCATGGGGGATGAGGAGGTGTATCGCCTCTTCAGATTCAGCCCAGATGCAATACTTGAACTAACCACAACCCTGCAGGATGACATCACCAGCCCAACACACCGCTCACAAGCAGTGCAGCCACTGGTGAAGGTCCTGGCAACACTTCATTTCCTTGCAAGTGGATCATTCCAGCGTACAAGTGGAGTGGTGGCTGGGATGTCACAATCCTCCGTGAGCAGATGTGTGCACCAGGTTGTCCCTGCAATCCTCAGACGCATGTCCAACCAGTTCATCAGACCCACCACTGAGGACCTGCGACTGAAGGCAATGACAGATTTCTACAACATTGCCAGATTCCCACGCACTGTGGGGGCCATTGATTGCACACATGTGGCCCTACAGCCCCCCAGTGCCACAGAGCACATATACCGCAATCGGAAGCATTGGCACTCCATCAACGTACAGGTGATAGCTGATGCCCAATGCCTCATATGGCACGTCCGTGCCAAACACCCCGGGTCCAGCCATGACAGTTTCATATACAATCAGAGCCCCATCCCAGCAGAATTCGAGCAGAACATGTATGGGGACAGCTGGCTGGTTGGTGAGTGACAAGGGAGTCAGGCATGACTATCCCCTCCCGTGATGCACAACAGAAGTCGCACATGCATGACTAACATTCTCCTGTCTTTTACCTTACAGGTGACTCTGCATATGCATTTGGACCCCATCTAATGACTCCTTTCCGGAACCCCCAAACCAGAGGAGAGAGAAAATACAATGAAGCACACATCAAAACCCGTGCAGTGGTGGAGCAAACATTTGGGCTCCTGAAGTCCCGTTTCCGCTGCCTGGATAAGTCCGGGGGGACCCTATTGTATTCCCCTACCTTTGTGTGTCAGATCATCGGTGCATGTTGCATTCTGCACAACTTTGCTATGAGAAAAGGCCTGCATATTGACATACGTGATGACCTGACCCCCGACCCACACAGTCCCCACCTGCCAGAGGACACCCAGTCTGCTGATGGAAGAGCAGTCAGGAGGGTCCTCGCCGTAGGCATCTTTGGACAATAAACCAAAACATTAATTACACAGACAGTGCACGCGTGTACACCACTGATGTCCCTAGATCACACACACCACATGCACATCGCATTGGATTAGCCCAAGTCCAGCATGTAGGAGTTGGGAGCAGTAACGCCAGCGTCAAGGCCCCAATGATGTCACTGTCCATTCATACACCTTTCACACGTCATTCATACAGCCGTGGGGTTAACTTCACCACCACGGCCGAGGGTGACACCCCTTACTGTCAGGAGTGCCACCCCCTCACATTCACACACCATTCACACTGTCCCCTGCACTCCTGACCGTGTGCAGTAAAAAAAGAAATACAAAATCTCATAACCTGAGAAAATAAATAAACAAAAACTCATGACCTGAGTATAAAATAAATAATACAAAATAAACAAAAACTCATAACCTGAGTATTTTCAAAAAAATCATAGAAACCAAAAACAAAGCCTCATCGGGGATGCCAGGGGCTTCTTCTGGGGGCCCCTCTCTGCCTCCTCAGCTGCCTGGGTGGAGTGGGTGGGGGTGGGGGGTATCTGGAGGTGGCTGATCCCCAGGTGGGCCACTCCTGGCAGGTGTGGCCTGCATGCCCTCCAAGGCCATGGCTATCCGGCCGAGGTATGAGTTCGTCTGGGCCTGCATCCGGAGCTGACGGGTGACCTGGTAATGCTGGGCCCGCCGACTCAGCCTCCCCTGGTCCCGGATGGCAGCACTGTTACCCTGGATGGCAGCAGTGTTGGCCTGGACGGCTGCAGTGAGTTGCGTATCACCATGCACCTCCCCCAAACTGGTGACCACTGCAGCGCAGTTACAGCTGACATCCTGGACTGCGTTGCTTATCTGGGCAACGGAGCCCAGGCTGTCAGACACTTTCTCTAAATGGCCAACTATGGCCCCCATTTGTTCAGTCTGTCTGGCGTGATCCCTCGCCAACTGGTCCTGGACAACATCAGACACCCCCCTGGTCTTCTGGGTCGCCTTCCTGGGGCCAGAAGATGGTTGTCCCCGGGGGGAAGGAGTCGCCCTTGAGGGGCTTCCAAGGAAGGGGGAGGGGATAACAGATGGCCCAGGAGAAGGGGAGGAGACCTCCAAAACTAAAGTAAAGTCCTGCTGTGCCACAGCAGGATCCTCCATAACCCCCTCGGCAGGTGTGGTGTGGCCACTCTCCTCCTCCACCTCGGTGTCTTCACCACCCATGGGCTCGGGCACACGATGGCGTGGGGGGGATGGGGTGGAATGGACGCTGACCGATGATGGCCCAGCTCCGTCATCTGTGGATGACACAAAGCAGACACATGTTGGTGGTCCCACACACTTGGCACATGTACCCTCCCCCCCCAAATGCAACAAATCAAATAGGGGATAAAAAACACTTACCTGTCCTGGGGCCTTCCTCCATGGAGTCATAGCCTGGGACCCCCTCCAACTGCTCCCTGTCCAGGCAGCGAGAGACCACCTCCTCCTCCGCGGTCAGGGTGACCGGACATGGGGGACCACCACCTGTGCCCCTCTCATGCCTCCTGATGGTGGCCACCTTGCCCTTGACCTTTCGCCGCAGGTCGTTGATCTTTTTCTGAATGTCAGAAGCACTCCGGGTGGAGTACCCCAAGACATTCACCCTGGCAGCAATGGACTCCAGGATGCCCTGCTTCCTCTCCCGGGTGGTCTTGCGGCTTTTTTTCCCATGAAGCAAATCATTCACAGACTCCATCGCTGAGATGATAACCGAGACCTCCTGGGAATTAAAATTAAGGTTCCTCCTCTCTCTGGGGGTAGCGGGAGCAGCCATTACAGAGCAAAAGTATCTTCCCTGGGGTGGGGGGAAACGGAACTACTTTTGCGCCGGAATGGCGTTTCCGCCTGCGCTTTTAAGCGCCCAACGGAAGGCATTGCGCTGACGTTTCCCGGGAAGTGGTGCCGACGGAAGTTGTGAGCATGCGCACAAGGGGGCGAGTTGAGCCGCACTCACTGCGCATGCTCCGTGGATGATGCGCTGAACGTAAGCCTCTGCGCTGGGCTCCGCCCATCATTTACATATGATCACACCCACTTCCACTTGCGTCGGGTTACGCCAGCGCATTATCGTTACTCTGGCGCAAGTTTACGCGCAACTGCTATGTGAATAACAGTACTTGCGCTGAAAGGGTCTTCAGAGTAACGTAAATGAGAAGCGTTACTCCAGAGGAAAGATACTCCCATCTACCTGAATCTGGCCCTATGTGTTTTTATTTATTGTTTTACACTTTTTTGGTAAATGGATACAGCACTTGCTAAAGGGGCTTCCAGATTCCGATAAGCCCGCAGATCACAACAACCACAGACCAGGGTTGCCAAAAGAGGTCCTTGTCCCCAAGGTGCCTTGGGGTGGGTTAAGGGCATGTGGACTGAAATGGTTCAGGAAGGGGGGCAGTCTCTCATTACCCCCTTTTCTTACTTGCTGTGCTTTATGCTCATATAAGGGTCTGGTATAGATTTTGTGGGGGGCCCCCCCAAGCCTTTTTATTTTTACATTTTTATATTTTGGCGTGGATATTTTTCTATTTCCAGGCAACTGCCAGCATCGTTTTTTTGTACATTCATCTGTCAGTGGGGAAGCCCACCGGCATATCATGACTCCTGGTTAAGGACGCTGGTGGTTGGCTTGCTGGCCCTCTGCTTAACAACCAGCTATTTCTTCACACATAATTCAAAACGGTGATTGTTTTTCGACCGATCCGAATTCTAATCATTCTAAAAAGTTGGAATTGGAGTAAAGTTAAATCTTACTCCCACCATGGGGGATGGCGTGCACGTGAGGACGTGACGCGCCGCGAGGTGGGTGGGGCGGCAAGAATGCCTGCGAGACACGGCTGAGCTCGGGAAGCTGGAACAAGGCTCTGCATCTCCGGAAAGTCTGACAGCCACCCGGAGAAGCCGCGGAGGATCCTTAGCAGACTCCCCAGGGACATTAGTGGAAGCGGACCCGGAACCACCCGGCATGACATGGGGAAGACCGCAGCATAAACAGAGGATGCCGCACGGCACACGCTCGTAGTGAACTCCACGGCCCCCCCCCCCTCCACCAGGGCTGGCTCCCCCAGGGAGCCCCTCAGCGGACACTCCAATATCGAAGGTACCTAAACCTCTGCAACAACTTGTCCCCATCTGTGACAAGCAGGTAGTATATGCAGCGGATATTGAAGGTAAAGCCTTTACTGTTGTTTGAAAAACTGAACTTTAAGCTATGAAATCCAATAAGGTGGAATTACACTACACAGGAAGAGAGGAGGCATAGGAGTTGTATGGTATATTGTATTTTCATATAAGGACTGGTATCCACAACTGCTGCTATGATTGGGTAATTAGGGAGGATTCCTTCGCAAGAGGGCTTGATTGTCTCAAAAATCCCAAAGCTGAGCCACTCCACATAATGTCTGTCAACATTGAACGCATTTCGGTAATATACTAAGAGACAAGAAGTGTTCCTTTTCTCACAACGGTGTGTAGCACAGATGCTGTGGAGGTTAGGCTCCTTTAGAGGGTGTAATAGAGGCATAAGAAGGTCTCTTGTTTATTTCATCTCTGTCTTTTGCTGGCCTTCCTGTGGCCCACTACTAGCGTGACTCTCTTGTTCTGCTGAAGTGCACGTAGGTCTAAAAAGTCTCAAAAGGGCACAGATATAAATAGGGCCAGGAGGGGTTGCATAAAGAGGTTACCAGTAGGCAGTAAACCCCTACTCTTCTACGCCCCCTTCTACGCCCCCCCGGAAAAAAGAAAAGGAAAATAAAAGCTGAAAATCAAAAGCTTAGTCACAATCAGGGGAAGTGACGAGTATAAAAAAAAAAAAAAAGTTGGAATTCATTTGAAAATAAATAAACAAAACAAATTTTAACAGAAACTAAATGAAATTTAACGAAAAAGGAAATAAAACTAAACAAGTTCCGAAACCAAACTAAACAAATTTCATAGCAAATCAAAATTAGTAATAAAACAAATCTATCCGAAACAAACTGAATCTTTTCTTTCTCCATGTCAGGGGAATATAGCAGATCAGTACTGTGTGACTGCACAGAGAGACCAAACAATATAGCTAGTGAAGTAAGAGGTGTTAAATAAAGTAAATAAGGACAACCAGTAAAGATAGCAAACAATATATATATAATCAAGAAGGGAATACCGTACAGATAGGTCAAGCCAGGCCGAGGTCATACACAAGGGATACCAGCAGATGGGACAGGACGGAGCAGGGGTCGGATGGATGGACTAGCTGCAGGATTCAGGTTAAGGGGAGACAGGGAACAGAAAGCAGGGCTGACAAGTCCAGGCGGGATCAGGGATCAGGATGCAGGGCAGACAAGTCCAGGCGGGATCAGGGATCAGGATCAGAACAGGATCAAGGTACCGAATCAGGGTCAGAATACAGGTCAGGGTACAGGCTTAGGTCCAGCAGATATGAAGATACCAGGGCGAGCTCTGCTTGAGCTCGCCGGGTATAAATAGGGAGTGTCTTAATTACGTTCAAGTCACACCTGAACGTATGAAAAGTTGTGAGCTCCAGAAGACCAGGCTGGTGGAAGCCGGTACTGCAGCCAGACTAACAGGCAGATTTACCAACAGGGGGAACCATTCCTGACACTCCACATGTCTAATTCCTTACATATTTTTTATTTAATTATATGAAAAACCCCAAAACTCTGATATATTGAACAGAATATACAAAAGCAATGTCCTCAATAGTATAAATCACTGTAATTTAGCAATTGTAGTCAAAGGTAGTGCCTGGATCCAAAGATCATGTAGGTATGTATAAATTGCATCTAGGTTAAGCCCGACATGTTTCGGCACAAGAAAATGGTTTCAAAATGTTTGCAAGATGGTACCAAACTCCACTTAAATTACATAAAATGAATCCCCTTATTCCCTCCATATGTTGATGTAGTGTACATGATGGCTTCCTATTACATATCTGGTGGGAATGCCGGTTATTCAAAAATTTTGGACAAACGTTCATCAACTATTCTTTCATATCACCTCTCTCAAAATTGAATTCTCACCGGCCCATCTAGTCTTACACCACTCTTCTATACCCAGAAAATCATATCTTCGATCTCTAGTCATACACCTTATCAATGCTGACAAAATGTTTATTCCAGTACACTGGAAATCCATCCATCCACACACAACAGATGAATGGATTAAACAACATAGCTGAAATGGAAGAGCTTATCCATCAAGCCCATGACTCCAACATGTTATTCTAAGAAATATGGGCTAGCTGACAACATTTTAAAACTACAACAAACTATACTGCATCTTAATAATCTTGTCCCCCTTAAGATTTCAACAAAGAATCAAATGAATTAGACAGGAATATACAATTATACACTTCTTATTTTTTTCCATGACCTTTTTCTGATATATTTTTTTTTGCCTTCCTCTGGATCAACTGTGGGTATTTGGCAATATTTTTTTATTTTCATGGTTGAACTCGATGGACTTAGGTCTTTTTTCAACCTGACTAACTATGTTACTATATTATCTTATGGGAATCCCCTACATTGCCTGATACTCATTTAACTTATACTGTGCTCTTTCCACACATCTTTTCACCTATTTCCTACAATAGGTAGTACTGTGCTGCCAGGTGGTATCATGCTGTTATTTACACACAACTTACATGGACCAATTTTATTCATATTACTACTTTAACCAATGAAACAACAGAAAGAAAAGGCATCATATTTCTCGGTAGGACTTTCAGAAGAGAAGACAGGTCCAAAAATATGCCACTTCTACCACCTGAGATGGGATTGTAATCTTGTTTGATTTAAAACTGAAGAAATTTCTCATTTTTTTTTTTAGAATAGGAGAAAGTAACTGTTGAAAGACATTTATAGTACCCTTGTTTATATTGGTACTGATCATGATTAGGTCCATAGTCAGTTATACAGTAGTATGTCAAAATGACAGAACAACTCCAAGCATAACTGAAAAAATAATAATTGTAAGATATTATTAAAAGCTCTGAGATATTTGAGAATTCATTTTAGTGAAGCCATAGCTTATCCTTACAGAATAGATATGGAGGGAAAAAGAAAAAGGAAGCATCTTTTTTTTGGCTAAAAAACATTTTCTTCCCCCTGTAGCTCTACTTTGTTTCTTTGTTTGTACTTTATCTATGGATTAATGGCATGTGTAAATTAAAGTAATTCAGTTCTTTGACAAAGAATGTTTAGTTTTCTGTACCAGTGGAGTCGAAGCTGATCCCTGTAGTTTAATAGGATTTAAGTTAAACAAGCTCACCCAATATCCACCTTATTAACTTTCATGTGTCAAGCTCCTTTCAGGTTTACAGATGTGACAGTTCTTTAACCTTGACAGATGTAATATGGCATGCCATCCCTTGGATCCAACCTGCCAATAATGAACTTTTATAGACAGAATGTACTTTTTATGTTGCATTTAAGCTGGAAGGGAGATTGAAGTCTGAATGTACGGCTGTTTTGCTATTGTTAATGAAAGGCAGGCATGGCCAAAAACCTAATCGTATTTGTACTCTTTTTAGTGGTTTGTGTAATGGAAATTGCTAATACAACTCACTTTAAAGTCAGAGTGATTTCTTTGAAGGAATGTGAATGAAATCTCCTGGCAATATACATAAACGTACAGAAAAATTACCTCTTGGGAAATTACTATAGTAATACTATTTCTGCTCTCGGCTACAATTCTTATTCATGAGTCTCATGGATATCTAATATTTATGTTGGACATTGATGTCTTTAAATTATTTTATTTTTATATACAATATTGTTGCCACAGCTCTGAGATTATGAAACATAGATTTTAAAAGAACAAATAAAATCGGATGCTTTGGATACATAACATTTTTTTTTACTGACTTGGCAGAACTATGGTACTTGCTGGAGGAGCCAGGAGAGGTTCATAATGGGAATTTTAAACCCCATTTCAGAACTGACACTGCAGTGCTGGTATGGTGTTGGTATAGGAAGACGTAGAAGTTATGGGTATTTCTATTGGCAAAACAACAAACTAATATTTGTCTTATCAAGAAGCTACAATAGTACCCCACACATTACCCTGTTTATATGCAGAAAGGCATATGTTATTTTCTACCTATAGAACATAAAAAGCCGCGCCAAATAAATGATCATCAATAGTATTGAAACAGTATCAGTAATATTATAGCATTGAAACAATATTAACCACTAAAGTCCATTAAAGTCCATAGTGTTTTTGGAAATTGATTCCCAAAGGAGATCCTCTGTTCTGTTTTACCAAGTGAAAAAACACTCCAAAGGTGCACCCACCACCAAGTGAATGAGCAGCTTACCAGAGGTCAAACGTAAACCAGCGTCTGACTATAGCCCAGTCAGCGGCCTTTGGTATCCCTGTGGTTCCTAGGATCTTCAGGATTGGTTTGAACGGGACGGGAAACCTCTTAAACTCAGAGTAAAAGAAAGAGGCGCACATAGCATAACTCCGTTGACGAAGATTTTAATAAAATAATAAAATTGTACTTACACAGCACACAATATAAACAAGCATAAAAACAAATGTTGCCGGCCGGCATGTAGGAGCCCTCCTCCTCAACGTGGTGATGTCACTGCGTCGCCTCCCATACGCGTTTTGTCACTAGAAGGACGTTCTCAATGGGGGTAGGGCTTCACAGTGATTCACCAATTAATAAGGACCCGCCGCCCGTTGTGAGAAGCAGCACGCTGAGTCCAGACGCGCCATCTTTAGTATGGTAAAACAAGCCCTTACTGGAACGACGCTCAAAAGGCATCAAGGGCGCAAAAATAACTCCCAAATACAGGAAGGAAAAACCGAACGACCCCACCTTAGTAGTAATGGGGAACCGAAGAACTAAAATATTGGGTTTAACATAGACAGAACGGCATAGGGAAAAAGGGGAAAAAATTCTGGCACTAGGTTCTCTCACCCTCCACTCCCACGGACATCTGAACTACAGTTCCATCTAGAGGACAGGTCCGATAGAAGCATCTAGACCAACCAAAACAATAAAGGAAAAAAGGAATACAGGACAAAAATTATAATGATTGCATTCCGCCTAAATACATAAGACAACTTAATCTTATGTTCAAAGTGATGGTGTGAACACCATACGTGATAAATATGCTAAAGTGATTTATTTAGTAAATCTTCACTCGAATACTAGATTTAAGGAATCGAGTGATCCATTTAATTGAAAAAAAAAGGAAATTAATCAATTATTAACGATACACATCTACTGTGAGCAATAGTGACATTAATAAAGAAGAACAAAAATATAAATATAACACAAATGGGGGGAATTACTTCACCCAATGGGACCCATACAGTAGGAATACATGATTCCCACAGTAATGGGAAAATAAATTAATATGAACCATTAATAGAACATTAAAACATATGATCTATATCAATAGTGAAGTGAAAACATTTTTTTTTTCAATAGTGAAGTGAAAATGTTTTTTCACTTCACTATTGATATAGATCATATGTTTTAATGTTCTATTAATGGTTCATATTAAGTTATTTTCCCATTACTGTGGGAATCATGTAGTTCAGATGTCCGTGGGAGTGGAGGGTGAGAGAACCTAGTGCCAGAATTTTTTCCCCTTTTTCCCTATGCCGTTCTGTCTATGTTAAACCCAATATTTTAGTTCTTCGGTTCCCCATTACTACTAAGGTGGGGACGTTCGGTTTTTCCTTCCTGTATTTGGGAGTTATTTTGCGCCCTTAATGCCTTTTGAGCGTCGTTCCAGTAAGGGCTTGTTTTACCATACTAAAGATGGCGCGTCTGGACTCAGCGTGCTGCTTCTCACACAGGGCGGTGGGTCCTTATTAGATGGTGAATCACTGTGAAGCCCTGCCCCCATTGAGAACGTCCTTCTAGTGACGAAACGCGTATGGGAGGCGACGCAGTGACGTCACCGCGTTGAGGAGGAGGGCTCCTACATGCCGGCCAGCAACATTTGTTTTTATACTTGTTTATATCGTGTGCTGTGTAAGTATAATTTTATTATTTTATTAAAATCTTCGTCAACGGAGTTATGCTATGTGCGCCTCTTTCTTTTACTCTGAGTTTAAGAGGTTTCCCGTCCCGTTCAAACCAATCCTGAAGATCCTAGGAACCACAGGGATACCAAAGGCCGCTGACTGGGCTATAGTCAGACGCTGGTTTACGTTTGACCTCTGGTAAGCTGCTCATTCACTTGGTGGTGGGTGCACCTTTGGAGTGTTTTTTCACTTGGTGACACAGAACAGAGGATCTCCTTTGGGAATCAATTTCCAAAAACACTATGGACTTTAATGGACTTTAGTGGTTAATATTGTTTCAATGCTATAATATTACTGATGCTGTTTCAATACTATTGATGATCATTTATTTGGCGCGGCTTTTTATGTTCTATTGTCTATTTTGTTTATCACACGCTTGCTGCAGCCTGCTGGTTCGGGGGAGGGGTTTTATAGCGCGGTCTTTTTTGCTTTTACTATTTTCTACCTATACTGTCTAGAGCAGCCTTTCTCAACCTTTTTTTTCCCAGAGGAACCCTTAAAATAATTTTCAGGTATCGGGGAACCCCTGAAAAAAACCATTCATTGGAGGTAAGTGGGAACAATGTCCCTTACTTCAGTGAGAATGCCCTTTTTTACAGTGGTGGTAAGAATGGCCCTCTTACAGAGAGCAATAAAGATCATTGGCTCCTACAAGTGGCATTGGCTCAGAAGTATGTAGGCACATCAAACAGAAGGTAAATCAGCCACAGCTCAAGGAACCCCTAGCCACCTCTGGAGGAACCCTAGGGTTCCACGGAACCCTGGTTGAGAATAGCTGTTCTAGTCTAGAGATTGCTGCATTAGTAAAATCTATAGCACATTTTCTCCCTCAAGAGTCAAAATCTTACAGTAATAATCCTGGTACAGGCATAGACTCTTTTTGCGATTTAGTACTGCGTCGTTTTAACTGACAATTGCGCGGTCGTGCGACGTGTCTCCCAAACAAAATTGGTGTCCTTTTTTTCCCAGAAATAGAGCTTTCTTTTGGTGGTATTTGATCACCTCTGCGGTTTTTATTTTTTTGCGCTATAAACAAAAATAGAGCAACAATTCAGATTTTTTTTTATATTTTTTACTTTTTGCTGTAATAAATTTCCCCTTAAAATATATATAAAAAATGTTTTCCTCAGTTTAGGCCACTACGTATTCTTCTACATATCTTTCATAAAAAAATCGCAACAAGCGTTTATTGATTGGTTTGCGCAAAAGTTATAGCGTCTACAAAATAGGGGATAGATTTATGGCATTTTTATTTAAGATTTTTTGTACTAGTAATGGCAGCGATCTGCAATTTTAATCGGTACTGTGACCTTATGGCGAACACTTCGGACACTTTTGACACATTTTTGGGACCATTGGCATTTTTATAGCGATCAGTGCTATAAAAATGCATTGATTACTGTAAACATGTCACTGGCAGGGGGTTAACACTAGAAGGCGAGAAAGGGGTTAATTATGTTCCCTCATTGTGTTCTAACTGAAGGGGGGTGGGACTGACTAGGGGAAATTACATATCGCTGTTCATACATTGTATGAACATGTGATCAGTAATTTCTCCCCCTGAAAGGACCGGGAGCTGTGTGTTAACACACACAGCTCCCGGTTCTCGCTCTGTAACGAGCAATCGCGGGTGCCCGGCGGTGATCGCGCGCCCCTAGTGGCTGAAATGCAAAATCACTGACGACCTGCCGCCGTAAAATATTCACCAATACAGAACATAAATACATATAACCTAGGGAAATACTAAACATATTTTATTGTTAATAATTTATATGCCTTTTACATGCTACATTCCAATCATTTATTTTACTAACTCAAGCCCCTCCACTCAACCTATTTCAGCCCAAAGTGATGGTAATAATGAATCAAAACCAAAGAATCATATGAATTGTTTATAAAAAAAAAGATAAAAAGATCATGTGAATTCGGAGGGGAGGGAGTGGATGGGGAAAGGAAAGGGCATGGGGGGCGGGGAAGGGAAGAGAGGGAGAGAGGGGTGATGAGGGGGAGGGGAAGTGAAAGAGAGGAGGCTGTAAGGGGGAGCACACTTGGTAATTTTAATGAATGTTAGACAGCCATCCGATCATTTCAACGAACCGTGTAAAGTACTGCCCTGCCCTTGCCCGGGCCCAGGACTGGAGAGAGTGGGGGGAGCTTAGTAAACATATTTCTTGATCCTTTCTCCAGTAATTAAGCCTAGAACAGATTTTTATCATGTCGCTCCCTGGTTCAGAGCTGTCATTCCCCAGCAGCGCTGGCCAGGAATGAAGCTCATCAAGCTCAATCTGCAATTTTGAACTCCAGCAATATGCTATCACATGTAATAACATACAGTTAAAAGAGAAGTAAAGGATTTCTTTTTTTTTAGAATCATACTTACATACGTGGATGCAGCATCGGTCCAATGCTGCATCTGTCTCCCGGCGCCTCTACACTGAGAACTGTGCGATCAAACTCTGTTTTCAGAGCTCCCCGAGCAGAGAGCTGCTGACTTTCTTTTTTTTTTTTTTATCACAATCAAAGTTTATTGAAATAGCAAAACAAAGAAATAAACATTGCACATCGCAGTGTGCAAATAGGATTGTAACAAGTAATCTATAGAACACTCATACAAATAAACTATAAAGGTATTGCGGAGATATTGACTTGTAAGTAATTACATACTGGTCAGGAGCCCGTTCTCCTGAACAGGAATAGCTTGTCAGATCTGTAAGTTATAGCATCGGGAATCTTTGAGGATTCGGGGAAGGAGAAAGAAAAAAAAAAAAAAGGGGGGGGGGGGAGGCACCATAAGCAGAGGGTATATACAACATGAAAACATGAAGCAATACTCCTAATCAAGTAGGGTTCAGTCAGGAGATCTGTATACATAATTGTCAATGTACAGTTTACATGCAAGATAATACAACGAGCGGTATCAGGTAAGCCATACCATAGGGTATACTCGTCCCAATCTGTAAGAAGTTGTGGTTAGATTTAAGCCATCAATCTCTGATAATCATTGGAATATTTGAAGATAACCCATGGTTGCCAGGTGTCATTGAAGGACAGCGAGCTTTCTCTTTTCATAGCCACTAGTTCGTCCATTTTGTAAATGTATTGTACTCTGTCTAACCAATCTTTAACTGAGGGGCATTTAGTCGTCTTCCAATATAGGGGGATTAATGTTTTCGCAGCTGTCAGTAAGTGCCTAGTGAGCGAGTTTTTGTAGTTTCTGGTTGACATATCATTAACATGCAGTAGGCAAGCAGCTGCATCTAGAGTGATACGTGTATCTGTAATGAATTTTGTCCAAAGCTTAATTTGGGTCCAATAATCACGTATCAGAGGACATGACCACCATATATGTGTAAGGGATCCGATTTCTTTTCCACAACGCCAGCAAGTATCAGATGCTGCAGGCGTCCATCTCTTAATTTTTAAGGGGGTAATATACCATCGATTGAGAATCTTGTAGGATATTTCCTGAAATCTAGAGCTGAGGGAACATTTATGCGCAAATATGTTGGCTCTTTGCCACTGTTCGTCAGACAGTGACACATTAAGTTCACTTTCCCATTGGGCTTTAAGTCTATTTTGTGAAGAGGCCGGGGGTTGGCATAACCACGAGTATACCATCGCAGTTGTTTTGAGGATCGGAGTGCCTTTTAGGCAAATTCTCTCAAGTTGTGTAGGTGTCTTACAGTATGCCTTTTTATGTTTCCCATTAAGTAGGAAATTTTGTGTCTGAAGATAAAACCAAAAGCCGGGGAAGGCCTCCCCCAGTTCCGATTTTAACGTGTTAAAAGTTTTTATCCTGTTGCCCGATAGACAATGAGTGGCGAGGAGTTTTTGCGTGGGTATTGAGGATTTTGGGAGCCTAACACCCAGGCCCGGTGGAAAGTCCGGATTATCTGTGATAGGGGTCAAAGGGCCTGGTATGGATGCTAAACTGTGGGTCGGGACAATGTTATGCCATACCGCCAAAGTGGCGGCCACCAAAGGGTGAGGGATTCTACTCGTCAGTTTTGATGCAGTGGACCAAGGATGAAAGGAAATATGATTAGCGTGTTGGTCTGTCTCAAGTTGAACCCAGTCCTTGGACGATTTGTGGCAGTGCCAGTCTATGAGTCTGGTGATGTGTGCGGCAATGTAATACTTCCTAAAATCCGGGAGGCCGATACCTCCTTTATGTTTGGGGAGAGTAAGCTGTGAGAAGTTAATTCTCGGCTTCTTCCCAGCCCATAGAAATTTCAGTTGTGCACCACGTAGTTTGGAAAAGAAGGTAGTACGTAATTTGATTGGCAGGGCATTAAAGTAGTACAGCAGTCTTGGTAACACAGTCATTTTAAGTATGGACGCCCTACCAAACCACGAGAAGGATTTTGGAGTCCATCTATGCAAGTCGTTTGTAATGGATTGTAGGAGGGGCTTAAAGTTAGCATCATATATAGCATCTATAGTCGGGGTCAACTTTATTCCTAAGTATTTGAGGCTTTTATGCTCCCATTGAAAATTATGGTTACTCTTCAGGGATTCATAAACATTGGTCTTGAGGGATATATTAATTGCTTCTGACTTACTCTGGTTAATCTTGAAGTTAGAGACAAACCCAAAAGAGGTGAAGATTTTTACTAGGTTGGGTATAGATATATGGGGGTTAGAGACAAAAAAGAGAAGATCATCCGCATAAGCAGCTACTTTAAATTCTTTACCTAGAGCCTTGAAACCTACAATGTCTGGGGAATTGTTAATTGTTCTGATGAGGGGTTCTAAAGAGAGGATGAACAATAATGGGGACAACGGGCACCCTTGACGGGTTCCGTTTGTAATCTATATCGGGTCCGAGAGGGTATCGTTAACCTTAATCAAGGCCCTTGGGTTGTTGTAAAGGGCGCCTATCCAATTTAGCATATGATCACCTAATCCTATGTGTGAGCATGTAGCCCTCATGAAGTCCCAAGAGACCCTATCGAAGGCCTTCTCCGCGTCAGTCGACAAGAGAAGGCCTTCGATCCCCGTCTGCTTAGCGTGGTGGATCAAGTTCAAAGCCTTGGAAATATTGTCCCTTGCCTCGCGCCCAGGCATAAACCCCACCTGTTCTGGACCAATCACTGGTGCAAGTAGTGGTTTGAGTCTGTTTGCGAGAATCTTGGCAAGGAGTTTGACGTCAATGTTTATTAAAGAAATTGGCCTATAGTTGGCGCATTCAGTGGTATCTTTTTCGGGCTTGGGGATTACCGTGATGTGTGCTGTAAGTAATGAGCTGGAGTTGTGTTTGTTTTTAGCCAGATAGTTCAGAGCATTTAATAAGGGGGAAGAAAGTATATGTAGGTAAGTTTTGTAGTATTGTGCAGTAAACCCGTCAGGGCCTGGGCTTTTGCTCGCCTTAAGCGACTTTACTGCATCTTGTAGTTCTGTTAGTGTGATGGGGTTTTCTAAAAGTCTAATGTCGTCTACTTGAATAGAGGGGAGTTTACTTTCTCGTAAGAATTCTTGGATACTGTCTAGTCTGGAGGATGAGATGTGAGCTGGTTTGTGTTGCGGGGGTAGGTTGTACAATTTTGAATAAAAGGCATGGAATAGTTTTGCAATATGCTGCGAATCATAATCAAGGACACCCTGTCTGTTCCTAATAGCATGTATACGATTAGAGGCTGATGCATCTTTAAGAGCCCTGGCTAAAAATCGGCCGCTCTTGTCGCCATGTTCGTAGAAAATATTCTTCTTGAAAAAGAGAGATTTTTGTGTTTGTAGGTTGAGCAATTGTGTCAGGGCTTTTCTTTTTTCAATAAGCTCTTTCTCAACCAAGGATGATAGGGTTTTCTTATGTTGTTGTTCTAAATGAGCTATTGTGTTAGAGAGTGACCCCAGCTCCCTTTCTCTTTCCTTTTTCCTGGTGGCTCCCCATTTGATCAGATCTCCTCTAATTACCGTCTTGTGTGTTTCCCAATTATTTAAAGGGTTCGTGTCTGAATCCTTGTTGTCGGAGAAATAAGTTCCGATAGAATTGAAGATACTGTCGTGGATTGTCTGATCTGTTAAAAGGGCTGCATTTAGTCTCCAGTTAAAACTCCTGCGTTTGGGCGGTCCAAATTTTAGAGTTAATGAGACCGGTGCGTGATCGGATATCGCGATTATACCAACTTCGGCTCTAACCAATTTAGGTAGGTCTCGTTGGGTGATATAGATCAGGTCTATCCGTGAGTATCTCTTGTGAGGTGCTGAGTAGAAGGAGAAATCTTTCTCTACAGGATGGGTGGACCTCCAAGTGTCTACGAGTGACAGTGAGTGGAGAAGGGATTTTATTTTTTTTAAGAGTTTGAAAGTGACATGTGAGTGGCCAGTAGAAGTATCTTGTAGGGGTGATAAAGGGACATTGAAGTCACCTCCCAAGAGTATGCATCCCTCTGCGAACCATTTAAGTTCGTCTACAATCTTTCGGCAGAAAGTGACATGACTTCTGTTAGGAAAATAAACATTTGCAAGAGTTATAGGATTACCCTCCCAGGTGCCTTTAAGAAAGATATATCTACCATCTGTATCCGGCAAACATTGTTTAAGGACAAACGGGGCATTTTTGTTTATGAGTATTGACACTCCTTTCGTCTTGGCCAAAGGGTTTGTGGCGTGGTGAGCTACTGTGTAAATATTATCAGTTATTTTAGGTATACTCTGACCTTTGAAATGTGTTTCTTGTAGGAAGACCAGTAGTGGGCTCATCTTCCTAAGTTCCTTCAGGAGTTTAGAACGTTTTTCGGGTATATTAAGCCCATTTACATTGTGCGACACTAGTGTTGGTGCTTTGCCCAAAAAAGAGTAAGCCATTTGTAGCCTTATGGAATGGGTATTGGCGTGAAAAAAAAAAAAGGGGGGGGGGGCGGGTAATGGGAGAAAATAAGGAAAGGGTGGGGGAGAGACAGGGACGGGTGTATGAGTTGTCTGAGTGAGTTAGGGGAAACCTACTCACCCTTCACTTGAGTCCAGTCCCAACGTGTGTTCTCAGGACTAAAAGACACCCCTGTTATACACAAGGCGTGTCAAGTGTGACTCTGGTGTAGGCGCGGGAGGCCTCTTTGTGGATGGTAGGTTATGTACTATCTTATAAAAATATTTAGAAATAGTGTATCAGTATAAGGTCCGGTTGGGAACAGTGTTTTATAACCAATAGATGTATAAGTCTTAGCCAATCTCCAGTGGAGAGGGAGAGGTTAAAGGGCAAGCTAATGACCTAGTCAGCGTGTCCCCAGGAGCATCCCTGTGCAACCACAGTTCAAATCTAACACACAGAATATATGGGGTTAAGGTAGCAACAATGGAGCCAAATCTATTCAGCCGAATCTTCGGTACACATTGTTAATAATGGTATACCGTCTGACAGATATCATATGTTCGGCCGTCAAAAGAGGACTGTAGGAGCGTAAATATTGTTCACATTTTGTGGGGCATCCCCCCTCAGTCAGGAGCATGTCGCACTCTCGTCAGGGCGCGAGTGCTGCAACCCGACAACAGTCATATGACTAACTGAAGAAATCCTACACGCACTCGCACAATCGCAGAAAGTTGTCTCCAGGCTACTACCTCCCTCCCGGTGATAAAGGAATTACAGTAAAGCAGTAAGCAATTACCCAACACCCACGAGCAAGTATGATGTTTGAAAAATGTCACTAAGAGCTCTCAGGTGGGGATTGGGTAAGGGAGAAACAAATAGAGCTTAGGGTTATAATTGCAGTTAGTGCCCATTTTAGATCATTGGAAGAACCCTAGTCAGTGCATGTGCAAGAAGCTATAAGTATCACATAACAAGTATTTTAACCAATGGAAAAGATTCTCATAACCGCGGGGGAACTCTCCTCAGCGGCGGGCTGTAAACGTCTGGGAGGTGAGGGAGAATCCATAAGGAAGACTAATCCCCACCCTGCAAACGTGAGATAAACTAAACAAATATTATTGCAGTGACTGACAATTTAAACCTTGCGCTGATTATAGCGTCTACACTTATAGGATATGTAAAATAAGCTCAGATACAAAAATTTATGTGTCAGACCAAAGGGTAATGCTGTTCAGTGTCCACCGCCAAAACGATAGTAAAAAGAAAAAAAAAAAAAAAATTAGTATTTTTCCTTCATGAAGCTAGTTGGTGTCACGACTGTATGACACCTGCAATGAGTAGAAGGTTAGGAGCTTGGAATAAACTAACATCCATAGTGGCAGGTGTTAGAGGTAAACAGCAAGGGATAGAATAAGTCTCTGAGCCTGTCCACTGCTATAATGGGTACTAGAGTTCAGAACAAAAACAGGAGAGCTCATGTAGAACTTAACTCAATGATGATGAGGTGGCGGCCTCTAGTGGGACAAAACAAGAAATGGAACAAACAGCAGCTTAAAGGGGTAATTCCCCCAAAAACCTTTTTTTACCATTGATTGAGGCTCGTTATGTCAAGGGGAATCGGGTGGTTTTTTATTAGAAACGAAGCAATACTTACCTTTTTACAGATGCATCGTCTCCGTCGCTTCCGGGTATGATCGTCTGGTCTGGGCGTGCCTATTTGATTGACAGGCTTCCGAAGGTCGCATACATCGCGTCACGAGTAGCCGAAAGAAGCCGAGCGACGGTGCGGCTCTATACTGCGCCTGCGCACCGTCGTTCGGCTACTTTCGGAAAATCGTGACGCGATGTATGCGACCTCGGAAGCCTGTCAATCAAATAGGCACGCCTATAGTCGGAGCCCATACCCGGAAGCGTCGGAGACGATGCATCTGTAAAACGGTAAGTACAGCTTCATTTCTAAAAAAAAAAAACTTGATTCCCCTTGACATAACGAGCCTGAATAAATGTTAAAAAAAAGGTTTTTGGGGGAACTACCCCTTTAAGGCCAATCTTTACTCAAGTGCATGAAATGTAAGACACAGTACCTTCAGACCTTGATGAGAGCATACGCGTGGTTAACCAATGTGGCTTTACCGGGTGTTTACATCTCTGAGGGAGAGTCGCATTTTGTGTTCTGCCACGTGGTTTGGGAATAGGTCTAAAATATAAAAGTTGCGATCTCCGGGTGATGGAAGAATAAAAACAAAGCAATGTGTTAACCAATGAATATTTGGATAGGCATACGTATGTGAGAAATCTTCTCCAAGTTTGCAAAAAAAAAAAAAACAACAAGGAAAAACAAAGAAACTAAGGCATCCAAAGCATAAATAAAAACCGTGGAACTGTCAGGTTGGTTGCTTTGCACAGAACACTCCTGTAGTGGGGAAATTTAAAGAGCTGATTACATTCTGGAACCTTTAGCTGCGGGGGAAGCCTGCTGACCTTTGAAGGTTTTCTTCCTGTACTTGCCGGTTTGGTGAGGGGATTTGGACGGGGAAGGGCCTTGCGGGAGAGGTTGGTGTATGAAAGCCGGGGGAAGCAGGAATTCCGCATACCAATCCGGGAGCTCTATTGGTGCAATTTGAAGATTATCGCAGAATTGCGCGAGGTCATCTGGGACCCTCAACAAATATTGCTTATCTTTGAAAGTAGCTTGCAAAGCGAATATGAACTTCCAGCGTTAGTTAATCCCTTTATCTTTTAAAGCTTCCAGCAAAGGTCTCAGAGCCCTTCTGTTCTTCAATGTGATCGGTGATAGATCTTGAAAAAGCAGGACATCTGCCTCATTAAACACGATTTGATCGCTAGCCCTGGCTTTTCTTAGGATTTCCTCCTTAAGGGGGTAATTTGGTAGACAGCAGATTATGTCTCTGGGTGGTGCATTGTCAGAGGTTCTGGGCCGCAGCGCTCTCTGAGCCCTGTCAAACTCTATGGGCGAGGCTTCGGGCCTACTCAGGAGACCATTGAATATGGATGACAAGGCAGGTCTGATTTGTTCAGAAAGCACCGTTTCAGGGACCCCCCTCACCCTAATGTTATTTCTCCTTCCACGGTTGTCCAAATCTTCTAATTGACGGTTAACATCAATCAGTTGTTGAGAATGGACCCCCGTAATGTCATCCAATCTCAAAAGAGCGCGGTCTCTCCTCTTACCCGCCCGCTCTGACACTGCCATTTGCTCGTTCAGTCTAATCAGCTCTGACTTTATGTCAGCAATGGCGACCGAGAAAGAGTTTTTGATGTCGGCCGCAATCTCCTTCATGGTCGCATAGTTAAGCGGGCAATCAGTACCTCTATTAAAGTCCTCAGACGCTGGGATGGAAACCTCGTCATCCTCTGTGTCTTCTCCGCCGTCCATGCTGCGATCCGGCGCCATCTTGCCCCTCTGCTGTCCGCCCGTGTAGCGGTATTTAGTCAGGTCAGCAGAAGTTACTTTCTCTCCCGGGGTTCCCATCGATCGCAGTTGTCTGCCGTGTGTCCCCTTCTTGATTCGGGTGCTCATACTCCACTGTACAGGGGCCGTTTTCGGGTCTGTTCCAACCTATGGACCGGAGCTCTCTTACTCAGCAGCCATCCACGCTGCACGCCAAGCCACGCCCCTCTGACTTTCTATCAATCAGCAACATTCTGCTCTGCCTCCTACACCCTCACTGAAATGCTGGGCTGTGAAGGGGCGGGGAGCAGCCTGTTCAGTCTCTCAGTGGCTCGCTGAGAGGCTGAACAAGGTGGCATTGGTGGAATGTTTTGTGACAACAGCAGGGAGCGGACTTCAGCACTCCTGTGATCCATAGGAGAAGTACAGCCATATGAGCTTTAGCTATACGATTTTTAAGTAAAAGTTTAAAAGTCAATAAAAAAATTAAGCCCCCCCCCCCCGACCTCTATGTTACATACAACGATAATTGTGCTATACATGTTACATATCACGGCACATACCAGAGTGAGAGCAATGCGTCTGGTTAAATCTAAACTGATCACCTGTCAAGAATTTTAAAGCATCATCTATGGACAACTTTGGTGACCAAAGTTTGTCACTGTTTCACGGAAATTCCGACCGTCTGTGTGGAACTCCGTCAGAGAAAAAAACATGCAAGCTCAGAATCAAGTCGATGCATGCTCAGAAGCATTGAACTTAATTTTTCTCGTCTCATTGTAGTGTTTTAAGTCACTGGGCCAGATTCTCAGCGGCGATACGACGGAGTATCTCAGGTACCCCGTCGTATTGCCGTTTTTTTGCCTTGTATCTATGCGCGTGATGCTTAGCATCACTTTTGCATAGATACGCTGCAACATCCGACAAGTGTAAAACCATAACACTTGCGGATCGTAGGTGTAATGACAACTCCGGCCACTAGGTGGCCTTTACGTTGTTTTCTCATTTACATATGCAAATGAGGCTAGTACGCCGATTCCCGATCGCTTTTACGCCGCCCCGTCGTCGCGTACGTCGTTTTCGTCCGCGTAAGGTTACCCCAGCTTCTATGTGGAGTAACCTTACGAAGTACCGTCGGATGCCGTCGGATTCCATGTTAAGTATGGCGTCGGGTCAGCGTCGGCTTTTTCCGTCGCTTACGTCGTTTTACTTACTCGTTTGCGAATAGGGAGTTGCGTAAATGACGCTCACGTCGTTTTGACGTCGGTTTCAACGACGCTTTCCGACGTGAGCTGGAGCATGCGCACTGGGCTTTTTCCCCGGCCGGCGCATGCGCAGTTCGTTCGACGCGGGGGCGTGCTTAATTTAAATACAAGCCGCCCCATTTGAATTGCGTGGGTTTACGCTGGGCGATTTACGCGACGCCGGCGAAAACTACGGAGCAAGTGCTTTGAGATTAAAGCACTTGCTCTTGTACGATGCAGCGGCGTAGTGTAAATGGCTTACGCTACTCCGCCAGAATTCTATGAGAATCTGGCCCTCTGCGTTTTGGACGGGCGTAATTTAGTCTAAGGCCGCGTACACACGATCAAATTTGTCCGCTGAAAACGGTCCGATGGACCGTTTCAGCAGACATCTCCGATCGTGTGTATGGGCTAGCGGACAGATTTGTCCACCCGACAGATTTCAAAGCATGCTTTGAAATCTATCAGGTGGGAATCTGTCCGCCCGACATGTCTGCTGGTTAGTACACTTACCAGCAGACATGTCGTCCCGCACCGCCGCCGCACCGCCGCTGAATGGATTCGGCGCATGCCCGGAAGTGTTTTACTTCCTGGTGCGGTGACGTGGCGGCGTCAACGTCACCGCCACGTCACCGACACGTCAGCGCGCCGTCTGCTGGCGGGGATTTTGGTTTGCTCGTGTGTACACGCGAGCAAACCAAAATCCCAGCAGACAGATTTGTTCAAATCTGTCGGACAGACAGATTTGAACAAATCTGTCCGCTCGTGTGTACGAGGCCTTACAGTGTGTATGCAAGACAGCTCAAATGGAATTCCGACAGAAAATTCCATCGGATTTTATCCCATCGGAAATTCTAATCATGTCTAGTTTACAATGTTCATATGGTCTTCATTTGTCTTTGCCAGCATCCTACTCCTTAGTGCAAAACATGTTGAGAAGGGGCCCTATCCACAACAAAGTGATTCCACACAACTATATACCTATGGTTTTGGAATTCTACATGGAATAACTTACCATTGTTATTAGTATTATATAGTTGATGTGCCTAGGCTCCATTGGGATATCCTTTAATGCGGATTCATGCTTATATTTTGAATCATTAGTAGACTTTTAATCGTTTTTTTGTCTTGGTTTATAAATAAAATTTCGAATTTTATGTCCATGTTTTCTAGATGTACCATCACTTAAGTGGATACACCTAAAAAGTTTCACATTGATCCCTTTTCGTTTGTTTGCATATACTTGTGGGTCTGGTGTGGTGTGGGAAAAGCCACCAGTGCACAGACACTAGCTGAGAAGCATAGTAGTTTTGCTGTCTATCTGGAAATCCCAGTCCACCTAAAGATTTTGGGAGTTGGTTTTCATAAATCAGTAGGGCATGAGAGTAATAGCAAATTGTATTTTTATTTGAAAAGTACCTCTTCTCTATTATGATGGTAAAAAAATACTTACTCGTTCTATGGCTAAAATCATTACTGCAGAGTATCTTCATCAAGAGAATCAAAAAGGGCTTCCCACATGACTTTGAAATTTACAAACTATTTATACAACAAGATATTTAATGTATTAATACACATAGGCATAGCCAGGTGCTTGGCTAAGAATTGAGAGCGAGAGAAACACTGGCAGGGGTAGTGATACATTGGTAAGATAGATCAGTTTTAAGTTGATCTATTTCACATTTATTGCAGAATTTAAAAAAAATTAAAAAAGGTAAGAGATCCTGTTAAGAAAAACGTTGCATGTAAAATAAGTATTTTTGTACTTGTCCCACTGCCTACACAGCCTTTCTCCAAAGTATTCAAGAAATACTGCTGTCTGAAGAATCTTCACATCTGCCAGTTTCTTGAGTATAAGATACCTGGTCCCTCCCTGAATTCTGTGGTTCCACCCACTGGCCCCCAACTCACTACTCGAAGTAGAAGTGAGGTAGTTGTTACCAGAAGGAACCACAGTGCTTAAAGGGGTTGTAAAGGATTTTTTTTTCTCATAATAGGCATCCTTTACCTGCAGACATTCCTCTTTTCACTTTCTCATTGTTCGTTTTTGCTCAGAAGTTGCTCTATTTCTTCTCTGTTCTGTTCACTTCCTGCTTGTCTCATTTTACTGACCATCGTGATGGGAGACTTTACTGCGGTGGTCAGTAACGTGCTCGCCCCCTCCTGGGAACTACATCTGTGTGGCAGGATGCTCTCTACGTGTTAGACACTTCAAGGAGGTGTGAATTACTGGGCGTGCCGCAATTCATACTGGGAAATGTAGTTCTTACGATGCAAACCAGGAAGTGAATGAGAGAACAGAAATTAGAACACCGGAGGTGATATTGATGAAGGAATTAAATAGGTATTTACTCATGTGTTAACAGAATCATTACACTATTCTGTCTGTCTACCTTGCAGACATTGGGCCAGATTCAGGTACATCTGCGCATTATTGGACCGGCGTAGCGCACCGCCTTTACGTTAGACTTGCGCAATGTAGCCGCGTAATCACCCTATTCTCGTAGCTTTTGCGCAGAAAATTTATTTCAGAGGCGTAAGGCGGAGTAATACAAATTGGGAAGGACGTGGGCGTGTTACATTGAAATGAGCCGTGACCCCATGCAAATGAAGGGCCGGACGGCTCGTGCATGCGCGCTTGAAGGAGACCATGGTCAGCTCCGCTGTGCGCATGCTCACAACTCGGGAGCGGCGCAATCAGTGAAATTGGAAATGGACTAAGGACTACGCAGACAGCATAAATAGACAGACACAAACGCACTTGCATTGCAAAAGTACATCCCTTTGTCCCTTCCCATTTAACCAAGTGCTTTTGTCCTGTTGTTCGTTGCGTTGTGTTTTGTATTTGTCAGATTAGTGTACTGTGTGATCAAGTGTTTGTTAGTAGATCTTTGAAAGTGTTTTTTGATAAGTGTTTGAGAGACTGTTTGTTTGATATGGAAAAGAGGGGGGAAGAAAAATGGGATTTTCTAAACGGTGCAATGAGCAAAAAATAATTGTTGTTAGCAAGAGAAAGAAAATATTGTACAAACCAGGAAGTACAAAAGTAAAAAATACAATCTATTCAATATACATCAATACAATAATTGTTCACAGAAAACAAAGAAGTTCTATGAATATTAAAACAGACAAGTGATCGGTCAGAGGTAAGTAAGATCAGGTTTGAGCCAACAGTTGATTGTTGTGTCCCGACAGTTTCGCTTATAATAAGCTTCCTCAGGGGTAGATGGTAACAATCACGGCTTTTAAATTGATTAGACTACAAAAATGTAGAGAAACATCATTGTTAATTTTATACATACATAAAATGTAGGTACAAAATATACATATACATATTAAACATGATATTACTGGGCTGCAGAGGCTACAAACAATTAAGCTCACCCTTTGACCACAGGAGATCATGGGCCATCTCGTATTTCGCCACCAGGGGGAGCAAACCCGCCCTCCCTGGAACACACAGGTAGAAATAGACCAAATCGACAGCTCGATCGTGTGGATCGACAGGAGGTCTAATACTTAATAAAAAAAATGAAAATTAGTTATGATAAATGGGGAAGGAAGCGAGGGGAGAAAAAATTGTATTTAAAGTTGAATCAGAGAAAAACAACTTCACTTACATGGAGGGAATGGTGTACTTGAAATGGAGATGGTTAATAGAAGAACACTGGACATGGACTGCAGGTGTGCTAAAGATAGCACATGTAACTCTAAACATAATGGGAACCAAAAGGATAAAATGAAAAGTGAAAGGTGAAAACAAGGTGTAAGTAGAAAAGGGGGACTTAGAGTAATTTGCATGGGTTCTGGAAAATATTTCGCTGCAAAACGTATTATGGAAAGGACCGAGAGTCTCAGAACCATAGACTTGTAGGAAAACATCAAACATGAATGTATAGGTACAGGGGGGAGTACTCAGTGTAAAATACTGAAGGATGTAGGGAAAGTGTTTGTATCAGAATGAGATCTTACCGTGCGGTGGTGTGAGCAGTTACTGCCAGTGTCATCTGCGCTGTGTTGTAAAACTAGCGGCTATTTAAAGAAAAGGCTCGTCTGACGTAGCAAGCATGCAACGTGACGAGCGTGTGACGCAGAAAACACTGGCCGTTGAGACAGGAAAATGCCGACCGAGACTACACATCCCAGAAGGCAACGGGATGGTCACACGTGGACGTTCATGACGCCGCGACGTGAGACTCGGGCGTGCTTATGCAGAGGACGCCGCCTCTATGCAAATGCACGACGTATTGAAGCTAAGATAAACAAAATGGACAGAGGAGGCGTGTCAAAAGAAATAGATAATAAGAAGCGCATAGACAAAACTTAGAAAAACAATTAAGAAAAAGAAGTAGCTGTCGTGGGCCGGGTGTGTAAAAGGGGGGGAGGGTATTTTTGTTTGCTAGACCAGGCGCCAAAACAGAGACAGACCACGCACACAGAGAGGGAAAGGGGAGCACAGGAAGGAATCGAAGGGCAGACCGAAATGCCTCCGATAATTTCCTAGTGCCTCTGCAACCCAGAAAAAATATAAAAGATAAAAAGACAAAAAAGAACTTAACTAATCAAGATATACTTAAGTACAGTATATAAACATTGGTTCACTAGATAGGTACAAATAGTTATTACTCAATTGTATAGCGCAACACTGTACAAAAAAGCATACCTCGGGTTAACATGGACCCCAGGCAGTGGTATGTTGCCAAAAAATAAAGGGGAGGAAAAGTGGCAAAGATAGGGGATGGGGAACGGGGAAGGGGAAGCATGGGGAAGGAAGGAAAGACCAGGGACTAGTTGTTAGAGATGATGGGAGAGGGTACTTAGAAAACTTAGAAATTTGCAGAGTAACCAAAATATGTCATATAAAAGGTTTAAAACTAAGACTCTCATTAAACCTGGAGTAAATGGTAGCCCTGAGCTTGTATATCCAGCGTGCTTCAAGCTGAAGCAGCGTTCCATCAACGCTGCCTCCTCTTGAGTCAGGCGGGATATGTTCAAGGGCAAAGAACTTTATAAAGTTTGGATCAAAATTGTGATGGGTTCCCACATGTCTACTAATAGCGGTTACAATTTTCTTTTTCAGAATAGGTTTTATATGATCTTGAATTCTCTTGAAAAAAAGGTCTTTTAGTTTTTCCTATATAAAAGCCACCACAGCGGCATTGAGCTAAATAGATAACACCTACTGTTTGACAAGTAATGACATTTTTGGTCGAGTGCCAGTTACCATTGGGCAGTTTAAATTTTTGTTGATCTCCAACAAACATGCATACGTCACATTTGCCACAAGGGGCAGTGCCTTTGGTTGGTATTTGAAATTGGTCAACCATGTTGAAATGGCTATGTACTAGACGATCTTTAAGTGATGGAACGCGTCTAAAAGTCACTTCTGGTGATTCTCTAATGAAGTTTTTTAGTTTTGGATCTGCAGATAGCAACGGCCAAAAATTCTTTAGTATATTGCGCATCTCTTTGTGCTGACTGGAATACTTGGTGATTATTCTTACTGTGTCCATTTTGCTTTTAGTGTTAGAAGAGAAGATAAGTGAGCTTCTCTTTTGAACTTTCACACGGTTATACGCACGTTTAAGTAGCCTATGGCTGTAGCCTCTTATTCTCAATCTGTGATAAAGATCCTTTGAAGTTTTCTTAAAGTCACTGTCAAGGCTACAATTGCGTCTCAACCTAAGATACTGGCTATAGGGAATACTTTCAATTAAGGAAGCCGGATGCGAGCTAGTGGTGTGAAGAATTGTATTTCCAGCTGTAGGTTTTCTAAACAGACAGGAATGTAGAAAGCCATGTTGGTCTTTGGAGATTTTTAAATCTAAAAAATCAATATCAGTTTCACTATAACTGAATGTAAATTTTAAGTTAAAGTCATTAAATTTAATTAGTTCCATGAATTCATGCAGTTGCGATTCACTGCCAGACCAAAAAATCAAATCATCATCGATATATCGATGCCAACTAACTATGTAGTCCATAAGGGGTGCTAAATCATCACGGGAAAAGATGTTTCTCTCCCACCCCCCCAGGTACAGGTTGGCATACGATGGGGCACACTTAGTCCCCATCGCAACCACCTGTACCTGGAGGTAGTGGGAGGAACCAAAAACAAAAACATTGTGTCGGAGAATGTAGTTCAAAAGTTTAAGGACAAACTCATTATATTTGGAGGCTTCCGGTCCTCTTTCAGATAGGAGACCGGAAATAACTTCTAGACCGGTCGCCTATCTGAAAGAGGACCGGAAGCCTCCAAATATAATGAGTAGGTCCTTAAACTTCCAGTCAGCACAGAGAGATGCGCAATATACTAAAGAATTTTTGGCCGTTGCTATCTGCAGATCCAAAACTAAAAAAATTCATTAGAGAATCTCCAGAAGTGACTTTTAGACGCGTTCCATCACTTAAAGATCGTCTAGTACATAGCCATTTCAACATGGTTGACCAATTTCAAATACCAAACAAAGGTGGCACTGCCCCTTGTGGCAAATGTGACGTATGCATGTTTGTTGGAGATCAACAAAAATTTAAACTGCCCAATGGTAACTGGCACTCGACCAAAAATGTCATTACTTGTCAAACAGTAGGTGTTATCTATTTAGCTCAATGCCGCTGTGGTGGCTTTTATATAGGAAAAACTAAAAGACCTTTTTTCAAGAGAATTCAAGATCATATAAAACCTATTCTGAAAAAGAAAATTGTCACCGCTATTAGTAGACATGTGGGAACCCATCACAATTTTGATCCAAACTTTATAAAGCTCTTTGCCCTTGAACATATCCCGCCTGACTCAAGAGGAGGCAGCGTTGATGGAACGCTGCTTCAGCTTGAAGCACGCTGGATATACAAGCTCAGGGCTACCATTTACCCCAGGTTTAATGAGAGTCTTAGTTTTAAACCTTTTATATGACATATTTTGGTTACTCTGCAAATTTCTAAGTTTTCTAAGTACCCTCTCCCATCATCTCTAACAACTAGTCCCTGGTCTTTCCTTCCTTCCCCATGCTTCCCCTTCCCCGTTCCCCATCCCCTATCTTTGCCACTTTTCCTCCCCTTCATTTTTTGGCAACATACCACTGCCTGGGGTCCATGTTAACCCGAGGTATGCTTTTTTGTACAGTGTTGCGCTATACAATTGAATAATAACTATTTGTACCTATCTAGTGAACCAATGTTTATATACTGTACTTAAGTATATCTTGATTAGTTAAGTTCTTTTTTGTCTTTTTATCTTTTATATTTTTTCTGGGTTGCAGAGGCACTAGGAAATTATCGGAGGCATTTCGGTCTGCCCTTCGATTCCTTCCTGTGCTCCCCTTTCCCTCTCTGTGTGCGTGGTCTGTCTCTGTTTTGGCGCCCGGTCTAGCAAACAAAAATACCCTCCCCCCCTTTTACACACCCGGCCCACGACAGCTACTTCTTTTTCTTAATTGTTTTTCTAAGTTTTGTCTATGCGCTTCTTATTATCTATTTCTTTTGACACGCCTCCTCTGTCCGTTTTGTTTATCTTAGCTTCAATACGTTGTGCATTTGCATAGAGGCGGTGTCCTCTGCATAAGCACGCCCGAGTCTCACGTCGCGGCGTCATGAACGTCCACATGTGACCATCCCGTTGCCTTCTGGGATGTGTAGTCTCGGTCGGCATTTTCCTGTCTCAACGGCCAGTGTTTTCTGCGTCACACGCTCGTCACGTTGCATGCTTGCTACGTCAGACGAGTCTTTTCTTTAAATAGCCGCTAGTTTTACAACACAGCGCAGATGACACTGGCTGTAACTGCTCACACCACCGCACGGTAAGATCTCATTCTGATACAAACACTTTCCCTACATCCTTCAGTATCTTACACTGAGTACTCCCCCCTGTACCTATACATTCATGTTTGATGTTTTCCTACAAGTCTATGGTTCTGAGACTCTCGGTCCTTTCCATAATACGTTTTGCAGCGAAATATTTTCCAGAACCCATGCAAATTACTCTAAGTCCCCCTTTTCTACTTACACCTTGTTTTCACCTTTCACTTTTCATTTTATCCTTTTGGTTCCCATTATGTTTAGAGTTACATGTGCTATCTTTAGCACACCTGCAGTCCATGTCCAGTGTTCTTCTATTAACCATCTCCATTTCAAGTACACCATTCCCTCCATGTAAGTGAAGTTGTTTTTCTCTGATTCAACCTTAAATACAATTTTTCCTCCCCTCGCTTCCTTCCCCATTTATCATAACTAATTTTCATTTTTTTTTTATTAAGTATTAGACCTCCTGTCGATCCACACGATCGAGCTGTCGATTTGGTCTATTTCTACCTGTGTGTTCCAGGGAGGGCGGGTTTGCTCCCCCTGGTGGCGAAATACGAGATGGCCCATGATCTCCTGTGATCAAAGGGTGAGCTTAATTGTTTGTAGCCTCTGCAGCCCAGTAGATAGATTGTATTTTTTACTTTTGTACTTCCTGGTTTGTACAATATTTTCTTTCTCTTGCTAACAACAATTATTTTTTGCTCATTGCACCGTTTAGAAAATCCCATTTTTCTTCCCCCCTCTTTTCCATTTCTCAAATGTCTGGGATGTGGTGCCTATATAATATGGTGTGCTTTCAGTGATTGGACCAAAAATATACAATGTTTGTTTGATATATTTCTGCTCGTTTGTTTTCTTGCTTAATTTTTGCTGTTTGTTTTTGTGACTGTTTTTTGCTGAGTGCTTGTGTGATTTTTTGGGTGTTAGTTTTCTCTTTGTGTGTGTTCTTGCTTGATTGGTTGTGCTTGTTTTTGTGACTGATTTTTGTTGACTGGGAGTGTTTTTTTGCAGTATGACAGAGAGAAAGCGAAAACTTTGGGGGAAAAAAGAATTCTTGCCTGGGCCATTAGCGATTATGGGCGTTTCCTCCACGGCCCAGAGAGTGCCAACACCACCCCGGCCAGGAGGAGGGAGATTTTGGATAGGATCACTGACCAGGTGAATTCAGCGGGGCAGGGGGAGACACGGACCCGGTCTGGGATTGACAAAAAAATCAATGACCTCCGGCGTCTGGTCAAACAGAAGCTGGCCAGAATGCATGCCCATGCCAGGGGCACAGGAGGGGGCCCACCATGCCGTATTAGGCTGACAGCGGAGGAGTATGTGGTGGCCCTGACCTTTCATCGGCATGAAGTTGAGGGCCTGCCCAGCTTTGACTCAAGTCTGGAGCCTGTGGTGCCAGGTAAGTTTTTTTTTTAATATCAGGTGTGTAGCATGTGTGGGGGAGGGGGGGAAAGGGAATATGTGGCAAGTGTGTGGATCCTCCAACCTGTGAATGTTTTGTATCATCCACAGATGTGCAGGAGGGTGCAGGGCCATCTGGCCTGACCGCACCATCCCCAGGACAGCAGCCTAATGAGGCCCCCCCGACAAGGCCGCGGAGTCCGCGGAGGAGGTTGAAGAGGAGGAGGAGGAGGTTGGGGAGGAGGAGTTTCATGAGGAGGAGGAGTCCATGTCAGGCACTGGACTTTTGGTTTTTGAGGACTCTTCCCCTCTGGCTGGCAGCAGGCAGCCCTCCCTAAGGGGGAGCCCCCCCTTCTCCCCCAACATGGCTCCCCTCCCAAGGGCCTCCCCTTCTCCCCGGCCACAAGCATCAGCTGGAGGCAGGAAGTCGTCCCAGAAGTGGCCGATCTCCTGCCCGCCACTCTGAGAAGGGACCAGTTCCTCCAGACCCGCCATCTGGGACAGGTCAGCCAGACATTGGTGCAGATGGAGGAGAGCCTGTCCTCCATCAAGGATACGCTGGGGAACCTGGACTCCCACTCCCGGGCCTTCACAACCTGCCTTAACGAGCTGCAGACTACATTAGCAGGCGTTGGGCAGGATGTGAGGGCCCTCACCCAGGCTATCCAGGCCAACACGGCAACACTAGGTTGTGCCCTGGACAGAATAGCCGTGGCCTTGGAGGGCAGGCCGCCAGGTGGGCAGAGATCAGGGGCTGCTCCTCCTTCCTCGGTTTTCCCCCTCCCCATGAGTCTCCCCTGAGGAGCCGGGCTGTGGCCGGGGGCGCCCCAGGCATGGCTCACATCAAGGGCACTCATTTTTTTCCCCTTTTTTTTTTTGCTGGAAATTTTTTGATTTTGCTGGTCATTTTTTTTTTGGGTTGTGAATGCTGTTTGAATGTGGGGGTGACATTCCTGTCGGAAAAGGGGTGTCACCCTCAATTTTGGTGGACAATGGTTCCCCCAGGCCAGGGAGATGTGATCCCCAGGTCCGTGTGAATGGTGTATGAATGTTCAGTGACATAATTGGAGCCTTGGCGTGGCGTTGCTGCTCACAAGTCCTGCATGGTGGACTGGTGCCAATCCAATTTGATGAGGATGTGGGGTGTGTGTGCTAGGGACCACAGTGGTGTGCATGCATGCATGCATTCTCATTGTGCCATGATTAAAGTGTGTGTTTAACGTGCAAAGATGCCCAATGTAAGCTGTCTCCTGGCTGCTCTTCCCTCAGAAGACGGGGTAACCTCAGTTGGGGGGGATTGTCTGGTTCAGGGGTCAGGTTATCACGTAGGTCAATCTGCAGGCCCTTTCTCACTGCGAAGTTGTGCAGCATGCAACATGCACCGATGATATGGCACACGAAGTTTGGGGAATACAAGAGGGTACCCCCAGACTTATCCAGGCATCGGAAACGTGACTTCAGGAGGCCAAAGGTGCGCTCCACCACTGCTAGTGTTTGGGCATGTGCTTGATTGTATCTTTCCTCTCCTGGGGTTTGGGGGTTCCGGATAGGAGTCATGAGATGGGGTCCCAGTGGATATGCAGAGTCACCTGTAAGGAAAAACACAGGAGGATGTTAGTCATGCATGTGCCCCTTGTGATGTGTGCATCATGGGGGGTACAGTCATGCCTGCCACCCATGTCACTCACCATCCAGCCAGGTGGCCCCATACACGTTCTGATCGAATTCCATTCGGATGTGGCTTTAATTGTAGATGTAGCTGTCATGGCTGGACCCTGGGTGTTTGACACGGACGTGCCATATGAGGCCTTGGGCATCGACTATCACCTGTACGTTGATGGAATGCCAATGCTTCCGATTGCGGTACATGTGCTCTGTCTCTGTCGCTGGAGTGCCACATGTGTGCAATCAATGGCCCCGATGGTGCGTGGGAATCTGGCAATTCTGTAGAAATCAGTCATTGCCTTCAGCCGCAGGTCCTCAGTGGTGGGTTTGATGATTTGTTTGGCCATGCGTCTGAGGATTGCTGGGACAACCTGGTGCACACATCTGTTCATGGAGGATTGTGACATCCCAGCCACCACTCCACTTGTTCTTTGAAAAGAGCCACTGGCAAGGACATGGAGTGTTGCCATGACCTTGACCAGTGGCTGCACTGCATGTGAGCGTTGTGTTGGGCTGGTGATGTCCTCCTGCAGGGTTGTGGTTAATTCCAGGATGGCATGAGGGGTGAATCTGAAGATGCGATACACCTCAGAATCACTCATGCCAAACAGGTCTATGTGTGTGCGGTATATCCTCTCCCGTGCCCTCCTCCGTGCCATCCTCCGTGCCCTCATCCTTCTTTGTTCATCTAAAGTCAGTAGTATAGCTATGCGCGACGATGCCCCTGGCATGTTGGCATACAGATTGTTGTGCAACACGTGTGACTGCTGAGCTCCTCACTAACAGTGTTGCTTTATCTAACATGTAGACTTTTTTTCTCTTTTTAGACCAGCTTTTATATGGTCTAATTTTAGACAGGACATTTTGCTGTTGCGCACAGCGTGTAGCCTGCGCTCCCCCAACGTTCTTTTGTGGATCCCCGTAAGTCCCTCATTAGCATATTTGACTAGCAAATCAATGGTCTGTCTAGCGCAGTTTTGCGCGGACGGATGCGCCTGTCTAACGACATTACGCTGGACAAAAAAAAGTAGATTTTTTGCGTATCTCGTTTCGGGGATGCTGTGCATCGAAACGCATGCGCACATTTAGACTTACGCACGGGCATCTCCTGTTGCGCAGGCGTAATCGCTCTGTGAATCTGGGCCATTAATTTTAGGCAATATTTTTTTTTCCTTTCCTTTTTTTACAACTCCTTTAACAAAAGTCCAGCCACTGTGCACATCTAGAAGTGTGGCAGATGCTGAAGATTCTTCAGGCAGTAGTATCTTGAATAAATGTAATAAAATGTCAGAATGGGCAGTGGGATAAAATACCTATTTGCCATGTAGCTTTTTTTTAAACTGCTGTTTGGAGAAAGGGTTGTTAAAAAAACAAAACAAAAAAAAAAAAAACGATTTTGCAGTTCTTATTTAGATCAACAAAAATGTATGGTAATAATAGAGTGCCACTGAATTGAAAAAATCAGAGTCCCAAACGATCATCTCAAGAGTCCATAACACTTTATTGTTGACAAAAAAATTATAAAAATTATAAAAGTGATAAAAAGTTTAGAACGATTTTATTAATCTTTCTTTATTCATTTGTATGTTTATCATTTTTTCAGTCATTATCATTATCATGATTCATGAATTACTATTACCCATGAATTTTATTCTCCATATTTAATGTTTTTTATATATGTTTTATATATATTTACAATTTTTGTTTATAGCCCTGATCGGGGGGAGGGGGGGGTGGATCTCTTGGCCCATGAACCATGTTGGCTACAGTATTCTTCCTGCTGTCACATTGCTATCAACAATACAAGATTATGGATTCTTGAGATGATCACTTGGGAATTACCGGTAGCTGTTTATCTCTACAGGGACTTCTTGATTCGGGTAAAAGTAAACTGTATTCACATAGCACTTGCTCCTAAAGTTGCGGCGGCGTAGCGAAAATGAGCCGGTGGAATTCAAATTGGGCGGGTAGGGGGCGTGTATTATTATAACTAGGCGCGATCCCGCGGCGAACGTACTGCGCATGCGTCGACTGTCAGTGCGCATGCTCCAAATTCTGTCAGGGAACATCAATGACGTCAATCCCCATTCACGGACGTTTTACGCAAACAACGCGATTTTTTTTTAATTAGACGCGATGACGACAGCCATACTTAACATAGGATACTCCACTAGGGGGCTGGTTTTTCTTTACGCCACGTATCTCTTACGGAAACGTCGGAAAGTCACTGCTTCGGGCCCGATTACGATCGTGAAATGCCGATTCTCGCTGATTTGCATATTCTCGGCGTTAATCAGCGGGAACGCCCCGAGCCGCTCGTATAGGAACAATTACGCCGCTCGTATAGGAACTCCAACCCGGCGTTACAGAAAACAGAATTGTCGGCTCAAAGTGAGAGTTAGGCTGGAGTATCACTGATACTCCAGCCTAACTCTACCTGAACCTGGCCCTATGGGCCAGATTCATGAAAGGTTACGCTGGCGGATCGAGTGATCCGCCAGCGTAACAGTGGCTTTGAGCCGGCGTTTCTGTTTTCTGTAACCAGAAAACAAGAAACGCCGGGTTGAAGTTCCGATGCGATGAGCGTAACTGAGTTTCGCCATCGCATCGTTACTTCAACTTAAAAATGGCGCCGGGGGCGTTCCCGCCGATTTACGCTCAAAAAATATGTTAATGAGCGGAAATCGGCAATTCACGATCGAAATCCGGCGCGACGCAGTGACGTTACGACGTTTCCGGACGGGATACGCGGCGCATAGATATACCTACATGGGGCTGGAGTATCCTATGTTAGGTATAGGCGTCGTCATCGCGTCGGGAAAAAAAAAAAAAAACGTCGCTTGCGTAAAACGGTCATGAATGGGAATGTGACGTCATTGACGTTCATTCACAGATTTTGGAGCATGCGCACGGGGATGTTTTGACACTCGACGCATGCGCAGTACGTCGGCGGCGGGATCGCGCGTAGTTAGCATACTACACGCCCCGTACCCGCGACATTTGAATTCCGCCGGCTCATTTGCGATGCGCTGCCGCAACTTTAGGAGCAAGTGCTTCGTGAATGACAGCACTTGCTCCTAAAAATTCGGCAGCGCAACGCAAATCAGAAGCGTTACTCCAGAGCAAAGATGCTCTGGAATACGTGAATCTGGCCCTATGTCTACAATTTTCGAAATAAGCTTCCATTGCTAGTCTGCTCCCATGCTACCACTTCACACTTTTCATCACGCACTACATCTCTTTACTTCATAGCACTTCTTCAGTGATTCTTACCAATTTAAATCAGATTTGATGACTATTTTAAAGATTCATCCAAAACAAGACATCCTCTAAACCTGCTTTAATTTCATAAAAGTCAGCTTTATCTGCTCAACAGTTATATTGTGATATAAACTTTTAAGTAAAGCCAAAAAAAGATTCCATATACATTATTCTAATAATAATTTATAATAATTTCAGATTACAAAATAATGTATCTCTATTGACTTAGATATAAACTGTATTTAGTATCATAATAAAAACAGCTACATCATTTTTTTTTATGCTATCTTGATAATGGGCTTGGTGCTGGTAAAATCAAGAGATAATAATATTTTATAGTAGTAATTATATTTTTGTATAGTTAAAATAATTTAAATCTCTTATGCATTCGTTTTTTTTTTGTATTCTGAAGTAATATGAGTATCCACGTCTTTGGTAAATTTTCTTGGTAGATGTAGGAGGTGCACATATTACAGGCAATGAAAATAACTTGTGATAACATCTTTTTTTTTTATTCCTGGGAAAAAAAATAAAAGGAGTATTCAATTAAATAAATATGGGAGCTACAATTAATGATTTCCTTCTGAAAATATGAAATGTCAGACTGAGGCTAGCTTTAACGTATACTGTATGCAAATCTTTACCTTGAAAAACTTGGCAAAATTATAATTTTATGTGATGGACCAACACAAAGTGGCACATAACTGTGAAGTGGAAGCAAAATGATAAATGTCTTTCAAAATTTTTAACCAATATATATGTGAAAATTGTGGCATGCATTTATATTCAGCCCCAATTACAACTGCAAGTCTTTGTGGGTATGTCTCTACCAGCTTTGCACATCTAGAGTGACATTTTGCCCATTTTTCTTTGCAAAATAGGTGAAGCTCTGTCAGATTGGATAGAGAGCATCTGTGAACAGCAATTTTCAAGTCTTGACACAGATTCTCAATTGAATT
The DNA here is from genome assembly GCA_029574335.1 of Rana kukunoris. Classification (NCBI taxonomy): domain Eukaryota; kingdom Metazoa; phylum Chordata; class Amphibia; order Anura; family Ranidae; genus Rana; species Rana kukunoris. The sequence continues at coordinate 123,563,801 of CM056054.1, read as the reverse complement.
TATGTCTGGACTTTGACTGAGCCATTTTAGCACATGAATATGCTTTGATCTAAACCATTCCATTGTAGCTCTGGCTGTATGTTTAGGTTGGCTGTCCTGCTGGAAGGTGAACCTCCACCCCAGTCTCAGGTCTTTTGCAGACTCTAAGGCTGCATACACACAATGAGACATGTCCGCTCAAACGTCTCCGACGGACCGTTTGCAGCAGACATGTCTCATCGGATTTTGGTCAGATGGCGTGTACACACCATCGGACGAAAATCCCCTCTGGCTGAGGATGCGGTTACGTGGCAGTGACGTTGACGCCCCCACGTCACCACTCCAGGAAGTAAAATACTTCCACGCATGCGTCAAATCCATTCGACGCATGTGCGGACAGTTCTGTCCGCTGGTTAGTGTACTAACCAGCGGACATATCCGACGGACATGTCTCCGGCGGACAAATTTCAAAGCATGGCTGACTGCAGCGGCGCATGGGCAAAGGGGATTCTCGGCTGAAGGCCCGGCAGATGCCGAACCTTGCCAGAAAGTAGTTTCCCGCGCGCATGCACGGGAGTGACGACATCGCGGCTTCAGCCACTTACAGTGCTGGAGCAGCGATACCCGGAAGAAATGCAGAGGGAAAATGTCATCTCCCTCTGCGTGGATCGGCAGAGATACTGATGCCTCATTCTAAGGTAAGTATTTCATAATGAGCTAGTATGCTGTGCATACTAGCTCATTATGCCTTTTGCCTTACAGATGGCAAAAAATAATATATATTTTTTTGGACTATATAACCGCTTTAATACTGTGTGAGTCTCTATGTACTACCACAGCTGGTGACATGACGGAACCCAGGGTGCCGAAGGTAAGGGAGGATTTGCAGAGTCAAGGTAATCAGAGAGGTGCAGAGTCTATTAGCAGCCCTTACGGGGGTACCAATACTCATTGTGGGCAATTTATATACAAAATATAGCCTGTCTAAAATGTGATGATGGAAGTTACTCATGAGCCACTGAAGAATTCCATGGGTGAAGCCTATGAGGCACAGGTCCTTGCAGTGACATTCATGCTGCCTGTGTTTTTGGTTGAGATTATCTCCTGGTTCTGTACCGCAATTGAGGTGCATTAAATGCTGTTTTTTTCAATGTGCATATAAATGTACTATTGGGAAATCTGTTTTTTTTTACTGTCAGGAGTTTTCTTTTTCTTTTTTGAGCACTATGTAAAAACTTTTTTGGATCAATTAAACTGTCAGTTTCTACTTACCATATAAGGTGAAGATACAAAGAAGTGGCCACTGCCCCCACCTATAACTAGTATTTGCAGCAAGGAGCACTAAAAGGGCAATAAATGTCAAACAAAACCAAAGAAATTTCAAAGCTCAACTTACCAACCAGCCTGAGACCAACTAAATTGACCTGTCTAACAATATGCATTAAAAACAGGGGTTTAGTCTACACACATTTGAAATTACATGTGTAAGCTACAGGCCCTGTCAGTAGTCCATCTCTAACTTCTGTGAGTACCCTATAAAGTGAAGAGTCTGAGTCACATTGCTGGTTGTTTCATATGTTTCTTGACCTTCATAGAAATAGGTGCTTTGTACATTCTTTATCACATAAATAAAGATATTTTGACAAGAAATAGGTGCTATATTACATATAGTGAGCTGTTTTTTATAGGTTAAGTTTTGAAATGCACGGATAGATTTTTGGACACAAGTGGTGGTGATGCAAGAATAAAATGACTTTTATTAAAATTGGAACTGATTATACATGTCACTTGTTTTATATTTGAAAATGTTTTATTTTTTAATTTATCAGGGTCTTTTATTTATGACTACTGTGAGTGCTTTCTTTTTTTGGTATATATTTGGTGTTTATGTTACAGATTTGAAGCAGTAGATATGTTTTCACTTGTAATTCCTCTTGAAAGTACAGTGTGTAGGTTGTAAAGGTTTGTTTTTTATTTTCTAAATAGGTTCCTTAAAGCTAGTGCATTGTTGGTTGACTTACTCTTTCCATCGATTTCCCTTCTAAAAATTTTTTTTCGTTGTCTGAATTTCTCACTTCCTGTTTTTACTCAGTAAGCTTGCCCCATAATCCAAGCGGTGGTTAGTCAGCCAGAACAGCTTACTAAACAGCTTACTGAGGAAGAAACAGGAAGTGAGAAATTCAGACAAAGAAAACATTTAGAAGGGAAATCTAAGGAAAAGGTAAGTGAACCAACGATGCACTAGCTTGAAGGAACCTATTTAGAAAATAAAAAACAAACCTTTACAACCCCTTACATTTTTTTTTCTGATACTGATGAAGGGAAATTGCATACACATAATTCATCAAGCAAGTGTGGCGAGGTTTGAGGAAAAAGTTAAAAGAAGAACCTAATGTTTTTTTTACACTTGAGTGTATGTAAGAGTAAGAAGTACTTTATATATTGCAAAACGGTGTGTAAATACAGCAGACTCCATGTTATGGTCATACAAAACCCTATAGTAACAAATAAGACAAGTTGTAACATGCTGTTAATTTGACATTAATGAAGATTTTCATTCTGCACTGAATAATGATTGATCTATTTTGAGAAGGGCATGGTTTCTCTAAAAATGCATGCATTCCTTGGAACCTAAGAAGTTCAATCAAAAGTTGAATATTATTATCAACATTTGCCTAATGGATTCATTGCAAAGCTTATATTGTAATGTCACATTTGTTTGATATGGTTAAACCATTCTAAATATATTTAAACCACTTCAGCCCCAGAAGATTTTCCCCCTTAATGACCAGGCAATTTTTTGCACTGCGTCGCTTTAACTGAAAATGGCGCGGTCATGCGACACTGTACCCAGACAAAATTTACGTCCTATTTTTCCCACAAATAGAGCTTTCTTTTGGTGGTATTTGATCACCTCTGTGCTTTTTTTTTTGCGCTACAAACAAAAAAATACAGACAATTTTGAAAACAAAATTAAAATATTTTGTACTTTGTGCTATAATATATATACAAAAAAAATTAAGGTCGGGACCTTGTGCACGCTAGTCAAGTTCCTCCACCCGAAACTCGCTCCAGTAGAGATTTATTTTAAGTTGTCCTTGTTCACATTTATTGCACAAGAGACCCTGTCAACATGTAAAAAAGAAAGGTCTCTCTCATGCACTCTCTTTTCTTTTTTAGAACAATAATTAGATTTTCACACTATTTGGTTTATCACTATCTTTGCCATTTGAAAACATCGGACTTGTTTTTATATCAGAGCAAATTGGTCAAATGCTGGCAGATGTCTTACTTTGCAGAAATAAAGGGCATTGTTTCCTCAGAATTTATTAAATAACATTACTGTCTGCAACCTACACTTTCTCAGTCAGGGATTGTGGTTGGTAAATATAGTTCATCTTTACTTTAAACGTTTTACATTTTTGTACTATTGCAGTGAATAATTTGCCAGATTTAGGATCAATTTATGAGAGTGATTTACAATCAATTATATAAAATTACTGTATTTTTTGCATTTCTGCTATATTTAGATAACAAGTCTTAAACATAAAATGAGTAATTACATTTATACTGAAAGGAAGAAATGTTAAATTAATTTTATTAGAGAGACCCTGTCCCTATCATGTTTTCTTTTAGTTAACTCTCCTCTTGTGTTAGAACCGACCCGTTTTCACGTTTTGAATGTCTATAAGTATCACATAAATTTGTTTATTGCATCAAGATTTTTTTACTTTGTCAGGAACCTCTATTTAAACAATATAATAGAAAAATAATCCTTTTCACTAAATTATAAAATACTGTGGTGAAAATGAAGATGTTTATGGTGTTGGGGTCAATTCTGACCCAGTTATAATATAGGATTATAGGACACTAATAAGTGCCAAAACTGAAATCATAAACACTCTCTCTCTGCTTAGTAACACTGACAGCCAATCATCTCTCAACCCTGTGAGCTGTAGTTAGGGAGGGGCCTATCTCTTTGCCTGCTTGTCTGCTTCTCTAAACATAGAATCAATACATTTCAGAGTTGCTGACTTTATTTTACAATTTTTTAAATTTGAAAATGAGAGGTATGCTATCAAAAGAAAGGTCTAAGGGGTCACACCAAAAATATTAAAACCAATCCTTTCAAGGATAAAGAAGCCTAACAAGGTAACCAAGAGGTAAGAAACAAATTGGATGAAAAATAATTGTTCAGAGGGTATTTTATGGCTAATTTAAGACACGGGTCAAAACCGACCTGTTAACATCATGGATAGTAACAGAAAGCTAACATAAGAGGAGGGTTAAAATCATTTACATGCTATTTCTTGTTATGCATGTCTTGTACTTTTGCTGATCACATGGTTAACGCACCGCGTCATTGGTTCTTTACAGGGGTTGCACAGTGTTTTAGGAACATGGCACGATGGGGTTCGCTAAGCAGCGTGCCCCCGCGGGCGTGTGAGAGCCTCCGTTCTGGTAGCGACGTCATATGACCTCCACCTAGAATGAGAGCTGCGCCGCTTCTCCATCATTTCACGGTGGGCGGGCAGCCAGCGGTTAAGGTGCACATGCAAGGGCAACGCACATCACAAACAAACAAAAGATTTTTCTGCACACTCACCAGCCAGCCTGCAAAATAACAAAATCGACCTTATGTAACAATTTACATTATAAACAGAGAGTTTTGTTTGCACACATTGTGTAAGCTGCAGTGCCCACGTCAAGGCTCCTCCGTAAACTGCAGTCCTATCTCTATTATTTTCAGAGCCTCCTAAATAGGAACATATATTGCCGTGGATAGATTAAAGTATAACAGCCTTTGCATGTGTCAGATAGTAAGGTCCCGCCGGCATGCAGATATGAAGGCACAGCAAAGGAGCCCTTCAGATGGACACGGCAAGCCCCGCCGGTGTCCGTGATGTTACCGGATCTCCGACGGAACTCCCTGAAGGTCCAGAAGCCGGCGGAGAGGTGAGTACCATTCAGAAGAATTTTAATCGATCAAAAAGATTTTGATCGATCAAAAAAATTAGAGATTAATCGATTAATTAAAAGTTAATTTGCACAGCCCTAAAGAAAACCCCAAAAATTTGTGTCGGCTTCATTAAAGTACCGGTACCAGGAGTCTAGGTCTAGGTCACCTTGTTGGGGTTGCACCTCCCACCTAAGACTCCTAGGGACCATACCTTTCGTTATGTATTGTTGTAAAAAGGCAATGTCCCACTGTAAATGCAGTTCAGAGACCATGGTGTTCTTCAGTCTCAGGAACATGCCCCCTATTTCAGTGTCATTGCTTATGACAGAAAAACGCCATCCGTGTTAACGGTACGTTGGTCCCTATAATCAAAAATATCCATAATGGAATAGCCAAGAATAATATACTCAAGAAAAAGGTGGCTGCAGTGAAAATGATCTAAGCCAAGATAAAAAAAAGATTCCATATACATTATTCTAATAATAATTTATAATAATTTCAGATTACAAAATAATGTATCTCTATTGACTTAGATATAAACTGTATTTAGTATCATAATAAAAACAGCTACATCATTTTTTTGTTATGCTATCTTGATAATGGGCTTGGTGCTGGTAAAATCAAGAGATAATAATATTTTATAGTAGTAATTATATTTTTGTATAGTTAAAATAATTTAAATCTCTTATGCATTCGTTTTTTTTTTGTATTCTGAAGTAATATGAGTATCCACGTCTTTGGTAAATTTTCTTGGTAGATGTAGGAGGTGCACATATTACAGGCAATGAAAATAACTTGTGATAACATCTTTTTTTTTTATTCCTGGGAAAAAAAATAAAAGGAGTATTCAATTAAATAAATATGGGAGCTACAATTAATGATTTCCTTCTGAAAATATGAAATGTCAGACTGAGGCTAGCTTTAACGTATACTGTATGCAAATCTTTACCTTGAAAAACTTGGCAAAATTATAATTTTATGTGATGGACCAACACAAAGTGGCACATAACTGTGAAGTGGAAGCAAAATGATAAATGTCTTTCAAAATTTTTAACCAATATATATGTGAAAATTGTGGCATGCATTTATATTCAGCCCCAATTACAACTGCAAGTCTTTGTGGGTATGTCTCTACCAGCTTTGCACATCTAGAGTGACATTTTGCCCATTTTTCTTTGCAAAATAGGTGAAGCTCTGTCAGATTGGATAGAGAGCATCTGTGAACAGCAATTTTCAAGTCTTGACACAGATTCTCAATTGAATTTATGTCTGGACTTTGACTGAGCCATTTTAGCACATGAATATGCTTTGATCTAAACCATTCCATTGTAGCTCTGGCTGTATGTTTAGGTTGGCTGTCCTGCTGGAAGGTGAACCTCCACCCCAGTCTCAGGTCTTTTGCAGACTCTAAGGCTGCATACACACAATGAGACATGTCCGCTCAAACGTGTCCGACGGACCGTTTGCAGCAGACATGTCTCATCGGATTTTGGTCAGATGGCGTGTACACACCATCGGACGAAAATCCCCTCTGGCTGAGGATGCGGTTACGTGGCAGTGACGTTGACGCCCCCACGTCACCACTCCAGGAAGTAAAATACAGGACACTAATAAGTGCCAAAACTGAAATCATAAACACTCTCTCTCTGCTTAGTAACACTGACAGCCAATCATCTCTCAACCCTGTGAGCTGTAGTTAGGGAGGGGCCTATCTCTTTGCCTGCTTGTCTGCTTCTCTAAACATAGAATCAATACATTTCAGAGTTGCTGACTTTATTTTACAATTTTTTAAATTTGAAAATGAGAGGTATGCTATCAAAAGAAAGGTCTAAGGGGTCACACCAAAAATATTAAAACCAATCCTTTCAAGGATAAAGAAGCCTAACAAGGTAACCAAGAGGTAAGAAACAAATTGGATGAAAAATAATTGTTCAGAGGGTATTTTATGGCTAATTTAAGACACGGGTCAAAACCGACCTGTTAACATCATGGATAGTAACAGAAAGCTAACATAAGAGGAGGGTTAAAATCATTTACATGCTATTTCTTGTTATGCATGTCTTGTACTTTTGCTGATCACATGGTTAACGCACCGCGTCATTGGTTCTTTACAGGGGTTGCACAGTGTTTTAGGAACATGGCACGATGGGGTTCGCTAAGCAGCGTGCCCCCGCGGGCGTGTGAGAGCCTCCGTTCTGGTAGCGACGTCATATGACCTCCACCTAGAATGAGAGCTGCGCCGCTTCTCCATCATTTCACGGTGGGCGGGCAGCCAGCGGTTAAGGTGCACATGCAAGGGCAACGCACATCACAAACAAACAAAAGATTTTTCTGCACACTCACCAGCCAGCCTGCAAAATAACAAAATCGACCTTATGTAACAATTTACATTATAAACAGAGAGTTTTGTTTGCACACATTGTGTAAGCTGCAGTGCCCACGTCAAGGCTCCTCCGTAAACTGCAGTCCTATCTCTATTATTTTCAGAGCCTCCTAAATAGGAACATATATTGCCGTGGATAGATTAAAGTATAACAGCCTTTGCATGTGTCAGATAGTAAGGTCCCGCCGGCATGCAGATATGAAGGCACAGCAAAGGAGCCCTTCAGATGGACACGGCAAGCCCCGCCGGTGTCCGTGATGTTACCGGATCTCCGACGGAACTCCCTGAAGGTCCAGAAGCCGGCGGAGAGGTGAGTACCATTCAGAAGAATTTTAATCGATCAAAAAGATTTTGATCGATCAAAAAAATTAGAGATTAATCGATTAATTAAAAGTTAATTTGCACAGCCCTAAAGAAAACCCCAAAAATTTGTGTCGGCTTCATTAAAGTACCGGTACCAGGAGTCTAGGTCTAGGTCACCTTGTTGGGGTTGCACCTCCCACCTAAGACTCCTAGGGACCATACCTTTCGTTATGTATTGTTGTAAAAAGGCAATGTCCCACTGTAAATGCAGTTCAGAGACCATGGTGTTCTTCAGTCTCAGGAACATGCCCCCTATTTCAGTGTCATTGCTTATGACAGAAAAACGCCATCCGTGTTAACGGTACGTTGGTCCCTATAATCAAAAATATCCATAATGGAATAGCCAAGAATAATATACTCAAGAAAAAGGTGGCTGCAGTGAAAATGATCTAAGCCAAGATAAAAAAAAGATTCCATATACATTATTCTAATAATAATTTATAATAATTTCAGATTACAAAATAATGTATCTCTATTGACTTAGATATAAACTGTATTTAGTATCATAATAAAAACAGCTACATCATTTTTTTGTTATGCTATCTTGATAATGGGCTTGGTGCTGGTAAAATCAAGAGATAATAATATTTTATAGTAGTAATTATATTTTTGTATAGTTAAAATAATTTAAATCTCTTATGCATTCGTTTTTTTTTTGTATTCTGAAGTAATATGAGTATCCACGTCTTTGGTAAATTTTCTTGGTAGATGTAGGAGGTGCACATATTACAGGCAATGAAAATAACTTGTGATAACATCTTTTTTTTTTATTCCTGGGAAAAAAAATAAAAGGAGTATTCAATTAAATAAATATGGGAGCTACAATTAATGATTTCCTTCTGAAAATATGAAATGTCAGACTGAGGCTAGCTTTAACGTATACTGTATGCAAATCTTTACCTTGAAAAACTTGGCAAAATTATAATTTTATGTGATGGACCAACACAAAGTGGCACATAACTGTGAAGTGGAAGCAAAATGATAAATGTCTTTCAAAATTTTTAACCAATATATATGTGAAAATTGTGGCATGCATTTATATTCAGCCCCAATTACAACTGCAAGTCTTTGTGGGTATGTCTCTACCAGCTTTGCACATCTAGAGTGACATTTTGCCCATTTTTCTTTGCAAAATAGGTGAAGCTCTGTCAGATTGGATAGAGAGCATCTGTGAACAGCAATTTTCAAGTCTTGACACAGATTCTCAATTGAATTTATGTCTGGACTTTGACTGAGCCATTTTAGCACATGAATATGCTTTGATCTAAACCATTCCATTGTAGCTCTGGCTGTATGTTTAGGTTGGCTGTCCTGCTGGAAGGTGAACCTCCACCCCAGTCTCAGGTCTTTTGCAGACTCTAAGGCTGCATACACACAATGAGACATGTCCGCTCAAACGTGTCCGACGGACCGTTTGCAGCAGACATGTCTCATCGGATTTTGGTCAGATGGCGTGTACACACCATCGGACGAAAATCCCCTCTGGCTGAGGATGCGGTTACGTGGCAGTGACGTTGACGCCCCCACGTCACCACTCCAGGAAGTAAAATACAGGACACTAATAAGTGCCAAAACTGAAATCATAAACACTCTCTCTCTGCTTAGTAACACTGACAGCCAATCATCTCTCAACCCTGTGAGCTGTAGTTAGGGAGGGGCCTATCTCTTTGCCTGCTTGTCTGCTTCTCTAAACATAGAATCAATACATTTCAGAGTTGCTGACTTTATTTTACAATTTTTTAAATTTGAAAATGAGAGGTATGCTATCAAAAGAAAGGTCTAAGGGGTCACACCAAAAATATTAAAACCAATCCTTTCAAGGATAAAGAAGCCTAACAAGGTAACCAAGAGGTAAGAAACAAATTGGATGAAAAATAATTGTTCAGAGGGTATTTTATGGCTAATTTAAGACACGGGTCAAAACCGACCTGTTAACATCATGGATAGTAACAGAAAGCTAACATAAGAGGAGGGTTAAAATCATTTACATGCTATTTCTTGTTATGCATGTCTTGTACTTTTGCTGATCACATGGTTAACGCACCGCGTCATTGGTTCTTTACAGGGGTTGCACAGTGTTTTAGGAACATGGCACGATGGGGTTCGCTAAGCAGCGTGCCCCCGCGGGCGTGTGAGAGCCTCCGTTCTGGTAGCGACGTCATATGACCTCCACCTAGAATGAGAGCTGCGCCGCTTCTCCATCATTTCACGGTGGGCGGGCAGCCAGCGGTTAAGGTGCACATGCAAGGGCAACGCACATCACAAACAAACAAAAGATTTTTCTGCACACTCACCAGCCAGCCTGCAAAATAACAAAATCGACCTTATGTAACAATTTACATTATAAACAGAGAGTTTTGTTTGCACACATTGTGTAAGCTGCAGTGCCCACGTCAAGGCTCCTCCGTAAACTGCAGTCCTATCTCTATTATTTTCAGAGCCTCCTAAATAGGAACATATATTGCCGTGGATAGATTAAAGTATAACAGCCTTTGCATGTGTCAGATAGTAAGGTCCCGCCGGCATGCAGATATGAAGGCACAGCAAAGGAGCCCTTCAGATGGACACGGCAAGCCCCGCCGGTGTCCGTGATGTTACCGGATCTCCGACGGAACTCCCTGAAGGTCCAGAAGCCGGCGGAGAGGTGAGTACCATTCAGAAGAATTTTAATCGATCAAAAAGATTTTGATCGATCAAAAAAATTAGAGATTAATCGATTAATTAAAAGTTAATTTGCACAGCCCTAAAGAAAACCCCAAAAATTTGTGTCGGCTTCATTAAAGTACCGGTACCAGGAGTCTAGGTCTAGGTCACCTTGTTGGGGTTGCACCTCCCACCTAAGACTCCTAGGGACCATACCTTTCGTTATGTATTGTTGTAAAAAGGCAATGTCCCACTGTAAATGCAGTTCAGAGACCATGGTGTTCTTCAGTCTCAGGAACATGCCCCCTATTTCAGTGTCATTGCTTATGACAGAAAAACGCCATCCGTGTTAACGGTACGTTGGTCCCTATAATCAAAAATATCCATAATGGAATAGCCAAGAATAATATACTCAAGAAAAAGGTGGCTGCAGTGAAAATGATCTAAGCCAAGATAAAAAACAATATACAATATGGGCCAGATTCAGGTAGATGAGAGTATCTTTCCTCTGGAGTAACGCTTCTCATTTACGTTACTCTGAAGACCCTTTCAGCGCAATTCCTGTAATTCACATAGCAGTTGCGCGTAAACTTGCGCCAGAGTAACGATAATGCGCTGGCGTAACCCGACGCAAGTGGAAGTGGGTGTGATCATATGTAAATGATGGGCGGAGCCCGGCGCAGAGGCTTACGTTCAGCGCATCATCCACGGAGCATGCGCAGTGAGTGCGGCTCCACTCGCCCCCTTGTGCGCATGCTCACAACTTCCGTCGGCACCACTTCCTGGGAAACGTCAGCGCAATGCGTTCCGCTGGGCGCTTAAAAGCGCTGGCGGAAACGCCATTCCGGCGCAAAAGTAGTTCCGTTTCCCCCCACCCCAGGGAAGATACTTTTGCTCTGTAATGGCTGCTCCCGCTACCCCCAGAGAGAGGAGGAACCTCAATTTTAATACCCAGGAGGTCTCTGTCATTATCTCGGCTATGGAGACGGAGAATGAATTTCTCCATGGCAAAAAAAGCCGCAAGACCAGCCGGGAGAGGAAGCAGGGCATCCTGGAGTCCATTGCTGCCAGGGTCAATGTCCTGGGCTACTCCACCCGGACTGCTGGGGACATACAAAAGAAAATCAATGACCTGCGGCGCAAGGTGAGGGACAAGGTGGCCTCCATCAGGAGGTATGAGAGGGGCACAGGTGGTGGTCCCCCATGTCCTGTCACCCTGACCGCAGAGGAGGAGGTGGTTGCTCGGTGCCTGGAGAGGGAGCAGGTGGAGGGGGTCGCAGGCTATGACTCCGTGGAGGAAGGCACAAGGACAGGTAAGTGTTTTTTAATCCCCTATTTGATGTTTTGCATTTGGGGGGGGGGGGTACATGTGCCAAGTGTGTGGGACCACCAACATGTGTCTGCTTTGTGTCATCCACAGATGACGGAGCTGGGCCATCATCTGTCAGCCTGCATTCCACCCCATCCCCCCCACGCCATCGTGTGCCTGAGCCACTGGGTGGTGAAGAGGTTGTGGAGGAGGAGAGTGGCCACACCACACCTGCCGAGGTGGTTGTGGAAGATCCTGCTGTGGCAGAGCAGGACTTTTCTTTGGTGTTGTCTGTCTCCTCCCCTTCTCCTGGCCCGTCTGTCGTCCCCTCCCCCATCCTTGGAAGCCCCTCAAGGGCGACTCCTTCCACCCGAGGACCTCCATCTTCTGGCCCCAGGAAGGCGACCCAGAAGACCAGGGGGGTGTCTGATGGTGTCCAGGACCAGTTGGCAAGGGATCACGCCAGACAGACAGAACAAATGGGGGCCATAGCGGACCACTTGCAGAAAGTGTCGGACAGCCTGGGCTCCGTTGCCAACCTCAGCAACGCAGTGCAGGATGTGAGCTCTAATTGCGCTGCAGTGGTCACCACTTTGGGGGAGGTGCAGGGGGATATCCAGCACCTCACTGCAGCCGTCCAGGCCAACACTGCTGCCATCCATGGTAACAGTGCTGCCATCCGGGAGCAGGGGAGGCTGAGTCGGCGGGCCCAGCATTACCAGATGACCCGTCAGCTCCGGATGCAGGCCCAGACCAACAGTTATCTTGGACGGATAGCCAGGGCCTTGGAGGGCACGCAGGCCACACCTGCCAGGAGTGGCCCACCTGGGGATCAGCCACCTCCAGATGCCCCCCCACCCCCACCCACTCCATCCAGGCAGCTGCGGAGCCAGAGAGGGGCCCCCAGAAGAAGCCCCCGGCATCCCCGATGAGGCCTTTTTTTTGTGGCTGGTTTTATATTATTATTTTTCACATACTCAGGTCATGAGTTTATTTTTTTTTTTCTCAGGTTATGAGATTATTTTTCTTTTATTGATCAGGATATGATCTTTCTAATTTATTTTTGTACTGCACACGGTCAGGAGTGCAGGGGACAGTGTGAATGGTGTGTGAATGTGAGAGGGTGGCACTCCTGAAAGTAAGGGGTGTCACCCTCGGCCGTGGTGGTGAAGTGAACCCCACGGCTGAATGAATGATGTGTGAAAGGTGTGTGAATGGACAGTGACATCATTGGGGCCTTGACGCTGGCGTTACTGCTCCCAACTCCTACATGCTGGACTTGGGCTAATCCAATGGGATGTGCATGTGGTGTGTGTGATCTAGGGACATCAGTGGTGTACACGCGTGCATTGTCTGTGTAATTAATGTTTTGGTTTAGTGTCCAAAGATGCCTACGGCGAGGACCCTCCTGACTGCTCTTCCATCAGCAGACTGGGTGTCCTCTGGCAGGGGGGGGCTGTGTGGGTCGGGGGTCAGGTCATCACGTATGTCAATATGCAGGCCTTTTTTCATAGCAAAGTTATGTAGTATGCAACATGCACCGATGATCTGACACACAAAGGTAGGGGAATACAATAGGGCCCCCCCAGACTTATCCAGGCAGCGGAAACGGGACTTCAGGAGCCCAAATGTTTGCTCCACCACTGCACGGGTTTTGATGTGTGCTTCATTGTATTTTCTCTCTCCTCTGGTTTGGGGGTTCCGGAAAGGAGTCATTAGATGGGGTCCCAGTGCATATGCAGAGTCACCTGTAAGGGAAAAGACAGGAGAATGTTAGTCATGCATGTGCGATTTCTGTTGTGCATGACGGGAGGGGATAGTCATGCCTGACTCCCATGTCACTCACCAACCAGCCAGCTGTCCCCATACATGTTCTGGTTAAATTCTGCTGGGATGGGGCTCTGACGGTATATGAAACTGTCATGGCTGGACCCGGGGTGTTTGGCACGGACGTGCCATATGAGGCGTTGGGCATCGGCTATCACCTGTACGTTGATGGAATGCCAATGCTTCCGATTGCGGTATATGTGCTCTGTGGCACTGGGGGGCTGTAGGGCCACATGTGTGCAATCAATGGCCCCCACAGTGCGTGGGAATCTGGCAATGTTGTAGAAATCTGTCATTGCCTTCTGCCGCAGCTCCTCAGTGGTGGGTCTGATGAACTGGTTGGACATGCGTCTGAGGATTGCAGGGACAACCTGGTGCACACATCTGCTTATGGAGGATTGTGACATCCCAGCCACCACTCCACTTGTACGCTGGAATGATCCACTGGCAAGGAAATGAAGTGTTGCCAGTACCTTGACCAGTGGCTGCACTGCTTGTGATCGGTGTGTTGGGCTGGTGATGTCATCCTGCAGGGTTGTGGTTAGTTCAAGTATTGCATCAGGGCTGAATCTGAAGAGGCGATACACCTCCTCATCCCCCATGCCAAAGAGGCTCATACGTGTGCGGTATATCCTCTCACGTGCCCGCCTTCTTGGTTCCAGGGGACCCATCAGTAGTTCTAGGACCACGAGTGCCCCTGGCATGTTGGCACACAGAGGTGTTGTCCTTGCAAGTGGGGGTGCTCAGCTAGCTCCTATCGTCGGTAACGCTGCTGTAGCTGCTCTCCTGCTGACCTGTGACCGTCTGGAGTAAAGATAAAGCAGCCTTTTGTAGAAATAACTTTGCGCCGGACGGATCAGATACGCGCGGCGCATGTAGCCAGCGTATGGTGCTAATCCGTTCGTGAATTGTGAAATATCCCTCATTTGCATATTTGCAGGGGAAATCAATGGGCGCGACTGATGCGCCCAGCGAAAATAAGCGCTGACGATACTCTGGCGTCGGAACGTTCCGCCGGTCGCAAATGACCCGTTATTGGGCGCATCTAGTTTGGTGGGTACGGGCACATAGAAACGACGGCGCATCATCACAGTTACGCGGCGCATATCCAAATACTCCAGCGCAAGTGTTCGTGAATCTGGCCCTATGTATATAAATCACTGTGCTACCTACACATACATATAAATGGCAGCTAACACTGCAGAATTAGATCAATTCTGCAGAGAACATACAAGAAAAAACAAAAAAGTGTAGCGCTAAATATATGTTAAAAGAAGACTGTAGTAAACAGATCTAAAACTCATACATGAAAAGACACCATAAGTGCTCAAATGTCCATAAGTAAATCAAATGAATATAATTAAATAGAAATAGAAAAAATGTCCCATAGGAGATTCCAAATCAATTAATCCAACAAAATGTGACTTGATGTTGAGAAAGAAGTGAAATACGATTTGATAGCGTTGTATATGACCACGCCAATTTTAGCCAGGGATAACACCCTTTGATAAAGTTGCATGTGAGTGACGAAACACATCAGCGATGGGGCTTGTGACGCATCATTTGTAGGAAGTACACAATCACCCATAAGGGCAGCAGGGCTGAGTATTTGCAGATGATTTTGTGACCCCAGGGATGGATATTTATATTTTCAGGTTCATTGTTTGTATGCACCAGGGATAGAGCATTCCTAAATGTGATTGGAATAGTTGCTTGTGTTTTAAATACATTTTATTTTACAGTATTACACTATGCCAGTTCCTTTTTTACCCTTATGTTGCCAGGTGAGAGCATAGTCCATGTGGAGTTAAGTCAATTATTGGTTCCCATTCACCGTTGGATTGTGTGTGGACAGCATTTTTTTCACAGAAGATATCACTGGATTAATGGACTTTGTCTGACATTTATATGTGTTATAATTTTTGTAACCACTAGAGGTCACTGGTTGTACATACCAATGTTATTGTGATATATGTGTTGTAATTTTTATACCCACTAGATGTCACTGGTTGCACATACCACTTTCGTTGTGATATATTTAATATATTTTTGGTGTCATATGCAATGCTCCCACTAGGGGTCACCACTTCAATTTTTATTTTTTATTTTGTATCTACACCACATAGGGCCAGATTCAGGTAGGAGAGTGGCTCTTTATTCTGGAGTAACGTTTGTCATTTACGTTACTCTGCCGAAACTTCAAATTGGGCGGGTAGGGGGCGTGATCCCGCGTCGAACGTACTGCGCATGCGTCGACTGTCAGTGCGCATGCTCCAAATTCTGTCAGTAAACGTCAATGACGTCAATCCCCATTCACGGACGTTTTACGCAAACGACGTTAAACATTTTCAATTTCGACGCGATCACGACGGCCATACTTAACATAGAATACTCCACCTAGGGGGCATGTTTTTCTTTACGCCGCGTATCGCTTACGGAAACGTCGGAAAGTCACTGCGTCGGGCCCGAGTATGATCGTGAATTGCCGTTTCTCGCTGATTTACATATTCTCGGCGTAAATCAGCAGGAACGCCCCGAGCGTCCATTTTAAAATTGCAGTTCCGATACGACGGCGAAATACAATTACGCCGCTCGTATAGGAACTCAATCTCGGCGTATCTTGTTTTCTGCTTACAGAAAACAGATAAGCCAGCTCAAAGTGTGAGTTATGCTGGCGAATCACTGATACTCCAGCGTAACTCTACCTGAATCTGGCCCATAGTATTTTTTGGAAAACACAAAATTACATAGTTTTCTTTTTACTCTGGTCTGCTAAAAACAGTTGGTGTTAAGCAGCAACCTTTTGGATTTAATATATAGCACTTACTGTATATTAGTAGCGCAGTACTATACGCCTCTTAGGTTATATAAAATGGGGAGGAGAGAAACTCCTAACTGTCATAAATGTCGTACGATGGAAGGATCCTTTTTACATATGGTTTGGGAATGCAGTTGGGTTCATCCCCTATGGTCTCAGGTCACTTACTCCATTGCAAACACTTTGAACTTCCAAATATATGTAGTCCTATGATGGGACTTTTGGGAATAATTAAAGACGAGCTTATGGACAATAATATGAGAACCCTGTTACGACCTTACATTATCATCCTTGAAAGCCCTAGTCAATGCCAATGTCACACTATACAAATGACTTATGATGCTAGGGGATGTCCAATTTTTTTTAAATAAAATTTGGGCCCAATGGGTAGATTCTATGGATACAGTGACAGATAGCCAAATGGGGGGCTGCATGCTAACTATTAAGTATATGTATTTAGAAGACCAAATCCAACTGTAGTATAAAATAAGAAGACAGGTAAATAGCACACTCCACAATGGTTCTGAGGTAATTGGCCTCTCGTGTTTTTATTTTTTTTATTTTTTTTATTGTGCGTTTGTTCTCTTTTTTTTCTAAACTATATGTACTTATAGGACTATCGATGTAAGATACATGGACGGATTGTCCTGTGCTGGAAAAGCAATGTTTATACTGGATTTTTTTTTTGTATAACAATATCTGTCATTTGCTCCTCTCTTGTTTTTGTACATGTGGCAATAAAAACTCTGTTAAAAAAATGTTCTTCTAGCAGCAGATGGGAAGTCTTACTATTGTTGGAACACAGCGCTGTATACTGTATGTAGTTGATAATACCTACAGTTTATATAGAACTGTCAGTAGGTGTATTTCTTACTGAAAGAAATAGTTTGGTCAGCTTGGCCCAAACAAACTACTTAAAGTAAAATCTAGAGTTCTGCTTTAAAGCAATTATTTTCTCTATTTCAAAATATTTAGAGTATAGGTCCAACCTATGAGCATGCACCACAAGATGCTCGAATTCACCTTTATTAACCAAAATGGCATTTATTTTCTCTCTGATTTAGTTTCCCTTTGACATTATGGCTAAACATTGTCATTCTATCATCTAATCATCCTCAGTGGCCAGTAAGGACATTTCTAATGGATGGGGGAAGCAGTTGTGGAGCTTAGCTATTAATTCAATTTAGTTTTAGGTTTAGTGATCATTTGAAATATTGTATAAATCACTGGAAAAAACACATCAGAACAAAATTGTCATATCTCTACAAAGGGTCTGTTTGAATGAGCTTCCTTCAATTTATAAAGAAACTACATTACATTATTAATAATTTGATACACTTGTCCAATTTTAGTAATACGTTTGAAAGCATATAAACAGAGCATTTATTGTGTAACTAGTGTTCCGTTTATGAATTGCTGAACCAATAGACTGTTTCTATACAACATTTCTATATTTTGTAGTACATTAGGCTTCAACTGCTTTTAATGGACCAATCTATAATAGTTTACAGCAAACTCTAAGTAGTTTATGATTACTTGGAGCTGCTGTTCAAACATACAAGTAGATATATACATATATGTATATTTCAGCCAGCAACATTCAAATAAGCCATAACTAGGGATGGACAACATGTACCTGGGTTCAGTTTGAGGCAGGTTTGGGGAAAAATGTGAGTGCAAAGTCCAAATCACATGAACGTCAATAGAAGCTGAAAAAACAGTAATGCAAATTTTGTAGACTAATAGGCAAGGGATTGTGAAATGATATGGGGTGCTGGGCTCTGCTCTGGGGATTTTTATTTTAAATTCCATTTGTCAGTAACAGCGACTTTTAATTTGATTAAAGTACAGCATTAAAAATGAAAAATTCCTTTAAATAATGTACCTGGTGGATGCCCTTAACTTACAGTACCTGTGAAGTGGTCACATTTGTACAATGCATACAACCTACTACAGCAAATTGATATTTACAAAAAAAAAAATGCCATTACAATTTTCAGTATATTTCAGCTCCTATTCACTTCTTGTAAGTAAACCATGGAGTCTCTTCACCTATAACAACCTCTTATTTATCCTAGATGAAACATTGCTGTTCGCTGTAATGATGTGATCAATGAATCACTGAATAAAGCTTTGGGCCCATTTACTGGCTGGAAATATTTACAGTTCCAGCCAGCAGTCGCTTCAGCACCCACTTATACATACAGCCATTTCTACAGGATGTGTCCTTTGGTACCAGCAAAATAAAAGGCATGGGGCTCCCCCATATTCTTAATGAAAGTCCTTTATTGATGTCAACAAGGACCCCACGCAAACAAAACAAAAATAAAACATGCCCTTATGTGACCATGCAAGCTTGCTGACCAGGAAAGGGGGATATGCGAATGAGACCCCTCCTTGCCCCTCCTAAATGTTACCAGAAAATAGCATTTTCAATGCCTGTGGCTAAAAGAGAGTATTTGATCAAATATGGACATGAGCTGAATAGACAGGGTGGGGATGAATTATGGTTGTTAGGATGCCAGGCCAACTCTAATTTCATTTGGTTGTTTGCCAAACCTCATAACTAGGGGCAAGGTTCAGATTTGCCAGTTCCAAGGCAAGTCTTTTGGGTTTCAAGATTTGGGGTCCTGGCATATTTACGCACAGATTTGTCTAGCAGAATTTTTTTAATCATAATGTACACCACTTGCCTCTGAACTATGGTCAATAGGCTTAGAAAGACCAAAGAGAGGGCTTTTGGTTAAGGCAGACTCCTAATCATTAAAAACAGGGGACCGGTCCATCATAGGGGGAGATTTACTAAAACCGGTGCACACAGAATCTGGTGTAGCTGTGCATAGTAACCAATCAGCATCAAAGCTTTATTGACAAAGTGCACATTCTATTTGCCTTTAGTAAATCAACCACATTGTATCACTCATATTCAGCACAACCCCTCAATCTCGATTGATGAAAAAAGTTAGACATATGCCAGTTAGGTCTATTATCCCTAATAAAACAGTTACACTACTGTGCAATTTCACCCTGCAGTATCCTCTGTGGTATTTTTTTTATTTTGTGAAAAACCAGCCTATGCTTGTTGGCTTTAGTAAATGTGGGCCTAGCCTTGCTATTAAAAAAATGTACCTGCTGCTGGCCAATTTTACAATCCCAAATAGTTTGCTGTTTCTTAATTCCTTTAGAAAACCAAAATCCTTTACTGTTTGTCTCTAGTACATTTTGGCAAAGACATTGACCTAATATGGCAATGTATATGGTCATATTAGGTAAGTGATGTCATGAGCATCCCGCCCCTTTGTGTACATGCAGCTGTGTGGTGGGAAATGCCTTTGCTACAGCTGATTGGGCGGCATTTACAGCTTCCTTCCAGGTTCGGCTGAACATTGGTTCAACTCATTCTTAGTCAGAAATCCAAAAACGTTATCAGCATTGCAATGATTCCTATCCTACCCCTGCACATCAAAAATAAAAAAAGGTTAGGCAAAGTTGTCAATTGTACACATTTTAGGGTTAATTTACTATATATGAAGAAGAGAACGTTCACTGACTAAATAAACGGAATCCAAGTTTACCTTGAATATTCCATCATGTGCAAATAAAATTTAAATAGCAAGAAAATTGTTGCTTTCATATGATTGGATTATTAGGTAAACACAGATTTACTTTATTTACCAAGCATTGGACATTTACTTTGCAGAGTAAATATCATGTACCCATTTAGTCAAACCCATAGGGCCAGATTCAGGTAGATGAGAGTATCTTTCCTCTGGAGTAACGCTTCTCATTTACGTTACTCTGAAGACCCTTTCAGCGCAATTCCTGTAATTCACATAGCAGTTGCGCGTAAACTTGCGCCAGAGTAACGATAATGCGCTGGCGTAACCCGACGCAAGTGGAAGTGGGTGTGATCATATGTAAATGATGGGCGGAGCCCGGCGCAGAGGCTTACGTTCAGCGCATCATCCACGGAGCATGCGCAGTGAGTGCGGCTCCACTCGCCCCCTTGTGCGCATGCTCACAACTTCCGTCGGCACCACTTCCTGGGAAACGTCAGCGCAATGCGTTCCGCTGGGCGCTTAAAAGCGCTGGCGGAAACGCCATTCCGGCGCAAAAGTAGTTCCGTTTCCCCCCACCCCAGGGAAGATACTTTTGCTCTGTAATGGCTGCTCCCGCTACCCCCAGAGAGAGGAGGAACCTCAATTTTAATACCCAGGAGGTCTCTGTCATTATCTCGGCTATGGAGACGGAGAATGAATTTCTCCATGGCAAAAAAAGCCGCAAGACCAGCCGGGAGAGGAAGCAGGGCATCCTGGAGTCCATTGCTGCCAGGGTCAATGTCCTGGGCTACTCCACCCGGACTGCTGGGGACATACAAAAGAAAATCAATGACCTGCGGCGCAAGGTGAGGGACAAGGTGGCCTCCATCAGGAGGTATGAGAGGGGCACAGGTGGTGGTCCCCCATGTCCTGTCACCCTGACCGCAGAGGAGGAGGTGGTTGCTCGGTGCCTGGAGAGGGAGCAGGTGGAGGGGGTCGCAGGCTATGACTCCGTGGAGGAAGGCACAAGGACAGGTAAGTGTTTTTTAATCCCCTATTTGATGTTTTGCATTTGGGGGGGGGGGGTACATGTGCCAAGTGTGTGGGACCACCAACATGTGTCTGCTTTGTGTCATCCACAGATGACGGAGCTGGGCCATCATCTGTCAGCCTGCATTCCACCCCATCCCCCCCACGCCATCGTGTGCCTGAGCCACTGGGTGGTGAAGAGGTTGTGGAGGAGGAGAGTGGCCACACCACACCTGCCGAGGTGGTTGTGGAAGATCCTGCTGTGGCAGAGCAGGACTTTTCTTTGGTGTTGTCTGTCTCCTCCCCTTCTCCTGGCCCGTCTGTCGTCCCCTCCCCCATCCTTGGAAGCCCCTCAAGGGCGACTCCTTCCACCCGAGGACCTCCATCTTCTGGCCCCAGGAAGGCGACCCAGAAGACCAGGGGGGTGTCTGATGGTGTCCAGGACCAGTTGGCAAGGGATCACGCCAGACAGACAGAACAAATGGGGGCCATAGCGGACCACTTGCAGAAAGTGTCGGACAGCCTGGGCTCCGTTGCCAACCTCAGCAACGCAGTGCAGGATGTGAGCTCTAATTGCGCTGCAGTGGTCACCACTTTGGGGGAGGTGCAGGGGGATATCCAGCACCTCACTGCAGCCGTCCAGGCCAACACTGCTGCCATCCATGGTAACAGTGCTGCCATCCGGGAGCAGGGGAGGCTGAGTCGGCGGGCCCAGCATTACCAGATGACCCGTCAGCTCCGGATGCAGGCCCAGACCAACAGTTATCTTGGACGGATAGCCAGGGCCTTGGAGGGCACGCAGGCCACACCTGCCAGGAGTGGCCCACCTGGGGATCAGCCACCTCCAGATGCCCCCCCACCCCCACCCACTCCATCCAGGCAGCTGCGGAGCCAGAGAGGGGCCCCCAGAAGAAGCCCCCGGCATCCCCGATGAGGCCTTTTTTTTGTGGCTGGTTTTATATTATTATTTTTCACATACTCAGGTCATGAGTTTATTTTTTTTTTTTCTCAGGTTATGAGATTATTTTTCTTTTATTGATCAGGATATGATCTTTCTAATTTATTTTTGTACTGCACACGGTCAGGAGTGCAGGGGACAGTGTGAATGGTGTGTGAATGTGAGAGGGTGGCACTCCTGAAAGTAAGGGGTGTCACCCTCGGCCGTGGTGGTGAAGTGAACCCCACGGCTGAATGAATGATGTGTGAAAGGTGTGTGAATGGACAGTGACATCATTGGGGCCTTGACGCTGGCGTTACTGCTCCCAACTCCTACATGCTGGACTTGGGCTAATCCAATGGGATGTGCATGTGGTGTGTGTGATCTAGGGACATCAGTGGTGTACACGCGTGCATTGTCTGTGTAATTAATGTTTTGGTTTAGTGTCCAAAGATGCCTACGGCGAGGACCCTCCTGACTGCTCTTCCATCAGCAGACTGGGTGTCCTCTGGCAGGGGGGGGCTGTGTGGGTCGGGGGTCAGGTCATCACGTATGTCAATATGCAGGCCTTTTTTCATAGCAAAGTTATGTAGTATGCAACATGCACCGATGATCTGACACACAAAGGTAGGGGAATACAATAGGGCCCCCCCAGACTTATCCAGGCAGCGGAAACGGGACTTCAGGAGCCCAAATGTTTGCTCCACCACTGCACGGGTTTTGATGTGTGCTTCATTGTATTTTCTCTCTCCTCTGGTTTGGGGGTTCCGGAAAGGAGTCATTAGATGGGGTCCCAGTGCATATGCAGAGTCACCTGTAAGGGAAAAGACAGGAGAATGTTAGTCATGCATGTGCGATTTCTGTTGTGCATGACGGGAGGGGATAGTCATGCCTGACTCCCATGTCACTCACCAACCAGCCAGCTGTCCCCATACATGTTCTGGTTAAATTCTGCTGGGATGGGGCTCTGACGGTATATGAAACTGTCATGGCTGGACCCGGGGTGTTTGGCACGGACGTGCCATATGAGGCGTTGGGCATCGGCTATCACCTGTACGTTGATGGAATGCCAATGCTTCCGATTGCGGTATATGTGCTCTGTGGCACTGGGGGGCTGTAGGGCCACATGTGTGCAATCAATGGCCCCCACAGTGCGTGGGAATCTGGCAATGTTGTAGAAATCTGTCATTGCCTTCTGCCGCAGCTCCTCAGTGGTGGGTCTGATGAACTGGTTGGACATGCGTCTGAGGATTGCAGGGACAACCTGGTGCACACATCTGCTTATGGAGGATTGTGACATCCCAGCCACCACTCCACTTGTACGCTGGAATGATCCACTGGCAAGGAAATGAAGTGTTGCCAGTACCTTGACCAGTGGCTGCACTGCTTGTGATCGGTGTGTTGGGCTGGTGATGTCATCCTGCAGGGTTGTGGTTAGTTCAAGTATTGCATCAGGGCTGAATCTGAAGAGGCGATACACCTCCTCATCCCCCATGCCAAAGAGGCTCATACGTGTGCGGTATATCCTCTCACGTGCCCGCCTTCTTGGTTCCAGGGGACCCATCAGTAGTTCTAGGACCACGAGTGCCCCTGGCATGTTGGCACACAGAGGTGTTGTCCTTGCAAGTGGGGGTGCTCAGCTAGCTCCTATCGTCGGTAACGCTGCTGTAGCTGCTCTCCTGCTGACCTGTGACCGTCTGGAGTAAAGATAAAGCAGCCTTTTGTAGAAATAACTTTGCGCCGGACGGATCAGATACGCGCGGCGCATGTAGCCAGCGTATGGTGCTAATCCGTTCGTGAATTGTGAAATATCCCTCATTTGCATATTTGCAGGGGAAATCAATGGGCGCGACTGATGCGCCCAGCGAAAATAAGCGCTGACGATACTCTGGCGTCGGAACGTTCCGCCGGTCGCAAATGACCCGTTATTGGGCGCATCTAGTTTGGTGGGTACGGGCACATAGAAACGACGGCGCATCATCACAGTTACGCGGCGCATATCCAAATACTCCAGCGCAAGTGTTCGTGAATCTGGCCCATAGTCTTGCTGTTTATTTTGGAGCAGTGAAAAGTAAGATTTGTGTGAATGCATTAATTTGAGAAGAATGTTTTGTTTCAGTATAGCATTTTGATTTGCGAGAATGCCTAATATTTTTTTTTTTTTTTGTGTAATGCTAATATGCATCTGTTGTGTTTGTACCTGTGAAATATGTCTGTTAATAAAGAAAAATTCCCTCACCAAATTTAAATGCAAGCAGTATACTGTCTGACCTTTTCAATCTTTGGGAAAAATCACAGTGACAGTGTTAACGTGTGAACCCTAATCTGATACCTGAATAAATTAATTATCTGCTGACAATTAAACCTTACAAAATAGCATACTAAAATTAATTAGAATCCATTTATTTGTCGCTGAATTACCCTCATAATAGCCTTCATAAAAGCAGTTGATTACTTCATCCTGAAATAGTATTTCAGTATTTGAACAGACTATGATTATTTGAATAGAAACCATACTGTTTTTGAGTGAAATTTTTTTGGCAGTTTGTAAAGTTTTTTACACTGCTGTGTTTCAACTCTGGTTTCTGCTATTTGTATTCATAGGTGTGCACAGCCTATTGCATTAGGGTGTGCACCCCAAAACTCAAACACATCTGCGTGTGTATATATACTAATAGCATCAGTAGAGCAATAGACGGTGTCAGTAGGGCAGAGATTGGTCAGTAGGGCAAGTGGACAGTGTGAGTATTTTTATTTTTTTATATTTTTTTAAAATAATTTAGGGGGGCATGGTGAAATATCAAGGGCTAAACAGGGGGAATCTGCACCACACAGGGTGATTAGGGTGTGATTAGGGTGTGCTTATCTGCACCCATATAGATTGAAAGCAAGAAATCCGCGCTTAGGACTTGTGGTCTAGCTGCTGCCTCCCTGAGGATCTCCAAGGAGACCAGAGAAATAGAAAATATTGGTAGGGTGAGTGGCGCTGCTATGTGGGTCACTGGTGTGTGACTAGTGAGTGATTAATGTGATTGATGTGCATTACCCAATTATCAATTGAGACGCAACATAATTATTGCATACTAGAACTGCCTGCATTTATTTCATTGTCATAGTAATTTCTTTATCCATTTATTGATTGCAATTTAAATTTACTTAGCCTCCGCAGTGGGGTGCTAACCCACCTGGGGTGACTCACTACTGAATCAAGAGTTTGAATACCTAAAGTTCTGGCTCTCTAAGAGGAGTGGGGATATATCAACACTTCTACAGTTGCATGTAGCCTATAGAGTGAATTCCTCACAGTTTGCCTGCACAGTATCCTGACGATACTTTTTAGTTTGGGCAATTGGATCATTATTTGCTCACATTTTTGCTAGCTCACATCTGACACTAGCTAGAGGTTTTGTTTGGTTTTTTGTTTTCTGTTTTTTGTTTTGGTTTTGTGTTTACACACCCTTGTGTTTGCTTTGGTCACTTATTTGGATTGATGCCATAGGATATACTAATTAACCCTTTCTTGATGGACAAGGGTCTTAACAGCATTCACTGATCACACACCTGGAGCTAATTAACAAGTAGAACCGCTCTTCTTAGCCTGGGTTCACTTCAGTGCACAGGGTCTTAGCCCTAATTTGTATGCAGCACTAATATACAGATTTGATTTTGGTCACCATCACTATTCCCAGTGGACACCATCAGATGGTGGAGGTCCACTAAGATTTCACATATCTGGTTAATAGCAATACATCCTCTATCATTATTGTGGTAACCATTCGTACTCTCACATCACGTGGGTTCAGGGAATCCTCACACATGGACTAATCCCTGTTTATAAGTTACCCAACATTTGCTTATTTATCCACAATTTTTTATCACATCAATCACATTAATCATCACTCACTAGTCACACACCAGTGACCCACATAGCAGCATCTGCACCCCTATGTTTGTATTAAATATTGTTTACAAATAAACAGCTGCTTTCAATTTGATATCTGTGTGGGTGCATGTCCCTGAACTCACACTGTCGGGGACATGCACTCGCAATCACACAAATGTCAAATTTGGAAATAATGTGTGTAAAAATTAGGTCTTGGGGCTTATTGTGGCCCTGTGGCCCGTACAACATGAATGAGCAGTATGTTTATGCTGCTGTAGCCACCTGGAGCTGCATGCAAGCAGTTTGTGTTACTCTATAGAGATGCAGGGGATTTATGAACACTGAAACATGTTCTAATTCAACAGGTGCACATCCCCCAGTGGAGATAGTGTGCATTCACCACTGCTTATCTGCATTCCAAATTAGGACCTGTAGCTGCTGTATCACCATGTTACCACAGTAACCTATAAAAAACAATTTTTTTTTTGTATAATGTAACTTTTTTCATCTTCATTTTTTCAGACCTCTTGGGGATTTTGGTGAAATATCAGGGACCTCAGACACTTTTGGGACAGAGAAATGCAAATTCCTCAGGTTTCCTTATCTGCACGTTCTCTTAAATAATCAGGAAGGCCTCTGTACAGAGGCCTCCTGCTCAATCGCCCAGTTTACTATGCTTTAATGATGAGTGAACACAGGAGTGATCACTCGTGTTCAGTCAGGAAAGGAAGGGGTTGGTGAGCATTTTTACTGACATACCACACTCCATCCTAAAAACCAACTCCCATGTACCCAAAGCTGCTTGCAGGTGACGGGGGGGGGGGGGGGGGGGGTGATGAGGAGCCAGAAGTGGCATTGGTAGGCCACTAAGGGATCAAAGTGGCTGGAGGAAAGCCAGAAAGGGGATTGAAGACACAGTGAGGTGGAGGTTAAAAGAGGGGTAATCAGTCTACAGCAGCATAGGCTGCAAGAACACAACAGGAAAGTAGTGCAGTTTGGGGGTGGTAGCAGTGTGGGGGCGTGTCACATTTTTAATGAATAGCAGTGATTAGCAGTTTGCCAGCTGCGGATCACAGATAACAGAAAATTGTTATCAATACTTACTGTAATTTTCCTTTCCTGGCCTGTCCTCACGTCAGCACACAATGGGTTAATCTCTTCCTCCGGTCCTCTACTACCACCTTCCTATTATCTGATAAATAGGGGGCCCCTCCTCCCTTGCCCTTGTTCCACTTACTGGCGGATAACAGGCTTATCGGGAGGGAAAGAGCTGTGCTGACGTGAGGACACGCCAGGAAGGAAAATTACAGTAAGTATTGATAACAATTTTCCGTTTTCCTGGCCAGCCTCACGTTAGCACACAATGGGATCTAATTTAGCTCATATAGGGTGGGAAAAATATATATAAGACTCGAACAACAACTGAAAATGCTGCTTTAGTGAATATTTTATTTTGCTTGAAAGGGTGCCGAAACCACGGTGTTCCCAAAATTCGATGCATTAGCTGTTGTAACGTCTAAACTATAATGTTTCGCAAAGGTAGGCTAGCAGTCCTGCATATGTCTTCAATTGGTATCTTAGCAGACGCTGCCCACGAGGCTGCCACCCCTATGGTAAAATGAGCTCTAATCGCCTGTGGAGGTGTCAGCCCCTGTTTCTCATAAGTAAGCCTTATCAATTTGGTGATCCAGGTAGATATGATTCTTGCTGAGCCGGCTTGTCCTCTTTTTGGACCAGATGGTAAAATGAAGAGGGAATCCGTTTTGCGTACCTGTAAAGAGCGTTGTAGATAAATTGAAAACAGATTGATCATGTCTAACGGTCTGAGGTCTAGCTCTTCTTCTTGCCTTGGCGGTTGTGTAAAGCTAGGTAGGACCGCCTCCCAATTTCCATGAAACACCATCCCACTGGCTCAGAAAAGTCGCCTGGAAAGCCCTTGTATGGAACCTTGCCCAGGGAATGCCCGGGATCACTGCGGTAAACATCCCCAGCAGAGTCATACAATCCCTTGCTGACAGCGATGGTGACTTCATCACGCTGTCTATGCAGGCTACCAATTCTGCTCTCTTGCATTCAGGCAGCAAGACAAGTCCTTTGCTTGTGTTAAAGATCAGCCCTAGATATTCCATCTCCTGGGAGGGGATTAACTGCCTGTTGATGATCCAGCCACATTTTGATAGGGTCTCTAGAACTACCCCGCGTTGTGATGCTAGCTCTTCGCTCGCACGCGCTACTACTAGAATGTCGTCTAGGTAGTGGAAGATTTTTTGCCTTTCAGGCGAATGACGGTGATGACAGCTAGCAAGATCTTGGAGAATACTCGAGGTGCTGTGCTGATCCCAAAAGGTAGACATCTGAACTGGAAGTGATCTTCCCCTACCATAAATCTTAGGTATTTCTGGTGGTTCTCGTTGATTGGGACATGCAGATATGCGTCTGCTAAATTGACTGATATCAACCAGTCTCCTGGTTGCAAAACTGAAATGATCGTAAATATCGATTCCATTTTGAAAGTTTTGGGAATTATGTAGCAATTTAGAATTCTTAGGTCCAGAACTGGTCTGAGATCCCCTAATGCTTTGGAAACCAAAAAGATAGGAGAGTATACCCTTTTTCTTCGTTGTTTTAGGGGTACTGGCGATATTGCATTTTTTAGCTGTAAGCCGGTTAAATATTCTTGTAAGCAGTTCCGTTTCTTCTGATCTGTCGGCCATTCTGTGTGGACCACGGTATTGGGTAGTTCCTCCTGAAATGATATTTTGTAACCGTGTTTGATTGTCTTGTGGACCCATTGGTCCTTGACTGCCTCCGCCCACAACCTCCAAAAGGACACTAACCTGGCGCCCACCTGGGGAGGATGGGCGGCTAACCCGTCAAAAAAACGTTTTGAGCTCCTACCATAGGGTCTTGTATATTCCCATCCCGGTCTATATGATCTGGCGTCATAAGCCCTCCTGTAGTCTGATTGGGCTGACCAGGTTGTCTGCTGTCTCCTCTTGGGCCTTTGTGGTATTAGGCTTGACTAATAGCTTCTTCTAGGGTATTGCCAAAAAGCATTTTGCCATTAAACAGAATGTTGCAGACACCCAGTTTCGAAGTAATGTCTGCTACCCAGTGACGTAACCAAAGGGCCCTCTTAGCTGTTACTGCAAACGCCATTATCTTTGCGAGTAGCTTCACTATATCCATAGAAGCTTCTGCTAGAAAATCAGCCGAGAGATCGAATTCCTCCATTGTCTGTATGACTGTTTCTGTCTCCATGCCAGCTCCTAGGGCTATCTGCACCTTTGTGGTCCAAACCTTCAGCGCTCTGGAGACTGAGATTAAGGCTATAGCAGGGCGGCATGCCGCACCAGCGGAAGAGTAAATCTTTTTTAGGTCTATGTCCGCGCGTCTGTCCATCGGGTTTTTGAAGGTCATAGAGTCTTGTAACGGCAAAGCAACCTGTCTGGCCAGGCGCTGCAAGACCGCGTCTATGCCAAGCAGGGAGTCCCAGAGAGCAGCTTCTGGGAGCTTAAAAGGGTACAGCCTTGAAAAATGATTCTGTACATTTGCCCTCCTTTCAGGCTTCTCCCATTCTTCCTCGAACCATTCTCGGACTTCTGGCAAGAGAGGAAAAGTCACCCCTTGTTGTCTTTGGCTAGAAAAAAATCTCTTAATTTTTTCAGGTGGCTGGACATCTTGTTCCCAGTCTATGGCCTCCTTTACAACCGTGATGTATGATTCTATGTATTGAAAATCAAATAAGTACTCAGAGGGTTCTTCAGAGTCCGAAGAGTCTTGATAGTACTTCTGAATCTGGATTTAGTCTTTGGGGCCTTGCCGGATGAGGCTGACTGTATAGCCTCTGCAACTGCATCCTGAATGTAGTCTCTAATTCTTCGCACCTCCACTTCCCTGTCTGTAGCTACATCTCTGATGCAGCCGGCGCATAAAAGTTTGCTAGGTTCGAATGGCGTGAACATGCCTGTAACGGCACCCCAAATGTGACACGGGTTAAAGCTGTTTAGGATATTCCATTCCTGAACACAAGGCAGCTACTGACACTCCACAGTCAGGTAAATGGGACCCATAGAATAATACGTGACACATCTCTGTATGAAGTTCAAGCAGGTCTGACAATCTTTATTTAGAATGCAGGTTCTTATATACACAAAAGAATACTGCAGTAACCAAATGAACGATGGCCCAACTCCGCCCACAACATCGCACTAGTTGCCTAATGAGCCCCCTCAATACATCTCTTAACAGACATCCTGACTCCGGCTCCTGACCTAATTTACATGAGCTAATTAACTACAGCTGATGACTCATACACCTGACCTTTAGGCTGTCTGTTAACTTACAATACACACATTATCATCAATAGACCTTCACACAATGCAGGGTGAATTAGCACAAGCCACAATGAAAGATCCTCAGAAGCCATCCTAGATTCATTTACATCAAACCAGACAGACAGGTGGGCTGGAGTTGGTGACATTAACACCTAATATTATGTGTCCTCACATTATAAATGAGTCACTCTTTCAATTAACCTGTTGAGTTCAGAATCAACAAACAGCACCCAGTTCTCCACAGATATCCTGGAATACATTGAGGACAATAACCACACAACAGTCCCATCTCAGGTAGTCCAAGATACCGTATTTGCCGGCGTATAAGGCGACCGGGCGTATAAGACGACCCCCTAATTTTACTTTTTTTATTTTTTTGCCAGTACTCACTGTATAAGACGACCCCCCCTTCCGATGCTTCATATTTCTTTCTTCTGGAGCCATATTCTTCTTCATTCCTGCTGGAGCTGGAGCCAATCACAGCAAGCAATGTATTCTATTAAAGCCTGGCAGAGGCTGTAGCATCATTAGCCCATGCCTCTCTGACTCTCAAAGCCAATCTGAGCAGGCTACTGTTTGTAGGCACTCGGATTGGCAGAGGTTGTTACCCCAATCCGAGCAGGCTCTGTATTCATTTGAATACATCGCTCACCGGTATTGGCTAAGCGGTATATACTGTATGTAGCCGAAGCTACATACAGTATTACCGCACATCCAGCAGGCTTCCGAGCAGCTGACCCGGCATACAAGACAGCCCCTGATTTTTGGTCAGTATTTTTAAGTGTAAAAGGTAGTCTTATACGCCAGCAAATACAGTATATTTTGAATGTCCATTATTTTCTGGCTTATGCTTTCTAAGAGCTTCTGGACTCCACGGGCCCTCCCGTTACAATGCCCATCAAAGACCGTCGCCTGGGTGGGGTCTTGTTACATTTAGTTCTGCTAGAGTATCAGGATGACTAGATTTGCGAGCTGAGCTGGATTGGGGCTTATGCGTTGCCGTAGACCCAGACGCTTGCGGAGATATGAAACTGTGGCGGGACTTTTTTATCCGTAAATGTCTTATTCTAGGGCTTCTGCTCCTAAAAAAACAACCAAGAAAAGCCTACTTTTAGCTCTTGGTCTTGCAACCCTTTTGAACTGTGGCCCCAGTTGACCCCTCCTACCTCTCTAGTGACTTTCGTGCATTCTGGGGCTGTGGTGAGCTCCTGCTGTATAAAGAAAACAGGATACAGCAAATCAGGGACAAAAATTCAAAAAAAATCTCACAAATTCCTTAGAAACAAAAACACATTTTTTTTTTATATTAGAACTTTAACTTAGTCTGGGGAAAGGAATGTCCCAGGGTGGCAGCAGGTCTTGGAGCTGTTAACAGAACACTGTTTAAGAAAAGGTCATAGACTTTAGTACAAAAGAAAACTGACACAGTCTTTGCTCCTCCACCCTGCAGGAGACTTACCAACGTCTTATCCAGACACAGTGGCAGATCGCACTGAGCTTTCTTCCATGCAGGGCTTTTCTAGCCCGAATTGTACATGCCCTATGGCACTCCCACAACACCGGTGCTCCTACAGAGCCCAGTTTAAGCATCTCCTTTGGAAAGTGACAGCAGCAACACCACAGCCCCTGCAAAAGTAAGCTCTATAAGCTATAAAACACACGCAGCTCATGCATCTGAGCGTCCAGTGTCATAAAGGGACATACCTTTATTATTCTGGACCTTCCAACCCGAGGAGAGGCTGAACCTGGGTGGGATGGTTCGGCAGGGGGGTTTCAGCCTTAATGCAGCTTCTCTCTGTACGAGTCTGGTGGTCTGGTCGTCCGACCAAAAAAAAGGAACAAGGGTAAGGGAGGCGGGGCCCCCTATTTATAAGCTAATAAGAATGTGGTACTGGAGGACCGGAGGAAGGGATTAACCTATTGTGTGCTGATGTGAGGCTGGTCAGGAAATTTATTTTATTCAGCAGAGTCTGCCAAAAAGTATTGAAGTGACCTTTAGCAAGTATGCCTTACGTTAATGGCAACAAAAGGGTTAGTGTGAAGTTATTTATTCTCAAAGATCAGTACAGTTACAATACAATTCAATACATGAGGAATCAGAGGGCCAAGCTCATTGGAGCTTACAATCTTTTAAAAGATAATATATCTAGGTACATCTCTTCAATATATGCACACTTCCATATGTTTGGTTTCTCTAAAGTGAGCTCTGAATTTTATGCTGCTGACTAACAAATTTGCCCCTGCTGCACTTAAATCCCATACAGTGTTATTATTCCTGCCTAAGTTCCTTAAGTTTGGTTGTCCTTTTATAAATTCCCCTTTCCCTTTAGTACAGCTCATGCATAGGTTTGAATAGAGCCATGTTGCCGAGCACAGTATAAAATAAACCCATTAGGGATGCTTTTTTGAGCAAAGGTTGTGCTGGCCAGGGCTGCACAGTGAGTATTACTGGAGTGGAGAGAAAGGAAATTGTTTTACTGGAAGGTTGCACTGGGTGTGGGGTGGGGTTACATAGTTACACAGTTAAAGGAGTACTAAAGGAAAACATTTTTTTTTGCTGAAATTACTGTTTACAGGGTATAGAAACATACTGTGAGAGTTAACTGATTCCTTTTAAAAATGATTAAAAATAGATAAAAATCAATCATATAATGTGCCTGCAGTTTAGTTTAGTTTTTAGACTAGTTTCAGTTTGTTCTGTGTGTACAGAGACACACAGAACAAAAACAAACACAGGGCAGTGTTTGTTTTTTAAAATTAATCTGATTGGTTCTGAGGAGTTTTAGACACATAGGGCCAGATTCAGGTAGATGGGAGTTTCTTTATTCCGGAGTAACGCTTCTCATTTACGTTACTCCGCCGACACTTTCGGCGCAAGTACTGTTATTCACATAGCAGTTGCGTGTAAACTTGCGCCAGAGTAACGATAATGCGCTGGCGTAACCCGACGCAAGTGGAAGTGGGTGTGATCATATGTAAATGATGGGCGGAGCCCAGCGCAGAGGCTTACATTCAGCGCATCATCCACGGAGCATGCGCAGTGAGTGAGGCTCCACTCGCCCCCTTGTGCGCATGCTCACAACTTCCGTCGGCACCACTTCACGGCAAACGTCAGCGCAATGTGTTCCGTTGTGCGTTTAAAAGCGCTAGCGGAAACGCCATTCCGGCGCAAAAGTATTTCTGTTTCCCCCCACCCCAGGGAAGATACTTTTGTGCTGTGATGGCTGCTCCCGCTACCCCCAGAGAGAGGAGGAACCTCAACTTTAATGCCCAGGAGGTCTCTGTGATCATCTCCGCTATGGAGACATTTAATCATTTCCTCCATGGCAAAAAAAGTCGAAAGACCAGCCGGGAGAGGAAGCAGGCCATCCTGGACACCATTGCCAGCAGGGTGAATGTGCTAGGCTACTCCATCCGGACTGCTGGTGACATCCAAAAAAAGGTAAACGACCTGCGGCGCAAGGTCCGTGGCAAGGTGGCCACCATCAGGAGGCATGAGAGTGGCACAGGTGGTGGTCCCCCATGTCCGGTCAGCCTGACCACGGAGGAGGAGGTGGTCGCTCGCTGCCTAGAGAGGGAGCAGGTGGAGGGGGTCCCTGGATATGACTCCGTGGAGGAAGGCTCCAGGACAGGTAAGTGTTTTTTATCCCCTATTTGATGTGTTGCATGTGGGGGGGGGTACATGTGCCAAGTGTGTGGGACCACCAACATGTGTCTGCTTTGTGTCATCCACAGATGACAGAGCTGGGCCATCATCTGTCGGCGGCCAGTCCACCCCATCCCCCCAACGCCATTGTGTGCCCGAGCCCCTGGGTGGTGAAGACACCGAGGTGGAGGAGGAGAGTGCCCACACCACACCTGCCGAGGTGGTTGTGGAGGATCCTGCTGTGGCAGAGCAGGACTTTTCCTTATTGTTGGAGGACTCCTCCCCTTCTCCAGGGCCATCTGTCATCCCCTCCCCCATCCTTGGAAGCCCCTCAAGGGCGACTCCATCCGCCCGGGGACAACCATCTTCTGGCCCCAGGAAGGCGACCCAGAAGACCAGGGGGGTGTCGGATCTTGTCCAGGGCCAGTTGGCGAGGGATCACGCCAGACAGACCCAACAAATGGGGGACATAGTTGGGCACTTGGACAGAGTGGCTGACAGCCTGTGCTCCGTTGCCCAGATAAGCAACGCAGTGCAGGATGTGAGTTGCAACTGCGCTGCAGTGGTGACCAGTTTGGGGGAGGTGCAGGGGGATATTAGGCACCTCACTGCAGCCGTCCATGCAAATACTGCTGCCATCCAGGGAAACAGTGATGCCATCCGGGACCAGGGGAGGCTGAGTCGGCGGGCCCAGCATTATCAGGTCACCCGTCAGCTCAGGATGCAGGCCCATACCAACACATACCTCAGCCGGATAGCTAGGGCCTTGGATGGCATGCAGGCCACACCTGCCAGGAGTGTCCCACCCGGGGATCAGCCACCTCCAGATGCCCCCCCACCCCCACCCACTCCATCCAGGCAGCTGAGGAGCCAGAGAGGTTCGGCAAGAAGGAGCCCCCGGCATCCCCGATGATTTGTTTTTTATTTTATTTGGATTTATACTCCGGTTATGAGTTTTTTATTTTATTTGGATTTATACTCAGGTTATGAGTTTTTTATTTTATTTGGATTTATACTCAGGTTATGAGTTTTTTATTTTTTGATACTGCACACGTTGCAGTGTGAATGGTGTGTGAATGTGAGGGGGTGGCACTCCTGCCAGTAAGGGGTGTCACCCTCGGCCGTGGTGGTGAAGTTAACCCCACGGCTGTATGAATGACGTGTGAAAGGTGTATGAATGGACAGCGACATCATTGGGACCTTGACGCTGGCGTTGCTGCTCCCAAGTCCTACATGCTGGACTTGGGCTAATCCAATGCGATGTGCATGTGGTGTGTGTGATCTAGGGACATCAGTGGTGTACACGCGAGCATTCTCTGTGTGATAAATGTTTTTGTTTATTGTCCAAAGATGCCTACGGCGAGGACCCTCCTGACTGCTCTTCCATCAACAGACTGGTTCTCCTCTGGCAGGTGGGGACTGTGTGGGTCGGGGGTCAGGTCATCACGTATGTCAATCTGCAGGCCTTTTCTCATAGCAAAGTTGTGCAGAATACAACATGCACCGATGATCTGACACACGAAGGTAGGGGAATACAATAGGGTCCCCCCGGACTTATCCAGGCAGCGGAAACTGGACTTCAGGAGCCCAAATGTTTGCTCCACCACTGCACGAGTTTTGATGTGTGCTTCATTGTATTTTCTCTCTCCTCTGGTTTGGGGGTTCCGGAAAGGAGTCATGAGATGGGGTCCCAGTGCATATGCAGAGTCACCTGTAAGGGAAAAGACAGGAGGATGTTAGTCATGCATGTGCCACTTCTGATGTGCATCACGAGAGGGGATAGTCATGCCTGCCACCCATGTCACTCACCAACCAGCCAGCTGTTCCCATACATGTTCTGCTCGAATTCTGCTGGGATGGGACTCTGACGGTATATGAAGCTGTCATGGCTGGACCCGGGGTGTTTGGCACGGACGTGCCATATGAGGCGTTGGGCTATCACCTGTACGTTGATGGAATGCCAATGCTTCCGATTGCGGTATATGTGCTCTGTGGCACTGGGGGGCTGTAGGGCCACATGTGTGCAATCAATGGCCCCGATGGTGCGTGGGAATCTGGCAGTGCTGTAGAAATCTGTCATTGCCTTCAGCCGCAGCTCCTCAGTGGTGGCTCTGATGAACTGGTTGGACATGCGTCTGAGGGTTGCAGGGACAACCTGGTGCACACATCTGCTCACGGAGGATTGTGACATCCCAGCCACCACTCCACTTGTACACTGGAATGATCCACTTGCAAGGAAATGAAGTGTTGCCAGTACCTTCACCAGTGGCTGCACTGCTTGTGAGCTGTGTGTCTTGCTGGTGATGTCACCCTGCAGGGTTGTGGTTAGTTCAAGTATTGCATCAGGGCTGAATCTGAAGAGGCGATACACCTCCTCATCCCCCATGCCAAAGAGGCTCATGCGCGTGCGGTATATCCTCTCACGTGCCCGCCTCCTTCGTTCCGGGGGACCCATCAGTAGTTCTAGGACCACGATTGCCCCTGGCATGTTGGCACACAGAGGTGTTGTCCTTGTACGTGTGGTTGTTCAGCTTGCTAGTTTCGTCGGTAGCGCTGCTGCTGGAGATGCTCGCCTGCTGACCTGTGGCCGTCTGGAGTAAAGATAAAGCAGCCATTTGTAGAAATAACTTTGCGACGGACGGACGACATATGCGCGGCGCATGTAGCCAGCGTATGGTGCTAATCCGTGCGAGAATTGGGAAATCTCCCTGAAGCGGCGTACACACGACCGAGGATCTCGCTGGAAACCAGCGAGAACCTCGCTGGAAGCTGCATTCCAGCGAGGACCTCGGCCGTGTGTACGCTCTCGGCGAGCTTCCCGTCAGGAAGCCCGTCGAGCAGAAATAGAGAGCACGCTCTCTATTTGCTCGACGGCCCGCCTGGATGAATGGCTGGTTGCCATTCCCGACGGGCGGGTCGCCGATTTCGACGGCCGGCAGAGAACGATGTGTTCTGCCCGTCGAGGATCTCTGCCGTGTGTACACGGCCTCATTTGCATATTTGCAGGGGAAATCAATAGGCGCGACTGATGCGCCAAGCGAAACTATGTGCTGACGATACTCTGGCGTCGGAACGTTAAGCCGGTCGGAAATGGCCCGTTTTCTGGCGCATCTAGGTTGGTGGGTACGGCCACATAGAAACGACGGCGCATCTTCACAGTTACGCGGCGCATATCGAAATACTCCAGCGCAACTCTACCTGAATCTGGCCCAAGGAATGGACATTAGACCAGTAGAAATCTGTGCTTTGGTCTGATGAGTCCAAATTTGAGATCTTTGGTTCCAACCACCGTGTCTTTGTGCGACGCAGAAAAGGTGAACGGATGGACTCTACATGCCTGGTTCCCACCGTGAAGCATGGAGGAGGAGGTGTGATGGTGTGGGGGTGCTTTGCTGGTGACACTGTTGGGGATTTATTCAAAATTGAAGGCATACTGAACCAGCATGGCTACCACAGTATCTTGCAGCGGCATGCTATTCCATCCGGTTTGCGTTTAGTTGGACCATCATTTCACCCTTTGAAAATGGCATCTAAAAAGCGCTGCCCTACAAATGCGCTTTTTGATCAGCTGAGCGACAGCGGCAGCGAAACGGAGTGGATCGCAGAACAAAGCGACAGTGAGTCGTGGGGCGATTTGTCATCTGACTCTGACACCGACACTGATGCAGAAAATGACAACGCCGATGATCCCGCACCTGACCTAAGTGATGTGCGCACTTGGTGCACTATAGACAGCGATGCAGACCAGGCAGCGCCCCCGAGGTTCCGATTCACTGGATCTCCTGGGATGAAGGTTGATGTGGAGAGGGACAATCCTCTGGCGTACCTGAAACTTTTTCTTTCTGAGGAGGTAATTTTAAAAATTGTGACAGATACCAATCGATACCACGATCAGCAATCTGCTACTCTGCATGCCAGATTTTCCAGATCCAGAAAATGGGAACCTGTCACTAAAGAGGACATCTGGAAGTTTCTAGGACTCATCATCCTTCAAGGGGTGGTGGGCAAACCGCTCCAGAAATGGTACTGGACCACCAACAAGATGCTGGCCACGCCATTTTTTGGGACTGTGATGTCTGAATATCGTTTTTCACTCATTATGAAAAACTTACACTTCACAAACAACGAAGAGTTTGATGAGGCCACGCATCCTGCGCCCAAGCTAAAAAAAATCTGGGAGGTGTGCCAGATGACTGTCGCCAACTTCCAGCGGACCTACGTGCCAGAAAGGGATGTCAGTGTGGACGAAAGTCTGATGGCCTACAAGGGACGCCTGAGCTGGATCCAATTTGTTGCATCCAAAAGGGAGCGCTTTGGCATAAAATTTTATATGCTATGTGAATCTTCCACTGGATATATCTGGAATGCGGTAATTTACACTGGGATGGCCACATCGTCAGTCCTTTCACTGCTGGACCCATTACTGAACCAGGGATATTGCGTGACAACAGACAATTTTTATACGTCAACTTTATGAGGTTTTGCTCCTCAACAAAACGGATGGGTATGGTACAGTGAGGCCAAACCGGCGTGACATGCCATCTACATTTGGCAATAAAAAAATAAAAAAAGGAGAGATGGTTGCCTTCCAAAAGGGAAAAATGATGGCAATGAGATGGAGAGACAAAAAGGACGTGTGTCTCATGAGCACCGTGCACAGCACCTCCACTACCATGGTCCGCACAAAACATGGAAAAGATGTGCTGAAGCCACAAGTCGTGATCGACTACAATCACACGATGGGAGGTGTCGACCGAGCCGATCAGGCAATGACATTTTACCCGGCGATGCGCAAACAACAGAAAAAATACTACAAAAAGATTTTCAGGCATCTCCTTGAACAATGTCTTTGGAACGCCTATATTCTTTATAAGACAAACACGAACACACCTCTTGTTCATTGCGACTTTATATGGAAGGTGGCTGAGCAGATTTTTATCAACCACCCGACGCCATCAGTGTCTGCTAACAGACCCGGATGACGCTCTGTTGACGTTGGCAATCCAGAGCGCCTGACAGGTCGTCATTTTGTAGACTTTGTACCGCCAACCGCACGAAAGTTAGCGCCTACCAGGATGTGCGTCGTTTGCTGTTCCAAGAAGGATGGAAATGGAAAAAAAGTCCAAAAGGAAACCAGGTACTATTGCCCAGATTGCAACGTCGGACTTTGTCTAGTTCCATGTTTCAAACTTTTTCACACCCAGGATGTGTATTGAATTTCTTTGTTTGACTAATTTCTTTATTTTTCTTTGCATTATTGAATAAAATTATATTATTTATTAGATTATAATTCATGCGTTTGTGTTTCAAATTTATCACATCTGGAATGTCTACTAGAGTCTTGTTTTGGTCAGGTTTAAGTAAGTAATTACTAAGAATTGCAGGCCTATAATACATATCACCAAATTTCCATGCAAAAAATTGTACCGCTTTTGGTACGTAATTCCAGACAGAATCATATCGCCAGGGAGGTTAAGCCCCATACACACTACCAGTTTTCCTGCAGGTTTTTCTCTTTGGGTTTACCAAAACCATGTAGTGGGGACCCCTAACAGTAAAATTATTTTGTAGCGTGGGTTGTTAGCACCCCAGTCAAGACAAGTAATTTGCGCCCCTAACCCATGGACATTTAGCACTCCCTGAGTCCCTTCCACTCGTACAATATTAAAACCCCTTTTGGTATATTTTAGAATGTGCCACTCTTTCTCTTTGTTCACCTTTATTTCCCTTTTATCCCCCTCTATCCTAAATATTTGTTTTCCCCATTCCTTTCTCTAGCCGTGTTTCTTGTTCTTTCTCTTATTCTTTCTTTCCCTTTTTCCACCTGCTGGTGGGGAATGTGGATCAGTGGCAGTTCTGGGAGTAGTTCTGATCAGCCAAGGTCTTAATCAAGGTCATGTGCTGATCTGAGAACTGTAGTGGGGACTTTGAATGGCACCTATAATCACAGGTAGTGTTACTGTGTCTCCGTCTTCACTGTGTCTCTGGCTTCACTGTGTCTCCGACTTTGTGGTGTTTCACAGCAGTGACACCTATGCAGAAATCAGGAGATGGTATCTCACCCCAACCAGTTCACATTCCTCACCAGTCAGCTTACCTCTAGTCTCTGCCCCCCAGCCATCCCGTGAACTGAATGGGCAGCTGCAAAGAGGCTGAGTAGGGGGCTGTGGGCTCCAGGAACAGCC
The DNA here is from genome assembly GCA_029574335.1 of Rana kukunoris. Lineage (NCBI taxonomy): Eukaryota > Metazoa > Chordata > Amphibia > Anura > Ranidae > Rana > Rana kukunoris. The sequence goes on along the minus strand of CM056054.1, from coordinate 123,523,963 downwards.
CAGATGGGTGGCCGAGAAAAGGCTGGGAGAGCAGTTTGGGCTTCAGGAACAGCCCAGGATTCGGTGACCCATGGCAAATCATCATTCGACCCCCGAGGGGGTCCCGACCCCCAGGTTGAGAACCACTGCATTAGATGGTTTTGGTAAACCTGAAGAGAAAAACCTGCAGGAAAACTGATAGTGTGTATGGGGCTTTAGTCTGGTTGAAAAAGAAGTCCATCTAGGTCTACCAATAAAGGGAATATACAATCCTATATACACAATCCTATCTATACTCAGGCCTTGTACACACGAGGTAATAAATCCGATGGCAACGGTCCGATGGACCGTTGCCATCGGATCTGTCCGCCGGATTGCTTTGATCCGATGGCTGTACACACCATCGGATCAAATTCCCAGCCGGCGGACAGCGCGGTGACGTGGCGGTGACGTTGACGCCGCCACCTCACCGCTACGTCACCGCCACGTGACCGCACCAGGAAGTAAACACTTCCGCGCGCATGCATCAAATCCATTCACAGGATACGACGCATGTGCGGGCAGATATGTCCGCTGGTTTGCCGTACTAACCAGCGGACATATCTGATGGGCACCTATCCGGCGGAAATATTTCAAAGCATGCTTTGAAATTTTTCCGCCGGAGGAATCCGGCCAAAACGGGCCGTTTGCCCCTACACACGAGCGGATTTTTCGGCTGAAATGGTCCATCGGACCATGTTCAGCGGAAATATTCCCTCGTGTGTACAAGGCCTCACAGTTGATCCAGAGGAAGGCAAAAAAAAACAATAAAGCGTGATCCAATTTGCTCCAGCAGGTGAAAAAAAAATGTTCTTGATTTCCCAAGAAGCAATAAGGTTACAAGTAGCAATAAAAGTACAGTTTTTCTTTAAAAATACAGTAACATTTTTTTTTTTTTTTTTTACAGTTTTAAAAACTAACTTTAGCCAAAACATTTTATTTTGAACAGGGAAAAAAATTGTCTCTTATTATGTTTTTATTTAATCTGTGTCTGTTTTGTAAGGAATTTTCCTACATTTCCTGTTCAGATAGGAAAACTCAAACAAGAACATGTTTTAGTAGAATTGAGAAGGGATAGAACCTCTGACAACATTTGTATTGCTGTATGTGCCTTCCAGCCTGAAGATAACTACCCCCCCCCCCCCATTTCTTCTTAAAGTGTCACAAGGCAGGAAGTTTCCCCAAAGGAATCACACAGGTAGAAATAGAAACCAGATAGCTTTAGCTCTTCCCTACTCTACCCCCCCCCCCCCAAATAACATACGTTTTAGATATAAAAATACTTTAAATATTAAATAGATTATATATGATGATAGCATATTATGGATTGTTATACTACACTCGATTTAAGGATGTAGTCTATGCCAGTGCCAAGCTGGAAGCATGTCACTTAGTCATTTATATTTATTTTTTCGGTCTGTATGCACTTAATAATAACTATGTACTGTATCTTGTTTTCCTGGCATATTCCTTGGGTACATAATAATACAGAGAATAATAAATACAGTGACATTTTTTATCTGTGTGCCAAAATATCAATTTTATTTACAAAAGGTTGTTTGCATACAAAAATGGTTAAGACGAATAACATTTTATTAAGATATATTGGAAATCTAAGTGTATGACAAACTTTAACAGTGCACTGTAATTTTCATATTTTATGGAAAATATTGGATTTTGTTCACTTATTTTCATGTAGACAGTGAATATATTTCAGAAGACAAAGGATCAGGTACATACAGCTGGAAATCACAAATTGTTTGCTCAAATGAAGCATAAAATACCCAAGCCATCTGGATTTAGAAATGTTGTACAAGCATTTAATTTGCATACTGGAAAATAAAACAATTAATATTCAAAAATATAAAGCATTTTGTAAATAATTGTCATATTGCATCAAAGTTTTTTTTTTTTATGATTTAAAGAATTATTTTTAGCCCAATTAATTTACAATTGAGATGTTATTAATTGTGTTTAAAACCTTAAATGAATACATTTATTTTTTTAAATATATGCCACTAACAGTTTGTAATACTTGAAACGAAAAGATCGGCAGGTAATACAACAAGTTGACTATAGAAACCATGTGAACAGGTTGTTCCTGCTACAGATAAAAAAAATCAAAAAAGTAGTTCATCATGCATAAAAATATGAAGCAGATATTTCAGACTCTTTCTGAAGTCACCTTCAAAAATGAAATCTCAGGTGTTAAAAAGTTTCTTCTACATAAAAATGCACATAAAATATTCTCTGAGCAGGAGCAATACACGGTACATGTGGAATGCTATTAAACTAAAATACAGTATACAGTTGACAAATTTCTTGAAATCCTTCCAGTTTTGAAATATGACATGATCTCTCTACCTCTTCATAGATACAAAGATACATAGAAGAGCGATGGCAGAAAAAAGACCAAGTGGTCCATCAAATCTGTCCTATAGTTTATTTTGTTACTTTTTTTTGTTTGAGTATAGATTTGTTTTTGTCCCCAGCTTATTTGAATCCATTTACTGTTGACCTACTTACTATCTCTGCTGGAAGTCTATAACAAGCATCAATTACTCTTTTGGTAAAATTATACTTTCTAAGGTTAGTTTTGAATGTTCCGCCTGCTAGTTTCATGTCATGTCAAGTCCACATGTTCTTGAGTGTGGCTTCATATTGAAAATAATGCCCTCCTGAACCCTATTCACCCCCTTGATGTATTACAGGAACACCTTCCTCCATATGCACACGACCCTGAACTATCCTTCTTCCTGGACACAGTCTCCGATAATCAAAAAATGCAGAAGCCCCTTAAGGACTAGGACTTCTCAGTCCCTTTAAAAAGTAGAACAGTGTGTTGCAAGCTCCATACAGGAGTATCTCCAACTCCACCGTAGAAACTGCTCCCAGCTCTACTGCCTGCAGGAACTCCCAGCCCACCTGGCTGCTTCTCCACCAGCCCACTTGGGTGCTCTGAAGATCTCCCTGGGTAAGGGATAGGAATGGTTAGGTACAATGCTGTCCCCACACTATACTGTATATTTATCATTGACTTCCTAACACGTGTCTGGTAGTTTAGAAGATATTTCTTGCTTTTCTCCCTTTTCCCTTCTCTTACATCTTCTTCTCATTCCTCCACCCCCCCTTTTTTTCCTTCACCTCCTGGTATCCCTCCTGATTTCTCTTTTCTTGCTTCTCTGGAGCCAGTGGAGATCTCCCATGGATATTGCAAGATTGAATTTATGTGGATAATGGTGTTCAGGGCACTTGCCTCTATATATGTTTTTTGGTAAGTGCAGTTTTGATGCAAAGATTTAGGGCTTATGGGTATGAATAACTTGCTCTACTGGGACATAATGTACTGCCTTTCTGTTTAGCAATCTTGGTGTAGGCTTTTAGATGAAAAGGATATATGCCACGCCAGTCTGGTGGTCTTCACTTTTTGACTCCTGTGTTCACCCCCAGAACCAGTTTTTAGCTGTCTTTTGCCCACATACACTGATATGGCAAGCATCAAAGATATAAGTATACTTACATTAAATGCAATTGATGATTTATAAATGATATATTTATTTTAGACAAATAAGAAGGCCAGTATGGTGGCCTGAGTTTATGGGAGGAGCCTGGAGGGTATTTAAGCAGCCCACTCACATATGCTCTTTGTCGGTTCAGTGTGCGGTACTACACGTCACTGGGCCGACTCTTCCCAGCTCACTTCATGTCCGCGAGTCTGCGCATTCAATCGCAAGTGCATTGCGGTTTCTTCCTTCATGGTCTTCGTCAGCGGTTCCTGATTACTGTTGCAGGTAGTATTCCAACCTTTTTGTATCTTGTGCAATCTTGCAATTCGTTATGCTTCCTATCCTGCATCCCTTTTGTGAAAAAACCTGGCTCTGAGTTATTTTTGCTCATGTTCCAACATCATTCGGCACAGGCTTGGTACATTTGTAACTTTTTCCTGCCAAACATACAATTCATTTGTAAATCCAAGCCTCCGAGCCACTGTCGGTCGTTGTCACTCGCCATAGGCTTCACTGGTTATAAAATTCAGTGTCCATGGGGTTGGCGTCTTATCTATTTGGAGATTAGCATGTATTGTTTGTATGGGTTCTTTGGCAGATTGAGGTGGTAATTAGAACCACCTGGTGCCTTGTCTGCACTTGATTAGCCTGGGGGGATGGGTGGTTGGTAGGTGTTTGGCTTCAATGGAAGGGGTAGCATACACTCTACAACCAATTCCTATCAGATTCGTTCAATACTCCTTACTACCGATTCTTATCGGATTAATTTCATGCATTTTATAACCGATTTGTATCAGTCATTTCTCTTTACAACCGGTTTGTATCAGATACATTGCATACTTTCTACCGTTGCCATTCGTTGTTTCCCCCAATGCCGTGTGTTTTAGTTCCCGCAGTGGGAACTTACGAATTGTACACGGTTCTTCTCTCTCATTTATTTACCAAAGTTATTGCCTGTGCGTCATGCATGGCGCCACACCACACTCTTCAGATGTGTTGCACACGCGCTCCAGTCCAAAGCAAACCCAGTCGCACGTTCACTGTCCCAGGCAGGATTCGTTACCTTGTTTGTCATGTCAAATTCGTGGCCACTCATGGTGTCACCCGTACCATATGTTCGGTTCCCACAGTGAAGCTTACAAATTATTCGTACGCACTTCTCGTGTTCTATTTTCTACACCAAACCGCGCTGTTTTGCCTCGGCATCACGCTACACCTTCCCGATATGTTTCACTCCAGCCACAGTCCGCCGCAAACTCACTCGCATGGCCCAGTGTCGCAAAGTAAGATTTGTTATTACATTATTTATGTCTTATCAATTTGCTACCATTCGTTGTCTCCCATATCGTTCGTTAGTGGCCCCTACAGAACCTACAAATCAAACAGACGTTGTCCTTCTACCTTGTACTGCTTGCTTAAAGGTACAAACAAACCAGGTGTTTCTATCCTTTCTCAGTAACCCAATTCTTAGTAATTGAGACCTTGCAGCCATGCAAATCATCAAAGCAGCCTGACACCCTTGTTAAGACCCTTGCAAAACGCAATACATGACCCTTACAAAACGCAAAAAAAAAAAAAAAACGCAAAAAGAAAAAATATATAAAAACGCAAATAGAAAAAAAATATAGAAATGCAAAAAAATGCAAAAAGAAAAATATATATAAAAACGCAAAAAAAAAACGCTAAAAGAAAAAAATATATAAAAATGCAAAAAAAAGGAAAAAAAATATAAAAAGGAAAAAAAAAAAAACCTTTGCCACCACACAATCTCAGCCCAGCAACCTGACACCTGTTGACACCCTTGCAACCATGCAAAACCGTCTTAGCAGCCTAACACCCTTGTTGAGACCCTTGCAAACGCAATACCGTCTCAGCAGCCCCACACTCATCAAGACTCTTGCAACCACGCAATACCAGAAAAGAGTGCGTCACCAGGTCTAGAAGCACATTTCAGCGCCAAAGTGCTATGTTTTCTCAAAGAATATATATACCATACTAATGATAATATATAGCAGTAGAGCAATGTAAAATAAAAAAAAAAACACTAACACTCCTTATATATAAGAAGAAAAAAAGTGGAAAATAGCAGCTATCTTAAATTTATCAGCCAAAGACTCATAGAAAAACCACAAGATAAAAGATCATACAAGAACAAAAAAGTCCAAATGATAGACAGCGCTGATTGGGATTGGTTAAATGTCCAACATCATAAAACATTCATATAATGACGGTGTGATGGAAAATAAAGCAGTGATGAGTTCTTCTCAAGAAAGATTCCAAAGGATCCTACACCTCGTCCCAGTTTTTCACCACATGAGGCACACTCCCCTTCGCGGTACAAACTCACCAGAGGACCAATAGTAATAGGCCTTATGTAAAATTCTTTCACCATGGCCTCCATCAACAGAGCTGGGGTCAGCAAGGATTAATACTCCATATATAAAAACAAAACAGAACTCCATTCGGAAGACACTCAACTGTATGGCTCATTTCTATCTACTGATGGTATGTGCATTGTGAGTGGGGGATATATGTACTGTTAAGGGTACTTTTTAAATATTAAAGTGGAATTACACTATTTGGAGCTCTGTTTTGTTTTTATATATGGAGTATTAACCCTTGCTGACCCCAGCTCTGTTGATGGATGCCATGGTGAAAGATTTTTACATAAGGCCTATTACTTGTGGTCCTCTGGTGAGTTTGTACCCCGAAGGGGAGTGTGCTTCACATGTGGTGAAAAACTGGGACGAGTTGTAGGATCCTTTGGAATCTTTCTTGAGAAGCACTCATCACTGCTTTATTTTCTATCACACCATCATTATATAAATGTTTTATGATGTTGGACATTTAACCAATCCCAATCAGCGCTGTCTATCATTTGGACTTTTTTGTTCTAGTATGATCTTTTAACCACGCAATACCGTCTCGAGCAACCTCCCACTCGTCAAAAACATTTGTGACCACGCAGTCTCGCCCCAGCAACCTGGCATTCATTGAGACCCTTGCAGCCAGACAAATCTTCTTAGGCCTCATGTAAAATGCTGTTGGTAAACAGACGTTTAGGAACAGTTGGGTGTTTTTCAGCCGCCCCTGATCTCTCCTCTGTTATCTTATCAGTACATGTAAACAGGATCATTTATAGTAGTTTCTAGGCTGTTTGAGTTTAGAAACCTTTCCGAAAAAAAAATGGGTTCAGACGGATGTTCAGAGGCATTCGAAATGCCAATGTCTGTAACAGCTTGTTAATGCTGCCAGATTTATTAAAAAATAAATAAATCAGGAAATATTGTCTCAGCAGCTTGACACTCATTTGAGACCCTTGCAAAATGTAATATCATCTCAGCTACCTCACACTCATCTAGACCTTTGCAACCACACAATCTCGTCTCAGCAACCTGACACCCGTTCAGACCTTTGCAGCCATACAAAGTCGTCTTAGCAGCCTGACACTCATTTGAGACCATTGCAAAACGCAACATCGTCTCAGCAACCCCTCACTTGTTGAGACCCTAGCAACCACACAATGCCATCTCAAAACAAACCTTATAATCATCGAGACTTTTTGAAACCACACAATATCATCTCAGCAAACCAGACTGAGACCCTTGCAACCACACAATGCCATCTCAAAACAAACCTTCATACTCATCAAGGCCCCTGCAACCACACAATATCGTCCCAGTAACCTGACACTCACTGACACCCTTGCAACCACACAATATTGTCTGCAGTAGTATAAAACAATTTGCCGCATGCACCTACGTGCAAACCCGAATACAAATTAAACTTGCAAACACACCTAGGTGAAAAACAATCAGCCACACAACACCCAGTTGGCCATTCATCTTCAGTGGCACGCAGGCTACATATCTTTTCTATGTCTTTTTCCCTGAAGTTAGTTCAGGTTTCCATTCAGCACCAGCGAGTGTATGTTGGTCAGCGTGTGCACGTTGGTCTGCGAGCGCATGTTGGTCTGCGAGCGCACGTTGGTCTGCGAGCGCACGTTGGTCAGCGGGTGCGCGTCGTCTGCGAGCGCACATTGGTCTGCGTGCGCACATTGGTCTGAGAGCACATGTATATCGTCTTGTTGAGCACCTGTGTATTGTCTTGATTTTCTCACAGCAATGCAAGATCCAACCCAAGTTCTCAAACTAGACCAAGCATCAGTAGCAGAATTGGCTATGTGGGACAACTTCCCCACCCGATAGAACAACATTTCAATGTTCATCCCGGCCGAGACACCAAAGGCTTTTGCGGCCATTTTTCAGCTGCCACTGGTTCGCCAAACCTTGGCCCCCAGAAATTCTCTTAAATTTCTGCTTCACCCATTCTTCATCACACCTCGTGCTGTACCCCATCGTGGCAGCTGCCCAGGTCTGGGGCCACACTTGAATAGGACAGACAGTGTTCTTCACCACGGACAATCAGGCCACAACCGACATCATCAAATAAGGTAGGTCTAAGTCACTCCCCATCACATCCTTCCTGCTCAGGCTCGTGCAGCTGTCACTCCATCACCAGTTTAATATCTTTGTGGGACAAATTCGAGGCAAATGCAAAATCGCAGCAGATGTGTTGTCCCATTCCAACCTTACTTTGTTTTTTCCATCAAGAGCCTGGAGCCGACCCAACAACTATCCCTGACCCACCCTGTTCATTGCTGATGATGGACTAAAGTCGCATCTTTCCAATGCAACCCAGCTTATTAATCACTCCTCGGCACGCAACACACTGAAGGCCTATCACACTGCTTGGAACACTAACTGCAATTTTTGTCCCCTTGCCCCGGAGCAGCAATAAGCAATGTTAGACACGTCCTAGCCTTCATATCGTATTGCCACACACATCTGACCCTTGCTCACAATACTATCATGCTTTATCTAGATTGCGTCCAGCATTTCCTGTCCCTGCAGGACCCCAGTAAACCGTCAGTATTCCCGAGCCCACTCAGTCAAGTCCCTCCTACAGGGCATACAGAAATCCCAACCTGTAGTCAGTGGCAATCGCCTACCTTTCAAGAGTGGCCTTTTTAGGAACATGTCTGAAATCCTTACTTGTCCCCTGTTTAGGGCTTTGCCTAGCCTAGCCACCCAAACAGTCAACTACCAGGCCTTCTACGGTTCCCTACGACCTAGTGAATTTACAATCAGCAGCTCCGGTAGTCAGACACTGCTCCGACGCAATGGTGCACAGTGAATTTAGAAGGAGTATACGTGAGCCCTCTTTTTAAAGGCACATTTGAGGGGAGTGGGGAAGGGGTTGGCTGGGGGGATTTTGGAGTGATGAGGGCATTTTGTGGTTGTGTGGGGACTTCCAATGGTGGGTTGTGGAACATTATGTTTTCAAACTTTTACATCTATTAATTTATTAAAACTGCTTTTGTTGCCTCAGAGGTGCTCTATCCTTGTGGTGTTTTTATTTTGACATGTTTTTCTTTAATGCACCTCCCCAGAATAGTGTGCTACACTTGCATAATTACCACTCTCAGGATTCTGATTTGGTGATTGTTTTTACATTGAATACATTGCAGCTTACCATAAATTAGATGTGATGGCAGCATTTGTTTTCTTGTTTAGGCCTTTTCCCTAAGTTAGAATGCCCCCACTCTGGATGAAGGTGGCACCTTTGAACAGCAGCATTGTCAGTCTAGGGGGAGGGTTTAAATACACTGAAGCCAAACTCCAGCTCACACGTTATAATCAGTTACAGCAAATAGATCTTTTTTCCCTGGTGGGATATAGGTTTTACATAAATAAATCAAAAAAGCTGATCACTGTAAGCCCCCATGTCAGCTGTAAATGGTTTGTCTCATTATGCACTGTGTTCTCTGCTTCTGTTTTTATTTTTGTTGCTGCAGTTATCCTTATGGGTAAAATATTCCCAGTATCACCACCTGCAAAGCCAAGCTCTATCAAAAAAAATAAAACAACAGTAATTTATGTTTATGTTCATGCCTGGATAAGTCTGGTGGGGCCCTATTGTGATCCCCTACCTTTGTGTGTCAGATCATCGGTGCATGTTGCATTCTGCACAACTTTGCCATGAGAAAGGGCCTGCAGATTGACATACGTGATGACCTGACCCCCCAACCAGACAGCCCCCCCCTGCCAGAGGAGACCCATTCAGCTGATGGAAGAGCAGTCAGGAGGGTCCTCACCGTAGGCATCTTTGGAAATAAACAAATACATTGATCACACGGACAATGCACGCATGCACACCACTGATGTCCCTAGATCACACACACCACATGCACATCACATTGGATTAGCCCAAGTCCAACATGCAGGACTTGGGAGCAGCAACGCCAGCGTCAAGGCCCCAATGATGTGGCTGTCCATTCATACACCATTCACACGTCATTCACACAGCCGTGGGGATAACTTCTCCCCAACGGCCGAGGGTGACACCCCTTACTGGCAGGATTGCCACCCCATCACATTCACACACTATTCACACTGTCCCCTGCACTCCTGACTGTGTGCAGTTAAACTCAAATTAAAAAACTCATAACCTGAGCAATCTGAAAATAAAAAAAAGCTCATAACCTGAGCAATCTGAAAATAAAAAAAAGCTCATAACCTGAGCCAAAACAAAAAATAAAAAAAATAATAAAAAGCCCTCATCTGGGCTGACAGGGGCTCCTTCTGGTGGCCCCTCTCTGGCTCCTCAGCTGCCTGGAGGGAGTGGGTGGGGGGGGGGCATCTGGAGGTGGCTGCTTCCCGGGTGGGCCACTCCTGGCAGGTGTGGCCTGCATGCCCTCCAAGGCCACGGCTATCCGGCTGAGGAAGGAGTTTGTCTGGGCCTGCATCCTCAGCTGCCGGGTCACCTGATATTGGTGGGCCCGCTGCCTCTGCCTCCCCTGGTCCCAGATTGCAGCTGTGTTGGCACGCACGGCAGCAGTGAGGTGCTGAACATCAGCCTGCACCCACAGACTGGTCACCACTGCAGCGCAGTTGCAGCTGACGTCCTGCACTGCGTTAGACATCTGGTCCAGGTAGCCAGCTATCTCCCCCATCTGCTGGGTCTGCCTGGCGTGGTCCCTTGCCACCTGGTCCTGGACCATGTCAGACACCCCCCTGGTCTTCCGGGTGGCCTTCCTGGGGCCAGGAGATGGTAGTCCCCGGGGGGATGGATTCGCACTTGAGGGGCTTCCAAGGATGGGGGAGGGGGTTAGAGAGGGCCCTGCTGAAGGGGAGGACTCCTCCAAAAATAAAACAAAGTCCTGCTCGGGAACAACAGGCTCCTCCTCAACCACCTCAGCAGGTGAGGTGTGGGCACTCCCCTCCATCTCAGTGTCTTCACCACCCAGGGGCTCGGGATCAGAATGCAGTTGGGGGGATGGGGTGGACTGGCCGCCGACAGATGATGGCCCAGCTCCGTCATCTCTGGATGACACAAAGCAGACACATGTTGGGTGGTCCCACACACTTGGCACATGTACCCCCCCCCCCACATGCAACACACCAAATAGGGGAGAAAAAACACTTACCCCCTCCAACTGCTCCCTCTCCAGGCAGCGGGCGACCACCTCCTCCTCTGTGGTCAGGCTGACCGCACATGGGAGTCCACCACCCGTGCCCCTCTCATGACTCCTGATGGTGGCCACCTTGCCACGGACTTTGCGCCTCAAGTCGTTGATCTTTTTCCCGATATCAGCAGCAGTCCGGGTGGAGTAGCCCAAAGCATTGACCCTGCACAGCAAAAGTTACTTCCCTGGGGTGGGGGAACCGGATATACTTTTGCGCCAGAAAGGCGCATCTGCGGACGCTTTTATACGCGCAACAGAACACATTGCGCTGCCGTTTTTCATGAAGTGGTGCCGACGGAAGTTGTGAGCATGCGCACAGGGGAGCGAGTGGAGCCCTCCCTCACTGCGCATGCTCCGTGGATGATGCGATGAACGTAAGTCTCTGCGCTGGGCTCCGCCCATCATGTACATATGATTACACCCACTTCCACTTGCGTCGGGTTGCGCCAGCGCATTTTCGTTACTCCGCCGCAAAGTAACGAACATGCGCTTGGTGAATACTGTACTTCACTCACTAGTTTGCGTCAGCGTAACGTATATGCGCTGCGCTACGCTGGATAAAATATGCACCCATCTACCTGAATCTGGCCCTAGGTATCCATTGGTGAAATGTGGTAACATGCCTTCACTGCAGATTACTCCCTATGCGTTGAAAATATCCTGTTTGCTTTAAATCTTAGGGCTATACATGTGTAGCACCTGGTTACTTTGAAGTACCCGTGCTATTTGACCACTTTCAGGACCTTGGGTGTTTTTCAGATTTGGTGTTTACAAGACTAAAACATTTTTTTTTGCTAGAAAATTACTTAAAACCTCCAAACATTATATATATTTTTTCTAACACACTAGAGAATAAAATGGCGGTCATTGCAATACTTTTTTGTCACACCGTATTTGCGCAGCGGTCTCACAAGCGCACTTTTTTTGGAAGAAAATCACTTTTTTGAATAAAAAAATAAGACAACAATAAATTTGTCCCGATTTTTTTATATATTGTGAAAGATAATGTTATGCCGAGTAAAATTATACCCAACATGTCACGCTTAAAAATTGCGCCCGCTCGTGGCATGGCGTCAAATTTTTATTCTTAAAAATCTCGATAGGCGACGTTTAAAAATGTCTATAGGTTGCATTTTTTGAGCTCTAGGGCTAGAATTATTGCTCTCGCTCTAACACCATTTTCATATGCGGGCACTAGTGGCGTATGCGTTCGCTTCTGCGTGCGAGCTCGTCAGGACAGGGCGCTTTAAAAAAAAAAATGTGTTTTCTTATTTATTTTTATTTATTTTATAATTTTTTACACTGAAAAAAAAAATGTATCACTTTAATTCCTATTACAAGGAATGTAAACATTCCTTGTAATAAAAAAATGCATGACATGTCCTCTTAAATATGAGATCTGGGGTCAAAAAGACCTCAGATCTCATATTTAGACTTAAATGCAAAAAAAATTGGAAATTTTGTCATTTGAAAAAACGACAACAAAAAAATGTTCCTTTAAGACGCATGGGCGGGACTGACGTTTTGACGTCACTTCCGCCCTGCTATGCTGTGGGGACGGGTGGGGGCCATCTTGCCCTCACTCGCATCCCCATACAGCAGGACACGATCGCCTCCGCCGCTACCGACGGCTCCGGTAAGTGGCGGAAGGCGTGGGAGAGCGGCGGGAGGGGGGGCCCTCTCCCGCCACCGATAACGGTGATCTCGCAGTGAATCCACCGCGGAGACCACCGTTATCGTAAACAGGACCGCTCATGCTAAAGATGGATACCTTGGTTGTGGCAGCAGCTGCTGCCGTTACAGAGGTATCCATCTTTAAAATACCGACTAATATGTACATGAGCGGGTCCTTAAGTGGTAGATCAGAGTATAGTTAAACTCTGATCCAAATTGTTATGTTAAAAACAGGGTCTCTGTCTCGGCTTGGCTGTGCTCATTCTGTTGTGCTGTAACCTTTAGGACATGACCACCAAAAATGAAGATATGTTCCCAAATATGTACAACCTCGAAAACATTGTGGCGGATAGTTCTGCACATATTTGGCTACCCTGGCTGGTACCAGGTGCCACCTAGTCAGTACCTTGTAGTTGGCTTTGTTATGTGCTTTTTAAAGAATAAGTTCACCTTTTGACAAAAAATAATAAATGCACCTTTTTTTGCTAGTAAAAAAATGTGCATTTGTTATTTCTTTGTTTTGGGAGCCTGTAAAGCACTGCACCAGTGATCAGTAGATTGCTGATGCCATGCAGGTCTCCTGCAGATCTGTCAGTGTATCGGCTTGATGGTACAAGGAAGCTGATTCATTTTGACAGGAAGGCTCAATGAACTACCACAGTGCTCACAGCCCCATGGTAGTTCACTAAATAATACAAGCCTTACCTTGTAGTTCTCCATTCACAGAGGATTGTGTTTAAATGATGCGCCCGAGATAGAAGCCACTGCAGAAAGAATGGTATGTCTGGTTGCAACTTTCTCTTAAAAGGATACTTCAAAGAAGAACTCGTCGTTCTCTACATTCCATCCCAAGCCAAGTACATTCTGAACTGGAAGATGATCGAAATTGAGATCTACATTCTTCATTGTTGATGCACGTTCAGAGTCACTGATGGATTCCAGTACCTCTCTGTTGTTTGAGATGAATTTGTGAAGGCGCAGGTGTCCTCTTGCGCATAATTCTTGGCTTTCCTTTACTAATTTGATTGCAGATTCTGTGGACTCTAGACTTATAAGACCATCATCTACATAGAAGTTTTTCTTAAGAAAATTTGCTGCTGATGGACAATTCTTTTCATTTTTATTAGCCAAGTACTTCATACCATAATTGGCGCAACCTGGAGACGATGCTGCTCCAAACAAATGTACTTTCATTCTGTATTCTGCTGGCTCTGTATCTATATCTCCGTCCTCCCACCATAGTAACCTCAGGAAGTCTCTATCTTCGTTCTTCTCAACGTCACACATGACTGCTATGGGATACTTTCTGAATCTACAGAGTACTCCAGGCAGAGTGTTTGTAAGATCTGGTCCTTTTAGTAGATGATCGTTCAATGCAACATCATCATACTTTGCTGAGCAATCAAATACTACTCTAATTTTATCTGGTTTCTTTGGGTGGTAAACACCTTGATGTGGGATGTACCACACTTCTCCTTCTTAAGGTAGGTTATTCACCTTCTCTGCATTTCCTTCTTGCCTTCCATGAATTTCAAATAATCCTGCTTGAATTTGTGATCTCTTCCCATCTTTTTCTTCAAGCATTTCAATCTTGCTAGGGCAAGATTTCTGTTATGCCGCGTACACACGGTCGTTTTTTGCGATGAAAAAAAACGACGTTTTTTAAAACGTCATTTAAATTGATCGTGTGTGGGCAAAACGTCGTTTTTTGTCTTAAAAAAAACGACCAAAAAAAAATTCCAACATGCTTGAATTTTTTGTGTCGTTTTTCAAAACGTCGTTTTTTGTTTCACAAAAAGTCACCGTGTGTAGCAAAAACGTCGTTTAAAACGACGTTTTTCAACCCGCGCATGCCCAGAAGCTAGTTATGAAGCGAGCTTCAATGGAAAAGTGTGGTGAACGTAACCTCGTTTTTTTGTGAAAAAAACGATGGTGTGTATGCAACATCGTCTTTGAAAGTGACGTTTCAAAAACGTCGTTTTTTACTTCACAAAAAACGTCGTTTTTTTTCATCGCAAAAAACGACCGTGTGTACGCGGCATTATTTGGCAGACGAGGTCGTTCTCTGAAGGGTATGGGTATTTCAAGATAACCTTGTTGATTCTGCTGAATACTTTCTTCTAGAGTGTGTATGAACTTTATGTCTTCTTGGGATACACTCTTCTCTTCAGAACTTATGTCTGCGAAGTCAGATTCAAGGATCTTGATTACCTTTGCTGAATTTACAGTTGGTAGCTCTTGGACAGATATTCGATGACACAATTCTGTCACCTGTCTTGACTTTGCAATCTGCTGTTTTCCTCCAACAACACCCCATCCTAGATCAGTTCGAACAGCGTAGGGTTCACCCTTTCCTCCTGTGATTACTTCTCGTGGCACCAAAGCTTCGGAACAATCGTAGCCTATCAACAGTCCGACACCAAATTCCTTCAGCGAGGACATCTCATGAGATATGATAAATAGGTGCTCCCATTTATTGGCTGTTTCACAGGTAGGTATACGATCTCGATCTAGAGGTATGTCGTTTTTCGTTTAAGATGGAGGTAGATTTAATGTGAGGTTTGAATGAAGTCCTCTAACTCTCAGTCCTTTAACCTTTTGACTGTTCACTAATATGTCTCTCCCCGTCATTGTGGTGAGCTTGAGCTTCACTGGTTCTGTAGCCACTTGTAATTTCTTGGGCATCCAGTAGTGCATAGGCGTTTACCTTCTTGTTCCTCTTTTTGGGATTTGAAATGCACACTGGTACAACCATTGATGTGCCATTGCTTTCTCCTTCCCTTATTCTGCAAGAGAATACTGATACTTTATTTTCTTCCTCAGCATCTTTAGGTATTGAGGATTCATCCTTCTTTGGACGTTCTTCATTTAGTAGCGTAGGATGGCGTCCTTTGCAGACGCTGCATGTAGCCTTTTTCTTACACTCCTTTGTAACATGGCCTTTTCTTAAGCATCCAAAACACAGTTGGTTATCAAGTACAAATTTGTTCTTTTCATTTGAGGACTTCTCTTTCAATTGTTGGCACTTGTGTATGGAGTTGTTCTCATCCACAGAACATGCACTTAAAGGTAGTCTGAGGATTTTTCGGTTCTGGCTCTTTAATGAACCCAGTAGTGACTGCTGAGTTGATTGCAAAGCTAGTTGCTCTTGCACGTCTTGTATCTCTTGCAGGCCTTTCTTCTAAGGATTTTAAGGCGTAAGATGCTGTTACTGGATTACATGCTATTCGTGCTTCCCTATTAACGAACTCAGAGAACTTTTCAAAACTTAGGAAGTCCTTATTTAGATCTAACTGTTCAGTCACATAGCGATTCCATCTAGAAGCCACTTCTTCAGGTAGCTTGGCTAGCATCCTGTGATTCAGTACGTTCAGTACTTCTAGTCCTCGTACATGTGGGATGGCATTGCTGCATGCTTGCAGGAAATCACCATACTCTTGGAGTTTAAAGTGTTCCTTGGGACCTATTTTAGGCCAGTTATTCAATTTCTCCCTAAATGCTCTTTGTACTAAGAAAGGATGACCATATCTTGCATTTAACTTTTCCCAGGCTTGCTTATAGGCTTCTTCGTCTGTTCTATAGAAGTTACCTTCAAGGGCTTTCTTTGCTTCTCCACCAACATATCTCTGAAGGTAGAATAACTTGTCAACTGGTCTGGAACAATGATGCTCAATGATCATTTCAAAACTTACCTTCCACTCTATGAACTTCAGTTTGTCTCCTGAAAATACAGTAGGTTCTGCCGTCCTGCTGGGACAATAGTCGCAACATTCTCCTGATCATTGTAGTGACATCTAGGAGTAGAATTATCCTGTTTTATTTTTTCACTTAGATCTAAATTAAGTGAGTCTCTCTTTTCGTCTTTCTGAGCAGGGATTGAATGGCAATGACTTTTTTCTTCACTACATACTGAAGGTTTCATTTCATTCTCCTGGATGTATGGAGGTGAATAGGAGTAGGAGCTTCATCACTTAGTACAGATTTGGACCTATGACTACCATTCATGTCCTCTTCGTGTACTCTTAGTCTGGCTTCTATAACCTTAACTTCTTTCAGTCTTTCCAGACTTTCCATTTGATGGCGCTGTGCCTCCATTTGAGCTTCCATTTGATGATGCTGTGCCTCCCTTTTGGCTATTTGTAGACGCTGCGCTTCAATGGCAGGTTCCATCTCGATTTCTGCTTTCTTTTTTTTTTAAAGTGTATTTTGTGCGTGAACTCGAGAGAGAGGAGCCGGACTGCAGGAGTTGGGAGTAGGCAGACCCTCCCCCCGGCCATCCTTCTCCATGCCCCCGGTGGCAATGGCGGGTGTGAGGGGGGCCTCCCACTCACCCCACCCTACCCTACCTGCTCCACTTGGGAGCCCAACTGGGACCCAACGGGACCCTAACAGGGCAGTGGGACTCCCCTTATGAGGGAGTGAGGGGGTCTAGCCCACCCAGCCCCGTAGGTCCTTCGCCTTTCTTTATTTTAGGAGACCGCATGGCCAAAGTGCGTGCGTGTTAAACCAATTTTGTGTGCGTGCAAGTGTGGTGGGGGGGGTGGGCGTACTAAGCACGGGCGTACCTTGCATAGCACATCCACCGGGAGCCGGGCTGAGACCACCAAACTCAATTCACATGTAGCTGAGATCGGGATCCGAACCCTTGGCTGCAGAGGTGAACGGCTTGTCAGCGCAGTGCCAATCACGTTAAGCCACCACAGCTCCTTTGCTTTCTTGACGTAGCAGTCATGGTGGGAACAATTGTGAACTCCAGACTGGACTATGCAAATGCCCTTTACCTCGGACTCCCTAAGTCCCAAATCGCTCGTCTGCAAGTCATTCAAAATACGACTGGTGACTGGAAAAAAACCCTGGGAATCAATCTCACCTTCGTGAAAAGATAGCAGCCCACAATCCCAATCGCGTTCTGCGATCCACCGACCAAAATCTGGTCAAGATACCCAAAGCCAGATACAAGTCCAAAGGAGAAAGAAGGTTTGCTTTCCAAGGTCCCAGACTATGGAACGCTTTACCAACCAGCATTCGGTTGGAGGAAAACCACCTGAGCTTCAGAAGACAGATAAAAACTCTGCTCTTTTAATGACCAGAGAGACAGAAACAACGAGCGCCCAGAGGCGCGCTATATAAGTTTTTCATTCATTCATTCATTCATTCATCCTGTCAGGAGTTAATGACAGGCCTGAACCTACGCTGGAACTATATTCATGCTTGTAAATATGTTGAAGTTATGCATTGTGGGATTGCGAGTGCTAGGAGATATGGACTCCATTGATACTTAGAAGAAACAGACTACACTTCCCACAATGCCCTGCCTGACTGGAACATGTGACACCTCCGCACAGACTTATGGGGGAGGTTACTTAAGGACAGGGAGGGGCTGTTTCTCTCTCTCTCTCTGCCATGGCTTTTTTTCCTATGTGGAGCTGTGAGGAGACAGCACAGCCGTGCTGCTGGGCCTGAAGCCTGGGCCTAAATTCACAGAGAGGCCAGCCATCCGGAAGGAAGAAACCCAGAGATTGGAGAGGAAGCCCAGCTAACAACTGAAACAGTGGGACACCCTCCTTCAGGATCCTTGTGCTGTGGAGCAGTGATTCACCAACACACTTTCTGAGAGAATTCCAGGCGGATCGGCCTGTCGGTTGAGAGAGCACCTTCTCAGCTCTTAAATCTCGTTTTAGACAGACACTTTAGTGCCACCTCACAGGCCGCCCGCCCCCCCCCCTGTTTGGCCTCCAGCTTAAACTTAGAGGCCCTTTCACTGTTCATAGTGGTTATACAGACGTGACTGACGCTGCCAGCGATCATCTTACCAACATCTGATGTTCACCATACTTTGTTGGAATTAACTTTCTCTTATCTTCTATTACTTGTGGATTACAAACTTAACGTGCACCATCCGGCCGCAACGTGAACTTTAGCTGTTTGCAGGATCGCCAGCTAGGGGGAGCTCGTGAGCACAGACTGTTCAATTAGTTTAACTGAATGGTACCATTCTTTAGTATTAGATTCCTGTGTTAATGCTATTTACTGGTTTCAGCAAGGGCTCTTGCAGTATTATTGTATAACAAGTTATTGACTCACCATTTAAATCCATATCTACTCTCTTTAGTCTACATCAAGTAAACTCATTATTTTTGGTTTAAATATACTACTTGTGTGAAGTGTGTTTTCTCATGTGAGGGACCGCCCAGGAGCAGGTAATATTGTTATTCCATTGTTATTTCATGCTATACACCTGCTATTGTGACCCCAGTCAACAGAGGTCACAATACACTCACTGGGCTTCTGATGTGTCACGGGAGGGTTTGAGCCAGTTAAATAGGGGTGAGTCAAACAAAGAGAGTAGATCCCAAATCAAACCAGCGGCTCCTGAATGGGGTAGCGCTACATTATATTAGTCAAACAAAATAAATAATCCAAACAAACATAAAAAAACTCAACAACATGTAGGGAGAGTGGGTGGGAACGATTCCCCCTAATGTGTGCTAGCCGGATATCCTGTCCCCCTGACTCCAGCTTCTGTCGAACCTCCTCCCCCCACACTTATTTGCCCAATCCACTGCAGCCTCTAGTTGCATAGCAGCCAGGTTAACCCTTACTCGCCTGGCTCCACTGTGCCCCTGTTCATGCAGCCCTATGCTTATTTTTTTGTTTTATTTTTGCTATGGGCTGTGCTTTAGTACTCTGAGCTGTGCCGAGTTTGCCAGTGTACACATTGTGAAACAACTTTGGGTAGGCAAGGGGAAGCATAAGAGACATACAGTCTCATCTACCAACTAGCATTTTTTCTACTTTGCAGGTTTAGTTCTGCTCTGTAGGAGAGTTACTTATCGAAAGCAAAACCCCAGGTAAACAGCTACATATTCAGATGAATTTAATTTTATTATTATTACATTTATTTACCTCCCAAAGGATTTGCATATCTGTCAATACAGTCCTGACCAGTGATTTAAAGTACAGTTTTGTCTGGCAAGGGAGAAGATCTGCTGTTTCTCTACTGTGGTTTAGTAACACTTACAGGCATTGTTCCCCTTCCTCCCTCAGTTGGACAGGAAAATGAGAAGCAGCTCTGCTTATTTCTCCTATGGACATGCTCAGTGTTAGAACATGGGTACTGCAGCATATCTGACTGTCTCCTTGTGCTGCTTCTCTCTCTCCTAAACTGTGCTCTGGTGTACAGGAATCACAGGAGGCCAATACCAGATTAAACCTTGTAATAATTTGTGTCTTTTATATCTGCCTATTGTTCAGGTTTAAGGCCAAGACAGTGCATATCTACAGTTCAACAAGATAATGATAATTCTAATCAACATTGTGAGCCAATATCCTGCTGTCATTAACCGCTTAAGGACCAGCCGCCACAGTTATACTGTGGCAGGTTGGCTCCCCTGCACAAATTGTCGTCATTGCACAGCGGCTCACACAGGCGTAGTTGCGGGCGGGCATGCGCTCAATGTTCGCCGGTGGCCTGCAATCGCCTAATACAGAGGCAGAGACAATCTGCCTTTGTAAACAAGGCGGATCCCCATTCTGACAGGGGACATGTCAGAGATCTATTGTTCCCAGTGATTTGGAACAGTGATCTCTGTCATATCCCAGGCAGCCCATTCCCCCCCACAACTAGAACACATCCAGGGAACATAGTTAAAGGGGTTGTAAAGGTTTGTTTTTTATTTACTAAATAGGTTCCTTTAACCACTTGCTTACTGGGCACTTACACCCCCCTCCTGCCCAGGTGAAATTTCAGCTTCCGGCACTGCGTCGCTTTAACTGACAATTGCGCGGTCGTGCGACGTGGCTCCCAAACAAAATTTACGTCCTTTTTTCCCCACAAGTAGAGCTTTCTTTTGGTGGTATTTGATCGCCTGTGCGATTTTTATTTTTTGCGCTATAAACAAAAAAGAGCGACAATTTTGAAGAAAAATACAATATTTTTTACTTGTTGCTATAATAAATATCCCAATTAAAAAAAAAAACACATTTTTTTTTCTCAGTTTAGGGCAATACGTATTCTTCTACATATTTTTGGTAAAAAAAAAAAAAAAAAATCGCAATAAGCGACTGGTTTGCGCAAAAGTTATAGCGCTTACAAAATAGGGGAGAGAATTATTATTTTTTATTATTTTTTTTTTACTAGAAATGGCGGCGATCTGCGATTTTTATTTTTACTGCGACGTTATGGCGGACACATCGGACACTTTTGACACATTTTTGGCGCCATTCACATTTATACTGCGATCAGTGCTATAAATATGCACTAATTACAGTATAAATGTGACTGGCATTGAAGGGGTTAACACTAGGGGGTGAGGAAGGGGTTAAATGTGTATGCTAGGTGTGTTCTAACTGTAGGGGGAGGGGGGGGTGACTGGGGGGGTGACCGATCTGTGTCCCTATGTAGGAAGGAACACAGATCGGGCTCCTCCCTTCCAGAGACAGGACATTGTCTCTGTGTCAGCCGGCAATGAGAGATGATCTATGAGAGATCATCTCTCATTCGCCCACAGATCGCATTGCAAACGGCCGCTCTGATTGGCCGTTTGCCGCGATCTGTGATTGGCCGTGTCCAAGGGACACGGACAACACAGGGCTTCCCCGCAGCGCGCTGTACAGCGCGCGCTGGGAACGCCAGAAAGACATGCCGTCAAATGACGGCATGTTGGATATTGAGGTCCGCGCTGTTGCCGTCATCCGACGGTAGCGCGGGCCTCAAGTGGTTAAGCTAGTGCATTGTTGGTTCACGTACCTTTTCCTTACTGAACAGCTTACTGTGGAGGAACAGGAAGTAAGAAATTCAGACAAAGTAAACAAAGAAAGAAAACATTTAGAAGGGAAATCAAAGGAAAAGGTAAGTGAACCAACAATGCACTAGCTTAAAGGAACCTATTTAGAAGAAAAAAAAATGAACCTTTACAACCCATTTAACCCCTTGATCGCCCCCTAGAGTTAACCCTTTCCCTGCCAGTGTCATTTTTACATTGATTGCATTTTTATAGCACTGATTAATGTAATAATGTCACTGGTCCCCAAAAAGTATCTTTTGGGGTCCGATTTGACCGCCACAATGTCGCAGTCCGCTAAAAATCGCAAATTGCCAACATAACCAATATAAACAATAAAAAAAAAGTCCCTAAATTTATCCCATAGTTTGTAGATGCGATAGGGTGCAATATACACCCATTGTTTTTTTTTTTTTACCAAAAATATGTAGAAGAAGATATATCGCCTAAAACAATAAATATGTTTATTTGGGATATATATATTTTAGCAAAAAGCATGTTTTTTTTTCCAAAATTGTTGCTCTTTGTTTGTTTATAGCACAAAAAAAAATTAAGTTCCAGAAGTGATTAAATACCACCAAAAGAAAGCTCTCTTTTTATGAAAAAAAGGATGTCAAGTTTGTTTGGGTACCACGTCGCATAACTGCGCAATTGTCAGTTAAAGCAACGCAGTTCCATATCGCAAAAAATGGGCTGGTCATTAAGGGGGCAAATCCTTACGGTCTTTAAGTGGTTAAAGAAATACACTGGACCTGATTACCAAAAAATGTGAATTGAAATTGTGAAAAAAGTGAAGTGAACCTGTTTTCATGTCACATATTTAACCATGTGAGAATAAGCCTTATTTTATAAATCCTTTTCACATGATGGGATGTTTGAGCACAGGTTTGTTTCACTTCATCTCACTTCATACAATAATAAGTCCCTACTGTCTTCAGATTGTTTGCGTTTAACACAATGTGCTGGTTAAAAATGAATGAACATAATTGCTGTGTTTCAGCTTAAAGTGCAGCCATCAAATTCAGTGATGAAGGTCATATTAGACATCTAGTGTATTTTTAATTCATTGCTAGTTAAACCAATGGAACATGCCATGTAATTAAAATGGATTTACTTATGTATTATAAAAAGTTCCTTGTTCCATTTTCACTGCATTATCTTGATTTGTTTTAATGCAACAACACTTAATCACTAATACAAAAGGAAAGCTACCAGTTAATTGTATTACTTTATAGTCTAAAAACTTGGTAGAACATTAAATGCAATGTCATGAAAAAAATTGCTTTGATTATTAAACTAATCCTTTAAAACAATATGAAGTTAAATGGGGTTATTATAAGGAAGAAAAAGCTTTGGGCAAAATAACTTGGCACATATATTTTTTTTACCAAGGTCAGTAAAGGTGATAAATGGATTTCCAAAAGCTAACACTAAATGCTTCTAAAATAACATGAGCTGCTGGAAATGAAATACAAGACACAGATACGATTAACTGTGTCATTTATAGAAAATAAAGTCATTTCCACTAGAGTAAAAGGGCACAGCTCTGATCATGTTGCTAGCTCTTATTTACATCTGGAAACAATGGCCAATCAGAGCATAATCAATACAGAATTAAGCAGGCATATCTCCCAGGTCAAACAAAGAAGGGACCAACATTTTAGTGTTATAGAGCTTTGGCAGAATAAGAGATACCCTATTTACATCTCAGCATAATAAATGTATTAGGAATAAATATGACCCACTTCAGGATAATTGTTTGATCAAGGTAAACTCAACTTTGTAATAAAAATAGATAGCAAAATATGATATTATGTTAACAGAAAAAAATGACGTTGCCTGAAAATTATGGTATGTCTCCAAATTAGTTCTTAATGGAGTTTAGTGTGTTGGCCCACTGAGAGCTGGAGGTTCAGATGAACCAGAATTCTATAGGAACACATAGCAAGGATGACTTTCACAGGGGTTGTAACCCTCCCCACCCTACTAAAAAAAAGCCTTTTTAGTTTTGTCTGTATTGCTGAAAATATTTACTCTCATTTCATGTCTGGTGAAACTGTTGCCATTGGGACTATAAGACTGCATTCACACTTCAGAGTTTTAAATCACGGGCAGATTTGCCACGATTCTGCCCACAATTTGAAAGCATCGATGTGTGAATCACAAATCACAGGACTTACATTTGAGATGCCATTTATTTGAATGCCACCTTAAATTGCGTTGCAGGTGTGCCACGATTGTCGCGCTGCAATGTCGCCCAAAAACAATCCAGGAGCTACTTTTGGGAGACATGCTTCCTGCGATGTGGGTTGCTGCGATTGCAGTGCGATTTATCGAGTGACGATTTTAGGTGTCATTCAAATAAATGGCATCTTAAATGTGAGTCCCATGATTTGTCATTCACACATAAGCGCTTTCAAATTGTGGACAGAATCGTGGCAAATCTACGTAAAATCGGAGTAAAAAATCTCTCTAAGGGCTTGTTAACACCTAAAACTTTACCATTCATTTTTTTATGTGTTTTTTTCTATTTCTTTCCAATACATGAAATGCAAAGCAATGCTAACTCTGAAGCACACCTTTACCACTCTAGGTACAGTTAGGAGCACTTTGCTAGACATCTATGCAGGCTCTTCAGATGTGGTGAAGTACCAATGGGGTATAATTTCTGAGAAAAACCAAAGCAGCGCAAATCCAGTGGCCCGGATTCACGTAGAGAGGCGTATCTTTGTGCGGGTGTAGCGTATCTTCTTTATGCTACACCGCCGCAACTTAGAGAGGTAAGTACAGTATTCACAAAGCACTTGCTTCGTAAGTTGCGGCAGCGTAGCGTAAATTGGCCGGCGTAAGCCCGCCTAATTCAAAGTAGGAAGGAGGTGGGCGTCATCTATTTAAATTAAGCGTGACCCCATGCTAATGAATGGCTGGTCGAACTGGGCATGCGCGCACATGCTCAGAATCACGTCGCATATACTCCTTAAGAGACATCGGCGCAATGCCTACGACGTGAACGTCACTTACGCACAGCCCTATTCACGTAGTACTACGTAAACGGCGTACGTGAAGTAAAATTTGACGCCGTTGTTCCCTGGCCCATACCTTTGCATTAGCTGCGCCTGCTATAGCAGGGGTAACTTTACGCCGGACGTAAGCCTTACGCAAATCGCGTATATGAAGCGGCCAGGCGCATCTACTCATTTGCATATTTATAATGGGAACGCCAAATGCGTCCAGCTTAACTATGCACCCACGATACGCCAGCGTAGGCAAGTTACGTCGGACGGCTGAAGCAATGTTTTTGGACGTATCTCGCTTTGTGAATCGGCGCAAAGATGCGACGGCGCACATTTGAAATTACGGCGGCGTATCTGGAGATATGCCAACTTAAATGTTTTCTAAATCCTGGCCAGTGTGTATAGGACAAGGTAACCATTTTATTTAGTGATAGTTGCTTTCATTAGGATTCAGAGTGCCTAAAAAAATACAGGTCAAATGCCACATTTTGAAGAAAGTATAAATGAGGCCTAACATAACCCTGAATGACAGTAAACACAGGGGTTTTAAAACATTTTTAGTTGGGCAAACATTTTATGCACACCCTATATCTGTCAAAACCTTACCTTATCATACATGTGCAAGAAAAACTACATCCCTTCAAAAAAAATCTCATCTTTAACCACTTAAGACCCGGACCAAAATGCAGGTGAAGGAGCCTGGTCCTGGACCCTTTTTGCGATTCGGCACTGCGTCACTTTAACTGACAATTGCGCGGTCGTGCGACGTGGCTCCCAAACAAAATTTGCGTAATTTTCTTCCCACAAATAGAGCTTTCTTTTGGTGGTATTTGATCGCCTCTGCGATTTAAATTTTTTGCGCTATATACAAAAATAGAGCGAAATTTTTGAAAAAAAATCTATATTTTTTACTTTTTGTTATAAGAAAAATCAAATAAACTAAATTTTAGTCAAACATTTAGGCCACAATTTATTTAGCCACATGTCTTTAGTAAAAAAAAATCGCAATAAAAAAATAGCTACCTAGCGGGAACAGCGACACTAATACAGCGATCAGAAAAATTATCGCTTAGTGACGCTGGCAATAGGCAGTGAAAGAATTAACTAGGGCGGTGATCAAGGGGTTAAAACTTTATTAGGAGGGGTACGGGGGCTACCCTGAATCTAACACTAACTGACTGTCACACTGACACTAAATACAGTAATCATACATATATGATTACTGCATTCAGTGACACTGTGACAGGGGGTGGGAGGGAGTGATCGCAAGGGGTTAAGTGTGCCTGCGTGTACTGGTGTCAGTGTAGTGTTGTGATGTGATCTCTCCTCAGCGGCGGTTGAAAAAAACGCAGAGAGCAGAGATCACATCACTTCCTCCTCCTGTGTTTACACAGGAGGAGGAAATGACACTGCAGGGGAGCGCACGCATTGGCTGGGAGCGATCCGGAGGGGGCGGACAAAAACGAACCACCGCCCCCTCAGCACGGATCGCTCGCAAAGCCACCGGGACCGTCGCGTGTATATCGAACCCCCGACCCACGTCAAGGCAGCCACGTACAGGTACGTTGATGTAGAAATATTAGAGAATGAGGCTAACAATATATATCATGTATAGTAAGTGTCGGTGTATCAGTTCTTAACTGCATATATAGAAAAGCTTTCCGGTAAGAGGACCAGAACAAGGACTATAGATAAACACAAACAAGTGGATAATCCAAAAGTACAACATTTATTAAATATGGTGTAATTTATACATGATAAAAAGAATAAACTAATATGTGGACAGGGGAGAATAGATTGCAGTGTGGATTAACCCATCAGGGTATGAGTTGGTTGACACCGCAAACAATTACACATATACCTACAAAACAAAATAACAAACATACATACAGGGGGACCATCCGGACATCAGATAGCGGTGGAAGGATGTTTATCTCAGGAAAATCCCTGTATATATGTATAAGAAGATAAATAACAAAATGAAATACGATAAACTATCCTTCCAGGCTCTCTGGAGCTTGAGCTGCTAGGAAAACAGAGAAGCCAAAGAGCAGTGGAGAAAGGAGAGGGTTAATGCATATAGGCTGCAGCCGTGATCAGAAGGATTAGTTAATCCCGATACTAAAGCTGACACGCTGAATGGAATGTAAACCCAGGGCCGCTGTAAGGACTGAAGTTGTAGATATCTTTAGGATAAGTAATGTAATGTCTCTAAAATCCAAGTAAAATCAATTCATGTAACACAGTGCAAATAATGCAGCGGCTAACTCGCGTTGTGAAAAGCAAAAATCACTGAAGCACATTGTATACGTTACTACTCCTGGTTTGTTGAGATCTATTTCACCCGAATGATGGGGTTAAAGGATCATACCCGTGATCATAGCTCCTGTATGCCCATTGCTGATAGCTTATGTGGATTTTAGGTCCGTTTTGGATCGTATAGATCTATATAGTTCAGCTGAGGTGCTGGTGGGCTTCAAGGTACCGATCGGTTGTTTCACGGACAATCACACCACCTTCACACCGCTGTGGCTTCAGCCACGGGTAGTGTTGCCGAGGAGGTATGCATATGAATAAGGTATCCTGGAGTGGGGTGGTTCAGTGTCAATCACCTTTTCCACTATTTGTTATTTGCCTTCATGGGGATCCCCATAGGTTCACCTGTGGCTATTGGCTCACAATGAGAGAGTCATGCAGACAGGATGTCTGAATGACGACCGGATGGTCAAAAGGTTTCTTGCCGACTAGTTTTGCAAAAACTGTTGCAAAGCTTTGTCTGGGCATATCCGTGCTGTTGATGTGCCTGTTCGTGCCATTCTGCCGATGTAAATGTACATGCGGCGGTCCTTAAAGCGGATCTCCACGCAAAATTTAACATGATCGCATAATTAATAATGCTCTAAAACGATGCAGAAACCGATATTTTCAATTAAAATAATATTCACAGTACCATAAAACTAGATGGTCTTCCGGTCTGCCTTCCTCGGGTTTTTGCTCGGGTTTCTCTTCGTTTCCTGTCCCGCGCAGTGTCTTCTGGGAGCTCGTTTCATAGCTCCCTTGATATCGTATTCTTCCCATGTTAGACAAGATATCGCGCGATTTCGAGGAAGTGACGCGCGATGTAAACAAAGGCTGGAGGGCGGGCTTTACAGATGCCAAAGCCGATGGGATGGTCCCCGTTGCTCGCGCGCATGCGCGAGATCTAGCGGTGGATGCTGGGACATCAGCATCCACCTGGAAAAGGAAGTGCCGGGCTGTGGGCTTATGCCCACAGTTAAAATGGTGCCTAGACCGGAAGGGGGAATATAACTTATTATTTCACACTGCAAAGCGGCGGAGCGGCCGGCGGAGACAGGACACATGAGTTGCAGAGGTTAAGGTAATTTAAGTTTTACATAGCCAATTAAAAAAAAAACGTATCTGGCGTGGGAGATCCGCTTTAAGGGGTTAAAACCTGAACATTTCTACATTTCTTGAATTGAGATTGCTATGAGATGTGCATTGGTGTCCCTAATGCTTCTTTGGTCATGCAGGGGAAGGATGATAAAAAAAAATTGCCATGTGATAAAAACTGGAGAGTGCAAAATCTGGTGCAGCTCTGGATAGAAACCAATCATCTTCCATTTTTTTTTGTTTTGTTTTTTTATCAAAGCTTAATTGAACAAGCTGAATTTAGAAGCTGCGCTCCACCGCAGCCTTAGTGTTTGGCTTCTTACTTACATCTCAAGCTCTGATTGGCGATTCTCCCCCTGGAGGAGACAATGAAGTTCTGCTCACTTTCATTTTTACTCAAGTATGTGCATTATATGAGGGGATTGTTTATGTGGGGGCTTTTATATTATATATAAATAAACAGAATTATGCTATGTTGGCTTGTTCTTGTTTGTTTATCTGGGTTGGAGCCTGCAGCACTTTATTTTCTTCCTGGCTGATGTCAAGTGCAGTATCTCATCTGATGTTGATTCTCCGCTTACTGTTTGGCTATTGACTTGCTCTGGTGAGTTTAAACCCCTGAGGGGGAGTGTGTTCTCACAAGGTGGACCAGGAATTTTCAGTGGAATGTGCAGGCTGTCTTTTTCTATAGGATCACCCATGGACACTGACACTTTTGCACTTGATTATCTATCCAAAACCATTATTGTGGGGATGGCCATTTAACATTTACCAACATCAGCGCTGTTTTGGTATAGGACTGGTACAGTTGGACTGTTTTCTAGAAATGTTATACCTTTTTCTGAACACATATATATATATATATACAGTATATATTGGTTGTATATTCTGTTAGAAGTCATATTGTGTAACAATTATCTTGATTGTGTTTAAAGGCTATATTTACACCTTTATTTGCAAAAAATACTAACTCTAATTTTGAAGACCTGGTCAGTCAACAAACCTTGGAATTGACAACTATGTAAACAAGTATTTTGCATTTTAATCAAGTTTTGACTTCAAAGACACTTTAGCTAGCTAGCTCCCACCCTTTTTGTAAAACAAAAATTGTATTGCTTTCCCTAGCTAATCAAAAAATGTATTTTGAATGTATCACCATGTACTGTATTGTTCTTTTGAATGTGGTTCAGCAGTCAACATGTTATTGGAAACCTCTACGTTCTGGGATTTCCCTATCAATTAGTCCTTCAAAGCTGAAAATGATAACTCTACAGACATCGCTAAGAAATGGAACTGTCACGTACCTGGTTATGGAGCCCAATGTGCAGGGAGCGGCCTCTCGTGAGCCTCTGACTCGGGTGCCCCTGGTAGAGCAGACAGGGGGTACGGAGTCTAGAGGGGCACAAGCGCCTGATGGTAAGCTGGTGGCCGACCGGAAGAGGAAGCAGACAGGTGCTGACGAGGTCCTGGCAGGGAACCAATGGACACAGGCATGGTGTAGTAGCGCTTGCTGTAGTGGAGCCAAGGGATTGGCAAACACTGGGCCAGGCAGGGAATCAGGAAACCGGAACAGATCCGAAGGGTTAATCAGGTCCAGGCCGGGTCGGTAAGTCAGGCAGGCAGACAACAGAGCAAGGGGTTTAGCGGAATCGGTAGTCAGATCAAGCCGGGGTCGGAGGCGGGCAGCAGGCAGAGGTAGGTCACAGGAAGCCGGGTCAGGTACACAGTAGTCAGGCAGGTAGCAGATTTAGATTATCTCAGGAAACGCTGTCGACTGGTCAGCAAGAAGCAGTGGGAACAGACAGTTTAAATAGCGTTCCTTGGCGCCGAAATGACGTCAGGCAGGCAGACAACAGAGCAAGGGGTTTAGCGGAATCGGTAGTCAGATCAAGCCGGGGTCGGAGGCGGGCAGCAGGCAGAGGTAGGTCATGCATGCGCCGGGACTGGTTTCTCCTGACGTTGCCAGTACTGGTGGGATTGCCGGATCTTCTATCGTGACATTGCCCCCCCTCTACGGGCAGCCTCCGGATGCCCAACTGGGCCAACTTACTTGGGTGCGCCCTTTTAAAGGCCTGGATCAGTCTCTAAGCATGAATGTTGGCCTCTGGTTCCCAGGAGTTCTCCTCTGGGCCGTAGCCCTTCCATTTCACCAGGTATTGTACCTGGTTACGTCTCTTCCAAAAATCCAGGATGGATTCCACCTCGAATTCCTCCTCGCCGTCGATAAGTACCGGCTTGGGAGGACCGACATTCCGGTTGGTAAAGGGGTCCGGGACTGTGGGCTTGAGCAGTGCCACATGGAAAACTGGATGAATCCGAAAGGAAGCAGGTAATTTTAGTTCGTAGGCCACTTTGTTGATCCTTCTGAGTACCTGGAAGGGACCCACAAACTTAGGGCCAAGCTTCTTGGATGGGCAGGCTAATCTTAGGTTCAAGGTGGATAACCAAACTTGGTCCCCCGGTGCTAGGTCAAGTTCTCCTCTCCTCCTCCTGTCAAACACCTCTTTATTGTATTCCTGGGTCTTCGCCATTGTTTCCTGAAGTATTTTGTTGTTGGTGGAGAAGAAATCCAAGGTTTCTTGAACCGCTGGTACTGAGCATTCCGGGATATGGTTCGATAGAAACAGAGGGTGAAAGCCGTAATTGGCGAAGAATGGAGATTGTTTGGTAGCTGAGTGGACTGAGTTGTTGTAAGCAAACTCTGCAAGGGGCAACAGGGAAGCCCAATCATCCTGTGAAAAACTGGAGAAACACCGCAGGTATTGCTCGAGCGTCTGGTTGGTGCGTTTGGTCTGGCCATTGGTCTGCGGATGGTATGCAGATGAAAAGGAGAGTTCGATCTTCAGTGCTCCACATAGTGCTTTCCAGAACCTTGAGGTGAATTGCACCCCACGGTCAGATACGATATTAGCGGGTATGCCATGAAGTCTCACTACCTCCTTAATGACATTTTTTGCTGTTTCAGCAGCAGAGGGTGTCCCCACCATCGGCAGAAAGTGCGCCATCTTCGAGAGTCTATCCACCACCACAAAGATGGTGGTATAGTTTGGGGACTCAATTATGTCCAGGCAGAGTAATTCCCGGTGATCTTGGGAGGTGAGTGAGCACAAGGGGATTGTCTCTTGGGTGACAGGACCGGATCTGATGGCCGATCCGTCGGCTAAGTGGACGGCAAGTTCTTGGCGCCTTGGTCGTAGAGGGACTCCATGTCGGGCGGCAAAGGAGGCGTCCATAAAGGCGCTGCAGGCACCAGAGTCAATAATTGCGGGGACCCAAACGTTCCTTCCTGGGAGCTGCAGAGAGATTGAGACGGCCAGGTGAGTGTTATTGTTACGTAAAGCAGAGAAAAGAGTAGGTGGGAGGATGGAACACTTACGGAACTTGGCGGGGCAAGTGTTTACATAGTGCCTGGATCCTCCACAGTACAGGCAGAGATTATTGAGTCGGCGCCTTTGGCGCTCTTCCGGGGTCAGGGACGGCCGAAGTAGGCCTAGTTGCATTGGCTCCGGGATATCGATGGAGGCTGGTACAGGACTTGGAGGAGGCAGGTGCGGTGAGCCTGGTACACGTGGCATCATCCATATGGGACGTGTAGGGCCGGATGTGCGTTCAGCGCGCCGCTCCCTCAACCGTCTGTCAATCTGAACGGAGAGAAGGATGAGGGCTTCGAGCGTTGCAGGGATGCCCACTCGGGCCAGTTTGTCCTTTAAAGACTCTGAAAGGCCCATGCGAAATTGATGGCGCAGGGCAGCGTCGTTCCAATTGGTGTCGGAACTCCACTGTCTGAATTCGGCCACATAGTCCTCTACTGCCCTGCGTCCCTGTTGTAATGCACATAATGCTGATTCAGCAGTGGCTGCTAATTGGGTGTCCTCATAAATAAGGTCCATGGCTTGAAAGAAAGTGCTGAGAAGGTTAAGGCTTTCTTCCTTACGCTCCAGGAGACGATGTGCCCAAGTCTGAGGTTCGCCGGACAACAGCGAAATAACAAAGCCCACCTTTGTGGATTCAAGTGAAAAAGTCCTGGATTGCAGAGCGAAGAAGAGTTCGCAGGCGTTGCGGAAAGCTCTGTATTTGCTGCGATCACCAGAAAATCTCTCCGGGATGGGGACTCTAGGTTCCGGTGGCAGCATCACTACAGAGGGGGTGGCCGAGGTTCCAGATGCTGCGGGTGCTGCGGCGGCCAGGGTTTGGACACGTCCCTCCAGGCGGGTATATCCCTCTTGTAAGTTTCTTACAGCCGCGGTGAGGCCATCTAGATGGCGGCATAAGTCCTCCATGGGAGACGCTCCCAGCGTGGGCTCGGAAATGGCTGACCAGTACTGTCACGTACCTGGTTATGGAGCCCAATGTGCAGGGAGCGGCCTCTCGTGAGCCTCTGACTCGGGTGCCCCTGGTAGAGCAGACAGGGGGTACGGAGTCTAGAGGGGCACAAGCGCCTGATAGTAAGCTAGTGGTGGACCGGAAGAGGAAGCAGACAGGTGCTGATGAGGTCCTGGCAGGGAACCAATGGACACAGGCACGGTGTAGTAGCGCTTGCTGTAGCAGAGCCAAGGGATTGGCAAACACTGGGCCAGGCAGGGAATCAGGAAACCGGAACAGATCCGAAGGGTTAATCAGGTCCAGGCCGGGTCGGTAAGTCAGGCAGGCAGACAACAGAGCAAGGGGTTTAGCGGAATCGGTAGTCAGATCAAGCCGGGGTCGGAGGCGGGCAGCAGGCAGAGGTAGGTCACAGGAAGCCGGGTCAGGTACACAGTAGTCAGGCAGGTAGCAGATTCAGATTATCTCAGGAAACGCTGTCGACTGGTCAGCAAGAAGCAGTGGGAACAGACAGTTTAAATAGCGTTGCTTGGCGCCAAAATGACGTCAGCGCGCGCGCCGCATGCACGCACACGCACGCGCGCGCAAGCGCGCATTCGCCGGGACTGGTTTCTCCTGACGTTGCCAGTACTGGTGGGATTGCCGGATCTTCTATCGTGACAGGGACAACACAAGCTGGGAATTCACTTCTGTTGGTGAAGGTAAGCTAACTTTTTGCTTACTGTGACTTCCCCTTGTGCTATCTATAAATTGGTGTCATGGAGTACTCTTTCCAAGAACCTTGACTGTTGAATTTTTGTTATGTTTATGTTTCTTTTTACTTTCAATACTATCTGTACTTTTTACCGTGCTTGAATGTGTGTGTTTTGTGTGAATGGCTTGCCCTATTTCAGGTGCAATGTGTGCTTAGCTAGGATTTCTGCAGTTCCTGAGTCTGGGTGATCAGCTAGGTCAGAATTTGGGTCTTCAGGACTTAAGGTACCATTCATAGGCTGTGGCTGATAAGGTACTATGTGTAGTAAGGCCCTGGTTTATTGCCAAAGGGTGACTGCTTAAAAAACAGCGCTGCTTGAATTGATATTACCAGTTTAGAATGAAATTCTGTTTTTCTTTTCTCTTCTGCGTAGATCTCCATAAAACTACACAATGAGCAGAAGTACTATGTCTCCTATTCAGGGAAGCAGAACTGTCAGATTCTATACTCTAGAACAGGGGTGGCAAACACAAGGCCCGTGGGCCAAATCCGGTCCCCATCAGCAGGGGGATCTCTCTCCTGGCAGTAATGAGCGAGGGGCCGAAGACAGATAGGCCTAAGAGCCCGGAAGTCAAGAAAATAGTTCAACCCCGGCCGCCTCCTCCTTGACCTCCCCCTGACCCCGCCCACCCAAGAGGCAAGAAGTGGCGGGCATAGCATCTCCTGTGCCTCCAGATTGGGGATTGCTATAACTTCCTCTTCAGTGAAATGAGGCCCGGGGAACAGACTGATGGGGACGCGCATGCTGCCAGGGAGCTGCTGGAAGGATCAAAAGAAACACACAGGCATGAAAGGTAGGGCAAGCAGTCTCTCTCGTCATCTCTCAGCCTCCCCCTCCCCCTTTCCCTCAGTTCCACTGTCTCTGTGATCCCAATGTCTCAGTGAATCCAAATGCTCCAGTGCTGCAAAAAAACACAACGGTACACTTATATAAATAAATAAACTAGTTTTATATACAGTAATTATTAATAAAATGTTCATTCATAGCCATGTTTTGGATGTCTTTTTATTGTTATATGGAATTAGTTTGTTTACTTATATATTTGTACAATTGTGTGTTCTTGCAGCACTGGTGATTTGGATTCACTACCCAGTAGGGCTATCTTAGAATTATTGTATTTGTTAAATTGTTTTAATGATATTTTCTGTACTTTATTTGCACAATGAGGTTGAGGTTTCTTGAAGCACCGGTGATTGGGACTCACTACCCAGTAGGGTTATTTTATAATATTTCAGTTAATGGAAGCTACACATGTCATGTTTACACTATAATACTTGTTGCAGCACCGTGCACTTGGGATCAATACCCATTAGGGTTTATTTTTTTAGCCTTTTTGATTTTTTTTCTATAAATATTTTGGTTTATATATTGATATACCAATATATATATATATATATATATATATATATATATAATTTTTTTTTTTTTCAAAAACGTTAAATACAAAACCCTACTTTGTACTGATCCCAGCTGCACAGTGCTGCAACAATTATTATAGTGTGAATATGACATATGTAGCTTCCAACAGAAATATTATAAAATCCCACTACCAATGCCTATGATGGCTAACCTGTGTAGAAAAGATGTAAACCCCTATTTTCAGGCTGTCAGTTCTTGTTATTCCCTGTGTGAGCCAGGGGTGTATGCAGGGGAGAGGAGGGCAAAACGATATAAATCTCCTGCGCTCCGGTATTTCTTGCTTATGGGGACATACAATTCAATTGTACAGTGTCTTTCCAGAGTCTTGCAGCCCTCCTTAGAATCGTGGGAATTCAAAAGGAACTAAAAAAGAAAAAAGAATGGAGGGCGCACCGACCTAGTGTGATACTGTTACACAATTTTTATTAAAATACTAAAATCAATAGTTATACTCACAAAATGAGTTAGAAACAAGCTTTAAAAGACAATCCAACAGCGCCAGCAGAACAGGACGGTTGCTTCAGTCTAAAAAGGTATCTGACCGATAATCAGGCTAGGCTTACGTTTCGGGGGCGTACCCCTTTCCTCAGAGCCCCGGTGGTCTGCACTGCTCCCTCACTATGCAGCTTGTCAGAATATATACACACACACATATACACAGAGAGGTGAAAAGAGCATGTGCTAGAGGGTCACAGGTCACCCCGCCCACAGGGAGGTCTATTGGCAAAGCTCCCCCCATTTTAAAATTAACCCTTGGATGTACGATCCCTATATCTCACAGACTTGGCATGGTCTTACCGATGGGTATCCCATAATCCAAAGATTCGCCAAATTTTGAAGGGAAGGGGGATGAGGGTGTATGGAGAAATACATCCATTTTCAGGTGTCAGAGGTGTTATCCTTGAAAGTGCACATACCTTACATATCCTGAGGCAGTGCCCTCCTTCCCTTCACATTTCATTATCCCAAAGTCATCCACATGGGCTGGAACGCACGCCACCTATTCTGAAGTGGCTGCGTTCCAGCACTACACTGCCGAGGCACCTCTGACACCTGAAAATGGATGTATTTCTCCATACACCCTCATCCCCCTTCCCTTCAAAATTTGGCGAATCTTTGGATTATGGGATACCCATCGGTAAGACCATGCCAAGTCTGTGAGATATAGGGATCGTACATCCAAGGGTTAATTTTAAAATGGGGGGAGCTTTGCCAATAGACCTCCCTGTGGGCGGGGTGACCTGTGACCCTCTAGCACATGCTCTTTTCACCTCTCTGTGTATATGTGTGTGTGTATATATTCTGACAAGCTGCATAGTGAGGGAGCAGTGCAGACCACCGGGGCTCTGAGGAAAGGGGAGAGGAGGGAGCACCACCAACAACAGATGGGACATAGGAATCTATATTTGATGTCAACACTCCAGGCTTTTCGAGTCATTGACAAGCAAGCTCTCCTCCCCCCTGTAGCCACCGCTGGCTCACACAGGGGATCATGTAACCAGACTAGAGCTAGCTGAAAATAGGTAAGTCTGCGAGTCGGGGGGAGCGCAAATACAACCGGCCCTTTGAGGGCAACCAAACTGCTGATGCAGCCCCTGATGAATTTGAGTTTGCCAACCCTGCTCTAGAACTTTCTCCTATTGATATTGTTGGTTATGTGATGCTGTGTGTGTGTATACTGCATGAGTGGTTTGTCTAATGGAGGGCTTTTCACATTCTTGAACAGTTTTTTAATCCATGTGACCCCATTCAGTTTGTGTAACTGAACCCCTTTTCAGTTGTGTGCCTGTCATATGTGCTGCCATGTATCTTGCATACACCGTAAGTGGACTGTTTCTGTGTGTTTTATATCTTAAATTTTGTTTTCTTTTTAGTAGCTTCTGTCACTGAACCCCCCTCCCTTTCCTTGGTCTGTGTGACTTAGGTGTCAGTGTTTGTGTCTGGACTCAGCCTGTGTGGCTGAGTTGTCAGTTCCTGCTATTATAATTAATATTAATAATAGATTCATTCTTGAGGAAGTCTCACCACCGTGTGAGATGGGGAATTGTACTACCGAGTACACCCCAGATTGAGATTCCACCAGGGATACCTACCTGGAGAACGTGTCACTGAACTACACCGGTAAGAGAGTCCCATTTCTCACAGTGGCAGGTAGGTTTTGTAATAAAATAAAAGGAACAACAAACATGGATAATGCATCTGTGCTGGTGGAGCTATGCACAGTTGTGCTAAATTAAGAAACAACAATTTGGGGAAGAGGGAAGTAGGTTGTGTGGGTTTGGTGATGGGGTATATGACCATTTCTCATGTTACATCCTAAATATGGGTGAAACATGGCATAAAAAGTGGACTATACCTTTTATGCAGTTTTAATATTAAATAATAGCATGTCAAAAGATAAATACAGCACAGGGACCTTTTGATATGGCTTTAAGGGCAGTGTGGAAAAAACACAAATTCTTTAAATACATTTTTTTTGAGGTGCCTTAACGTTCTATGTGGCATAATGGAACCAGCAGGTAAAAGCCTCAGCAACAGCATACTTTCTTGACAACAGCAGACTTAAATCCAAAGACAAAAGCAGCAGGGAGCCATGCGCCAAAACAATTGAGCTAAAACCCCCAGTTTTAGGTGGGGGAAAAGTTTACCAGTGGCAGAGGCTACGACCCTCTGGTATGGTTTGGTAGAAACTGGCAAGCAGCAAGACAGTTGGTAGCAGTAACAACATGTCTAAATGTAGAGGTTCAAAGCATGGGCAGCTGTTTTTTTTCCATTAAACCTAGCCCTCCAGCCCTCAAACACGCTTATGTAAAGATTGGCTGTCCCCTGCCTAAAGCATGGCTTCCTCTGAATATTCTAACAGGCACTGAACTTGCTGTGCTCATCTCTCTCTTTCTCTTCTTCCCTTTGCTACAACCAGTTCTACACATGAGTGGAGAGGAATACTTGTATATCCCTATAATCTACTTCTGTTTTTAGCTGTTCCTGCACCAAGCTAGACATGAGGTGCTCAAATAATTTGCTGACTCCTCATGTCATGGAGTATGGCTGACTCAGTGGAGGGGGAGGAAGAAAGTGCAACAACATCACTGGTTGAATACTAGCTGCTTAATGCATTGGAGGAATATAATGATGCAGACTTTGTGAATTACTTCCTCTTTGTGCCGTGACTGGATGGGTCAGCCATTCTGACCATAGAAACGCAGACATCTTTTTCCTTTCCTGTTCAGTGTTGGGCACTTTCACCCCCTTCCTGCCATGGCTAATTTTCAGCTTTCAGCACTGTCACATTTTGAATCCCAATTACTCAGTCACGCAACACTGTACCCAAATTAAAGTTTTATCATTTTCACACAAATAGAGCTTTCTTTTATTGGTTTTTATTCATCCCTGTATTTTTTACTTTTTTCTATAAGACTACATTGTTTTAAAGCATTTTTAGTTTCTGCTATAAAATTTTGCAAATAAATAACATTTAGGCCAAAATTCAATCTGCTAAATTTCTTTGGTAAAAATTACCCAAATCAGTGTATATTAGTTAGTCTGTGTAAAATGTATAGGGTCAGATTCAGAGAAGTTTGCGTAAATTTCTGCGGACATAGAGTATGCTCTTTACGCTACGCCTCCGCAACTGTTATGGGCAAGTGCCTTATTCAGAAAGCACTTGCTCCATAAGTTGCGGCGGCGTAGCATAAAGTGTCCGGCGTAAGGGCGCCTAATTCAAATTAGTAATGTGGGGGCGTGATTCATTTCACTTGCGCCGGCAGTCGCGATTTCGGCCCGCGATTTACATTGACATCTGTGCAGTAACCTGCACAGATGTCTCTGTAATCACGGCCGAAATCGGGACTGCCGGCACAAGTGAAATTGCGCAAGTTCAGCTGAACTCGCACAGCTTCATTCCCGCAGCCCATTGTGAACCTCGACTTAGTCTCATTGCATAAAGGTCATGTGGTTTATATTACTGCAGGAGAAACCTAAGTCAAGGTTGACAGTACAATTCAGGTTTTCAGTGCAGAAGTTATTAGTTCACTGGATTTTGGGCAGGATCAACAGCAATTTTTCTGTGCAGGTCAAAAGATGAGGACATGTGCAAGTAGTACATAAATGCAATGCGCAAGGATACACTTTAGAGCTTACTCCGAGTTCTAGATTTTAGTACTTCGCTCTGACATTAAGCCATTCTTCAAAGGCTTTTAAAGGCTTTTTAGTTATGTACAAAGCATTACGTATTGGAAATACACAAAAATATAGTCTTCTAGAGCATTGTGTAATAGTATTTTTAGCAAGTAAAAATAAAAAGAGCATATTATATACTAGACTAGCTGCATACATTTTAGATCGCAATTAGTAAAATACATTTGAAACAACTTGATAGAATATTAATACTACTTCTTTGCTCACCTCTTCAATGTCACATCTCTTCCAGTAATCAGAGGGGACGTGCTGGCCTTGTCCCATAAACCTTCACTCTTACAGGCACAAGATTCATCAGTCAGGCTTTTAAAAGAAGCTCATTAATAATGTCTTTTACGGACAATACGATTTTTTAATTTGTCTTGAAGGTGGAACATGTATACTAAGTAATTACAAATTCAGCACAATACATTATGTTGGTTCATTTCATGTCTTTGGGTAACCTTGCAAGTTTGGCTCCAACATGACATCTTTAGTTTATGGACAATCTTACTGAGCAGCTAAATAATGAGTCTGGCTATACAGGGCACAATTCTGCACCATATCTGTGGCATGACAGTAAAAAAAAAAAGTACAAGTTAAATTTGTCTAAAGTTTTTTTTTTTTTTTTTATCTTTGAAAGGTCATATCTTAAAAAGGTATTAAACCAAAACCCAAAAATGTAATATCCTGTAGCTTTCCAATCATTTGATGTGATGGCTGCATTTGTTTTCTTTTTTAACCACTTCCTTACTGGGCACGTATACCCCTTCCTGACCAGGTGAAATTTCAGCTTCTGGCACTGCATCGCTTTAACTGACAATTGCGCGGCCGTGCGACGTGGCTCCCAAATAAAATTGGCGTCCTTTTTTCCCCACAAATATAGCTTTCTTTTGGTGGTATTTGATCATCTCTGCGTTTTTTATTTTTTGTGCTATAAACAAAAAAAGAGCGACAATTTTGAGAAAAAGTCAATATTTTTTTACTTGTTACTATAATAAATAGCCCATTTAAAAAAAAAAAAAAAACATTTTTTCCCCTCAGTTTAAGCCGATACGTATTATTCGACATATTTTTGATTAAAAAAAAATCGCAATAAGCGACTGGTTTGCGCAAAAGTTAGAGTGCTTACAAAATAGGGGACAGAATTATTATTAATTTTTATTACTATTTTTTTTACTAGTAATGGCGGCGATCTGCGATTTTTATTGTGAATACGACGTTATGCCGGACACATCGGACACTTTTGACACATTTTTGGCGCTATTCACATTTATACTGCGATCAGTGCTGTAAAAATGCACCGATAACTGTATAAATGTGACTGGCAGTGAAGGGGTTAACACTAGGGGGTGAGGAAGGGGTTAATGTGTACCCTGCATTGTGTTCTAACTGTGGGGGGAGGGGGGGGCTGGGGGAGGTGACCGATGCTGTGTCCCTATGTACAAGGGACACAGATCGGTCTCCTCTCTCCCCTGACAGGACGTGGATCTCTG
Organism: Rana kukunoris; assembly: GCA_029574335.1. Taxonomy (NCBI): domain Eukaryota; kingdom Metazoa; phylum Chordata; class Amphibia; order Anura; family Ranidae; genus Rana; species Rana kukunoris. The sequence goes on along the minus strand of CM056054.1, from coordinate 123,483,881 downwards.
TGTTTACACACAGAGATCCGGGTCTTGTCCCTGTAACCGCTGATTGCGAGTGCCTGGCGGACACCGCGGCCACCAGGCACGCGCATCGGTATTCCAGGAATGAGGCGGGCACACGCACCCTCTAGTGGCCTGGAAGAGCGCAGGACGCATATATGCGTCCTGTTAGAGATTCAGAACCACCCCGAGGCCGCATATATTCGTACGGTCGTCGTGAAGTGGTTAAAGTTGTTTCCCTTTTGCTTTCACCTGGTGATCTGACCAGTTAGGCCGCATACACACGATCGAACATGTCCGCTGAAACTGGTCCGCAGATCAGTTTCAGCGGACATGTTCGATCGTGTGTACGGCCTAGCGGACCGTTTTCCAGCGGACAAAAGTTTCAAAATATGCTTTGAAACCTGTCCGCTAGAAACCTGTCCGTCTGACATGTTTGATGGTTAGTACACAAAATCATCAGACCAAAATCCTGCGCATGCTCAGAATCAAGTTCGACACATGCTTGGAAGCATTGAACTTCGTTTTTCATCACGTCGTTGTGTTCTACGTCACCGCGATCTGGTCCGAGGGGATTTTGGTCCGATGGTGTGTACGCACATCGGACCAACAGACCACTTCAGCGTGGTCCGATGAAAACGGTCCGTCGGACATGTTTCATGGGACATGTCTGATCATGTGTATGCGGCCTAACACGCAGTGTTGCAGTACCCCCACTCGGGATGAAAGAACACAGGAGGCACCTTTAGACAGCAGCATTGCTAATCTGGGGGGAGGGGATTGTTAACTGCACTAGTAGATTTAAATACACTAAACAAATTGAAAGTGAACCCCAGCTAATACAGGATACATTTTTTTTCTATTATATATTTTTTCATCATATCTTTTTTTCTATTGGGATTAAGGCTTTTACATTAATAAATATGTGCGTCTCATATGTGTAACTGCTACATCTGCACAACAGTTTGTTACCGAGCAAATCACTAGATGAAAATAAAGTCAAGAAAGCCTTAATCACACCATGCCTAAAGCAACACTGCTGGAGAAACCTAAAAAAAAATGATATATAATAATTTTTTCTTTTTTTTGGACAAGATTCTCTTTTTGAGCGTTTGTTTTTCTATAAAAAACATATAACAGGGGAATGCACTTATAAATGAAAGAAACATAATGCAGTGTACAATCATGGTTCTCAAAGTAACATCAGTTCCAAATATAATACTGGTCTCTAACTTTAAATAAAAAAAAAAAATGGAAACCTTAGAGAAAAACAGGTTGTTTTTGCTGTCCTTGCCTTCTGATACTGTTAGTTATTCAGCTGTCACCCTCATTCCCAATTTTTAATACATTAGTATGTATTACTTTGCAAAGTGAATGTTCAATTATGTTAGTGAATAAATCAAAGCTATGTTTACAGTAGACATCCCATTTTTTTTTTTTTTAGAAATTCCCCTTTCAATACAGTTGGGTATTTGTCCTGAACACTCCTTTATCTTATTTAGTAAGCTAAGTAAACTTTAAAACAAACATTAATCTATGAAATTGTATTTCCTTCATCTACAGGTTAAGAAAAGAAAATTGCTTGATTCCCCCATTAACACAGAATCCCCACCATTGCACTATTTCATTCTTGTCAAAATATATTTTATTATATGATTAAAAAAAAATTGTACAAGTAACACATAACAAATAAATTACATAGGGGAGAAACTCTGCTGCGCATTTACAATATTATATTAATCCAATGAAGATTTAACCACTTCCCGCCCGGCCAATAGCCGATTTACGGCCGGGAAGTGGTTATGAAATCGTGACTAGCCGTTCTCAAGCGGCTTAGCACGATTTCAATGCCGCGCGCGCCCGTAGGGGCGCGCAGCGCGGCGATCGGTGATGCGGGGTGTCAGTCTGACACCCTGCACCTCCGATCTCGGTAACGAGTCTCCGGCGGAGCCTCGTTACCACGTGATCAGCCGTGTCCAATCACGGCTGATCACGATGTAAACAGGAAGAGCCGCCGACGGCTCTTCCTCACTCGCGTCTGACAGACGCGAGTACAGGAGAGCCGATCAGCGGCTCTCCTGACAGGGGGGGTTCGCGCTGATTGTTTATCAGCGCAGCCCCCCCCTCGGATCGCCACACAGACCACCAGGGAGTGCCCACACTAGACCACCAGGGTACTTACAAAAAAAAAAAAAAAAAGGACAAAAATAACAAAGGGCAGTAAAAAAAAAATAATGCCAATCAGTGCCCACACATGGGCACTGATTGGCAACAGGTGATCCATCAGTGCCACCCCTCAGTGATCATCAGTGCCACCCCAGTGTCTGTCAGTGCCAATCCATGCCCAGTGCCCACCTATCAGTGCCCACCTGTGCCACCTATCAGTGCCCACCTGTGCCACCTATCAGTGCCCACCTGTTCCACCTATCAGTGCCCACCTGTGCCGCCTATGAGTGCCCACCTGTGCCGCCTATGAGTGCCCTTTGCCGCCCATGAGTGCCCATCAGTGCCGCCCATGAGTGCCCATCAGTGCCGCCTATGAGTGCCCATCAGTGCCCCATACCAGCGCCGCCTATCAGTGCCCATCAGTGCTACCTAATCAGTGCCCATCAGAACTACCTCATCGGTGCCCATCAGTGCCACCTCATCGGTGCCCATCAGTGCCACCATATCAGTGCCCGTAATTGAAAGAGAAAACATACTCATTTACAAAAAAATTAACAGAAAAAAATAAAAACATATTTTTTTTTCAAAATCTTCGCTCTATTTTTAGTTGTTGCGCAAAAAAAAAAAAAACGCAGAGGTGATCAAATACCACCAAAAGAAAGCTCTATTTGTGGGGAAAAAAGGACGGCAATTTTGTTTGGGTGCAGTGTAGCATGACCGCGCAATTGTCATTCAAATTGCGACAGTGCTGAAAGCTGAAAATTGGCTTGGGCGGGAAGGTGCGTAAGTGCCTGGTATGGAAGTGGTTAAACAATACAATAATTGATAAAAATATTTAGTTACTATCGATAACAGATAGGCAGGAAGCTATAAAGCGATTCGCAGTACAATAACGTATTAATAACTCAGTACTTATAACGTATTAATAAATTCCTAAGTTAGAATTTCGGTTAGTACAAATAAATATCAAGCTAATAATGAGAGTTTCGAAAACATAATAGTGAATCAAAAACAAAAAGAAGTAAAAAGAAAAACCGAGAAAAAGAGGGGGGTAAAATAAAAGAGTCTACAAGACTAGGCCGAGATCCACTGCCACCGACTAAAAAGTATAATAGGTATTTACAATGCTTAGGCTACCATGCCATAAGTACTTTGTTATTAAAAGATATTGGCATAGCATATGTAATCCAAGGTTTCCATATTCTCTCAAACTTGGTGATCTATAGCCGTCACACTATTGTATTCTGATAGAGAGAGATTTCCCAGCCGTCAGACTACAATGATATATAGCCGCCAGCAGTAATTACACAAGAAAAACTTGACAGACTGGTTGAACTGAAGTCGATTGATAGATCGACTTCAGTACAACCAGCCTGCCCATGGATCAGGGGTCTCAAACTGGCAGCCCTCCAGCTGTTGCAGAACTAAAAAACCCATCATGCCTCGGCCTGTGGGAGTCATGCTTGTAACTGTCAGCCTTGCAATGCCTCATGGGACTTGTAGTTTTTCAACAACTGGAGTTTGAAACCCCTGACATAGATGAGTCGAAATGTGTCTGGTTCCTGCTGAACCAGACAAATTTAGAGTCCACTATGGCCGGCCTAACTTTGAAAAGTAATTATTTTGTCCTTCCTCAGAAAATTTGAGCATTCAACCAAGAAAAAGTGTTCAGATCAGTTTTGATTTCCTTCTAGCTTGCTACATCCTGGTTTCAGGTCAATAAATTATAAATCATGAAAGCCAGAGACGGCAACGCAAGTTTTATTTTCAGTAAGATTTCTCGATGCAGATTTCTGCTTCAAATTGGAATAAATGCTTGTGTCAATAACCACAGACAAATGACATTTCAGTTTCAACAGGGATTTTGCAGGAGAAAAAAATAGATAAAATGATAACAAAAAAATAATGGGTATTTTTGGTCCCAGTGTAATTTAATATGTCCTAAATTTTGTGAAATTTACATTTCAAGTATATGTAAATTAATGCAAACTGTTTGTTTTCAACTGAGGAGGTAATATATTTAATGAGGAATACTGCTTCTATTTATACTTGCTTTCTTTTTTCACCAAAAATAAATTACATACCATTTGTATATACAAAGAGTGTCATTTTATTTTACACATCTAAAATAAATTTTCAGATTATTTAGTGAAGTAAGCAGCACATAAATGAAACAACAATCATTAGACATTGACGATCTTCTATAGTAGAGAACATTTCATATTCCTCTATTTTTATCTGCTTAGCACAGGGCAGTTATTAAATGAAACCTGATGCAATGCAGTGTACCCCAACCAGGGCCGCCATCAGGGGGGTACAGGCATTACACCTGTAAGTGGCCCGGGGGTCCCCAGGGGCCCGGATGGGAACCACCCTAAAAAAAAAAAAATTATGGCAAGCCCTTTTTTTTATAAAAAAATATATATATTTTTTATAAAAATATATATATTTTTTATAAAAATATATATTTTTTTTATAAAAAATATATTTTTTTTTAATATATTTTTCTTTTATTTTTTATTAAAGGGCCAATTTTTTTCTTTTTTTTTTTAGAGGTACGGAGGTCCCCAGGGGCCCGGAGGCCACAGGGCCCCAGATGGAAAGCCCTTTTTGTTTTATAAAAAAATATATTTTTTTAATGTATTTTTCTTTTATTTTTTATTAAAGGGCCAATTTTTTTTCTTTTTTTTTTTAGAGGTCCGGAGGTCCACAGGGGCCCGGAGGCCCCCAGGGCACCGGATGGAAACCCCCCCTTTTTTTATTTATTTTCTATAAAAAAATATATATATATATTTTTAATATATTTTTATTTAATTTTTTTATTAAAGGGACATTTTTTTAAGGGTCTAGGGGCCCGTAGGCCACCAGGGCCCCAGATGGCAACCCCCTATTTTTTATTTATTTTTTTATATTTTTTTTTACTTTTTTATATTATTTTATTTTATTATTTTATTATATTTATATTATTATTTCTTTTTTTTAATATATAGATGCATTTTTATTAAAGGGTACAATAACGTATTAATAACTCAGTACTTATAACGTATTAATAAATTCCTAAGTTAGAATTTCGGTTAGTACAAATAAATATCAAGCTAATAATGAGAGTTTCGAAAACATAATAGTGAATCAAAAACAAAAAGAAGTAAAAAGAAAAACCGAGAAAAAGAAAGAGGGGGTAAAATAAAAGAGTCTACAAGACTAGGCCGAGATCCACTGCCACCGACTAAAAAGTATAATAGGTATTTACAATGCTTAGGCTACCATGCCATAAGTACTTTGTTAATAAAAGATATTGGCATTGCATATGTAATCCAAGGTTTCCATATTCTCTCAAACTTGGTGATCTATAGCCGTCGCACTATTGTATTCTGTATTCTATGTCTAGGGGCCCGTAGGCCACCAGGGCCCCAGATGGCAACCCCCTATTTTTTATTTATTTTTTTATATATAAAAAAAAAAAATTTAATATATTTTTCTTTTATTTTTTATTTAAGGGCCAATTTTTTTTCTTTTATTTTTTTAGAGGTCCGAAGGTCCACAGGGACCTGGAGATCCCCAGGGCCCCAGATGACAACCCCCCTTTTTTATAAAAAAAAAATATTTTTTATATATATTTTTTATTTCTTTTATTTTTATATTTATTTTATTTATATATATATATAATTAAAGGGCCCAGAGGTCCCCAGGGCCCCCGGATGACAATCCTCCTTTTTTATATTTTTTTTTACTTTTTTATATTATTTTATTTTATTATATTTATATTATTATTTCTTTTTTTTAATATATAGATGCATTTTTATTAAAGGGCCCAGAGGTCCCCAGGGCCCTGGAAGGCAACCCCCTTGTTTTTTTTTATATATATAAATGTTTATTTCTTTTTTTATATACTGTATATATATTTTTTTATTTCTTTCTTTCTTTTTTTTTTAAAGGGCCCAGAGGTTTCTTTTCATTAAAGGGCCCAGAGGTCCCGAATGGAAAGCCCCCTTTTTTTGTAATTTCCTTTTATAAAAAAAAAATAAGGTCCCCGGGGCCCCAGTTGGCAACCACCCTTTAAAAATATATATATATTATATATATATATATATATATATTCTCTCTTTTTTTCTTTTTATTAAAGGGCACAGAGGTCCCCAGGGCCCCGGACGGCTACCCCCCTTTTTTATATATATTTTTCTTTATTTCTTCTTTTTGTAAAGGGCCCCCCGCTTCTCAATTCGTGGCAGCAGCCCCCCCGCTTATCAATTTCATGCGGCAGCACCCCCCCCCCCCCGGTTCTCTGCTCCAGGGGGCCCATGCCTGAAGCTGTGTAAGGGGCCCCAAAATTCCTGATGGCGGCCCTGACCCCAACACACAGAAGAGCATTACCATATGTTAGAGTGTTCTGCAATGCATTTGCTTGGGATGCTATTTAGAATGATGTATGTTTACGCATTTTACCGTGTGAATCTGGCCTACTATATCACCATTGGAATTTTGTTTTATCCAAATAGTTTGGAAAATTGCCTGTTTTGTCTAGCATATTAAAGTGGAGGTTCACCCCAAGTTTTTTTTTTAACAATGCATTCAGGCAAGTTTTTACAATGACAATCGGCTGTTTGTTTAAAAATCGTTGCGGTACATACCGTTTTCTATATAGATGTTCACCGCAGCTTCCAGGTATGATCTTCGGGGCTGGGCGTTCCTAATTGATTGACACACATCCTGACCGACGCATACAGCGCGTCACGAGTTGCCGAAAGAAGCCGAACGTAGGTGCGGCTCTATTTGGCGCCTGTGCACCGACGTTTGTGATGTGCAGTATGCGTCGGTCAGGATGCCTGTCAATTAATTAGGAACGCCCAGCCCCGAAAATCATACCAGAAGCCGCGGTGAACATCTATATGGAAAACGGTATGTACCGCAATGATTTTTAAACAAACAGCCGATTGTCATTGTAAAAACTTGCCTGAATGCAATGTTAAAAAAATTTTGGGGGGTGAACCTCCACTTTAATGCCTTAGCACCGACCGTACACACATTTGCATTCTTGGTTTTCAGGGGTTATACCAGTACCGATTTTTAGAGCGGGCAGTCTGCTCTTTAGGGATAACAACTGATGCAGCTAAAAGCAGCTTGGTTGTTATCCCAAAGGAACAGGAAGAGACGTCCCCCCTCCCTCTACCTTCCGCTGATGTTCCTGGGCCTCCCGTCCCCCCTCTCGCAACTTCCGCTAGAGTAAGACTGAAGCAAAGCCAGAAACTGATTTGTTCCAGTCTTCTATGTGAACACACGGAACCAACATCAAAATGACACTTCCAGCTTACTCGGCTGCCAATGGTGCTAATTTTTAAAAATGACAGTAATCAGAATCGCCATTTTTGGCAAGCTGAATACTTTGAAGTGCAAAGGAGGATTTTGGGGTCTTTTAGACCTCCGATCCCTCCATAAAAAGTACCTGTCACCACCTATTACTGTCACAAGGATTGTGTGCACTCCTTGTGACAGCAATAATAGTGATCTGATTTTTTTTTATTTAAAGTGACAATGTAAAAAAAAAAATGTTCATCCCTGTGAGCTTGCGCAGCAAATAAAACGCATATGTAAGTTGCGCCTGCATATGTAAATGGTGTTCAAATAACATATGTGAGGTTTCGCAGCGATCGTCAGAGTGAGAGCAATAATTCTAGCAAAAGACCTCCTCTAACTCTAATCTGAAATGAGCCGTGACCCCATGCAAATGAAGGGCCAGCCGGATCGCACATGCGCACATGAAGCAGACCATGGTCAGCACCTCTCTGCGCATGCTCACAACTCGGGAACGGCGCACTCAGTGAAATTGGAAGTGGACCCGGGCAACTTAGTGAATATGACTGAGAGGAAGCGCAAGACTAATTTTTCTTTGGAGGAGAAACAAATTATTGCCCGGGCCCTTACCCAATATGGGCGTTTCCTGCACGGCCCAGAGAGTGCCAACACCCCCCGGCCAGGAAGAAGGAGATCTTGCAGAACATTACCGACCAGGTAAATTCATTGGGGAGGGGGGGGGAGACCCGGACACGCTAGGGGATCGTCAAGAAGATCAATGATCTCCGGCGTCTGGTCCGAAAGAAGCTGGGGCAGATGGCAGCACATGCCAGGGGCACTGGAGGGGGCCCACCATGCCCTGTTAGGCTGACAGCGGAGGAGCGTGTGGTGGCCCAGACATTTAATAGGCAACAAGTGGAGGGCCTGCCTGGCTATGACTCCATTGAGGAGGTCGTGATGACAGGTAAGGTTTTTTTCCCCTATCTGGTGTTTAGCATGTGTGGGGGGTGGGGAAGGGAATATGTGGCAAGTGTGTGGATCCTCCAACCTGTGAATGTTTTGTGTCATCCACAGATGTGCAGGAGGGTGCTGGGCCATCTGGCCTGACTGCACCATCCCCGGGACACCAGCCTGATGAGGACCCCCAGACAAAGCCGGAGTCCTCGGAGGAGTTTGAGTAGGAGGAGTTAATGTTGGAGGAGGAGGTCATGTCAGGCAGTGGCTTGTTGTTTTTCCCAGGACCAGGCAGAAGTGATCCCCAGGTCCGTGTGAATGGTGTATGAATGTACAGTGACATAATTGGAGCCGTGCTGCTCACAAGTCCTGCATGGTGGGCTTGTGCTAATCCAAATTGATAAGGATGTGATGTGTCTGTGCTAGGGACCACAGTGGTGTGCATGCATGCATTCTCATTGTGCCATGATTAATGTGTGTGTTTAACGTGCAAAGATGCCTAATGTGAGCTGTCTCCTGGCTGCTCTTCCCTCAGAAGACGGGGTAGCCTCGGTTAGGGGGGGATTGTCTGGTTCAGGGGTCAGGTCATCACGTATGTCAATCTGCAGGCCCTTTCTCACTGCAAAGTTGTGCAGCATGCAACATGCACCGATGATCTGGCACACAAAGTTTGGGGAATACAACAGGGTACCCCCTGTTACCCCCTGGTACCCCCCAGAATTGCCAGATTCCCACGCACCGTGGGGGCCATTGATTGCAAACATGTGGCACTCCAGCCCCCCCATGAGACAGAGCACATATACTGCAATCGGAAGCATTGGCATTTCATCAACGTACAGGTGATAGTCGATGGCACGTCCGTGCCAAACACCCCGGATCCAGCCATGACAGCTACATATACAATCATAGCCCCATCCCAATGGAATTCGAACAGAACATGTATGGGGACACCTGGCTGGTTGGTGAGTGGCATGGGTGGCAGGCATGACTGTCCCCCCCCATGATGCACACATCACAAGGGTCACATGCATGACTAACATCCTCCTGTCTTTTGCCTTACAGGTGACTCTGCATATGCACTGGGACCCCATCTCATGACTCCTATCCGGAACCCCCAAACCCCAGGAGAGGAAAGATACAATCAAGCCCACGCCCAAACACGTGCAGTGGTGGAGCGCACCTTTGGCCTCCTGAAGTCACGTTTCCGATGCCTGTATAAGTCTGGGGGGACCCTGTTACATTCCCCAAACTTTGTGTGCCAGATCATCGGTGCATGTTGCATGCTGCACAACTTCGCAGTGAGAAAGGGCCTGCAGATTGACATACATGATGACCTGGCCCCTGAACCAGACAATCCCCCCCTAACCGAGGCTACCCCGTCTTCTGAGGGAAGAGCAGCCAGGAGACAGCTCACATTAGGCATCTTTGCACGTTAAACACACACATTAATCATGGCACAATGAGAATGCATGCATGCACACCACTGTGGTCCCTAGCACAGACACATCACATCCTCATCAAATTGGATTAGCACAAGCCCACCATGCAGGACTTGTGAGCAGCAACGCCACGCCATGGCTCCAATTATGTCACTGTACATTCATACACCATTCACACGGACCTGGGGATCACTTCTCCCTGGTCCTGGTGAACTCTTCTCCACCACAAATGAGGTTGACACCACTTTTCCGTCGGGAATGTCACCCCCACATTCCGAAATCATTCACAACACACAAAAAAAAATTGTCCAGCATAAAACAAAAAATTTCCAGCAAAACCCCACCCCCCCCCAAAAAAAGTCCTGAAAAAAAAGTCCAGAAAAAAAGGGGGGAAACCAAATTAATGCCGCTGGCATGACCCACGCCTGGGGCGCCCACGGCCACGGCTCCTCAGGGGAAACTCATGGGGAGGGGGGGTAATCCAGGGAAGGAGGAGCAGCCCCTGGTCTCTGCCCACCTGGTGGCCTGCCCTCCAAGGCCACGGCAATTCTGGTCAGGCCAGCACTTAGTGTTGCCGTATTAGCCTGGATAGCCTGGGTGAGGGCCCTCACATCCTTCCCAACGTCTGCTGTAGTAGTCTGCAGTTCGTTTAGGCAGTTTGTAAGAGCCAGGGAGTGGCAGTCCAGGTCCCCAAGCGTATCCTTTATGGAGGCTCTCCTCCATCCGCACCAAAGTCTGGCTGACCTGTCCCAGATGGTGGGTCTGAAGGGCCTGGTCCCTTCTCAGATTGGCGGGCAGAACCTCGGCCACCCCCTGGTCTTCTGGGACGATTTCCTGCCTCCAGCAGATGCTTGTGGCTGGGGAGAAGGGGAGGCCCTTGGGAGGGGCTACCCCTTATGGAGGGCTGGCTGCTGCCAGCCAGAGGGGAAGACTCCTCCAAAAACAACAATCCACTGGCTGACATGACATCCTCCTCAAACTCCTCCTCCTCCAACTCCTCCGAGGACTCCGGCCTTGTCTGGGGGTCCTCATCAGGCTGGTGTCCCGGGGATGGTGCGGTCAGGCCAGATGGCCCAGCACCCTCCTGCACATCTGTGGATGACACAAAACATTCACAGGTTGGAGGATCCACACACTTGCCACATATTCCTTCCCCCCCTCCCCCACACATGCTACACACCAGATAGGAAGAAAAAAAACCTTACCTGGCATCACAGCCTCCTGACTGGAGTCATAGCCAGGCAGGCCCTCTATTAAAGGTGTCGGCCATCGCACGCTCCTCCACTGTCAGCCTAACAGGGCATGGTGGGCCCCCTCCAGTGCCCCTGGCATGGGCTGCCATTTTTGCCAGCTTCCCACGGACCAGACGCCGGAGATCATTGATTTTCTTTACGATCCCCTCGTGTGTCCAGGGCTCCCCCCCCCCAATGCATTTACCTGGTCGGTAATGTTCTGCAAAATCTCCTTCTTCCTGGCTAGGGTGGTGTTGGCACTCTCTGGGCCGTGAAGGAAACGCCCATATTGGGTAAGGGCCTGGAAAATAATGTTTTCCTTCCCCAAAGAAAAATTGCTCTTCCGCTTCCTCTCAGGCGGCGTACACACGATCGGACATATCCGATGAAAACGGTCCGCGGACCATTTCCATCGGATATGTCCGATCGGGAGTTTGATCCGATGGCGTGTACACACCATCGGATCAAATTCCTTGCCGCCGGACGGCGCGGTGACGCGGCGGTGACGTTGACGCCGCCGCGTCACCGCCACGTCACCGCACCAGGAAGTAAAACACTTCCGCGCATGCGCCGAATCCATTCGGCAGCGGCGCGGCGGCGGTGGGGGCCGACATGTCTGCTGGTAAGTGTACTAACCAGCAGACATGTCGGGCGGACAGATTCCACCGGATAGATTTCAAAGCTTGCTTTGAAATCTGTCGGGTGGAGAAATCTGTCCGCTAGCCCATACACACGAGCGGAGATGTCTGCTGAAACGGTCCATCGGACCGTTTTCAGCGGACATATCCCCTCGTGTGTATGCCGCCTCAGTCATACTCATACAACAACTCTCTCCCAAACAATCACCAAAAATCACACACAAAAACAAGCAGGAAAAATCAAGCAACAAAACATACAAACAAAATCTATCATCCAAAAAGTCTCACAACCAGTCACCAAAAGACACTATCAAATATATTCTACAAACCACTAGATCAAACAGTCAACAAATATCACAAAGACAAGTCACAACGCAACAAACAACAGAACAAAAGCATCTTGCTGTATAGGAAGGGATACAAAGGGATGTACTTTTGCAAAGGAAGGGCGTTTGTGTCTGTCTATTTATGCTGTCTAGGTAGTTCACTAAGTTGCCCGGGTCCACTTCCAATTTCACTGATTGCGCCGTTCCGGAGTTGTGAGCATGCACACAGAGGTGCTGACCATGGTCTGCTTCATGTGCGCATGCTCGATCCGGACGGCCCTTCCTTTGCATGGGGTCACGGCTCATTTCAATGAAACACGCCCACGTCCTTCCCAATTTTAATTACTCCGCCTTACACCTCGGAATTTACATTACACCGGCGCTAATTTCTGCGCAAATACTACGAGGATACGGTGATTGCGCCTCTACATTGCGCCAGTCTAACGTAAAGGAGGTGCGCTACGCTGGTCAAAATATGCGCCAATGTACGTGAATCTGGCCCAGAGTGTTTAGAGCCCTTTGAGACTGTGCCGCCCATAGCGTTGGCGGAAAAACTCTGCTATTTTTACCGCCGACGCTATGTTTTCTTTTGCTTTTGTTACTATACAGTTGTGATATAACACTCATTGACTCCTGTAGCTGCAGGCACTGTAGAGCAGTTTAATTTCAGTTTTCATAGTAGAGGCATTGATGTCTGTTCTAGTTTCTGAGCAGCTTTAGCTCATTTTGCCCCCCTTTTTACAGAAGTGACTTAAAATACTTTTATCCTTCTAATGTAAACACAGAGCAGCTGCAACCTCCATAGAAGTCTATTACAATAAATCACATCTGATCTCAGTGACTGACAGTTCTGAAAAAGAGCTATGTAAACTGCCTAAGCATGGAGATAAATGAGTGACATGTTTTGGTTCGGGCAAAAGAGGACCTTTAAATCGAAGCACTAATTAACATAAGACAATAAGAAAAGCACCATACGGTATGCTAACCATACAAAATGTACCATATTTTCCGGTGTATAAGGCGACCAGGCGTATAAGACGACCCCCTAATTTTTCTTTTTTTTTTTACAATTTTTTTGTACTCACTGTATAAGATGACCCCCCCTTCCGAGGCTTCAGATGCTTTATATTTCTTCCTTCTGGAGCCATATTCTTCTTCATTCTTGCTGGAGCTGGAGCCATATGCTTCTTCCTTCTTGCTGGAGCTGGAGCCAATCACGGCGAGCGATGTATTCTTTTAATGAATTCAAAGCCTGCTTGGATTTGCAAAAGCTGTAACATCATCAGCCCACGCCTCTCTGACTCTCAAAGCCAATCCATACATACATACAGTAGCCTGCTCGGATTGGCAGAGGTTGTTACTCCAATCCGAGTAGGCTCTGTATTTGAATACGATGCTCACCGGGATTGGCTAAGCGGTATATACTGTATGTAGCCGAAACTACATACAGTATTACTGCACATCCAGCAGGCTTTAGAGCAGCTGACCCCGCGTATAAGACGACCCCTGCTTTTTGGCCAGTTTTTTAAGTGTAAAAGGTAGTCTTATACGCCAGCAAATACAGTATGTTTTATGAGTTAACTTCTTAATTCTGAAATTGTATTTGCTACTCTGTGTTGCTGCACTTTATGCTTTCAACATTGAAGTATTGCGCTGTATTGTTGTAAAAGTCATGGCAAAAATGTTTTAGAATAAAAATTCATGAAACTCAAATTATGCATAGTATGCCCTAAAGAATTACAATGCATTTTACACCCATTTTAATCAGGAATTAATACATAATACACAATTTCATAAGATTTAAGAAGCCATCATGATTAATGACTGTGATCAAATTTTTCAATGCAAGAGTAATTATGCTGATTTAAGAAGCATCATTTCAACATCACATTGCATATACGACAAGGATTATTAAAAGTTCAGCAATTACTAAAACATTTTCATAGTAAAAATGTATATATTTATTTGAAGCTAATTTGTTAAGCTCGTTTACCATCCAAATAATTTTTATCCCAGGATATATAATTTGACATTTGCTTAAAACCTACATGCTAATATGCTAAATGTAAATATTTTTTATACTCATATCCCCCATGCTCCCTCTATATAGTTGCCTGCTATGCAGCACAGTCTTTTGCCGGGTCCAACTGGTCTGTCCCTTACTATTTTTGATATATACACTCGTCCGGCTACTCTATTAGGTATACCTTGCTACTACTGGGTTGGACCCGCTTTTGCTTTCAGAACTGCCTTAAAGCGGAGTTCCAGTCTCCTTGTAAATTAAAAAAACAATGCACGCTCATGATTTTCTTTGCTAGTACAATTGAAAGTGAGACCTGCTATCAGTGTGATCATTGATGTGGTTTATTAATCTTCATTTGCTCTCAGTGTTCCTGGTATGCAGACAGCGGCCATTGCTACTGTGGGCATCTGAAGCCTGCTTGTACTTGGTGCTGCTGGCTACCCAGTGTGCACCTCCTGATCTTGTGCCTGCACAGTAAGGATACAGCACGGCGCACTGTGGATTTTGGAAATAACGCAATGGCAGCAGAGGATGGCCAACATATCTTGACTGTCATTGACTGCTTGGATATCAGTGTTGTTAATCTCAGCAGTCAATAGGAGTACATCGCTGTATATATACCGTATTTGCCGGCGTATAAGATGACTGGGCGTATAAGACGACCCCCTATCTTTCCAGGAAAAATTTTGGTTTTGGGATATACTCGTCATATAAGATTACCCCCTTCCTACTAGTCTAGTCTTCCTGGGAGCTAAGGGGTAGCCAGAATAACCGCTGACAGGAACAACCGCTGACAGAATTAGGCTTTTTTCAGATCTCTTTTCTGTGCCATTACATTACATTACATTACATGCCTCACTGTGCCATTACATTACATTACATGCCTCCCTGTGCCATTACATTACATGACATGCCTCCACTGTGCCATTACATTACCTGCCTCCACTGTGTTATTACATTACATGCCTCCACTGTGCCATTACATGCCTCCACTGTGCCACCACATGCCTCCACTGTGCCGGCAAAGACGATCTCCCTACCTTACTTTCTTTTCAATTTTTGGCTTCCAGGCTGTGGGCATCCATGATTCAAAAGCCGCACCTCCTCCTCAGACTGTTCTGTGATAGGCGGAACACTAATTTTCCTAGCAGGGCCTCTGTTCAGTGTTCCGCCTATCACGGATGTCCTCTCGTCCGAGGATGAGAAGGCATCCGTGATTGGCGGGAACACTGAACAGAGACCCTGCTGGGAAAATGAGTGTTCCACCAATCGCAGAACAGTCTGAGGAGGAGGTGCGGCTTTTAAATCATGGATGCCCACAGGCTGGAAGCCAAAATCTGAAAAGAAAGTAAGGTAGGGAGATCGCATATAAGACGACCCCCGACTTTGGATGCATTTTTTTGCTTCCAAAGGGTCGTCTTATACGCCGGAAAATACGATATATATATATATATATATATATATATTATTATTTATGTGTATATATATATATATATATATATATATATATATATACACATACATACACACTATGGCCCAGATTCACAGAGCGATTACGCCTGCACAACAGGAGATGCGCGTGCGTAAGTCGAAATGTGCACGTGCGTTTCGTTGCGCGGCATCCCCAGAACGAGATACGCAAACATTTTTTTTGTCCCGCGTAATTTCGTTAGACTGGCGCATCCGTCCCCGCAAAAGTGCGGTAGACACACCATTGATTTGCTAGTCAAATATGCTAATGAGGGACTTACGGGGATCCACAAAACAACGTTGGGGCAGCGCAGGCGACGCAGTGTGCGCAACAGCAAATTGTCCTGTCTAAAATTAGAGCTTATAAAAGCTGGTCTAAAAAAAGAAAAAAAGTCTACTTGTTAGATAAAGCAACACTGTTAGTGAGCAGCTCAGCAGTCACACGTGTTGCACAACAATCTGTATGCCAACATGCCAGGGGCATCGTCGCACATAGCTATACTACTGACTTCAGATGAACAAAGAAGGATGAGGGCACGGAGGATGGCACGGAGGATGGCACGGGAGAGGATATACCGCACCCGCATAGACCTGTTTGGCATGAGTGATTCTGAGGTGTTTCGCATCTTCAGATTCACCCCTCATGCCATCCTGGAATTAACCACAACCCTGCAGGAGGACATCACCAGCCCAACACACCGCTCACATGCAGTGCAGCCACTGGTCAAGGTCATGGCAACACTCCATGTCCTTGCCAGTGGGTCTTTTCAGCGTACAAGTGGAGTGGTGGCTGGGATGTCACAGTCCTCCATGAGCAAATGTGTGCACCAGGTTGTCCCTGCAATCCTCAGACGCATGGCCAACTAAATCATCAAACCCACCACTGAGGAGCTGCGGCTGAAGACAATGACAGATTTCTACAGAATTGCCAGATTCCCACGCACTGTGGGGGCCATTGATTGCACACATGTGGCACTACAGCCCCCCCAGGAGACAGAGCACATGTACCGCAATCGGAAGCATTGGCATTCCATCAATGTACAGGTGATAGTCGATGCCCAAGGCCTCATATGACACGTCCGTCCCAAACACCCAGGGTCCAGCCATGACAGCTACATATACAATCAATGCCACATCCGAATGGAATTCGATCAGAACGTGTATGGGGACACCTGGCTGGTTGGTGAGTGACATGGGTGGCAGGCATGACTATCCCCTCCCATGATGCACATCACAAGGGCCACATGCATGACTAACATCCTCCTGTCTTTTCCCTTACAGGTGACTCTGCATATCCACTGGGACCCCATCTCATGACTCCAATCCGGAACCCCCAAACCCCAGGAGAGGAAATATACAATCAAGCACATGCCCAAACACGAGCAGTGGTGGAGCGCACCTTTGGCCTCCTAAAGTCACGTTTCCGATGCCTGGATAAGTCTGGGGGTACCCTCTTGTATTCCCCAAACTTCGTGTGCCAGATCATCGGTGCATGTTGCATGCTGCACAACTTCGCAGAAAGAAAGGGCCTGCAGATTGACCTACGTGATGACCTGACCCCTGAACCAGACAATCCCCCCCTAACCGAGGCTACCCCGTCTTCTGAGGGAAGAGCAGCCAGGAGACAGCTCACATTGGGCATCTTTGCACGTTAAACATACACATTAATCATGGCACAATGAGAATGCATGCATGCACAACACTGTGGTCCCTAGCACACACACCCCACATCCACATCAAATTGGATTGGCACCAGTCCACCATGCAGGACTTGTGAGCAGCAACGCCACGCCAAGGCTCCAATTATGTCACTGAACATTCATACACCATTCACACGGACCTGGGGATCACTTCTCCCTGGTCCTGGGGAACCCTTCTCCACCAAAATTGAGGGTGACACCCCTTTTCCGGCAGGAATGTCACCCCCACATTCACACATCATTCACAACCCAAAAAAAAAATTTTTTTTAAAAAAAGGGGAAAAACAAATTATTGCCCTTTGCGTGAGCCACGCCTGGGGCGCCCCCGGCCATGGCCCCGGCTTCTCAGGAGAGACTCATGGGGAAGGGGTAAAACCGGGGAAGGAGGAGCAGCCCCTGATCTCTGCCCACCTGGCGGCCTGCCCTCCAAGGCCACGGCTATTCTGTCCAGGGCAGCACCAAGTGTTGCCGTGTTGGCCTGGATAGCCAGGGTAAGGGCCCTCACATCCTGCCCAACGCCTGCTGATGTCGTCTGCAGTTCGTTTAGGCAGGTTGTGAAAGCCCGGGAGTGGGAGTCCAGGTTCCCCAGCGTATCCTTGATGGAGGACAGGCTCTCCTCCATCCGCACCAATGTCTGGCTGACCTGTCCCAGATGGCGGGTCTGGAGGAACTGGTCCCTTCTCAGAGTGGCGGGCAGGAGATCGGCCACCCCCCTGGTGGTCTGGGATGACATCCTGCCTCCAGCTGATGCTTGTGGCTGGGGAGAAGGGGAGGCCCTTGTGAGGGGAGCCATGTTGGGGGAGGAGGGAGGCCTGCCTGCTGCCAGCCAGAGGGGAAGAGTCCTCAAAAACCAAACGTCCAGTGCCTGACATGGACTCCTCCTCCTCATGATTCTCCTCCTCCTCATGATTCTCCTCCTCCTCATGATTCTCCTGCTCCTCTTGAACCTCCTCCACGGACTCCGGCCTTGTTGGGGGGGCCTCATTAGGCTGCTGTCCTGGGGTTGGTGCGGTCAGGCCAGATGGCCCTGCACCCTCCTGCACATCTGTGGATGACACAAAACATTCACAGGTTGGAGGATCCACACACTTGCCACATATTCCCTTTCACCCCCTCCCCCACACATGCTACACACCTGATATATAAAAAAAAAAAAACTTACCTGGCACCACGGGCTCCGGACTTGAGTCAAAGCCGGGCAGGCCCTCAACTTCATGCCGATGAAAGGTCAGGGCCACCGCACGCTCCTCCGCTGTCAGCCTAATATGGCATGGTGGGCCCCCTCCTGTGCCCCTGGCATGGGCATGCATTCTGGCCAGCTTCTGTTTGACCAGACGCCAGAGGTCATTGATTTTTTTGTCAATCCCAGACCGGGTCCGTGTCTCCCCCTGCCCCGCTGAATTCACCTGGTCAGTGATCCTATCCAAAATCTCCCTCCTCCTGGCCGGGGTGGTGTTGGCACTCTCTGGGCCGTGGAGGTAACGCCCATACTCGCTAATGGCCCGGGCAAGAATTTGTTTTTCCACAACTGTAAAATTCAGCTTTTGTTTTCTCTCAGTCATCCTTCCAAAAAAACTCAGTCCCAGTCAACAAAATTCACGCACACAAACAAGCCCAACCAATCAAAAAAAAAAACACACACACAGAGAGAAAACTACTCAGCAAGAAACAGTCACCAAAAAACAAATCAAAAATACAGCAGGAAAAGAAACAAACAGAAATATATCAATCAAACAAACAGTCTCTCAAACACTTATCAAAAACCACTTTCAAAAATCTACTAACAAACACTTGATCACACAGAACACTAATCTGACAACTACAAAACACACCGCAACGAACAACAGGACAAAAGCACTTGGTTAAATGGGAAGGGACAAAGGGATGTACTTTTGTAATGCAAGTGCGTTTGTGTGTGTCTATTTATGCTGTTTGCGTAGTTCACAACGTTGCCCTAGTCCATTTCCAATTTCACTGATTGCGCCGCTCCCGAGTTGTGAGCATGCGCACAGCGGAGCTGACATGGTCTCCTTCAAGCGCGCATGCGCGAGCCGGCCGGCCCTTCATTTGCATGGGGTCACGGCTCATTTCAATGTAACACGCCCACGTCCTTCCCAATTTGTATTACTCCTCCTTACGCCTACGTAAAACGTTACGTATGCGCAATTTCCTGCGCAAAAGCTACGAGAATAGGGTGATTACGCGACAAAATTGCGCAAGTCTAACGTAAAGGCGGTGCGCTACGCCGGTCCAATAATGCGCAGATGTACCTGAATCTGGGCCCTTATTTTTTTGTGCCTCTGAAAAAGTGATCCCCATCTCTCTTTCCCATGCCTGTATAAAGCCAAGGTTCTGTGGGGCCTTCAACTCGATCATCATAGAATATAATGTCGAAATTGCATGCCCCCCTGACTCTCCTTTCAGACATAAGTTTTCGAACTTGGATGGTATGGATATTTCTCTAGTACGCATCGAGATTGATCTGAGAAATGCGTTTAGCTGCATTCTCCTGAGAAAATCTAGACTTTCTCCAAACTCACTGTCCAGCTCCTCTCTAGACATTACTTGATTGTCTACAGTGAAGTGTATAAGTCTGTTTTTCCCCTGTCGATTTAGGGTCATAAAATGTTTGTCTTTTAGGCCCATCTCAAATTCTGGGTTGCCCAGGATAGGGATCATCGGGTTCATCAGATTCGATGTCTCTACTTTTTTAAGTACCCTTCTAACTATGCTGAGTGTGGCTCCTACTGTCGAGTGTTGCTTTGCTGCTTGCGGTATTATCGTATTTTTTAACCAAATTAATCCCTCCAAAGGAATCTCCACTGTTGCTTGTTCCATGTGTACCCATGGTTTTTCTTTTTGGCGTGCACACCAGTCCAACACTCTTGGTAGATGTATTGCCTCATAGTACCCCTCTGGGTCCGGGAGCCCTACCCCTCCTTTTTCTTTTGGTAAAATCAAAATATCTCTGCGAATTCTAGCGGGTTTTCCGGCCCATATAAACTTTACCAGTCTTACTCTCAACTCTCTCAAGTATCCTACCGGAATTTTAATAGGCAGGGTCTGCAATAGGTATAGCAATCTTGGCATTACATTCATTTTGATTATGTTGATTCTGCCAAACCACGTATACGCCTCCTTATCCCATTTCTGTAAATCTAGTTTAATCTGTCGGACCAGAGGCACAAAGTTCAATTCGAATATCCTGTTTAATCTAGTATTGGGTATTTTTGTCCCGAGATAACTTATATGAGAGTGTGTCCATCTGAAAGCAAAGAAATTTGATAGCTGTTGTTGTAATACTGTACTCGTCTCAATGCCCATTGCCTCCGATTTGTTATAGTTGACCTTAAAATTTGCCATTCTTCCATATTTCTCTATTTCAGCCATTAATGGCGGCAAAGATAGAGCTGGGCGGGTTATAAAAAACATCAGGTCATCCGCAAATGCAGCCACTTTGTGTTCCCTTCCCTTCACTCTGATACCTCCGATGTCTGAATTGGCCCTTATTGTTCTAAGAAATGGTTCCAATATCAAAATAAAAATAATCGGGGACAATGGGCAGCCCTGACGTGTTCCATTATTAATCGAAAAGGGCTCTGAGAATATTTCATTTATCTTAATTCTGGCTTTGGGAGATGAGTATAAACTCATAACCCAATTCTGCATCCCCCTTTTCAGCCCTATATGTTGTATAGTCGCTCTCAGAAAGGCCCAGTTAACTCTGTCGAACGCTTTTTCTGCGTCTGTGGATACTAATACTAGTTGTTTTTGATGATATTGGGCGTAATGTATGGCACTTATAACTCTTTGCGTATTCTCCCTACCTTCCCTTCCTGGCGTAAAACCTACCTGATCGGAATGTATTAGAGTAGGTATATATGGTAATAATCTAGTTGATAGTATTTTTGCAAAGATCGTTATGTCCACATTTAACAATGATGTTGGGCGGTAACTTGAACATTGGGCCGGATCTTTTCCCTCTTTGTGTATCACTGTTATATGGGCCATCAGTGTTTCTACTGGTATTGTTTTCCCTTCTCGTATCGAGTTAAAAGCCTCTACAAACCTTGGAGCCAGTTTGTCCACAAACGTTTTATAGTAGCTTTACCAGGTTTTAATGTTTTCAAGGCCTCCAAGAATTCCTCAATGGTTATTGGACCGTCGATGTCTTCTGCTTCTTTATCTGTCAGTCTAGGTATCTCCGAGGCTGCTACATATGTCCCCAAGTCCTCTTCTTTGCATACCCTGCTTCCCTGATCTCGCGCCTCCAGTTGATATAAACCAACATAGTACTCTCGGAACGCCTTTGCAATTGCCTGGGATGAGTTTACCATTACATCTCCCTGCGTTTTAATACGTTCTATATAATTTCGTGTCCTTGTCGCTTTTAATGCATTGGCCATCATCCTACTAGGCTTGTTTCCAAATTCATAAAAGGATCGTCTGCCCCGGGTCATAGCTGCTTTTGCTTTATCTGTTAACCGCGCATTTAATTCCTCTCGCAGACTGGTTAGTTCCTTCTCTCTCTGCAGTGTCTGTGATTTCTTATGTAGGGTTTCTAAACTCTTAATATCTCTGAGTAGGGATTCTAATTGGGCTTCCTGTTGACGCTTTCTGCGTGCTCCTGCTGATATAAGTATACCTCTTATATAGCATTTATGCGTTTCCCATATACAGAAAGGTGACACTTCCCCTGATTTGTTTGTTGAAAAGAACAATTCTAACTCCTGTATTAGCTGTGTCTCCCAATCTGGTTCTTTCAGGAGGGTTTCATTAATCTTCCACTGCCATTCTCGACTAACAGGTTCCCCCCATTCTAAAACGCAATTAGATGGTGCATGATCCGAGATGGTAAATGAGCCTATGGAGGTCTCCTTAATACATTGCAGCGCAATTTGAGATACAAAGACATAATCTATCCTTGAATAGGTTTTATGTTTTGCTGAAAAAAACATATAGTCTCTTTCGTGCGCATGCAAAGTCCTCCAACTATCTCTTACTTGCAGCTCCTGGAGCATTCTTTTTGCTTTTCGTAATTTTATATATGACAAGTGGGAAGTTCCCCTTGAGGCGTCTACAGTTGGATCTAGTGCCATATTTAAGTCTGCTCCAATCAGCAAAATTCCCTCCTTATTTTCATGTATTACATTCATATACCTCTCACGTGCTGCTACTTGGCCCTCATTGGGTAGATACATATTCACCAAGGTAACCTTTTGATCAAATATTAAACCCTATACAATCAATAACCACCCCTCCTCATCTGTAGTTGTCTTTATTTCTTTCCATGCTATCTGACTCGATATCATAATTGCTACCCCTTTTGCGTTTGAGATCTGTGATGCACTGTGATACACAGTGCGATAACAACGGTTTCCCAACTTTGGGATTTTTCTTTTTTTTAAATGTGTCTCTTGGAGAAATAAGACATGAGATCTGAGTCTCCTGAGTTCTGTATATAACTTACTACGCTTTTCTGATAGGTTCAGACCTTTCACATTATACGATGTCAAAGTTATTTTAGTCATCTTGATATACCAAGACAGGAGGAGGTATAAGCAGGGAGAGAGGGAGAAAGAGAGGGTGAACAAAAAAAAAGGGGAGGCAAAGGGTGGGCACCGGGGCAAGGATCAGCTTTTTCCCCTCGCCCTCCCTTCCGTGTTCTGGTTCCTGCCTGTGATCTCGGAAGGTATCAAAATTATATCCGTGCGTGTACGGGAGATCCCTCAGCTTGTGGGTCTGCCTGGTCCCGCACGCACAAAAAAAAAAGAGCAAAAAGGATATATATATATATATATAAATATATATATAAAAAAAAGAGAAAAAAAAAAGTCAGAAAATACGCCTCCGACTTCCCTCCCTTTGGAGGAGAGGCGTATCAAATGGGGGAGTATGTTAAGCGCACATGGAGGTTGCGGTCCCAAACTCCATACACTTATTTCTTGCACATGTCTCTCTTCTCCCTTGAGTCTCCTCTCTAAGCACCCATTTGCTAACTCAGACCCTAGGCTCTAGTTTTACATTTAGTGTGCCTATTTATACCCAAGTATGGTTTAGCATACTTAAATTGTTCAAATATTCTCAAGAAACCCAAACAACAAAAGAAAAAAAACAAAAGAGAACAGAAAAACAATACAAAAGGGACCTTCATAACACGTACATCCCTCCTATAACAACTTTTATATACATACTCTGTACTTTATTCCAAACAAAATAAAATTTATGTCTCATACTCCTTATATTCCTTATCCTATCATCCTTCTCCCCTCCTCCACCCCTACTTCTGTTGTATTCCAACTTCATCTTTGGATGGGGTCTTGTTAACTTTTCCATGGACTCAGGTGGGGCAACTTCACTCCCCTCTAGAAACCATCCCTCCACCCCCTCTATTCTCCACCGCCTCCCTCCCCCACCCCAACTTCTGCCCCTAGGCTACTACCTAGGTGTTCTATACGTACTATGTGTTACCCATTCACCCAATGTGTTCCCAAGTGGTCTAAGCCCTCCTCACAGTGTCCTCTCTGTGACTTCACCCTTCCCTACTCTTAATTAGCCCATAATCAATGTGTTTATAAGTGTATTCCACACTATAAGGCCTCGTACACACAAGGTAATAGATTTGTTCAAAACGGTCTGTCCGACCGATTTGAACAAATCTGTCTCTTTGGATTTTGGTTTGTTCGCGTGTACACACGAGCAAACCAAAATCCCCACCAGCAGACGGCGCGCTGACGTGTCGGTGACGTGGCAGTGACGTTGACGCCGCCACGTCACCGCACCAGGAAGTAAAACACTTCCGCGCATGCGCCGAAACCATTCGGCGCCGGTGCGAGACGACATGTCTGCTGGTAAGTGTACTAACCAGCAGACATTTCGGGCGGACGGGTTCCCACCCGATAGATTTCAAAGCATGCTTTGAAATCTGTCGGGTGGCCAAATCCATCGGCTCGCCCGTACACACGATCGAATCTGTCTGCTGGGACGGTCTAGCAGACCGTTTCCAGCAGACAGATTTGATCGTGTGTACGCGGCCTTAGGGGTAGTATCCTACTACCCTACTGTGCAAAAACTTGAAAAACAAAACAAAAAAAACGAGACAAAATGCATTGCCATACTGTCATAGTATGGTGCCTATTCAAAAATACCTTGCACCTCACCCTCCCACCTATGTTCGCTACTACAGGGATCTCTTCTATATTCTTACTTCATCTTAGCCCCCACTCCCATCCCTAGCCCAATCTGTCCCCTATCTTAAACCCCCCCCATGATACCGATATCCAATAACCACTCGCCCATTTCCTCTTCCCATCCTCTTAAATAGATAATAGGGTTTAGAGACGGGGTGACGAGGAGAGAAAAAAAAGAAAAAATTTGAGAGAGAAAAAAAACAAAAAAAAACAAAAGAAAAGCAAGTCCTTCCCCTCCCCCCTTCTCCTTTCTTTACAGTTTCTTGTTAGATACATGTTTCCTCCGGAGGTGAGTGAGAAAAAAGAAAAAAAAAGAGAGAATATATATATATATTTTTTTTGAATAGTCTATTTCCTTCCTAGGTTACTATTCTCTTGATATTCTCTTTTATTGATATTCTCTCTCTATTCTCTTTCTTCTATCCTCAGTCCTCCTGAATGGTATTGTTATACGGGCGTGGGATATATTCCATCCGTTCCGGCAATCTTAGCCAATTAGGTACTTCGAAGGGCTCCCCCCCAAAAAATTTAAAGAATTCTGGAAGCTGCTCTGGTTCCCGTAGGTTAAAGTTCCTGCCTTCCTTTCTCGCCAACACAGCCAATGGATGTCCCCATCTATATGTACCGCCATTCGCTAGTATATAATCCAAGATTGGTTTCAGCATTCGTCTCCGCATTTTCGACTCACTGTGGTGGGTACTTTATATACACGGTCTATCTCGATATGGGTCTCTGGGGAATTTTTAATAATTTATTCAAAATATCCAGCACCACGGTTCTTAGTTCGGGACCATCTAAGTTCTCTGGAACCCCTTTGAGGTGGATATTATTTCTCCTACTCCTATTTTTGCTTTCTTCTGCTTGAAGCTGTAACGTAGTTAGCTGCTGTGTTTGTGTATCAACCTTGTCTTCCAGCATCCTGAGCCGCATCTCTGTTGTATTATGCTCATTTTCTACTTTGCTCAGTCTTTCCTCCACCCGCCCTACCTGAGTTTGGACCTCCTCAATCTCCCCCCGTAATGTGCCTGTTAAATTGACCATAATCTCTTATATTGTATATCTTTCCTGGTTGGTAATGCCTGAATAAGCTGAAAGAGTTTTCTGATATCCATTTCTCCTTCTTGTTCGTTTTGCACAGTTTGCTGATTATCATAAACAGTTGTCAGGCATACCTGTGAATCTTGTTCCACAGCCCCTTGAGCCTTTTGAGGCTTTGAGAGGGTCCGTTGGGCCTGCTCTGCATTCCCATCCATGATGTCCAGTGCTTCTCCTGCCTGCCAGGCTACTCCACTCTGCAGTTTCCACATCTGCTGAGGGAGAGAAATCGCTTGCGCCAATGCCGATACTTCAGGCAGTGCCTCCCGTATCATAGTGCCCCCGTCTTCTCCCATGCTTCTCCTCACACCTTGACGTAAGTCCTGTTGGACGCCGATACCCTGTCTCCCCGACATATACCGGGTAGGATAGGCGTGAGCTGGGGTACACTGTATTCCTGATACAATCCCACTTGTCCTGCTCTTCCCCCTCTTTTGCATGAGCGGGATTCTACAATAATAGTGTGGGTGGTGGAACCGGTGGGGGTGTTATTTAACCCTGCGTCTATACGCTATATATTTAGAACCCCCTGAGGATTCATGTATATAGAGGGCTCAAAAGGTCAAGAGCTCAGGAGGTTCTGATATCTAATATATATTCTATAAATCTTCAGCTTCGGTATGCCTTCGGAACCTGAGAATTATACACAGTAAGCTCCTGAAAATGATATGCGTTTTTAGATGAAGTCTTATAGAACAGTCAGAGTGATTCAGTGAAGGTATTTAGGTATTTAGGTACCTCCTGTTTCATTTCGGGGGTAGCCTGCCCATTCCTTATCCTTTTCCAATCACTAGGCTGTAATCACTAGACTGCTATTTTATATTTAACTGTGCTTTAAGCAGGGATGGCAGAGCTGACTTATTGGGCTTATTGGGCTGCTTTACTGGGCATACATATTATCATTAGCCTTACCCCTCCGAAAGGCTCAGTCCTCAGTTCTTCCTGACACTTCCCTCCAGCTCCGTTCCCAATTCTGCAGCTTAAAACCGAGGATCCACGATTTGAGGCATGGTTTAAAACGCTGCTGTTTGCCGTACACTACAGGAAACCTTCCCCGCACCCCTCCGAGACTACACTTCCCAGAATACCTGTCGGTCTCGGCATCAGAGGTCCTGTCTCACTCCCGGGGTTGTCTTCTCCTCTAGCAGCGAGCTCCAGCCTCCGTCCTCCGTCCTTTCCTCCCTCTGTCCGGGCTCAACTTTTTCCTCTACTGGCTCACCGTTCACACGGCATGGCATCAGAGTCCGGAGACCAAGAATCCGTCCGGCGTCAGCTGAGCACAAGAAGTCCCAGAAGGTATAGTGCTCTCTTAGGGGGATGCCGATTCTGCCGCGTTACATATATTGCGGCTCAGACTGCCCTTAGCAAAGTTACATGCAGCCACACGGATCAATATAAACTACCTAGGCAGTCTTTCAGCGGGGTCTCAAGGTTTTCACAAGGACTTGGTGTATTGCTCATTCCAAAACGTAATCCTGTCAGACCGCTACTCTCTCAGGACCGTCGAATCCTGCTCACTCCATCACGCAGCTGCCCCTCCCCCAGAAAACGTGTCGCTTTAACTGACAATTGCGTGGACATGCGATGTGTTACAGCATTTTTACAGCTGAAAAATTCTTCTCAGAACGCATTCGTTTTGGGGGACTTTTACAGGCCAAAAACGCCCCTACCAAAATTGTCTGATAACAGCCTATGTGTGCATGGACACATAAGACACATAAGATAACATGATGGGGAGTTTATTGACTGCAGAAAAAAACATCTGACGCCAAAAAACACAGATGTAAAAACATCCAGTGTGCATGAGGCCTAATAGTCCAAATGTTGCTTGACCCTGATTAGGAAAATACCGGTTAGCAATCTTAGGCCCCGTACACACGAGCAGACAGATTTGTTCAAATCGGTGGGACAGACCGATTTGAACAAATCTGTCTGCTGGGATGTATTGGTTTGATCGTGTACACACGATCAAACCAAAATCCCCGCCGGCAGACGGCGTGCTGACGTGTCGGTGACGTGGCGGTGACGTTGACGCCGCCACATCACCGCACCAGGAAGTAAATTACTTCCGTGCATGCGTCGAATCCATTCGACGCATGTGCGAGAAGATATGTCTGCTGGTTAGCGTACTAACCAGCAGACATATCGGGCGGACGGATTCCCAGCCGACAGATTTTAAAGCATGCTTTAAAATCTGTCGGCTGGCCAAATCCGTCGGCTCGCCCGTACACACGATTGAATCTGTCTGCTGGGACGGTCGGGCCGACCATTTCCAGCAGATAGATTTGAACGTGTGTACGCGGCCTTAAAGATAAAGTTGTAGAGAGAAATCTTGACAAACAAGCTTCTACAGCCAATATCCCCTTGGGTTTCAAGGATGGAAAGCTAGTGATACGCTTCGTGACTTTGAGACTGAGTTGGGGCAGTGGACCCACAGTGTGTAAAAATTTATTGTGGAACATGAGCAAGATAGCAACTCTTTTCTTGGGCTTGGTAATCTTTGAGCGTTTCTCAGGCAGGTTAAACCCAAGTATATTAAATGAGCACATTTAAAGAGGCAGTGGGTAAGACAAAAGGGGGAGGGGAAGGTAAAAACTCAAAGGGAAGAGAGGGTATTGTGAAGGGTCTTGGGAGAAAAGAGAAAACAGAACAAACTCTCTCACTAGGAGAGCCTAGTAACTACAACATTTTGTCTCAAGCCAACAAAAATTATCTAAGTTAACTACATAGGAAGGCCTACTGGGGGGAAACTGGAGGCCTAGAGGCAGAGGGCAATAAAGAGCATCAAGGATGCTCTGGAATGGCGGGGTCAGCAAGCCCAGACTGTAAACTACCAGTCACCTGTCTG
The DNA here is from genome assembly GCA_029574335.1 of Rana kukunoris. Lineage (NCBI taxonomy): Eukaryota > Metazoa > Chordata > Amphibia > Anura > Ranidae > Rana > Rana kukunoris. The sequence goes on along the minus strand of CM056054.1, from coordinate 123,455,517 downwards.
CATTCTACAGGTTGCTGACCCCCACCTTGGAGCCATATGAAAATATGGGCTACCTGCACACAGCTCCAGCCACATAAATAAGGTGCTAATTCACACTTGCAAGCAAGACACAACTTCTGTAAAAATATATTATAGGGCTTCCACAGAAAATATGATATAAAGTGTGTTTTAAAGAAAACAATGAAAAATTAAGTATTCCTTAAAACATGTATAAATACATCCGACAGTATAAATCAGAAAAAGACCAAAATGGCTCAGTAAAAGCTTCCTTTTGTATTGTTTTTTATTTGATATAATCTATTTCATTGATGTATACTGTAGATTGTATTTATATATGCTTTAAATATAATTTAGTCTGAGTTTAGCAGTGGAGGAGGGTGTCAGCCCCACACATGCCCCTTGTCCAGGGCTTTATGGTCCCAGAACAGTTGTTGTGCTGGAAATGGCGTCACATAGAGGGAACTGGGTACAAAACAGGTCATCAGTGCACAAATAAGAAAGGAACAATGAACACAGTAATACAATATTGAGACATGGAGGAAGAGGAGATCCCCCCAAAAAAGGGAGTGATTTTCGTCAGCTCCATTGTGCTCCATACTGCTTAATGTCTGCACCTGCGCAGTTTAGGGTGGGCATTATCTGCCGGGGGACCTTTCTCGGCAGGACACCAGTGTTGTGGAACCCTGTGTAATTCATGTTCGTTACTTGTTAGACAATAATTTTCGTGAATTTTCGTCAATGATTTGCATTCTGTATTTTGAATTCCTTTTTCTGTTCGTATTTTCACAAAAGATCTATAACAAAAGATTCAAAATACAGAATGCAAATCTTTTGTTATAGATGTTATATGAACAATGAACATACGACTGAAAATACGAACAGAAAAAGGATTCAAACAAAATACAGAATGCAAATCTTTTGTTATAGATGTCATTTTCGTTCTTTTGCCGTTTTCGTTTTGTCATATTTTCATCGGATCATTCGTTCATATTTGCGGTCATTCGTAATCCCATAGTTTTCGTATTTTGGTGCTTTAATTTTTTCATATGTACACATTATCCCGCGGGTACGAAAATGAACATTTCCGTACGAAAATAACATTTGTACGAACGTGAATGCACATATCTAGAGAGGGATCATGCTCTGCTTCAGTATGTCACAGTAGATGTTGGCATTTGTGGTTCCCTCAATGAGCTGTAGCTCCCCAGTGCCGGCAGCACTCATGCAGCCCCAGACCATAACACTCTCACCACCATGCTTGACTGTAGGCAAGACACACTTGTCTTTGTACTCCCCACACACACACTTGACACATCTGAACCAAATAAGTTTATCTTGGTCTCATCAGAGAGGTCAAGGTTTCAGGAATCCATGTCCTTAGTCTACTTGTCTTTAGCAAACTCTTTGTGGGCTTTCTTGCGCATCATCTTTGGAAGAGGCTTTCTTTTTGGATGACGGCTATGCAGACCAATTTGATGCAGTATGTGGCGTATGGTCTGAGCACTGACAGGCTGACCCCCACCCCTTCAACCTCTGCAGCAATGCTAAGGGCACTTGTGTGTCTATTTCTCAAAGATAACCTCTGGACATGACTCTGAACACGTGCACTCAACTTCTTTGGTTGACCACGTTAAGGCCTTTTCTGAGTGGAAACTGTACTGGTAAAACGCTGTATGGTCTTGGCCACCGTGCTGCAGCTCAGTTTCAGGGTCTTGCCAATCTTATATCCTAGGCCATCTTTATGAGTTATTTGCCATGAGTTGCCATGTTGAACTTCCAGCGTCCAGTATGAGAGTATGAGCGATAACACCAAATTTAACACACCTGCTCCCCATTCACACCTAAAACCTTGTAACACTAACAAGTCTCATGACATCGGGGAGGGAAGATGGCTAGTTGGACCCAATTTAGACATTTTCACTTAGGGGTGTATTCACTTTTGTTGCCAGCGGTTTAGACATTAATGGCTGTGTGTTGAGTTATTTTGAGGGGACAGCAAATGTACACTGTTATACAAGCTGTACACTCACTACTTTACATTATAGAAAAGTGTAATTTCTTCAGTGTTGTCACATGAAAAGATATAATAAAATATTTACAAAATGTGAGGGGTCTACTCAATTTTGTGAGATACTGTACTTTCTGGACAAGCCATTTTGTAATTAAATGTTATTAAATTTGACCTTTCCATTTCAACCTGCAGCCAGTCATTTAATATGGGATACTAAAGCTCTGGCCTTGTTATATATATTTGTATAGTGTGCCCTGTTCTTGAACAGATCATTTGTAATGGTGCTACTGCTTAGTGATAAAATTCTTTCCAAGCTTCACCTTCCTGCTGAAGAATAGATGAAGAGACGTGAAGTAATAAGGCAGCAATGATGGTGTACAAAGTGGAATAATATATACATTGTGAGTGAAGGTCTCTCAGCGGGCAAGTCCATAATGACCCTTTCTCACAGCATGTCTTCAGTTTTCAAAGTTGAATGAAACTGGGCATCAATATATCATTTTACCCAGAAGACTGAGGATGTCCAGTGGCAGAAATAGTATACCCTGGGGGACAGCACCAGAAGTGGAAGTAAGTATTACAGCCTGAGCTGCATTTTTATTAACCTCCTGAGCAGCTAAAGGAAAAAAATTATCAAATTAGCCTGACATTGGGTTTAAAAGTTGAGTTTCAAACTTCTTGGAAAAGCAGATAATGAACAAATAGCACAAGCAGGAAATAATATTTCTGGGGTTTTCTGTACACACACCAGTATTCTGAATTCTGCATTCTGAAGTGGCAAAATTGTAAGGATGCAACACGTTGTTTTATCTCACGAAACAAAACAACGTTTTTCAAACTTCATTTTAAAAAACGGCGTTGCCTACACACCAGAGTTTTCTGAAAATGCTCTTGCAAAGCGTGGTTACGTACACCACGTTCGACGGCACTCTGTTCCATTGAAGCTCCCGTCTCATAACTTGCTTCTGAGCATGCGCGGGTTTAAAAACGTCGTTTTAAACGTCGTTTTGCCCACACATGATCTTTTTTTATGACACAAAAAACGACATTCTGAAAAACGACATAAAAAAATGAAGCATGTTCGAAAAAAAATTTGATGATCGTGTGTAAGCGGCATTACACTTTTTAGAAAACCTATTTTTAGAAAACTTATTTTCAGAAGTATTATTATTCATCCTGTAATACTGCATTTAGATTTGGTCTGTGCAAATTGGGCTAAATTGAATATTACTAAGCTATTTTCTCTCCAGGTTGAATATTATTCAGTCTTACAGAAAAGAGTGGATCAGGAAAATACTACATTAAGGGCTAATAGATGAAGCTGATGGTCATAGCATATAAATACTTATTTACTAGCATCATCAGCTCTATCTACTGGCCATAATGTGGCCACTAGATGGAAATTATAAAATCTTCTTACAGCCCAATCTAAACAGAGCAGGCAGAAAGGCAGCGGCCAGAAGGTTTAGGAACATTTTTGCAAAGAAAAACACTTTTTTTTAACATTAATTTACAATGTCAATTTTAGAAAATGTATATTAAAAGTTAATTAAAAAAAATCATTAACTAGAAAATAGCTTCAGTAGTAGTAGTCAAATAAATAATTGTTTAAGTAAAGTAAAGTGACTATTTCAGTAAAGTTATTTTACTATTTAAAGATTATATGCTGGTAGCAAGTCATATAAAGCAGATATTAAGGAAAAATCATGAATATCTAACTAGCAATAACTAAAAAGTGGAGAAAAATCCGTTTTTGTATTGCAAGCTTCAGCATAGGCTTCGGTGGCAGCACTACACACTCATTAATATGCTTCACCTCAGAATCTCTTTCCTGAGCTTTCTCGGGATTCCTTGTTTCACTTTTGCATTAAAATATAACACACATTGCTACATAGATAAAACATTTTGCACATTGCTAAAAAAAATTGTAAATAAAAATGATCAAACATACATTTCCACTTCAATCTGCATATGCTGTGATTTTCTAGCTGTAAAAAAATCCAGTTTTTTTACATCACGAAAAAAAACGTTTACACATGTAAAAAAACTTTGTTTTATCTCACGAAACAAAACAACGTTTTTCAAACTTCATTTTAAAAAACGACGTTGCCTACACACCAGAGTTTTCTGAAAATGCTCTTGCAAAGCGTGGTTACGTACACCACGTTCGACGGCACTCTGTTCCATTGAAGCTCCCGTCTCATAACTTGCTTCTGAGCATGCGCGGGTTTAAAAACGTCATTTTAAACGTCGTTTTGCCCACACACGATCATTTTTTATGACACAAAAAACGACATTCTGAAAAACGACATAAAAAAATGAAGCATGTTCGAATTTTTTTTTGGTCGTTTTTCAGAAGACATAAAACAAAGTTTTGCCCACACACTGTAAGAGGACTGTGGCTGTCTGTCCCCGGCGCCCTCCGGCGCATGCGCGCGCACACGGGTGCCCTGTATTACCCCGGCGCACCAATGCACATGCGCGCGCACACGCGGGCACGCCAATGCACGCACGCGCACCAATGCGCGCACGGGCGCGCGGCGGACGACGTGCGCGCCCCTAGCGTCAATTGGCACTCGCTGCCTATTTAAGGAAGTGCTCTGACCCAGATCCTTGCTGACTGATCTTCAGCGTGTACCCAGTAACCTGAATCCTGCTCTTATCCTGATGACTTCCTGTTGATGAACCCAGCTTGCTCTGACCCCGCTATTGACTCTGTTATACTTTGACTATTGGTTCTTGACTCCGGCTCCCCACCTGACTCCGCTACTGCCTGCCACCTGGTATCTCGTCGCCCGCCTTCCTCCTTGACCCGGCTATCCGTATGACCCGTATTGACTTCTAGTGCCTGCGATCCAGCAACCCTGAATACCTGCTTCTGGCTTCTGTGACTTCCTGCAACGTCCTGCTGTTAGACCCTCTGGGACTGCATATCGCTGGATCCTCAGCGCCCGGCTGTCGGAGTCCTTACCCACAGGCACTCGTGTTCCTCCAGTCCTTTGGTGTCCTCTGTACCATCTCCGGCGGTGCCAGGGCTGGAGATACAAGAGAGGCCGACCTCGTCATCTCAGTCTCCCATCAGGTACGTGACACACACGATAATTTTAAATTATGTTTTTTAAAACGTTGTTTTATTTCATCACAAAAAACGACCGTGTGTACGCGGCATAAGCTGTAGTATCAAAGCAATTAACTTAGAAATCATGTTCTTAAAGTTGAATTTCAGATATCTTAATTGCATAGTTACATTGGCCCTGCTATGCATATATCACAACTGATGGACCACTGTGGTATCTGCAATCACTGTAGTAGTCAATGCTTCTGCAGTGATCACTTCTGTCTTCAGGTCCAGTGCTAAGAGGCTGCCCCACTGCGTACTGACCACAGGGGTCACTCGCTGGGCATCACCACCATTTACCAACAACCTTTTACAGAACAGAATCTGGTTTTTGTTTTTTTTTGTTTTTCAATGAATATAAGGTATTCTCTGATTGGATGAGGTGGAGCGAAGGGACGTGGATGTCATGATCTCAAACTTATCCTAACAGAATGCTTTGTAGCCATTGGGAAAAAATGCAGTGTTCTGTGAATGGAGGCGGTTCCAAGGTATTGACCCTGTGTGGTCATTGTGCAGTGGAGCAGCCACTTGGCACAGGATCTGCAAGATAGAAGTGATCATTGCAGTAGCACAAACTACTACAGTAATTGTCAGTTTTCACAGTGGTCCTTCAGGTATGAAATATGCAAGCTAGACCAATGCATCTATACAACTAAGATCATATATGGAGTTCAGCTTTAACTAGCTGCAGCAACATGTATTTTGATTGCTTGGACTACTGTACTTTAGACCTAGCACCTTGCACGGTTTTATTTTTTACCAAATCTGCAGGTGTCTTTTAGGAGATTATAAATGACACATGTAAAAGTTAAAAAATAATAAATTAACGTTAAACGGTTGCTGTCTTATATAAAATTTCAGTAGGCCAATTTCTCATATAATAAATAAACACTTGTTTTCTTTGATATATAGTAAAGCTAGGTTCTTGTTTCTCTAATAGCATAGCTGGCCTTTCAGCAAGTGCAGAAATCTATTTCTTGTTAGCCAATGATCATCTGTCACCGGTTTGACATAGCGGTTTGACATAAAACATTCTTGATTCATTACAGTTTGCTTTCACACTCCTTGAAACTTTGTTTAAAATATAAACAACCATATATTATTTAAAGTGACCCTACTGCTGAAATAAAATTGTAAAAACATAAAGCGCCTGTAAAAAAAAATAATTTATACTTAAAGCACAAGTACACTGCATCTAAGCACCACAAACTAAAAATGCTTTTAATTTATGTTTATTATTCAAAGCAAACTCACCCATCCATGTTCCTATGCTTTATTTTACTGTGAAACCATTTTGAAGAACACCCCCCTAGCATTTCTGGTCAAGGCCATCTTGAGAAAGGGCAGATTATCCATGTAGCATTTACTTTCTGGGGTCCATCTGCCCTTAGCTCAGGTGTGCATGCAGGAGGCTATACTTAGCTGAGAAAACGCCTCCTCCCCTCCTCTCCTCTTGAAGACTCCTGGGATGCATGAAATAATTTGCTAGGTATGGAAACCTAATAGTAACTGAAGATAGGATTTAAAAAAAGTGAGTGTTGATTGAGAGAGTGAAGTCCCACTTTAAACTTGCTGGGTGCCATTCATGGAATCTTCACTCTGTTGCAGAGCAAATCCAGACAAAAAAACTATCTATGGGGCGTGGTCTCGTCATGTAGATGTGAGGAGGTTTCGTTTCAGAGCTCCTGGCCAGCGGCTTTCCTGTAGCCTTACAACACCACTTTACCACACGTTACTATTACCTACCGTTACCTCGGATGTCCAGGAAACAGGACCGACGTCTTTCCCACACAGGCTGCAGCATAGATCACTTCCTGAAGCCGCAACAACTGGTGGTATCCACCCTGGAGCTTCTCTAGATGGTGCTGACCTGACATGTGACTCCAGATACAGAGAGGGATGTTGTCTCTCCGGGACCTTCCCAGAAATCGATGGATGACTACACCATGTCGCCGATTTTGCCTATTAGTGACCTTTCTCCCTGCCTTCCACAATCACTGGCTGGCAGTATCCACTAATATGGAGGAGAACAAGCTCATCCTGAGACATGCTTCTTCCCTAGCTTCAGCCTCTCACACTGAGCTATTTTTCAGCCCAGAACCAGGCATGGATGGGGAGACTAAAAAAAATGCTATAGGACACAGTGATTAACTGTTCCACCTCAGCCCAAGGACCAGAGCTTCCATTTCAGACTCTGTACATAATTTATGTGCACTTCTGCAACAGCTGCCCACAAGAGCAGATTTTGAGACACATGCCACCAGTATGGAGACAGCCATAAGGGTGAAATAGAACCTTAATAACTGCTATGGACGCTTGTGTCACTGTGTTAGAACAAGAACAGGTCTCCGTGTCCCAGTCTATTCAAACTCTGCATACTGAGCTTACCGGCTAATTTATCCAGCTGCAACACTCCTAGATGATCTAACGAACCACAGTCACAGACAGAATATATGGATGAGGGGGTCCCTGAGTCCATCTCACAACAGTGGCTCCGCATGAAAGTAATCACCATCTTTAACTACTCCCTGGATCGCCCGCACAACATTGAAGTAGTTGTCAACCACCTAGCTCCACAATCTAATACCAACGAACCAAAAAATAATCAGCAGAAACAATATAATAATAAATTGCAGCTGTACACTCAAGGTCAATGATACAGCAACACCTAACATCTAACATATAAAATATAATAGTGCAGTGAAAATGTTATTCTTCTATTCACAGAGTAAATCAATCAAAGCTATTGAATAAAAAAATCATAAAAAGTTCATAAGATAAAAGGTGACAAGTAGGGATGGGCCGGACGACCCCCTGTTCGGTTCACACCAGAACTTTTGATCATCGGGAAAGTTTGGAACCGAAAAATGAACCCCATTGAAGTCTATGGGACCTGAATGTGAAAAATCAAAAATTAAGGCTTATATGCAAGTAATTGGGCATACAATGGTTATGGGGGGGGGGGTCTGGGTATTGCCCTGGGTGACTTGTATCAATGAAAAGGAAAATTGTAAAAATTTAATTGTTAAATGAGTAGTGATTTATTGATGCTTAAAGTGAAAATATAAAAATGAAAAATTCCTTTCATTATAGTGCCTGGAGGGGCGTCCCCTTAGCACACTTGTAAAGTGGTACTTCTATATTGTGTATAAAAGCTGCTGCAGAAATAATTGCATTTGTACTCAGGGTCAATTTGTGGATAGTATAGGAAAGTAAACAAGTGAAACAGAGAACATTGACCTGAGGTGTGCCGAGGTCACGTGGTCAGTATGCTTTCAAAGTATGAAATTAAATGAAAAGAAGAAAAAGGGAATGGCTGGGTGGCATACGAGAGCCTACAACCACAAGAGGAGGAGGCAAAAGAGGGCAGGCTTTATGCAGCCTGACTCCTCCTACAAAAAAAGGCTGGACTTGTACTCAGAGTCAATCTGTGGATAGTATAGTAAAGGAAACAAGAGAAACAGAGAACATTGGCCTGAGGTGTGCCAAGGTCACATGGTCAGTATGCCTAAAAGGGGGCAAAAATAAACACAGTAGGATGAAAGCTTAACAAAAAGATTTATTACACACTAAATTAACTAACTAATTAACTAATTAATTAAATTCAATCCGCCAAATTGACAAATGACAAATGACAAATTGACAAATGCTTGTGACATCTCAAATAGTGGCTGATAAACCTAGAGAAACAAGACCTCCATCTACCCAATTTCTTAATATTATGCGGACCTCCATCTACCCAATTTCTTAATATTATGTGCGAGGCCCCTTGGCATGAAGCCGCAGAAGCCGCTCCTATCCTGAATGAATGTCCAGAGTGCGCTTTAGGGTCCAGACCCAGATTGGCCAATAGGGTATGACAATGAAGTATGAATTGAGCATGCGGAGAGCAGAGCACTAGGGAACAGCAACAGAGGACCATCCTGGGGCTTATCAGACGTAGCACTGACAAGCTGATCTAAAACCAACACCGGGCACCACGCCTTGCCAGTCTCAAATAACCTGATGTCTGTGCCAACTCCCGTTTTCTGCGTCTTGCAAGCATTCAGATGTCAACAGAAGGTGCCTGGGTGCCTAACCAGTTGAATGGTCAAAAGTATGCGAGACCCTGGGCCAGAAACCGTAAACTCCCCTGGCCTAAAAAAAATTAAAAGGCCAGATATATCGCTGCCTTGAGCACCAATCTGGGCAACAAGCCAAAAGGAGATCTCGTGAGCATGTCAGACATATCATGAAAAATATGACTCTTAATTAGAGATGTCCCGAAGTATTCGCTGGAGAATAGTTCCCAGGGAACATGGCTTGTTACCTGTGGCCAGGTGACAAGTGCACCCCGTTGGGGTCAGGGATGCACCACAGGGTAGAGAACCCTATAGCCGACTTCTGCTATCAGAGAGGAAGCGTGAACCCAAGATCGCCCAGGGCGTAGAGTCTAAGACCCAGCTTTGTGTTCACCAGGGCCTCTAGTGGTGAGGATGGCCTTCGCCGCAGGTGGATCCAGGTCACGACCCCTCAGATCCCCTAGGTCACACTCCGCAGGGAGAGAGGGGAAGCAGCAAGCAGGACAAATGGTAGTGATGGGTAAGCCAAGGTCAGGGCAACACACAGACAGGGGTAACCGAGGGACATGCAAAAGGTCAGGGGCACAGGCAAACAGGAGAAGTCAGGGACGAGCCAAAAACTGTACACAGGAAGATAATCGTAGCACACTGCAGACAGAAACTTAAGCAAACAACACTGTTGAACAGCACTGCAGGCCTGTAGTGCAACAGTTAATATAGACTTCCTGGGATGGCCTGGGTGGGGCCATACAGGAAGGAGAGGAAATAAGAAGGTAACCAGAACAGGGTCAGGCCTCTTAATGCATAGATCGAGACAGGTAAGCTGCCAGACTATTGCATATCCATGATAATGACATCAGTGAGGACAAGGAACGGGACATGGCTAGCTTGATATCCAACCTTGTGCAAATGGGGAGTTTGTGGTTGTGCAAATGGACTGTTTGCGGTTGTTTGAGGGGCATTAATGTGAAGCGGGCGTAACCCTTACACTACCTGATCGATACAACATCATACCTGATGTTTTAAAGCACGTTATTCCAAACAATTTAGGAATGTTAGGTGATTTATGCCCTTCATGGATTAAAATCCGACTCTGCGTTAACTACATAATTTTCCATGGGAGTTTTGCCATAGATCCCCCTCCGGCATGCCACAGTCCTGGTGTTAGTCCCCTTGAAACAACTTTTCCATCACTATTGTGGCCAGAAAGAGTCCCTGTGGGTTTTAAAATATGCCTGCCTATTGAAGTCTATGACGGTTCGCCCGGTTTGCCCATTCGCAAACATTTTCGTAAATTTGCGTTCGCCGTTTGTGAACAGAACATTTTATGTTCACGACATCTCTACACATGATGGGAAGTCTGCTGAGCAGGGCAGGAGGGCTACTCTTCTGGATCCCTTTGAGGATGGCTTTAACCACTTAAGAACCCATTCATGCCGATATACGTCAGCAGAATGGCACAAACACGTACCTGTACATCCTCTTAAAGAGCCCAGCTGTGGGGTCGCGAGCACGCCGACGGGCTCGCGACCCGGTCCAAAGCTCTGTGACCTTCCCCTCTCTTCATTGTGGCAATGTCAGTGATTGTCTGTTCCCTGATATAGGGAAAGACGATCACTGACATCACTTTTCCAGCCCCACCCCCCTACAGTTAGAAACACATATGAGGTCACACTTAACCCCTTCAGCGCCCCCTAGTGGTTAACTCCTAAACTGCAATTGTTATAGCACTTTTCGCTGTGAAAATGACATTGGTCCCAAAAATGTGTCAAAATTGTCCAATGTGTCCGCCATAATGTTGCAGTCATGAAAAAAATTGCTGTTCACCGCCATTAGTAGTAAAAAAATTATAATAATAAAAATGCCATAAAACTATCCCCTATTTTGTAAACGCTATACATTTTGTGCAAACCAATCGATAAACGCTTATTGCCATTTTTTTTACCAAAAATTAGTAGAAGAATATGTATCGGCCTAAACTGAGAAAAAAAAAATATATCTTTTTTGGGGATATTTATTATAGCAAAAAGTAAAAAAGATTGCATTTTTTTCAAAATTGACGCTTTATTTTTGTTTATAGCGCAAAAAAAAAAAAAACACGCAGAGGAAAGAAAGCTCTATTTGTGGGAAAAAAAGGAAGCCAATTTTGTTTGGGAGCCACGTCGCACAACCGCGCAATTGTCAGTTAAAGCGAAGCGGTGCCGAATCACAAAAAGGGGCCAGGTCTTTTACCTGCATAATGGTCCGGGTCTTAAGTGGTTAATGGGGAGCACAGAAAATATAGAGGGCCTATTGGGGTCTTCCAAAAACATGAAATGCTGAATCCCAGCCAGATATGTCCTGATGGTGCTGTGGGCCAATTTGAGTTGGGAGTGGCAAAAAGCAGTAAAAGCTAGTAGGTACTGGATGTTGTAAGATTCCAAGCAGTGTCATAAGCCTTCCTAGTATTCAAAGATAAAGACTTATCGATCAAGGCTGCTGCATCAGCCCAAAGGGAGTCTAATCACTAAATGCTGGAACTATGGAGAAGGCGTGGCGCTGGCATCTGCGCCCGGGACCTGCTGGAAAAACAGTGGTAAATTAAACTGGGACAGAGCATCAGCCGCTATAATTATCTGCACCATTGACGAACCTACAATGTAAGTGAAAATTGAAATGAAGGGACAATCAAACGAGCCTACGCACAAAACCCATGATCAGCAAGGACTTAGAACTGCCATTGTTGATGATTTCAGAGGTCCCCTGGTTATCAGTGCAAAAAAACACTGTCTGTCCCGCCCATAAATGCCACCACACCTGAGCCGTTACCACTATGGAATGAATTTCAAACATCGCAGACGTCGCCGTAAACTGAGGAATTGCCAAGACCTCATCAGACCAAGACCCTGCCAGCCAGTGCGAGTCGAAAATAGCCTTTGGTGGCCGCTGCACTGTGGTCACTTGAGTGGAAAAACTGGACACTGCATGGATAAACATGGTGACCCAATTCCATTGCTGGAGGAACTCATCCCACATCAGACGATCAGATAGAGCGGAAGGATCCAGAATAACCAGAGAATTCGAGTTAGGAGCTGAAAGCAATAATGATAACAACCTGAAAATAAAAGGCTTTGGGAGCTGACAGCGGGGCAGTGAGGACTAAAAAAAAATGACAAATGCATCACTTCACTACCGCTCCTCTCTTGACCAACAGAAGCCTCAAAACTAAGTTTTCCGCGACACTGTAATCTACCATAGTTGTAAAAAGCATTCTATGAACTTCTCTTTAACCACTTACCCGCTGGGCATATAAACCCCCTTCCTAACCAGACCAATTTCCAGCTTTCAGTGCTCCCACATTTTGAATGAGAATTACTCATTAATGCAACGCTGTACCCATATGAAATTTGTGTCCTTTTTTTCAGACAGATAGAACTCTCTTTTGGTAGTATTTAATCACCACTTTTTAAAAAAAAAATTGAACTATAAATGAAAAAAGATCGAAAATTCTATAAAAAAAAAAAAAATTCAGTTTGCAAATTAGTAGGGATGACCCCAACACCCCCCCCCCACCCCGTTCGGTTCGCACCAGAACCTTCGAACGGATCGAACGTTCGCTCGAACATTTAGAACCCCCTTGATGTCTATGGGACCTGAACGTTCGAATTCAAAAGTGCTAATTTTAAAGCCTAATATGCAAGTTATTGTTGTAAAACGTCTTTGAGAACCCAGGTCTTGCCCCAGGGAACATGTATCAATGGAAAAAAAGTTTTAAAAATGGTCGTTTTTTTCAGGACTCCTGAAAAAAACACAATTTTTAAACCTTTTTTCATTGATACATGTTCCCTGGGGCAAGACCCGGGTTTTCAAAGACGTTTTCACGGGCATACTATAGACACCCAGCAGGTACAATATTTAAAGTCATTTTTCCTTTTTTATTTTTTATTTAAGCATGATTAAAATCACTGCTCCTGAATCAGGAGCAGTGATTTTAATCATGCTTAAATAAAAATAAAAATAAAAATGAAAAAGTCCTTTAAATATTGTACCTGCTGGGTGTCTATAGTATGCCTGTGAAAACGTCTTTAAATAGCACAATCACCTGCCTGCCATTAAATTAGAAAGAACTGATCTAGCTAAACTATACAGTGTATAAATATATGTACAACACCTGGGATGTATACATATATCCTCTACACACTGTAATATTAACTGACTAGCCTGCCTGCCTGCTCTATCTACCTGCAAAAAATGACTCTCTCTCTGTCTCTCTCTGTTCTCTCTAACCACCGCCGCAACACACTACATAAGGCCGACCTGCAGGCGGCCTTTTATAGTGTGGGGCGTGTACTTAACCCCCTGAGCCATAATTGGCCAAAGTTACCCTGGCTTTGGCTAATTATGGCTCTCTGTTTTTTGCATGCTGTGATTGGGCAAGCATGCGGGTCATAGTGCATGCTTGGCCAATCATCAGCCAGCGATGCCGCAGTGAATTATGGTCTGTGAAACGTAACTCGAATTTGGCGCGAACGACCCATTTTGTTCGTATTTCGACGAACGATCGACATACGAAGCTCAACCCTACGAATCAGTATTTGTTTTGCCCAAAATCAATACTGCTACATATCTTTGGTAAAAATAACCCAAAATCAGTGTATATTATTTGGTCTTTGTGAAAGTTATAGTCCACAAGCTATGGTGCCAACTAGCAATCACTGAAAATTGATCAGATCACACCTGATGTACTCATTCTTGAGACACTAACAAGCCAGGGAAGTAAAAATACCCCCCACATGACACCTATTTGAAAAGTAGACATTCCAAGGTATTTAGTAAAAAAACGCAAACAATTCATTTTTTCACACAATAGTTATATTAATGGGTTATTTCTAACAGCATATGCATAACACAAATTACACCCCAAAATACATTCTGCTACTCCTCCACGTCCCCACTTCTTTCCTGACTGGCCGGGCGGCATGCTTGGATACGGGTCTGGTATGGATTGCAGGGGGAACCCCCAGGCAGTTTTTTCAACGTAGGGGGGTTCTCCTTACAATCCATACCAGACCCGAGGGCCTGGTATGCTCCTGGAGGGGAACCCATGCCGGTTTTTTATTTAAAATTTGCCATGGAGTTCCCCCTCATGATTTATACCAAACACGGCGTCTAGAATTGGTGGGAATCCAAGTCGGATCCCCATCGCTTCTATGTCACTCTCGCTGGAATGTGGTTTTCCTATTGCGAGAGTGCGAGATGTCGGCACCCTGTTGCCGCGAACCAGCGCGATTCGGTCGTGCTGGAAACACATTCTCGCAGACATGTACTGTATGAGGCATAATGAGTCTTTTGAACATGTAATTTTTTTTAGAAAGTGTGGAAAGAAAATTAAAATGCATATTTTTTATTTATTTTTTAAATATTGCATAAATGGACAATTATGTGTAACATAACAGGGGTTATTTACGAAAAGGCAAATCCACTTTGCACTTGGAAGTGCAGTCGCTGTAGATCCGAGGGGGGCATGCAAGGAAGGTAAAAAAAAACAGCATTTTAGCTTGCACATGATTGGATGATAAAATCAACAGAGCTTCCCCCTCATCTTCCTCTCAGATTTACAGCGACTGCACTTCCAAGTGCACTTTCAGTGCAATTTCAAGTGCACTATGCACTTGTTTTGCAAAGTGAATTCGCCTTTTGTAAATATCCCCCAACATGTACATAGCAAAAATTACACCTCAAAATATATTCTGCTACTCCTTCTGAGTATGGCGATACCAGATATGAGAGACATTTGCACAGCCTGGACACATGCAAAGGCCAAACATACAGGGAGCACTGTCAGGCCCTCTAGGGGCATAAATTACACATCTAATTTTACTACCTACTACACTTTTGTGAGGCACTGTAGTGCCACTGATGGGCACTGTAGTGGCATGGACGAGAACTGATTTGACATAGATGAGCATCAATGAGACATAAATAAGCCATGGATTGGGATAGATTAGCCGTGGGTGGGGGGTGAGCCATGGATGGGGATGGATTAGCCATGGATGGGTATGGCTGAGCATGGGTGGGGATGGCTGATCCATTAAATGTGGATGGATGAGCCGTGGATGGGGATAGATGAGCTGTGGATGAGTATGGTTGGGGATGGGTGAGCATGGATGGGGATGGATGAACATAGATGGGATGGATGAGTATGGATGGGGAAGGGTGAGTATAAATGGGATGGCTGAGCATGGATGGAATGGTTGAGCATGGATGGGGATGGCTGAGTATCGATGTGCATGGCTGAGCATGGATGGAGATAGCTGAGCATGGATGGGGGATGGCTGAGCATGGATTGGGATGGCTGAGTATGGAGGGGATGGCTAAGCATGGATAAGGCAGGTATTGGCACACAGCACAGATCCAGCCCACAGCGCTGCTGCATGCACCGGCCATTTACTGTGATCTGTGATGCGAAAGGTCCTCTGGTTTAGGGTCCCCAGCAGTGCTTGCTTCAGGGGGCGCATGGGAGTACGATTCTGGGAGGACATCATAGTACGCCCTCCCAGAGTTATCGAGCCGTTCTGTAGCCGTCATTGGCGCAGTTGTTAACTGGTTAAGGTGTCCTCAAGAGATTTCATCTTCTGCACTCTCTGTGGGGACGGTATGAGTTGAGACTTTCTCCTTCTCCTTTATGGCACATATTCGTGGGTCCTTTCACAGCTTTGAAGCATGAGAGAGTCCATGCACAGGAGACTTGCCAAGTCATTAGAAGCAGACTCCTTGGGGTCACTGAGGATTAGAGTATCTGAAGCTGCCTCCTCCCAACCACGTACTACTCCCAAGGGTTCTGCGGATGGAAAACCATCTCTTATTGTTTGAAGTATGTCTTCCTCTGCTTCAATGCCTCCGAAACTGCCAGAATTCTCCTCCTCTCTCTCCTCTTGTGTTTTCTGTGGCATAGGAACAATTGTGTGCATGTCACAAATCAGGCAGTTTATAGGCAGGTGGAATTCTCACTGAATTTCAGCGAACTGAGCACTGACTGTGTATGACTACACCTACTTAGGAAGTGCTGCACCACTAAATTGAGTACATGTGCCAGGCATGTCACAAGAGTCAAATTTCTCTGTCTAAGGGCAGACAGGAGGTTTGTGCCATTATCGCACACCACCATTCCTGGCTCCAGCTGGCATGTCGTGAACCGCCTCTGGGTCTGTCCCTGCAGAGCTGCAAGAATCTCTACTCCGGTGTGGTTCCTGCCCCCTAGACACACCAGCTAAAGCACTGCATGACACCTTTTAGCTTGACTCATTGAATAGCCCTTTAAATGCTTAGGGGGTACTAGAGGTTCATAGGACAATTCCGCAAAGGAGGGCATGGAGGAGGAGGAGAAGGGTGTAAAGCTGACAAACTGGCATCTTCACCAGCTGTATGGAGACGTAGGGGCACAACAAGCTGCAGCACTGAGCCCTGCCCTGCATCCTTTCCGAGTTTCAAGCAATTACCCAGTTTGCTGTGAATTAAATATATCGTCCCTGCCCATGCTTGCTGGACCACGTGTCAGCAGTAACGTGGATTTTGCAGCTGACTAAAATATATACCTTGCTCCCCAAAAAGTTTTTTATATTGTGACAGTAGGCAGGTTAAATCCCCTGGTTGCATCCAAGATGATATGTATATTTCTCCTAGGTTCTGGGAGGACTTGATGACCCCAGCTGTTTTAGATGAGCTCCTTAGGTCCTCTAACCCCTCACAATATGATAATATGGGGCTATGGAGTTGCTCCCAAAGTGTAGAATTACTACTGTGCAATAACATTTTGGTGTTAGGGGGCGCTTATGAGTGCTCACTCATTTAAATCCTCAATTACTAAACCATAATCCGTGAGTTATATATGGCGTTAAACTTTCAGTAATGCAATGAAATATACAGCATTAAACTTGCAGTAACGCAATTAAATATACAGCATTAAACTTGCAGTAAAGCACAGAACTATATAGCGTTAAACTTGCAGTAACGCACAGAACTATATGTCATTAACCTTGCAGTAACACCATGAAATATACTGCGTTAAACTTGCAGTAACACACAGAACGATATAGCATTAAACTTGCAGCAACACTCAGAAATATATGACGTTAAACTTGCAGTAACGTACAGAACTATATGGCGTTAAACTTGCAGTAACACAATGAAATATACAGCGTTAAACTTGCAGTAATATGGCGTTAACCTTGCAGTAACGCCATGAAATATACAGCGTTAAACTTGCAGTAATGCACAGAACTATATGGCATTAAACATGCAGTAACGCAATGAAATATATGATGTTAAACTTGCAGTAATGCAATGAAATATACAGCGTTAAACTTGCAGTAACGCACAGAACTATATGGCGTTAAACTTGCCAAAATTAAATTGAATTAATGGCGTTAAACCTGCAGTAATGCCCTGAAAAATATGGCATTAAACTTGCAGTAACACACAAAACTATATGACGTTAAACTTGCAGTAATGGACAGAACTATATGGCGTTAAACTTGCAGTAATGCAATGAAATATACAGTGTTAAACTTGCAGTAACACACAGAACTATATGGCATTAAACTTGCAGTAACGCACAGAACTATATGGCATTAAACTTGCCAAAATTAAATTTAATTTAATTAATGGCGTTAAACCTTCAGTAATGCCCTGAAATATATGGCATTAAACTTGCAGTAACACACAAAACTATATGACGTTAAACTTGCAGTAATGGACAGAACTATATGGCGTTAAACTTGCAGTAACACAATGAAATATACAGCGTTAAACTTGCAGTAATATGGCGTTAACCTTGCAGTAACACCATGAAATATACTGTGTTAAACTTGCAGTAACGCCATGAAATATACAGCGTTAAACTTGCAGTAATGCACAGAACTATATGGCATTAAACATGCAGTAACGCAATGAAATATATGATGTTAAACTTGCAGTAATGTAATGAAATATACAGCGTTAAACTTGCAGTAACGCACAGAACTATATGGCGTTAAACTTGCCAAAATTAAATTAAATTAATGGCGTTAAACCTGCAGTAATGCCCTGAAATATATGGCATTAAACTTGCAGTAACACACAAAACTATATGACGTTAAACTTGCAGTAATGGACTGAAATATACAGTGTTAAACTTGCAGTAACACACAGAACTATATGGCATTAAACTTGCAGTAACGCACAGAACTATATGGCATTTAACTTGCCAAAATTAAATTAAATTAATGGCGTTAAACCTGCAGTAATGCCCTGAAATATATGGCATTAAACTTGCAGTAACACACAAAACTATATGACGTTAAACTTCCAGTAATGGACAGAACTATATGGCATTAAACTTGCAGTAACGCAATGAAATATACAGTGTTAAACTTGCAGTAACACACAGAACTATATGGCATTAAACTTGCAGTAACGCACAGAACTATATGGCATTAAACTTGCAGTAAGGCACAGAAAAAAAACTGGATTAAATGTTCACTACACTCACACTGACTGAGCTATCCCTACATTCACATTAATGTAGAGATGAACGGTGGTTGCATTACACTCACAATGACTGAACTATCCCTACATTGACACTAATGTAAAGATGAATGGTAGACACACTGCACTTACAATCACTGAACTATCCCTGCATTAACACTAATGTAAAGATGAATACACTCCACTCCAATGCACTACACTCACAATGAACTATCACTAGATGCACACTAAACTCATATTCTACTGACAATAGAATCAGAATAGCACACTATAGCACACTAACTGTCTAATAGCACTGAACAGAGAGAGCCCTGATCTATCTCCATGCCGCTATAACATTACAAATGGCTGCTAGAAAGAATACTTTTTTAATGTGGGGCAGGATTAAGAGCAATGAACCATGATTGGATACAGTCATCAAGACAGCATTCAATCATGGCTCTGACAATGCTATTTGCCCTGATTGGGCAACGCTTTCATTGCTTCAGCCAATCAGGGCTTTCAATAAACTTTGCAGTGGTGCAGTTCATTGTGGTAGTTCGTTGAACAAACGGTTTAACAACCTTTTAATTTGGTTGTTCAGAGAACTTCTGAACAGCCAATGCTTGGCTTGAACTCATGCTCGGTCTGAACCCATCCTTAGTGACATGATCCCCAATGGTGTAAAGTTGTGTGACAAGGCAAAACAGTGTGTAAATCCGTGCTGCTCCTCCATCATAGATAAGAGTGGCCGCTCCATGCATGACCCCTGAACGAACAGGAAGGTCACACAAGCATGCTTCTATAAGGGTCTCAGATTTCCTTATGGCCAATATAATAAGAAGAACAGTCCCTCCATGGTGGCAGCAAAGCGGTATATAAAACAAATAAAAAAATATATAGTGCTCACTGCAATACTGCTGTTTATTAAAGGATTAAAAAGTTACTCACAAATCAGGAACTTGTACCAAGTGCAAATTACGAGCGCTTGAAATACATGCCAAACTCAGAAGATGGTCGCGGGTGATGTCATGCGTGGCTTCTCCCCCGTGCGCTTTACGTCCTGAGTGGGATATTGTCAGCAGGAATGGAGCTACGAGCAATTGTCATCACCGCTCCCTCATTACCATAGCAACAGGACGCTGCTTCCATTATATGAAACAGCAGCATCGCAGCCCACATAACTCAAGTTAAAGGGGTACTCCAGGGTTCTAGACATTACGAATCTGAAACATTAATTTCAATGAAGCATTCATTTACATTGCCTTTATGGCCAAAAGCCAAGACATCAAAGGCACTCATGTGTCACCTTTAAAAACCCCAAATAATACAAATTCTTTATCATAATCTTTTCATATTAAAATACTCCCTACAGGAATAAAAAAATAAACAATTGAAAACCAAAAACATTAATAGAATTAACAATAAAAAACAGGGCAAAATCATCCAGTGCAAAATATGTAAGTTCCGCAGTAAAACAATTCCATAGATTAGAGCAAGGAAAGTCCTTACAGAATATTCCAACTAACTTTTTAAAGAAAAAATATGTGCAATAGTGATGTTTTGTCCGTGCTCCACTATCAACCGTAAATGAGAAATGCAAAATGAAGTAAGCCTTATGACAATCAGGCTCCCTTGAACAGCCGTATATAAGAAGGGGATGGTTCTTAGCGCCAGAGGTTTCTCCTTACAATGATGCCTTAAAAGCTTGGGAGAAGCATAATGAATATTATAGTGCAGGAAGTTTATAAAAACAAATGTCCCCGCAAATGAATAACAAATGCTCCTGTAGCGCTACCCCCGCGGGAGCGCTGCTTAGATTTGGGATCTACTCTCACTAATTTATTCACCCCCTTCAAGTGGCTCGAACCCTCCCTTGGCACACCAGACACATGTAATAGTATTGTGTCCCCTTCTTGGTTGGGTCCAATATAACACATATGAAATATGCAATGGCAGTATAACAATGTTGTTACCTTCTTCAGCTTTCGGCTCCCAATGAGTAAACACAACTCATACAGTCAATTTTAATAAAATCAAAAAGGGTAACTTTTAAAAAGGTAAAAGGGGTTGAACAACAAGTTAAACATACATAAATATTTGTATGAGAATGACTCTGCAAGCGTCCCTGCAGTAGTCAGCAAAACAAACCTAAAAGGTTAACACACATGAGCCTACAAGTAACTGTAAGTAATCTATGCTTGCGAGTTTCCCCTAGTGGGCAGTTCTATAAAACACAAGTGCAGAAACCCTTGGCCAGGCCTGGCTCTAATAGCTTCGGAATTGTTCCTCAAAGATGAAGTCTATGTTGAAAGCGTTGGTGCACTTAATTTAATTGTAATCCAAAAGAAGAAGTTAAACTCAGTCATAGAGGTATGATGAACACAAATGCTTGTGGGCCGATCCTCCAGTCAGCGTCAGTCAAATCTACTAGCGTAACTTTCAGATGTTGGGCCTCTCAGCTAAATTAATGAACAATATGTAGCTCCGGCCTATGGAGTGTTATTAATCTATAAGCTGGGGTAATTTTGGAGCTTGGGCAGGTGCCCTCTCACCCGAGCAGGCCTAGTCCGTCTGAGTCTTTCACGAACATGCGCCAATCAGCCACCGCTCTGCAACACATAGTCTCCGGTGTCCAACTCTCCACTGCTACGGCACAATCTATAGGGCTCCAGCGAGTTACATGTGCTCCAGACCAGTTGTTGCAGCAATCCAGTATGCTGATTTCTGCTTGCAATTTTTTCTATGTAATTCTATGCCAGCTTGGGCCAGGATTAATTGTCTAAATACAATTTCCAAATTATCCTTTTGTGTATAATACATTTGTACCATGTTGGCACCATTATTTTCTGGTTCAATACGCATATTATATGTATGCAACTGTATTATGTCTGTCATTCGGGTTTATATGAGAGACATTGTCCATCCTGTTTGTGTTATGCCAGCTGCAGTACATCTCTTCGACCACCACATCATGCGCCACTAAGCAGGAAATAAGTGCGGCCACGTAAGCCACCAGAGGACTCTGTCTAGTCTCCCAGCTTAGCTGGGTGACGGATTCTATAGTCCCTGGTAGCACAGGGGGGTTCCCCCTATCCCTGGGGGTCATTCTACCTCACACACAGCAATCTTGGTGTTGCATTAGGGAGCCGCTCGCGGCCCCCCATCTGAATGTGAAGCACTCGTGCATGCGCAGTGTGACTCTGGCCGGCCGGATCGACGTCTGACCATCCGACGCCATCCACGCGGGGGTATATAAACTTGAATAGCAACAGTTCACTCTCCAGATGCTTTGGAGAGTGTACTTGCTGGACACACAGATCAGCACGGTTGCGCTCGGTAGAGCTCTGCTCCTCGTCCCTGGGATTCTAGGCTGCCATCATGCTTCCTCTAGAAGCTGTACTGCTGCTTTCTTTTCAAGCAGCAGTCCTGGATCTAATTTTTTTTTTCAATTTTGTGTACCCATTAGATTCAGTTCCAATATAGAAAGTGTTTGGAAATCTGCTTACTGCCACCCAGTGGTTCCCTACGTGACCACTTCTTTCAGCAATAGTACTGAACACACTGTTCATTATATTTGCGGTAAATTCGCTACACTATTTATTGAGTGGCTGTTGTACCTATTTTCTCTTTTTTTATTTTTTTTATTCTTTGAGCCAGTAAAACTGTGAATGCTCCATATCTCTATTTTAGATCTGGCTGCAGTTTAAAGTCCATTTTTTTCGCTAAAGACATGTTTGCATGTTTTTTTCCACAAATTCCTATATTGAAGGATGTGGCACATATTTATTAGTGGGTGAGTGATTACCACCCAGGTCAATTGTAATCACAACAACACTATATCTCCACTGCTACGATCGTCAGCTGGGGAGTTCTCTCCGGTCTCTCGGCAACACGAGAGGGGTAGAGAAAGGAAGCGCCACCTAAGTGCAGTATTAACCACTTAAGGACCCCCGCACGCACATTTACGGCCACAACATGGCTCGTACAGGCACAAGGGCGTAAATTTACGTCCTCGCCTTCGTGCGGTTCGGGGGTCCCATCGGGACCCCCTCCGCGGCGTGCGGCGGTCCCCCTGGCTCTGGGAGCGATCGCCGACGAGCGGGCGGATGTCCGTGTTTTCCGCCCCCCCCGCGATCGCTCCCAGCCAATGGGAGCGCTCCCCCTTCGTGTCAGTTCCTCCTCCTGTGTTTACACAGGAAGGAGGAAATGATGTCACCTCTCATCGCAGCGGTGTTTCCCACCGCTGCTGATGAGAGAAGACATCCACAGTAAGTGTGCACCAACACAACACTGACACACACACACATAGGCACATTAACCCCTTGTGATCGCCCCCCCCCACCCCCCTGTCACAGTGTCACTGAATGCAGTGATCTAATCACTGCATTTAGTGTCAGTGTGACAGGCAGTGTAAAAGTCAGTTAGTGTTAGGTCCAGGATAGCCCCCCCACCCCCCCTAATAAAGTTTTAACCCCCTGATCACTGCCCTAGTTAACCCTTTCACCCTTTCATTTTTCTGATCGCTGTTTTAGTGTCGCTGTTCCCGCTAGGTAGCTATTTTTTTTATTGCGATTTTTTTTTTTTACTAAAGACATGTGGCTGAATTAATTTTGGCCTAAATGTTTTACTAAAATTTAGTTTATTTGATTTTTTTATAACAAAAAGTAAAAAAATAGTGATTTTTTTCAAAATTGTCGCTCTATTTTAGTTTATAGCGCAAAAAATAAAAATCGCAGAGGCGATCAAATACCACCGAAAGAAAGCTCTATTTGTGGGAAGAAAAGGACGCAAATTTTGTTTGGGAGCCACGTCGCACGACCGCGCAATTGTCTGTTAAAGTGACGAAGCGCCGAATTGTAAAAACACCTTGGGTCATTTAGCAGCGTATGTGTCCGGGTCTTAAGTGGTTAAAGAGGTTCTTTTAATGACACATTGTACGAAACACACTTACAAGAAGGTAAGGAAAGAAGGCTCATCTGTAATATCCTGTAGTCCTCGTCCCAGATCCATGGGCTGCTTAGAAGTAAAGATAGCAGAATGTGTTGAGTCTTCAGGCTTGTCCTGTGGCCATCAGGATGAGGCCTGTTCCAGCCTCACGGGTCACGTGACAGGTCACGTGATTACTTCCAAAGAACACTTCCGGGAGGAGGGTCAGACGGGCAGAACAAAGGCTGATTGGGCTACGCGCTCTGAGCCACTGCTCCTTCTATTGGCAACACGAGCTGGAGGCACTTGGTCTTGTCTCTCTCCGGGTGGCTGGTCTCCAGATGAGTCTTCTCTTATGCCGCGTACACACGATCACTTTTTGTGATGAAAAAAACAACGTTTTATGTGACAAAACAAAACTTAATTTTCCAAAACGACGTTGCATACACACCATCGTTTTTTCAAAAAGCTCTAGCAAAGCGTGGTGACGTACACCACGTTCGACAGCACTCTATTCCATTGAAGCTCCGTCTCATAACTTGCTTCTGAGCATGCGCGGGTTTAAAAACGTAGTTTTAAACATCGTTTTGCCCACACACAATCACTTTTTATGACACAAAAAATTACATTTTGAAAAACAACACAAAAAATTCAAGCATGTTCGAATGGTCGTTTTTTTGAAGACATAAAACAATGTTTTGCCCACACACATTTTAAATGACGTTTTTTAAAACGTAGTTTTTTTTCATCACAAAAAGTGATCGTGTGTACGCGGCATTTGGATTCAGGCCAGCTGCTGAGCTGGAGTGCTCTCCCCTGCAGAGCAGAGGGAAGAACGGAGGTCCCAAAAGAAAGAATTCAGCTCCTCCCCGCCTTTAAATTACCTCCCTCATAAGGCTGTGTGGAGGTGTCATGTGCTCCAGGAGGGCAAGGCATTGTGGGAAGTGTAGTCTATTCCTACTAATTGTCAATGGAGTCTGTTTCTCCTGGTACCTCTAGTCCCACAATGCATTGCTTTCTGAGGAAAATAAACACATATGAACCATGTAACTGGAACTCTGGTGATGATTCAGGTCTACATCACTATTAATAGTCCATGATAGTATGACCCCGCTACACTCCCTTACATTTTCAGGTGTTATAAGTCAGCACCAACATATACAGCCAACACAGACTTGCGGATTCTCCAAATCGTGGTGTGCATTCCAAGGTGCCAAGAAACCTGGAAGAGTCGTTGATAAATGCAGACAGGGGACATTACATGGTACAGGGCACATTACATGGTACAGGGCACATTACATGGTACAGGGCACATTACATGGGACAGAGGACATTACATGGAACAGGGAAAATTACATGGGACATGGCACATTACATGGGACAGGCTACATAACATGGGACAGGGCATAATTTTCAATTAGTTTGCATGGTCACTTTAAAAAAATAGAAATGTGTCTTAATTTTCCAAAGTTACATTTCAATATATTGTCAGTAGACTGTGGAAACATATTTTTTCTTATGCCGCGTACACACGGTCGTTTTTTGCGATGAAAAAAAACAACGTTTTCTGTGAAGTAAAAAACGACGTTTTTGAAACGTCACTTTTCAAAGACAATTTTGCATACACACCATCGTTTTTTCACAAAAAGCGAGGTTACGTTCACCACTCTTTTCCATTGAAGCTCGCTTCATAACTAGCTTTTGGGCATGCGCGGGTTGAAAAAAGTCGCTTTGAACGACGTTTTTGCTACACACGGTGACTTTTTGTGAAACAAAAAACGACGTTTTGAAAAACGACACAAATAATTCAAGCATGTTGGAATTTTTTTTTGGTCGTTTTTTTGAAGACAAAAAACGACGTTTTGCCCACACACGATCAATTTAAATGACGTTTTAAAAAACGTCGTTTTTTTTCATCGCAAAAAACGACCGTGTGTACGCGGCATTAGAGTTGCTATAGTATTTATTATTTGCAAGGAACCTTTAGGTGCTTAAACTTTAAAAAATGGGGATAACTGGGAATTGTTTATTTAAATTTTAAGGTTAAACAGTAGACAGATATAAAGAGATGTACAGATATATAGAAAGATAGAGCAGTGTACTAGAACTACAGTGCCTGCCGCCGAGAATGTGTTTATAGCACGACAGCATCGAGCTGATTCTCGGCGACAGGCTGCCGACATCTCGCACTCGCTGGAATAGTAAAAGCACATTCCAGCGAGTGCGTCATAGAAGCGACGGGGATCCGACGCGGATTCCCGCCAATTCTACACGTGGGCGGAGTTTGTTATGAATCCTGAGAAGGAAGTCCCCGCCGGATTTTAAATAAAAATCCGGCATGGGTTCCCCCCTCAGGAGCATAACGGGCCCTTAGGTCTGGTATGGGTTGTAAGGAGACCCCCCTACGCCGAAAAAACGGCACGGGGGTCCCCCCACAATCCATACCAGACCCGTATCCAAAGCACGCCGGCCGGCCGGTCAGGAGGGGAGTGGGGGGCGAGCGAGCACCCCCCCCCCTCCTGAGCCGTACCGGGCAGCATGCCCTCAACATGGGGGGGTCAGGTGCTCTGGGGCAGGGGGCGCACTGCGGCCCCCCACCCCAGAGCACCCTGTCCCCATGTTGATGAGGACAGGGCCCCTTCCCGACAACCCTGGCCGTTCGTTGTCGGGGTATGCGGGCGGGAGGCTTATCGGAATCTGGAAGCCCCCTTTAATAAGGGGGCCCCCAGATACCGGCCCCCCACCCTAAGTGAATGAGTATGGGGTACATTGTACCCCTACCCATTCACCTGCAAGAAAAGTGTAAACACAAATAAACCACAGTGTATTGAAATATTTTATTAGTTGGCCGCCGGGGGGGGGGTGTGTATGATCGCTTTTATAAAAGCGCCCCCCTCCGGCGGGCTTCTGCGGGGGGGTGGGTGCCGCTGTTCTTCACCGCCGTCTGGTTCTCTTCCGCCGCCGGGGGGGCGCTTTGATAAAAGCGCCCACCACCCGGCGGGCTTCCTTCGACATCTTCGGCGGCGGGGTGGTCTTCTCCCACTCTCCGGGGTCTTCTCCCACTCTCCGGGGTCTTCTCCGGCTCTCCGGGGGTCTTCTCCGGCTCTCCGGGGGTCTTCTCCGCTCTCCGGGGGTCTTCTTCTTCTTCAGGACTCGCCGCCGCTATCTTCGTGTTAGCTCAATTACTGGCGGCGGCGAGTCCCCTCTTCTGTGACGTCTTCTTCTTCTTCTCTTCTCCAGATGTTGACGCGACGCTTCCTTCCGCTGTTATGGCTGGCGCGCGGCTCGCAGCGAGTTATATAAGCCTGTCTTGTGACGTCGCAGTCCCATCATGCTCTGGTAGGTACCACGTGGCCAGGGTTGTCGGGAAGGGGCCCTGTCCTCATCAACATGGGGACAGGGTGCTCTGGGGTGGGGGGCCGCAGTGCGCCCCCTGCCCCAGAGCACCTGACCCCCCCATGTTGAGGGCATGCTGCCCGGTACAGCTCAGGAGGGGGGGGGCGCACGCTCGCCGTTTTTTCGGCGTAGGGGGGTCTCCTTACAACCCATACCAGACCTAAGGGCCCGTTATGCTCCTGAGGGGGGAACCCATGCCGGATTTTTATTTAAAATCCGGCGGGGACTTCCTTCTCAGGATTCATAACAAACTCCGCCCACGTGTAGAATTGGCAGGAATCCGCGTCGGATCCCCGTCGCTTCTATGACGGCTTTGTCTCCATCGCGGCAAGCCAGCTCGGCGCTGGCTCCCGCGATGGGGCTCGCAAGTGCTCAATCTCGCCGAGAAAGGGAGCGAGATTGACACAATATCGCTGTCAACCACTGTAGATGCAAGTATATTTTACAAGCAGAGTTGTTAACAGCAATAATAAATATGTGTTTTTGTGTAACCTATATGGTCAAGATAAATTATTTTAATGTTTATCCAAACTAGGTAAAGTGTATTTCATGTCAATCTCGTTTTACATTTTGCTTTATCTGTTGGGTATATTTATGAATGCAATTTCACAGTAGAACATGAGAATTTGAATACTAGTATGATCTATAAAGGAACAAAGTGAGGGGCATCAAGATTAAAGAAAAATGTAAAGGTGACCATAGCAGGAATAATCTTACATTTGTTTAAATGTAAGAACTGTATTTTTAAATCTATATGTAAGCTTTTCTAGCCTTCTACACTTTAACCACTTAAGGACCGCCTTCTGCACATATACATCGGCAGAATGGCGCGGCTGGGCACAGGCACGTACATGTACGTCACCTTTAAGAGCCCAGCCGTGTGTCATGCGCGCTGCCAGCGTGCGCATGCAACCTGGTCCGAAGCTTTGTGACCGCAGCTGTGGGACCCGATCGCCACCGGTGTCCCGTTCTTTCCCGTTCTTTACAGTGGCAGTGTCATTGATCGTCTGTTCCCTGATATAGGGTAAGACGATCAATGACGTCACATGTCAAGCCCTGCCCCCCTATAGTTAGAAACACATATGAGGTCACACTTAACCCCTACAGCCCTAGTGGTTAACTCCTAAACTGCAATTGTCATTTTCACAGTAATCAATGCATTTTTATAGCACTTTTTGCTGTAAAAATTACAATGGTCCCAAAAATATGTCAAAATTGTCCGATGTGTCCGCCATAATGTCGCAGTCATGAAAAAAAAACGCTGATCCCTGCCATTAGTAGTAAAAAAAAAATATTAATACAAATGCCATAAAACTATGCCCTATTTTGTAAACGCTATACATTTTGCACAAACCAATCGTGTTTTTTTTTTTTACCAAAAATAGGTAGAAGAATACGTATCGGCCTAAACTGAGGAAAAAATATGTTTTTTTTAATATATTTTTTAGGGATATTTATTATAGCAAAAGGTAAAAAATATATATTTTTTCAAAATTGTCGCTCTATTTTTGTTTATAGCGCAAAAAAAAAGAAAAAAAACGCAGAGGTGATCAAATACCACCAAAAGAAAGCTCTATTTGTGGAAAAATAAGGACACCCATTTTGTTTGGGAGCCACATCGCAGGACCGCGCAATTATCAGTTAAAGTGACGCAGTGCCGAATCACAAAAAGGGGCAAGGTCCTTAACCTGCATATTCGTCCGGGTCTTAAGTGGTTAAAGTACTACTGGACAAGTATCTCTGAAATGGAGGCAACTCTGATTCCCATCTGTCATTTTGTGGCTGTTACCAGTTGAGGAATTTGTTTCCTGATGTGGCAAGGAATATTTTGAAATTGCAGGCCAAGCAATTGGTTTATTGGGTTTCGAGGAAAGTTTTACCCATGACTCCATTACTCAGTAAAGCATGTTCACCAAATTAGGTATTTTTTTATTTAAATCAGCCAATACTAATACTGCATATGGGCTATTTCCAATATCCAATGCAAATATTCAGTCCTTTAGGATAAAAGACATTTTAGGATACCGTGTTCATTGGCAGTGGTCCCACCAATGGCGCAGAATTTGAAATCGGCCTTACAGCATCCGGGGTTGGTGGGAGATAAATTGCACAAGGAGGTGGTGCTAGGTCGCATGGGGGGTTCATGGTTCCTCCATTGCTGGACCTGGTGGTGTCTCTTTTGGGGGTGGTGCCTAAGAAGGAACCAAACAAGTTTTGCCTTATTCACCACTTATCTGTCAATGATTTAATTGACCCGTGTGTACGGTGTCTAGGGATGAGCCGAACAGCGAACTATTTGGGGTGTTCGCGGCAAGTTCATGTGAACTTTAAAACCCTGTTAAAGTCTATGGGACTCGAACGTTTGAAATCTAAAGTGCTAATTTTAAAGGCTAATATGCAAGTTATTGTAATAAAAAGTGTTTGGGGACCTGGATCCTGCCCCAGGGGACATGTATCAATGCAAAAAAAAAAGTTTTTTGGCAGAAGTGATTTTTAATAATTCCTTTAAGTGAAACAATAAAAGTGAAATATTCCTTTAATGACACGCATTCTTTTTTTATGAATGAATGAAAAAAAACTTGAATGAATGAATGAAAACTTATATAGCACGGCACATGCAAACCAAATCGCCTCTGGGCGCTCATTTATGAATGACTTTTCTCTGTATTGCTGGTATCCGACAATTCATTATAGCCACGAGTGATTTTAAATGACTTTTTTCCTTCAGAAATTACATTTTGTGCAGGGACAGTTCTAAGCACAGGAAACAAGCGCTACTTTACAGGCATACTATACACCCCCCTAGGTACGAAATTTAAAGGAATATTTCAATTTTACTGTTTCACTTTAAGCATTATTAAAATCACTGCTACTGAAAAAACGGCAGTTTTTTAAAACTTTTTTGCATTGATACATGTCCACTGGGGCAGGACCCAGGTCCCCAAACACTCCCCTGGGGCAGGACCGGGTCCACAAACACTTTTTAGGACAATAACTTGCATATTAGCCTTTAAAATTAGTTATTTAGATTTCAAATGTTCGAGTCCCATAGACTTTAACAGGGTTCTAAAGTTCACACAAACTTTTGGTCTGTTCGCAGGTTCTGGTGCGAACCGAACCCAGGGGTGTTTGGCTCATCCCTAACGGTGTCCTATACTTCATTTGACACAGCTGTCAGGTGGGTCAGGTGCGTTACGTTTGCTTCCAGTTCATCCTGACAGCTTTCAGCTGCTGGGATGCTGCTGGCAGGAGCAGTTTTATGTGGACAAGTGTTTGCCCATGGGTTGCTCTATTTCCTGCGCTATGTTTGAGGCATTTAGCTTCTTCTTGGAAGGGGTGTTGGGCTGGGCCTTGATTCAGTCATACATTACGTGAATGACTTTATCTGTGTAGGGCCGCCTTCCTCCAGTGTGTGTGCGATTCTACTCTCTACATTGCAGCACCTTGCAGAAAGGTTGGGGGTGCCGTTGGCGGCCAACAAAATGGATTGAAATTATTTTTTTAGCCATTATAATTGATTTGGTGGGGATGGAGTGTTGCCTGCCAAGGGACAAGTTAGAGTCTTTACTGAAGGATATTCAGGGGATTCAGGGATTGCGCAAGGTGCAGATGAGGACTTTGCAGTCGTTGCTGGGTAAGTTAAATTTTGCCTGTAGGATTATTCCCATGAGTAAGGTTTTTTGCCGATGGCTGTCAGCTGCTACAGCAGGGGTTAAGGCCCTGACCCATTTTATACGGCTGAATAAGGATCACCGGGAGGATTTAAAGGTATGGTATGAGTTTCTGGCCCTGTACAATGGAAGATTGGTGTGGATGTCCGGCCTGGTGAATAATTTTGATGTGGAATTGTTCACAGATGCGGTGAGATTCACAGGCTATAGGGCATTCTTTCAGGGGCAAAGGAGTGCAGAATCGTGGCCCCAGTCTTGGGTGGAAGAGGGTTTCCTTCGTAATCTTGTGCTATTGGAACTTTTTCCAGTTGTACTGTTTTTGGAGCTGTGGGGGGAGTCATGCTGCAACCTGAAACTGTGGCTAATTTATGATAACATGGCTGTGGTTCAAGTGGTCAACCGCATGTCCACGTCAGTTGGCTATGAGGTGCTTGCAGTTGAAAATTTTTCTCTATGCTGTTCATCTCCCAGGCATTGAAATCATGCTTGTTAAAAACAGAAATATAAAACCAACTCGCACAGAGCTACTAAATAGTCCTGCAGCAGCGCTGCAAACCCCTGGTTTGACGAGAAAGCCGTGTGGGATGACAGGGTCAGAAAGTATCAGTAGTAAGTGCTCCAATCACCATAAAAACATACACCACATGGGGGGATATAGGGTCCCATTCGGGGGAAACACTCACCAGAAGGTGAACAGTTTATTGTCACCCCAAAACATATGTACACCAGTCCCCTCATAAAACATGCGTACCAGACAGAATGAATAGTCAGGCAAAAAGTATAATATTGTTGATGTTTGGCAACTCTCACGGTTAGATGTGGACCCCTGAAGACCGCAGCTTTACTTTTTGGTTCCTCTCTCCTGTGGAGCGCAAACGTCACTTCCAGGTTGGATGCTGGTTAGCACAGCTCTGACGTTTCGTCTATTCAGACTTCCTCTAAGAGCGTGCTATACCTCTGCATCCTCCGGAGTTTAAAGAATCATGCCGCCCACTCACCAATGACAACTCCCCAGATAGGGAGTGGGCGGCATGATTATTTAAAACTCCGGAGGATGCAGAGGTATAGCACGCTCTTGGAGGAAGTCTGAATAGACAAAACGTCAGAGCTGTGCTAACCAGCATCCTAACCGGAAGTGACGTTTGCGCTCCACAGGAGAGAGGAACCAGGAATTAAAGCTGCAGGAAAGTCTCCTAGGCGGTCTTCAGGGGTCCACATCTAACTGTGAGAGTTGCCAAACATCAACAATATTATACTTTTTGCCTGACTATTCATTCTGTCTGGTACGCATGTTTTATGAGGGGACTGGTGTACATATGTTTTGGGGTGACAATAAACTGTTCAAAACAATATTGCACTATATGGTTGTTTCCTTCCCTCATATATCTGTGGATTTAATGCCTGGAGAGTGAATACCCAAACGGTGATCAAAAAGGAGAGTGGTATGCTAATCCAACCATCTGAAAGATGACATGTGAGGCGATATATACTGATATGCGGTTATAAAGAAACCTTCTGGTGAGTGTTTCCCCCGAAGGGGACCCTATATCCCCCCACGTGGTGTATGTTTTTATGGTGATTGGAGCACTTACTACTGATACTTTCTGATCCGGTCATCCCACACAGCTTTCTCGTCAAACCAGGGGTTTGCAGCGCTGCTGCAGGACTATTTAGTAGCTCTGTGCGAGCTGGTTTTATATTTCTGTTTTTAAAAAGTGACTTTTTTATTTCAAGCAGCTGCTTTTTATTGTTTACATTGTGGCTCATTTGGATATATTCTAATTTTCTGAGAGTCTTGTGGACGTTATTCCTAAAGCGCAGGGTTGTACTAGCAATAGAGGGCCAGTGAATAGTACTTTTGTATACATTGAAAACATGCTGCCTGACTCCTTGTCTCGATTTCAGTGGGACAAGTTCAGAGAGTTGGCTCTGGCCTTGGAGTCACCGCAGGATAGATCCGGCAGTCAGTGAGTGAGTCCACATGGGCAGCTTACGCAAAGGTATGGTGGGAATGGTTGGTGTCGGTGCAGGCGTCTGGGGTTGGAAGAGAAGGGTCGGAGGTGAGGTTTTGTAACAACTCTGGTGAACAGGAGTGAACCACAAATGCGGTTAGTGAAATGGAGACGTAAATCTCTAAATACAACCAAATAAAGTTCAAATGAAAATCACTGTTGTGAATGGTGACAAAGTAACAATTAAGGTGAGTGGATGGAAAAACAAGTGTTAGAAACAAACACAACAAAAATAGACAGTGTAAAGTCCATCAAAGGCTGGTGAACCAGAAGTATGGTGGATTGACCATGTAGATCCTCAGAGGCAAGCAAATATTCCAAAAATTCTTAAGATATAACTACGCTTACCGGAAGACGTGGATCTGTCTGTCAACGACAGCAGATCAAACAGGCATGGAAAAAGTCCCAGGGCACAGTTTGCTCAGCTTCCTGAAACTGGATACACGAATGGAGTCGGTCTTCAGTGGAGGGTTGTAGGTGTACGGCGTCCTGGAGTGATGTCCCAAGTGGTCCAGAGTATCCAAACCCAAATCACTGTGAAAGAAAGGTGGACTGGGGTGTAACCCCTAGGAGGGTGGGACAAGGCAGCAATGGAAGGCTCCAAATGACATATGGGGAAGAGAAAGAAAAATGCAGCCCCAATGGTGCAGGTCAAAAAAATATTTAAAGATTTTATTGTAATAAAAGCACAAATTACATCAAAAGCGATCACAATTGGCAATATGAGGAAGTGGTAGAAACCAAGCCATAGGCGTTTCGTCCTAGAGGGACTTCAACTGGGGCATCAACCTGTTCCCCCATATTGCACACATATAAATATAAAAACATTGTTGGCTTGACCAGAAAGGGCCAATCAGACCAATCTCCTAATTAGGGCACATGATTGGAGGAGAGCCAGCACGTGACGGGCTAGGCTTGCAGCCTCCAAAAATGAACCAATCATAAATTGCAACTGAAAACCACTCTCACAATCACCAGGGGTAGTCACGGGTGAACCAATGGATATCTAAAGTATGAACTGCCCAGGCATGGGAGGAGGAGAAAAGGCGGTGTTAACCACCCACCCCTCTCCCAGTTCTAGGCAGGCATCACCCAAAATGTGTCACCTGGTCTGAAGTCCTCCGATAACGTCCTCAAAGCAGCCAGCAAAACACTGTGCAGGAAGCAGCAAAGGGGCGTCATCAAACACCGCCCCCAAACAGAGGGTGACAGGAAAGGCCAAGGAAACACATAAGGCATGGATGGAACAAGGATGGCTTGTG
Organism: Rana kukunoris; assembly: GCA_029574335.1. Taxonomy (NCBI): domain Eukaryota; kingdom Metazoa; phylum Chordata; class Amphibia; order Anura; family Ranidae; genus Rana; species Rana kukunoris. Next base: position 123,421,574 of record CM056054.1, on the reverse strand, counting down.
TCTCACATACAGGACATAGGACATACATCCAATCTGTGTGATGACACTTCTACAGCGTCACAAACAGGTGCCCGAATAGCCGATCACCGTCCCTGCAAAGAAAAAAAAGAGGCGGGGACACAGGCAGAGACGGGCACCTGACTGTACCAATGGCGCTGTCGGGGTGACGTCACGACGCACAAGGTGCGTCTCTACTGTCACATGACGCGCCAGGGGGAAATGCGGCACACCCCCTCTCAGCATCACAGGGATCAGACGTGAGCAGCCCAGAGGCATGACACGCCAGCGCCATCATGTGACCCGAGGCAGGGGGGAGCCGACTCCTGTGCCCGTTTGCCCACAAGATGGTGCTGTCCTGTCTTTGGCTGCACACTCTTGTGCTTTATATTTGATGAAATATGCAGCTCTATGATTCCAGTCGCACGGGAGTCGGCTCCCCACCCCCGCCTCTGGTCACATGATGGCGCTGGCATGTCATGCCTTTATTTGGTTGTATTTAGAGATTTACGTCTCTATTTCACTTAGCGCTACATTTTTTTCCTACATCACTTTCAATATTTGTCATATTGTAGTGTAGCAGCTCTGTTTCCTTTATTTCCACATATATTTAGATTAGCGCAATATTTCCCCATTTTCTCACAACTGCGGTTAGCAAGGATTTATGTGAGATTTCAGTATTGGACTGCAGGCGTCACTCCACACAAACAGGAGTTTTGGGGTTCTCTATATCATCTCTCTCTCACATAAGGAAGGGTGTTTAGCTACTAAGCTTGGACGTATTACAACATGCGACCAAAGCTTAGCATTTAAAATTTTAGCATACAGATCAAGATTCCATTGCACTTCTATATGCAAGTGACCATCAGTACGGGAGCCTAGGCGTCACTCCACGCAAACAGGAGTTTGGGGGTTCTCTACATCATATCATTTAAACATAAAGAAATGCATTAGGCCACTAAGGGATTTGTCCCCAGGACGAAGGACAAAGGACGAAGTCTAAGAAGACAAAACGGCGTAGGGTAAAGCAGCGTGCTGACGCCACTACGGGCTGTGTTAACCGGCTGGCTACAGAACTTTTTACATGCGATTTTATATCTACTCAAATGTGAGTGTGTTTTTAATTTTCATATTTTATTAAATTTAATATTGGATTACGCTATGTGCGCCCTTTTTTCCTTTCCTCTTGTTTGGGTGTGTTCAACATCTTCCTGATGGGTAGAGGATTCAAGAGATTTGGGGTGAAGACATCCTTGCCAGACAAACCTTTAGGCTGGGTTCATAGCCACAGGCTCACAGAAGATCTCTAATTGGAATCTTCCCATATGGTAAGAAGCTGTTAATCACTGTGGTGGAGGATCCTCTTTACTATCTGGTCACCTTTTCGTGGTGTTTTCGACGCCATTTGTTTCCTCTAGAGGAGCAGCACATCTTGGGAGAGACGATCACTCTTTGAATCACTTTTCATTCATTTAAATATTTTTGAAACAGAGACTCAATTTTACGTTTGAGGACTAATTTTTCATTGAATGTTTGCACACAGATTGGGTTCTACATTCTCTTTGGAGACCTTCTTTATCATTGATTGTCCACTCAGTGGTCGACACTCATGATATTTGCACAGCTTGTTTTTTTCTTATTTTTTCTTAGTTGGAATGAAATACCTTCAACCCTTAGCATAGAAAAGTTAAAGCGAACATGTTCAGCAACTAAGGACAAGTAACACTTATGTCAAGCACATAGAAAATATGAATACTGGTATCAATTAGTAGTTGCATAGGAGAGGCATATACAGCTCAGCTTAATTGAAAGTATATGTTCCCTTAAGATGCTTCTACAGCAAACAGCTAAGACACAACAGTCAGTCCCATGTAATATGAAGATGGTTAACAAGCCAACGTTAAGTACAGCATTTGTTTAACAGCAATAAGTGTAGCAGATCTTCTTAAGGCACTACAAGTATAACAACAGCTACTTATCTGTTTGCAGGGCTTGAGGCATGGAATTCCGTAGTGTAGGGTGTCAACGAATTCCTCCTAAGGTGTCAGCAGTAATAATAGTCTGGAGGTACATAGCATAGTGGCTATATAATAGTGAATAAAGTGACAGCGCAAATTGTAGACTAAACATAACATAAATCAATACATGTGATAAAATTGTAAACTCAACAACCAAAATCAATACATGTGAAAATAGTGCAACAGTGCTGAATTAGAGTGCATATGAGGTCAAAGTCCAAACAGAGTGCAGCAAATATTCCAACAAGTGCAATGATTATCCGTAATGGTGAAGCAAAATACAGGAGGATGCCCACTGATCCGAGAGTTGTGAAGAAAAACACCCACACACAGGGTCTGGTCTCCCAGAACTCTCACCTTAAGTAGGTAATATCAAGGCATCAACAAATCCTTTCACTGGCAATCTCCCGGGAGATCCTGGTCACCGCCACGGATCGGTGAAAAGTCAGTGCCTGCGGTCTCAAAAGGACAGAGGGAAGGAGGAAGACAAAGAGGCCTCCAATCGTGTATTATCTTTGATACACCGTTTTATTAAAAGTAAAAACACACTTACAGTGGATGAATGAAAAACGAGCCTGTATTACAGCGGTACCGCAGCGCAGCACAGGGGGCACGTCACTCGATGCACGTCTTTTCCCTATGCGTTACGACACTGAGTCACGTGTCTTCATCTGGGGTCAGATGAAGACACGTGACTCAGTGTCGTAACGCGTAGGGAAAAGACGTGCATCGAGTGACGTGCCCCCTGTGCTGCGCTGCGGTACCGCTGTAATACAGGCTCGTTTTTCATTCATCCACTGTAAGTGTGTTTTTACTTTTAATAAAACGGTGTATCAAAGATAATACACGATTGGAGGCCTCTTTGTCTTCCTCCTTCCCTCTGTCCTTTTGAGACCGCAGGCACTGACTTTTCACCGATCCGTGGCGGTGACCAGGATCTCCCGGGAGATTGCCAGTGAAAGGATTTGTTGATGCCTTGATATTACCTACTTAAGGTGAGAGTTCTGGGAGACCAGACCCGGTGTGTGGGTGTTTTTCTTCACAACTCTCGGATCAGTGGGCATCCTCCTGTATTTTGCTTCACCATTACGGATAATCATTGCACTTGTTGGAATATTTGCTGCACTCTGTTTGGACTTTGACCTCATATGCACTCTAATTCAGCACTGTTGCACTATTTTCACATGTATTGATTTTGGTTGTTGAGTTTACAATTTTATCACATGTATTGATTTATGTTATGTTTAGTCTACAATTTGCGCTGTCACTTTATTCACTATTATTTTCACTAGGTGCTGTGTATGCATTTCTGTGCTTGCTGCATATTGTTACTGACCCTAGATAGACCTGAGTAGTAGCGCAGAAGCCCCACTTGATTTGTTTATAGTGGCTATATAGATTTAGGGATTCCTGGTAGGGTAGAAGTGTGGCATGGAGAGCGATGGCACCAGCGTTGTAGCATGGCTGAGGTATGGCTGACAATAATAGAACGATGTGCAATCTGCACACCACTCTGTTTATAGAGGAGAGGCAGGTGCCTTGCAATCAACGGTGATCCCCACGTCCGTTACAGGTTGTTAGTTTTGTATTTTGTTTCCAGGAACATGGCAAGTGGAGTGTCAGTGTCGGCCATTGAATGGAAGCTGGCTGGTCTGTCATTTTTTGGGGGGAGGATTGGACGATAGATTCTGGGTTAGGCAGACAGTGGAAGGTTACCATAAAGTTCACAATAAAAAAGATGCACGGAGGCCTGTCACTTTTTCTAATCTTCTGTTCATCTTTGAGACCTTTTTAATTGGCGTTTTATGGGGCGTTTGGCATTGCGGAGTTGGTGAGCCCATTAAGGCGTCTGGCTGTGGGGCTTTTGGAACAGGACGTGCGGGTGGAGGAGGACAGAGTGTGTTTGAGGCTGCGCAGGTCAAAGACAGACCAGAGGGGTAGAGGGGTGTATGTGTTGCTGTTTGCATTGCCAGGGTCCAGGGTATGCCCCGTGGAAGCGATGAGGGAGTTTCTAAGGGTTAGACCTGCTGGAGGGGGGCCGATGCTGCGGCATGAGAATGGGTCCTATTTGTCAAGGTCACGTGTCTTCATCTGGGGTCAGATGAAGACACGTGACTCAGTGTCGTAACGCGTAGGGAAAAGACGTGCATCGAGTGACGTGCCCCCTGTGCTGCGCTGCGGTACCGCTGTAATACAGGCTCGTTTTTCATTCATCCACTGTAAGTGTGTTTTTACTTTTAATAAAACGGTGTATCAAAGATAATACACGATTGGAGGCCTCTTTGTCTTCCTCCTTCCCTCTGTCCTTTTGAGACCGCAGGCACTGACTTTTCACCGATCCGTGGCGGTGACCAGGATCTCTCGGGAGATTGCCAGTGAAAGGATTTGTTGATGCCTTGATATTACCTACTTAAGGTGAGAGTTCTGGGAGACCAGACCCGGTGTGTGGGTGTTTTTCTTCACAACTCTCGGATCAGTGGGCATCCTCCTGTATTTTGCTTCACCATTACGGATAATCATTGCACTTGTTGGAATATTTGCTGCACTCTGTTTGGACTTTGACCTCATATGCACTCTAATTCAGCACTGTTGCACTATTTTCACATGTATTGATTTTGGTTGTTGAGTTTACAATTTTATCACATGTATTGATTTATGTTATGTTTAGTCTACAATTTGCGCTGTCACTTTATTCACTATTATTTTCACTAGGTGCTGTGTATGCATTTCTGTGCTTGCTGCATATTGTTACTGACCCTAGATAGACCTGAGTAGTAGCGCAGAAGCCCCACTTGATTTGTTTATAGTGGCTATATAGATTTAGGGATTCCTGGTAGGGTAGAAGTGTGGCATGGAGAGCGATGGCACCAGCGTTGTAGCATGGCTGAGGTATGGCTGACAATAATAGAACGATGTGCAATCTGCACACCACTCTGTTTATAGAGGAGAGGCAGGTGCCTTGCAATCAACGGTGATCCCCACGTCCGTTACAGGTTGTTAGTTTTGTATTTTGTTTCCAGGAACATGGCAAGTGGAGTGTCAGTGTCGGCCATTGAATGGAAGCTGGCTGGTCTGTCATTTTTTGGGGGGAGGATTGGACGATAGATTCTGGGTTAGGCAGACAGTGGAAGGTTACCATAAAGTTCACAATAAAAAAGATGCACGGAGGCCTGTCACTTTTTCTAATCTTCTGTTCATCTTTGAGACCTTTTTAATTGGCGTTTTATGGGGCGTTTGGCATTGCGGAGTTGGTGAGCCCATTAAGGCGTCTGGCTGTGGGGCTTTTGGAACAGGACGTGCGGGTGGAGGAGGACAGAGTGTGTTTGAGGCTGCGCAGGTCAAAGACAGACCAGAGGGGTAGAGGGGTGTATGTGTTGCTGTTTGCATTGCCAGGGTCCAGGGTATGCCCCGTGGAAGCGATGAGGGAGTTTCTAAGGGTTAGACCTGCTGGAGGGGGGCCGATGCTGCGGCATGAGAATGGGTCCTATTTGTCAAGGTTTCCAATTTGTATCAGTGTTTTGGAAATGTCTCATAGGAGCAGGATGTGGGTTGGATGAGGAGGCGGTAGGGAGGATTGGTAGGAGAGAATCGCGGAGATTCCGTTCTTACAAACCTCCACACAGCTAGTGGTGGATTAAAGGGTCACTAAAGTCAGGGATTTAAAAAAAAAAAAATAACAAACATGTGATACTTACCTCCACTGTGCAGTTCATTTTGCACAGAGTGGCCCGGAAAGCTGTCTTCTGGGGTCCCTCGGCGGCTGTCTGGGCTCCTCCTCGCAAAAGCTTTCCTTCTTAATGCGAGGGCGCTCGCATGGAGGAAAGCTTTTGCGAGCGCGCTCCCGTGATACAGCGGCGGCCATAGCCGCCGACTGTATCACTCGGCTCCGCCCCCCAGCGCGCCGCGCTAGCCAATGGCTGCGCTGCTATCAATCCGCCCAGCCTAGCCAATCAACGGCCAGGCTGGGAACCGAAGAGGATGACGTGGACGCGCCCGGGAGATTCGAACGGTCAGGTAAGTACAACGGGGGCTCGGGGGGGGGGCGGTGCTGCTAGATGTTATAGGATGCATGAAGGTAAAAAAACTTGTACCTTTACAACCCCTTTAATCTGTGTATATATTCAAAATAAACTAATGTACAACATGTATGTGGGTTTGGCTGGTCACGCATGCTGTACTGTTTTGAGTTGAGGTATGTTTTTTATTTCAAGTTGGTGCTATTTGTTTGTTCGTTTTTTCGTTTCAGATGGAGGGTCTATATGCCTCGTCTGGATTCTTTGCCACTCGTATATCTTTTGGGGGGCCAGGAGAGCAGATGAGAGACCAGACAGCAGACAGTTGGGTATATTAAGGAGGGAGGCATTTTTTCATTGGCTATGGGTCCCTAAAACTCTGCTGCTATGGTCCGACATTGTGGCTCAGACAACGTGGCGTATGGTAGAACTTAACAAGGCCTGCATACGTGTTAATAAGGTGGTGGGAAGATTTATGGTTCAGCAAGGGGGCTTGGTAATCAGGACTGTAGAATTGGAAACCAATGTGGGCCTGTATTTAAGGAGGGACGGAGTACACCTCTCCGCAGAGGGGATTGATCTCTGGGTGCTGGGGCTGCAATATGGAATCCAGCGGGCTCTGCAGGTGTGGAGGGGCCCTTAAGGGTAAGGTGTCATCCTTGCCGTCTGTGGCGGTGTTCTTGTTGGTCTTTGACGGTGGCAGTAAACAAATGTGATGGAAAAGGGTGGGGGGCTCATCAGTAGTATGTGCCCCTCCGGTGTATTCCAGCTAAAAGGTTGATGGAATACTGTAAAGGTTGCTCTGCAGGATGGGGGTTGTCTCTGAGCTGGTTCTACGGCTGGAGGCCTATCATGTTATAAAGGCCTGAAGTGTATTGGTGGTATATGTGTTGGAGTTCGGGGTGACGTCAAAGATCAACAGACTGGGGAGTAAACAAGTTGCTTGCAGATGTTTATATTTTTGTTATATTTTATATTGGAATATTTATTTATAATGTGTTAATAAATAGTCTGTTATGGCCATTTTACTCCAAAATTAAGGCGTGGTCTCATCATTTTATGAGGGGTAGGAAATGGGGGTTTTGGAGTATAAGTGGTATAACAGTAAGGCCGTGTACACACGATCAGTCAAAATCAATAAAAACAGACTGAAGGACCGTTTCATCGGTCCAAACCGATCGTGTGTGGGCCCCATCGGTCAGTTATCCTTCGGTCAAAAAAAAGAGAACTTGCTTTAAAATTTGACCGATGGACACCTGACCGATGGGTCAAAACCGATCGTTAGTATGCAAAAGCATTGGTAAAAAGGCCGCGCATGCTCAGAATCAAGTCGACGCATGCTTGGAAGCATTGAACTTCTTTTTTTCAGCACGTCATTGTGTTAAAACACATAAACGTCACCACGTTCTAACACAATCGTTTTTTTAACCAATGGTGTGTAGGCACATCAGACCATCAGTCAGCTTCATCGGTTAACCTATGAAAACGGTCCTTTCCAAAGCTCAAATGCTGAGGCTCCCAAATCATGTTGACCAGATTTACTTTGCTGACTACTGTGAGGGAAGACTTGTCAGAAGGCTGGCCGGAGGCCGGCCTGTATTTGTGGGAGGAGTCTGAGAGTACTTAAGACTCCCTCCCTGTCGGTGCTGGGTCGGCGTAGGGTTCTGGGTTGGGGGGGCGCGGCCGATGCATGTCACTTCCGGCTTCCTGGAGAGGGCGGTCAGCAGCAGCTGTCTCAGGTGTTTTCCACCCACGTTGCGAGGGTCTGATTCAGCGGTCCTCACAAGCTGTTCAGGGGGTGGGGGGAGTCGCTCGTAGTCCGGTTCTCATACCGGGTCCATGGGGGGGGTGCTCGCATTCCGGTCCGCACGTGGGGGATTCCCGCATGGCTCCCGTGTTTTCACCTGGTCCAGGCGGGCGCCCCCTCCCAACCCCCACTCGCCTGTCTCCGCCGGGTTCACGCCGGCAGCAGCAGCATGGCCGCCCATTTGTGTCTCTTCCTCCCGGGGCTCTCACCAGTTTCACGCCGGGGGGAGGGGGGATGCCCGCCCACCCGCTGTAGTTCTACCTCCTGCATGGAGGGAGCCGCTGCCCGCCCGTTCCCCTTGTTCTCGCTGGGGAATGGGGGCGGGATGCCTGCCTGCCCGTCCGCTGTATTTCTCCCTCCAGCGTGGAGGGAGCCGCCCGCCGCTTTCCCCGGTGTACACGCCGGGGGGAGGGGGGGAGGCCCGTCAGCTGTACTTCTCCCTCCTGCTGGAGGGAGCCGCCTGCTGCTTCCCCCGGTGTTCACGCCGGGGGGGGGGGAATGCCCGCCCACTATGTTTCTTCCTCCAGCAGCGGCATGGGGGGGGGGGCTGTATGAGGAGCGGTTCATGCATGGGTCTTGCTGGGGGGGTGTCCGCCATTTTTTTCCAGGGGTCGCATGCTGGCTACTTGGGGGGGGGGGCTGCCCTCCCGCATCTCTGGGGTCATGCTAGCGGCATTGGGGGGGGCTGCTGTCTACCTTTTACTGAGGTCAGGGGAGTTCTGCCCCTGCGTTTCTGTCATAGCGTTTTTTCTGCCCCATGGTTTCTGTCATAGCGTTTTCTGCCCCCAGGTTTTCTGTCATAGCGTTTCTGCCCCTACTTTTCTGTCATAGCGTTTTTCGGCCCCATGGTTTCCGTCATAGCGTTTCTGTCCTCAGGTTTCTGTCATAGCGTTTTCTGGCCCCAGGTTTTCTGTCATAGCGTTTCTGCCCCTACTTTCTGTCATGGTGTTTCTGCCCCCAGGTTTTCTGTCATAGCGTTCTGCCCCCACGTTGCTGTCATAGCGGTTCTGCCCCCACGTTTGCTGTCATAGCGTTTCTGCCCCCAGGTTTCTGTCATAGCGTTGCTGCCCCACGTTTTCTGTCATAGCGTTTCTGCCCCCAGGTTTCTGTCATAGCGTTGCTGCCCCACGTTTTCTGTCATAGCGTTTCTGCCCTCACGTTTCTGTCATTGCGTTTCTGCCCCCAGGTTTCTGTCATAGCGTTGCTGCCCCACGTTTTCTGTCATAGCGTTTCTGCCCCACGTTTCTGTCATAGCGTTTCTGCCCCACGTTTCTGTCATAGCGTTTCTGCCCCCAGGTTTTCTGTCATAGCGTTTCTGCCCCCAGGTTTCTGTCATAGCATTGCTGCCCCACGTTTTCTGTCATAGCGTTGCTGCCCCACGTTGTCTGTCATAGCGTTGATGCCCCACGTTGTCTGTCATAGCGTTTCTGCCCCACGTTGTCTGTCATAGCGTTTCTGCCCCAGGTTTTCTGTCATAGCGTTTCTGCCCCAGGTTTTCTGTCATAGCGTTTCTGCCCCAGGTTTTCTGTCATAGCGTTTCTGCCCCAGGTTTTCTGTCATAGCGTTTCTGCCCCAGGTTTTCTGTCATAGCGTTTCTGCCCCACATTTTCTGTCATAGCGTTTCTGCCCCACGTTTTCTGTCATAGCGTTTCTGCCCCACGTTTTCTGTCATAGCGTTTCTGCCCCACGTTTTCTGTCATAGCGTTTCTGCCCCACGTTTTCTGTCATAGCGTTTCTGCCCCACGTTTTCTGTCATAGCGTTTCTGCCCCACGTTGTCTGTCATAGCGTTCTGCCCCACGTTTTCTGTCATAGCGTTTCTGCCCCACGTTGTCTGTCATAGCGTTTCTGCCCCACGTTTTCTGTCATAGCGTTTCTGCCCCAGGTTTTCGGTCATAGCGTTTCTGCCCCAGGTTTTCGGTCATAGCGTTTCTGCCCCAGGTTTTCTGTCATAGCGTTTCTGCCCCACGTTTTCTGTCATAGCGTTTCTGCCCCACGTTTTCTGTCATAGCGTTTCTGCCCCACGTTTTCTGTCATAGCGTTTCTGTCCCAGGTTTCTGTTATAGCGTTTCTGCCCCAGGTTTTCTGTCATAGCGTTTCTGTCCCAGGTTTCTGTCATAGCGTTTCTGCCCCAGGTTTTCTGTCATAGCGTTTCTGCTCCAGGTTTCCGTCATAGCGTTTCTGCTCCAGGTTTTCCGTCATAGCGTTGTCTTCCATAGTTTTTTCGGCCCACGTTTTCTGCCTGGGCACTACGGCCCCCACGTTTTCTGTCTGGGCGCTACGGCCCCCACGTTTTCTGTCTGGGCGCTACGGCCCCCACGTTTTCTGTCTGGGCACTACGGCCCCCACGTTTTCTGTCTGGGCACTACGGCCCCTAAGTTTTGTCATTTCTGTCTGTCATTGTATTTCTGCCTCGGCATTTCAGGCTCAGTGTTGCTCTCATACCATTATGCTCCAGGTTTGTTTATTTGGTATTTTTGCTTCATCGTTGCTCTCATACCATTTCTGCCCCAGGTTCTGTCCTATAGTTTTGCCTTAGCTTTCAGGTTCAGCGGGTCTCCCATACCATTTCTGCCCCAGGTTTTGCATTAAGTTTCAGTCTCAGCAGTTCGGCTGCCCCCACGATTTTGTCCCCCTCAAGTTCTGTCGCAGCATTGCTGCCCCCACGATTTCTGGCATGGCTTGGCTGCCCCCACGAATTCTGTCTGTGTTGGTTTGTCTTGGCGTTGTCTTCGTGGTTACCATGTCTCATTGTACTTTGTCCACGTTGCATCTGGGTTGGTTAGCTAGTGTTCACATCTCAGGATCTGTCACGTCTACAGATTCATACGGGCTGAGGTTTCGTTTTTAATTGATTGTTGACCACAATCTTCTCGCCTGTTTACATACGTCATACGTTGCACGTGCATTCATTACACCTACACGATTACCCACAGCAGTCCGTGGGTACACCGACCATGAGTGTTCAGTTTTGCCTGTCTCTGCGCGGCAGGTTACTCAGGCTCACGTGCCAGTCACACTGGGTTGGGGTGTCATCGGGTGCTTTCATGCGCAGCGGTCTTAGGTAGGCACAGAGGGCGTTGTTGTTTCATGTGTGTTTTCTGTCTTGTCTAGGTTGTGTCAGCGCACCCCCAGTTCCTGCTCTTCCATTCCTACCGGCCACGTCATCATTTTCGGGTCCGGTCTCTGACATCCCTACTGTGGGTACTTTCAGACCAGCTTTCGGGGCTCATCGCTGCATCATCAGGTTTCATAGTGTTGTGGCTTTAGCTGGCAGTCATGCTTTCGTGTCAAGTTTCTGGAGGCAGCTTTTCCAGGGGTGGTTGGTCTGGTTTCTCTACCTTCATGCTGAAGGTGGGGGGTTGGGCCTCTTGGGTACCTAGTGGCGAGTTTGGTAGCATTGCTGGCATGGGCTGCTCTCTCCTGCAAACTTGTCATTAGGTACTTGTCTGTAGTCTGGCGTTCAGCACTTGGGCAGTTGGGGGGGGGGGGTGGGATTTGGGTTAGCTTCCATGCCGTTATCTACTATCCTTATGCTCAATTTTGGCGTGCTTCTGCCTGTAACCTGCTAACCAAGTCTATCAGGTAAGAACGGGTTCTGTGTGTGTCGGTATGGTGCCATGGTAAGTTGGTGTTACCTTAGCGCAAGGGCTTCGTCCTTCTGCTCCGTCATCATGTCCATCAGGTATCCAGCACTTTAGGCTCCTGCTAGTTGTCAGGTTTTTGCTACTCACCCGCTCACTTTCCTCTCAAGTATGGGTAGGCCAGGGGTTGGGGGGTTTCCTCACGGGGCTACGTCTGGTGTCCGGTTGTAGGTTTCGTGGTAAGGAATTATTGCGGGGGCTTTTCGGGCCGGCTCTGGTTTCAGTTGCCCACAAGTGTCCACCTATCATAAGCGTGTCAGGCTCTCATATGGATTGTCGCAGGCTCGAACCAATCTTTCTCGGGGCTTTGGTCGTGTTCAGGCCTGCTCACGCATTTGGCAGGGGCTTCCTTCTATCACAGGTCACGAGTCGGTGGCTTCTCCAGTCATAACGGCTACTTATCAGGTATACTTACGATTGCCATCCGGGCGCGGGCTGCTTTGCTTCTTGGTCACTTATCTACCCCTCTTCACCTACATATGTGTCTTTTGCCCTCTTTCAGGCGTACCTACCAGCCGGCCAAAGGCACACTCCAGGCCTTGGTTATTAGGGTCAACGCATTCCTTACTCGAAGACTCTGATTACAAGTCAGAAGGCTGGCCGGAGGCCGGCCTGTATTTGTGGGAGGAGTCTGAGAGTACTTAAGACTCCCTCCCTGTCGGTGCTGGGTCGGCGTAGGGTTCTGGGTTCCCACCCACCCATTCCCCCAGCTTTCATACATTCTCATTGTACTTTTTCTTGTTCAGGGTATGCCCTCTTTCAGGCGTACCTACCAGCCGGCCAAAGGCACACTCCAGGCCTTGGTTATTAGGGTCAACGCATTCCTTACTCGAAGACTCTGATTACAAATGCCATGTACACACGATCAGGCTTTTTCCCGGCCAAATCTTATCGGAATTCCGACGGAATTCCATCGGAGAAAAATAGAACATGCTCTATATCTAAACTTCGATGGAATTCATTGGAATTTCCAATGAAAAAACTCTGATGGAGCTACACAGGATCAGATGGAAAAAGTCTGTCAGGCCGCATACACACGATGAGACATGTCCGCTCAAACATGTCCGACGGACCGTTTGCAGCGCACATGTCTCATCGGATTTTGGTCCGATGGCGTGTACACACCATCGGACAAAAATCCCCTCGGGCTGAGGATGCAGTGACGTGGCGGTGACGTTGACGCCGCCACGTCACCACTCCAGGAAGTAAAATTTCTGTCCGCTGGTTAGTGTACTAACCAGCGGAAATATCCGACGGACATGTCTCCGGCGGACAAATTTCAAAGCATGCTTTGGAATTTGTCCGCTGGGAAAACATGTCCGCTAGCCCGTACACACGATCAGAGATGTCTGCTGAAACAGTCCGTCGGACCAGTTTCAGCAGATAAATTTGATCGTGTGTACATGGCCTCAGACTTTTTCCTTTGGAAATTTTAATCGTGTATACAAGGCATAACTCTGGATGTCAGGGATGGACTGGCCATAGGGACTACAGGGAGTTTCCCGGTGGGCCGATGGCTCAGTGGGCCGTTTAAATTTTTTTTTTTTTTTAAACTGAGACTCTCTCAGTCCCCCCCTGTCTCTCAGCCCCCCCCTTTCAGCCCCCTCCTCTGTCTCTCAGACCCCCCCCCCTCTGTCTCTCAGCTCCCCCCCTCTGTCTCTTAGCTCCCTCTTCTGTCTCATTCACTCCCTGACTCTTAGGCTGCTTTCACACTGGGGCGGGCATTGACGGTAAAACACTGTTAGTTTTAGCAGCACTTTACTGTCGTTTTAGCTGCACTATTCAGCATCTAGCAGGCGCTTTTAACCCCCACTAGCAGGCGAATTCAAGGTTAAATGCGCCCGTGTAGCGCTGCTGCCGAAATGCTTTGCAGGCGCTTCAACAGCAGTGGCCATTCATTTAATGGGAGGGAGTGGTTTGTACATCGCTCCTTCACTGCCCCCAAAGATGCTGCTTGGAGGACTTTTAACGCTCGGCAGTGCCCCAGTGTGAAAGCACTCGGGCTTTCACACTGGGACTGCAGCGGAGGCGTTTTTCAGGTGCTTTACAGGCTCTATTTTTATCCCAAAAGCGCCTGAAAAACGACTTGGTGTGAAAGCGGTCCTACACTCACCCCCTCTTTTACACTCACTCTCTCACCCCCCTCTCTGACCCACCCCCTCTCACCCCCTTTCCCTCAACCCTCCTTCTCTCTCTCATTCCCCTCTCTCTCACCCTCTCATGATATACAATAATGGATGTAGGGGCCTTCCGGTGGGCGTGATTTTTTGGGGGGTGGGGGGGCAGCATTTTATTGAATTAAAGTGGGCCGGTCTGGATGAAGTCCAGGGCCAAATTTTTGTCCCAGTCCAGCCCTGCTGGATGTTGCATTTGAGCTTGAATTTGGTCAGTAATTGGTATAATTTAAAGTATAAATAAAGGCAGAACTTGTTCGTTGTTGTAGTTAGAGTGCAGAGGGATTAGAACACCTGTCAGTTTCTATTGCTGTCTGTGCTCCTGTTAAGGAGATTCACCCTCTCTATTTGTTCCGTTTACTATTATCATTGAAAGTGAAAGAAACATTTTGGGTAATTTGGGCTGTCCCCAGAAAAGTAACACAGGGAAACTTCCAATGGGGACACTAGTTCTGGTGATCTAGAGCTCCCCAATGGATTCCCTTAGTTTGCATAGATTTCCTCTCACTTCCTGTTTGGATATTAGACAGGAAGTGAAGATAAATCTCCCTAATGCAGTGTTTCTCAATTCCAGTCCTCATGCCCCCCCAACAGGTCATGTTTTCAGGATTTCCCTCAGATGAAAAGGCTGTGGGAATTACTAAGGCAGTGAAACTGATCAAATCACCTGTGCAAAATAATGGAAATCCTGAAAACCTGACCTGTTGGGGGGGCGTGAGGACTGGAATTGAGAAACACTGCCCTAATGGGACAAAGGGGGCAACAATTTACCTTACATGTTTTATAACCCTCCCTTACTCTATCCAAAATGAAAAAAAAAAAAATCCTCTACAGGGATATTATTCAAGTTAAGATTGAATTAGGCACCAGGGTCTGTAAAATACCTTTTATGGAAGCATTATTTTGTAATAATGTATTGAGTTGGCTGATGTTATTCTGTAATACTGAGATTCTTTTTTTTTTTTTTTTACAAATGATGAATGTTTATTTTTGAAGCATTTTGTATTAGCACTCTTTGGCCTTGTACACATGAGTGAATTTATCCGCTCGTCTGTAGGGGCAAACGGACAATTTTGGACGGATTCCTCTGGTGGAAAAGTTTCAAAGCATGCTTTGAAATTTTTCTGCCGGAGAGCTGCCTGTCGGATATGTCCGCTGGTTAGTACGCCTAACCTGCAGACATATCTGCCCGCACATGTGTCGTATCCTGTGAATGGATCCGACGCATGCGCGCGGAAGTGTTTTACTTCCTGGTGCGGTGACGTGGCGGTGACATGGCGGCGTCAACGTCACCGCCGCGTCACCGCCCTGTCCGCCGGCGGGGAATTTGATCCGATGGTGTGTACAGCCACCGGATCAAACAGCCCGGCAGACATATCCGATGGAAACGGTCCGTTGGACCGTTTCCATCGGATAAATTACATCGTGTGTACAAGGCCTTTGAGTAGGCATGATGATCAAATCCTGGGTTTTATTGATAAACACAAGAACATTTTCTGAACTATTACAGAAACGCACAATTAAAGATTTCAAAATATGCCCTGTAGTGAATGTAATCTATACTGTATTATTAACCTA
Source organism: Rana kukunoris (assembly GCA_029574335.1). Taxonomy (NCBI): domain Eukaryota; kingdom Metazoa; phylum Chordata; class Amphibia; order Anura; family Ranidae; genus Rana; species Rana kukunoris. The sequence goes on along the minus strand of CM056054.1, from coordinate 123,406,345 downwards.
GAAATGTACTATTAAAAATATATCATGTGCCAGTACCATGGAAGGACCAGAGAAAGATGAGGATGCCAAGTTATTTTGGACACATGGTTCATAATACTAGACACCAAACATAAGGCTAATAAATGAGGCAGCCAAACCAATGACACAAGTCATTAAATGTGATGTGTTTGATGAATGTGCGTTCCTGTGGAGGGACTACAGTGCACACAGGGTGAGTGCACATAAGAGCTATCTTCTAATTGATCTTCTCTACATTTTAAAATCTGTCTCAACATAGTAAAAAACAAGTGTCAGTGTGTATTGAAAACCTTGATGTTGCAAATACAATACCAACTATGTAATAATTCATAAAAACAACAATATGATACTTTGATATATTTTTATTTTTAAAGTGTATTGCTTTGCATTGCATTATAGGGAATTTTGTTTAATAGATATTCAGTGAGATTAGTTTAAAATGGAAGGTTGAAAAATCTAACTAGGAATATAACTGCCCTAATCAAAAGGTGACATCAAAAGCAGACCCTGCAGTTCTCTTGTTTAATAATTTACGAAAACCGCATCTGTGGAATACTTTGAAAAGGTCTGACATGAATAATGTGTTGTGGCACTTGAATGGCAGTCATTATGGTTTAATATTATATTTATTCTGCAGTATTTATATGCTGAAATGCCAAGACAAAGCTGATATATTGTAAAAGGTAGAGACAAATCTTCAGTAATGATGCCACTCTGCAAGATACACTATATTTTCAAAAGTATTAGGACACCTACCTTTACAAACACATGAACTTTAATGGCATCCCAGTCTTAGTCTGTAGGTTCAGTATTGAGTTGGCCCACCCTTTGCAGCTATAACAGCTTCAACTCTTCTGGAAAGACTGTCCACAAGGTTTAGGAGTGTGTCTATGGGAATATTTGATCATTCTTCAATAAGCGCATTTGTGAATTCAGGCACTGATGTTGGACGAGAAGGCCTGGCTCTGCTCTTATTCATCCTAAAGGTGTTCTAGTAGGTTGAGGTCAGGACTCTATGCAGGCCAGTCAAGTTCCTCCACCCCAAACCTGCTCATCCATGTCTTTATGGACCTTGCTTTGTGTACTAGTCCAAATCATTCGGTAGAGGTAGGGATAATGATATGGGGTTGTATTTCAGGGGTTGGGCTTTGCCTATTAGTTCCAGTGAAGGGAATTCTTAAATCGTCAGCATACCAAGACATTTTGGACAATTTCATGCTCTCAACTTTGTAGAAACAGTTTGGAGATTGCCCATCATGTTCCAAGATGACCATACAACACTGCACAAAGCAAGGTCCTCAAAGACATGGATGAGCAAGTTTGGAGTAGAGGAACTTGACTGGCCTGCACAGAGTCCAGATCTAACCCTGATAGAACATATTTGGGATTAATTAGAGCGAAGACTATGAGCAAGGCCTACTCTCCAGTATCAGTGCCTGACCTCACAAATGCACTTCTGGAAGAATGGTCAAACATTCCCATAGACACACTCCTAAACATTGTGGATAGCCTTCCTAGGACAGTTGAAGCTATTATGGGGGCGTTGCTTGGCGCGCGGCACGGATGGCAGCAGTGTGAAGAGGCTCCTGCTATCCGTGGGACCTTGGAGCTGAAAACGGCCGCAATACGGACGATTATGCCCTATCAGACTAGGAGAGGATCTCACTGCCGCTCCATGCGACCCCTGGGCACTCCTAGCCGGAAAATCACCCCCACGAATCTCAACAAATTCCGCTATAGCGGCGGCAGCAAGGCCTCCAAGATGGCGCCGCCGCACAGACTGATTATGGAGGACGAACGGGAGGTTGATGAGATCTCCCTCCCTGCTTCCGAGGACTCCTCAAAAGGTAATGCTGCGGCAGATACTTCCCTGACATACGCAGCAATGACTGACATAGCAGCTGACATTAAAAACTCCTTTGCGCTAGCCATAACTGACATCAAGTCTGAGCTGCTTAGGCTTTCGGAGCAGATGGCTGTAGCTGACCGTGCAGGTAAAAGGAGAGACAGGGCCCTGCTCAGGCTGGATGACATCTCTGCCAATCACTCCCAACATCTGATCGATATGAATAGACAGATTGAGGACCTGGACAATAGGGGGCAGAGACATAACATTAGGGTATGGGGGATCCCCGAATCCGTGCCCCCTGAGCAGGTGAGACTGACCCTAACCGCCATCTTTAACAACCTGATGGATAGGCCGGAGCAATCTCTTATTGACTTTGATCGAGCGCACAGGGCTCTCAGACCCAGAGCTTCAGATGCAGACCCCCCCAGGGACGTCATCTGCTGTCTGCCTAACTATGGCCTAAAGGAAGAAATCCTACACAAAGCGAGAATTACTGAGCGGATCCTGCATGGTGACACCACGATTCAGCTGTTCCATGACCTATCCCCGATCACCCTCAAGAATAGAAGAGCTTTGAGACCCCTCTTAGCTGTCCTCAGAGAGAAAGGGATTACGTACAGGTGGAAGTTCCCGTTCGCTTTGCAAGCTACCTTCATGGGCAAGCAACACCTGCTCAGGTTCCTGGAGGATCTTCTGAAATTTTGTGAAACCCTGCAGATAGCGCCTGTGGATCTACCGGAATGGTACGAGGAGTTCCGTTTGCCACCTCTCATCAATAACCCCCACCATCTACCGGGTCCCTCGTCATTGCTCTCCCCTTCACAGCAGAAGAATCAACGCGGCAACACCAGCAGACGATACAATGGCTCCCCAGCGCCCTCAAAAAGCTCAAAAAGCCCTAGAGTGAAAGCAAACCAGCGTCTGTAGAATACCACAGCAATCTGTCTGGGGTCCCCTGTTATTTCTTCTTGCCCTGCATGCTACCGGTTCGCCTATTTTTGCTTTGCTGAGACTCGCTCATTTCCTTTGCTCCCTATTTCCTGCCCTGGTCGGGGTTGTAGATCTCATGCCCTTCCCCTGGTGCTGTCTATTTTATTATATTTTCTTTTTATACGTTATTTTATTTTTTGACACTCGTTCCCTTCTCCTCTCCATGAAGAAGTTGGCCTTCACCGTCCTCCCACTAGATGGCGCAGCAGAACTATTTTTCGCTCCACTGAAATTTTTCTCTTTTTTTTTTCTTTTGTTTTGATTCCTTTTCTCGCTGCCGCTGAACTGCTGACTATTATGTGGCTATGGCGACCAGCCTTAATGATGTGGAGCACAGACCCGAACATTGCTTTGTAACCTTCTTTTTCCCAACAGGTTTAAGACATTGAGTGTACTGTTTACCCGGGTTGTATGTTTCTTCTTAATGTTGTTAATTTAGTTACAAGACAGGCCATGGACTACAAGAGCAACACAACCCCTGCTCATACGATGGACTCGGTTAGTCCCCTGCCCACCACCGCCCATGGCTCGGCGAGGCCCTCCGGGCAGGTCTAAATGTGAGTACCACACCGCATTGTTTAGCTACCTTACAGAGTCCTGTTGGTTATCTGGCCTATCGGATGGTGAGATGTGAACCCCGAGCCTGACCTCCATCTATGGGCATGCCTGGGTCCTTTCACAGAATAACCTGAGTTTACATAGTGTTCAAATATGGTTGCACAGTTTGTTCGGCACAGGAAGGAATTAGGCTAACTTGTTTACTAGGACTGTTTTCATTTTTTGGTTTTCCTATGTCTGGATCGCTCGGGCGGTTTCCCCGGCTGGGGGCTCCTCCGGACTGACCCAACTGGGACTTGTGGTGTTTATAGGTGTTACTGCTCCCCCCATTGCTGTTTCTCTCACCCTGGTTGTCATGCCCATCGCACACAATCTCCCGCCATTGAAGACGACTGGAGATGCGCCATCTCCACTTCCCAATTTTTTACTTTTATTCTTTATTTTTATTATTTGTTGCTTTTCCCCCCTTTCCCCTTTTTTCCTTAGATTTTATTTTTTGCATCTCCGTATTAAAGCCAAAGACTATTTTGATCAGTATCCAAGCATGTTATCTCTAAGGTCCCACGGCCTAGGTCCCCCCACAGAGTTTCTTTATTTGTGACTTTCTAGTGAACGTCATAACTTTGGTTTGTCACTAGCACGCTGGTGACGGACCCTGACCTGCTGTGGTCCCTGCTCGCACCTCCCACTCACCCCCAAGAGTACATATTAGTCCTTTAGTAAATAAGGTGCTACTTAACTCTCCACCCGTCGGGTGTGCACTTGAGTTAAACTCACCCCCACCCCACCCACCTTTCTTTCCTTTGACTCACCCACCCCTCCCCCCCCTGGTCACACCGTGTCCCACCCTCACTCCTCCCTTGCACGCATTCCCAGCTGACATAACCATCCACCTTTAGACCCACCATACAGGTATTAGCTCCAAGATGGCCTATGCATTCCTAGGGAGGTCGCCCACCATTATCTCACACAATGTCAACGGTCTAAACATTCCAGAAAAGAGGACAAAGCTGCTAAAAGAACTTAAGAAGGCCCGTCCCTCAATAGTTTTCCTGCAGGAAACCCACTTTAAAGGACAGAACACACCCAAACTCACAGACAGTTTCTTCACGAGGGCTTACCATGCCACCAATCCTCTAGCCAAAACCAAGGGAGTCTCTGTCCTGTTTCACAAAGACTCGCCCTTTGTACTTCAGCACCAAATCTCGGACCCAGATGGTCGCTATATTCTTTTGAAAGGCACATGGGGAGGCTCTCCAGTTACTCTGGCCAATGTTTATTTTCCGAACACTGCACACATCACTTTTTGCCGCAAAATCATTGATGAACTTAAATGGTTCGCAGAAGGCTGTGTGATCCTGGGTGGGGATTTCAATATCCCCCTCTCCCCGTTGAAAGACACTTCAACTGGACACACGCATATTTCCTTTAAGATACTGAAACGTATAAAGATTATGCTTCAATCCCTCACGCTTGTTGACTCATGGAGGGCAACCCACCCCTCGGAGAGGGACTATACCTTCTTCTCCCCCCCCCACAAAAGATACTCACGAATTGATCTGCTCTTCGTCTCTCAGAGGGATTTAGGTAATATTTTAAGAGCCGATATAGGTATCATTTCCCTCTCTGATCATGCCCCCACTGCCCTCTCTTTGCATTTTAGCCCGCCCAAACAAACTACCTTTAATTGGAGGCTCAACGCTACGTTACTTACTGACCAACTGATAAAAGATGACATCCACCAAACGATTATGACGTTCTTTGAGAATAACCCTGCTGAGGACACGAACCCTCTTAACAATTGGGAGGCACACAAAAGTGTAGTTAGGGGGGAACTGATGAAATGGGGCGCCAGGAAAAAGAAAGAGAGGGATAACGAGATTACCAAACTATCGCGCCAGATAGCTAATCTAGAAGCGCAACATAAACAGTCATTGTCGATTGGGGTGGAAGAAGAGTTGACGAGTTATAGATCCTACCTTAAACAAATACTGGACATCAAAATTAAAAAATCCCTTTTCTTCAAGAAAAACATTTTTTATGAATTAGGGGACAAAAGTGGGAAGTTAATCGCTAAGGCCCTGAGGGAGACCCAGTCAGTGAATCACGTTCACGCTATCAAAGACAGGGAAGGAGTTTTAAGACATGACTCAGGGAAAATAGCTGAACTCTTCTCTAAGTTCTATGATAAACTTTACAATCTCCCTGACCAACACAGGTCCCATCATGTCTTAGGCACCAAAAAAGAAGTGATATCAGACTTCCTAAATGGATGCAATCTTCCCACCCTATCCCGAGAAGACTCTTCCAAATTGGAGGAACCCATAAATTTGTTAGAATTGCAATCTGCCATTAAGGACCTAAAAGCAGGGAAGAGCCCAGGTCCGGATGGCTTCTCCTCCCAATACTATAAGATTTTTTCCAATACCCTTAGTAGACCTCTTCTGTCTTCCTTTAACTACCTATCAAAGAACAAACATGGCTCTGGCTCCTTCCTTATGGCCCACATCGCGTTAGTCCCCAAGCCTGATAAAGATCCTACCGATTGTGCCAACTACAGACCCATTTCGTTGCTAAACGTGGATCTAAAGCTGTTGGCCAAAATCCTGGCCAATAGACTAAAGCCCCTCCTCTCTAAAGTCATCGGCCCCGAACAGGTGGGCTTAATGCCAGGTCGGGAAGCGCGTGATAATATCACGAAAGCACTCAACCTGATCCACTTCGCCCTAGATTCTAAGACAGAGGGGATGCTACTTTCCACTGAAGCCGAAAAGGCTTTCGATCGGATCTCCTGGGATTACATGTTCTATACTTGCTCACACATAGGGTTGGGAGGGAGCATGATGTCCTGGATATCAGCTCTGTACCAACACCCACAAGCCAGAGTCAAAGTAAATAACGTATTTTCTGACCCGATAAACATACAGAATGGCACACGCCAGGGTTGCCCCCTCTCCCCAATACTATTTATCATCTCCCTGGAACCGTTGATCAGAGCCGCCAACCTGTCCAAGGACGTGCAGGGATTCAAGGTAGGCAGAAGGGAATACAAAGTTGCGGACGATTTACTATTCTTCCTCACAAAACCCCACCTATCCATTCCCAACCTACAAAAGATATTTGAAACATTTGGCTATATCTCAAATATTAAGATAAATAAGTCAAAATCAGAAGCCCTTAATCTGTCACTAGCCCCTGCCCTACTTGAACTCCTGAAATCCAATCACTCATTCAAGTGGGTCCCTACCTCCTTAAAATATTTAGGAATTCATCTGACCAACAACCTGGACTCCATTTATCACGCTAACTACACCCCATTGCTAAAGTCGATCTCCAGTGACCTCCTTAAATGGACTCCCAAAATGTTCTTGTGGTTTGGTAGAGCCTCAATTCTTAAAATGACCATCCTTCCTAGACTCCTGTACATTTTTAATGCCCTCCCTGTCCATATCCCTGACTTATTTTTCACTAAACTACTCAAATTACAGAGACGCTTCCTGTGGGCAGATAAAAACCCCAGACTGAATTTTAAACTTCTTTCCTTACCCAAATGCCACGGGGGAATAGGCTTACCAGACTATAAGAAATACCATCAAGCCGCCCACATCACCAGATTGATAGACTGGCACTGCCACAGCGGGGGAAAGGATTGGGTTAATTTAGAGCAGCAATTAGCCCCCCACCAGCTCCTGTTCTTTCCATGGTCCCGACACTCAAAATCAACCAGACTGATAGCGAACACGCTCAAAATATGGCACAAAATTGCAATAAAGTACTCCTTGGCGTCCATCCCCGGCCCACTCACACCAGTCTTTGACAACCCGGACTTCTGCCCAGGATTGCAGGGTAAAAAGATTCCTGACCTCCTGGCCTTTAATTGCCTTTCTGGGTCCAGAGTGAAATCATCTAATGATATGCAAACAGAATATGGCGATACATTTCCTGGTTTCTGGTTCTACCTTCAGTTGAGAGACTTTTTGGTGAATTCTAAATCCCTCTCTGCTTTCTGTCGGCCATTATCACCCATTGAAACTCTCTGTCATAAGAGAGCCCCAGTCCCACACACTACCTCCTTGGCTTACTCGTGGCTGATTCAGCCATCAGATGCAGACCTTAACAAACACAAATTGAGATGGGAAAGGGACCTGGGATTTCAAATAGAGGATGTACAATGGGAAAAGGCCTGCATAATGGCACACAAATGCTCCCTCAGCATCAGATACCAGGAAATTTCATACAAAATACTCACCCAATGGTATATTACACCACAGAAGGCCAGGAAGTGGTTTCCCACGACGTCTGACACATGTTGGCGCTGTGGATCGGAGGTAGGATCTTTCCTGCATATCTGGTGGGATTGCCCCCCTATCTCCGAATTCTGGCGGAATGTGATTGAGTGGATTGGTCGTATCACAGAAACGACTATAACACTTGATGCCGATGCTTGTTTGCTCCATATCAACCGCCTCTTGATCAGCACATACAAAAAGACCCTCACCAGACACCTATTAAATGCCGCCAAAACTCTCATACCACTGCACTGGAAGTCAGCTCGGACTCCGAGTATTGGGGACTGGTTAGAGAGTGTTGACTACATTTTTAAAATGGAAGAAATTTCAGCAATGAAAACGGAGAATAGCACATTTTTTAACGACGTGTGGCAGCCGTGGTTTTTGTTTAAGTACTCTGCTGATTATCTTACGATGTGTCATTGAAATTTCCCAACACCCAAAACCTGCTTTATCTGTTTATATTGGACGACTGTTGTACTCCCTTGAACTTGCAGCAATGTATAGGTCTCTCTTTGTATATTGCATACTTGACCTTGTTTATGACTAGACGCAAATACTTTGTACCACCCTCCCCCCATCCTGGCTTCCTCCTACCCCCCCCCCTTCCCATTGGTCCCTATCCTGCCCCCTTCCTTCCCTGGCCCTTCCCTTTTCATATAATTGGATTACAGTTGTTATATTTTCAATGTGCATTAACTAGACTTTATTGTTCTGACCCATGTCTCATGTTGTTACTCTTTGACATATGTTTGTTCCCTTCGTTTTTTCTGGATCTACAAACATTCTGTTACTGTTATGTCACCTGTATACTTTGCTGAATCTTAAAAATAAATCTTGATTGTGAAAAAAAAAAAGAAGCTATTATAGCTGCAAAGGGTTGGCCAACTCAATATTGAACCCTACGGACTAAGACTGGGATGCCATTAACAACTTAAGGACCAAGCCTATTTTTTACATTTGTTGTTTACAAGTTAAAATCTGTTTTATGTCACACCCTATTTGCGCAACAGTCTTACAAACGTAATTTTTTTGGGGAAAAATATACTTTTTTTTTTTACTCTTGTAATTTTTATTTATTTATTTTCCGTACAAGAATAGAATACATATACAAGAAAAAAGAAACAGCATCACCATGTCCACATAGTACGGATACACAAATATAACATATACCTTATTCTATCCATCAACCTAATTGGGCGGGTATTTCCTATACTCAATGTATCCCTCTCTCCCCTTTACAATACTTCTTCTACCCGAAAACTAACCCCCCTGTGCGGCACCCAATCTTATATAGTCCCTTTATATTCGTCCAAATTCAAACAAAATTATTTTTCTTCCATTATTTTTCCTCCAACTTTTTCTTCCCTTCCTCTGAATTAATAAATGTTTTCCAGCCCAACCAGGTATCATCATATTGTTTCCTCCTATTTTGAGCTGAGAGAACTAAATCCTCCATTGCCTCTATCTCCTGAATCCTCGAGAGCCACCGTGCTATAGAGGGAGGTCTAGGGTCTCTCCAGCTTCGGGTGACTCCCATCTTTGCTGCATTGATCATGTGACATATGACTGATTTCTTGTAACTCTGGACTGGAATTTGTGAACAATGAAGCAGGAAGAAGGCAGGGTCATTTGGTATCTGGTATTTTGTAAAATTTTGAGATATTCTCCTCACTTCCTCCCAGTAAGGTCTAATTTTTTTACAGGTCCAGAATATATGCAGAAGAGTTCCCCTCTCCCTCCCACATCTCCAACATTGGTCTGAGTTTTCCTTTGCAAATTTATTCAGCCTTACTGGGGTATAGTACCATTGTGTAAGAATTTTATAACTGGCTTTAAAAAAATATTTTGGATCACTTTTATTCCTATTACAATGAATGTAATAATCCCTTGTAATAGAAATAAGACAGGGGATCTTTAATGCGAGATCTGGGGTCAAAAAGACCTCAGATGCCACATTTACACTTAAAAAAAAAAATGTAATTTTACTTTTACACACACCTCTCCCACTGCCTATAAAAGGGATCCTGTGGTGAATACACCACTAGGACCACTTTTATCAGATGCAGGACTGTCCACTGTTTAAAAAAATACAGGGGTTTTGGCAGCAAGCTGTTGCCATAAACCCGGTATTTAACATCAAAGTAATGACAAAAATATACAGTGGCCGGTCCGGAAGTAGTTTTAAAGTTCATGTGCATGTAAAGACATGCATCCTAATATGTATGGTAATAAAGGGAATTTTTATTATTGCAACAAAAATGGCAAGAGGACTCCAGGGTTACAAAGGTTGATGAGTACTAAGTTTAATTACATCATTGTTTTCCTCAAGGCATTCGAAGATGGCCAATTGTAATTGTGATATCAATAAAAGAGGAAAGAACTGCCTTTTATTGTCACAGTTATCTTCCACCCAAACCCAACACAACCTATTTATGTAACTTGGATGATACTTTCCTTTGGGGCATGCCCGGTAAATAATCACATTTCTTAACATTGGAGGAAAAAAAATTCTGAGGGATCAACACATTTTATGTAATTTGAGGAGGATAGAACTTCTTTTAGTTTTATTTTTTGCGTCTAGATATCTAAATTTGCTCTTTGAATGGATCCCTATTTATTTTTGCAAAAATCAAAGCAGTGTATTAGTGATGTACTTGGGTGCTGCCTCCTCCTTTAGGAACTACATATGATATGAAATATGTGTAACCTGTGCATACTTTATTTTCTGAATAAATAAATCGGAATTCTTGAATCTCACTCCTTATGCCTTGTACACACATACAGGATTTTCAACTGGACTGGAGTTCCCGTCCGAAATCCCGAGGGGAAAGATGAGAACCTGCTTAGACCGGTTCAGTCTTTCCCCTACACACAGCTGGTTTTCCCGTTGGGCTTTAGTCCTTTTTTCAGTTTTTTAGTCTTCTTTTTTTAGTTTAGTTTACAGGTTGATAAGATATTGTGCTCTTTTATTTATTTTATCTCATTTATTTCTCACCTGGGCTTTCTGCTTTTTTTAGATCCCTATAAAGTTTTTCAAATTTATGTTCATCCCAAGTCTATTTAATGATGACAGAACATGAAAAAGGTAAAAACCCTCAACGGGACACAGACAACAATTGAACACAATTATCAAGTAGAGTGAGGAAAGATTGAACCCCTGTAAACCCTTGTGAACAAGACTTCCCCTCACTTGCTGTTCAAGTGGTGGGTGTCAGAAATAAGTGAAAGTGATGGATGATCACTTCCACAATTTTCACCTAGGGAGGAATTACTTTAGCTTGGTTCATTCCCTCACCTGCAAACTCCTGGGACAAGATACAAGATACAAGTCCCAGGAGGCTGAGGGACCAGTCTGACAGTCTGACAGCGCCCTACAGTACCAGGGATTTGATGCGAAGGAGAAGAATCTACTCAGGTGAAGATACTGATGGATTTTAATGGATAGTAAGCGTTTGCATCTTACAATTAAGCAGATACAGTATATGTAGCTGCTGAATTTTTATTTTGGGCACAATTCACTAAAGGTAATCGCATGCGTTATGACAGTCAGGTGACCACTTAATGCATGCGATAATAAAAATGTAAATTCACTATTGCTCGTATGCAGTATTTAGTGCAAACACCAAAAACGCTCATTAAATACCATATATAAATGCAAATAAAGTAAATTCACAAAAGGAAATAAATACTGTATTTATTGGCATATAACATTCACTTTTTTACCCTGCAAATCGGTTGCAAATAGTGTGTGTGTGTGTTATACGCCGATACTGCAATATGAGCTGCCTCGGAGACAACGGGGAGGGGAGCGGGACGAGTGACCTCTGTAATAGAAAGTCCAGTCTCCTGGGCCGGCATTGGACCAATGTTCTGTCTATCATAGAAGCTGGTCCAGGAGGCAGGAATTTGTATTAAAAAGTCAGCCAAGTAAACACATTCTTGCTGTTTGTAATCTGACAGCACCCATCCCACCCCCCTCCCTGAGATGGGCATTGATCAGGCTGCATTCTTGGCAATTTTGAGGCTGCAGATGGGCATTGATCAAGCTGCATTGATGGGCAATTGTAAGGCTGCGTATGGGCATTGATCAAGCTGCATTGATGGGCAATTGTGAAGCTGCAGATGGGCATTAATCAAGCTGCACTGATGGGAAATGTTGAGGCTGCAGATGGGCATTGATCAGGCTGCATTGATGGGCACTGACCCTTTGTTTGCTTCAAAATTCTTTATGTAAAATATTTTTTTCCCTGAAACTCCCCTCCTAAAATGAAGGTGCATGTTATACACCTGTGCGTGTTATATGCCGATAAATACGGTAAATAAATGCATGCGGTAATCAAGTACTGGTCAAGGCTTGCAATGACTATGCGATAATCCCGATGATTGGTTAAAAGAAGGTGTGGAGGTCCAAGCTGAAACCGGTGTCAGCTGGATTTTAGTCAGGATTTGTTTCTGGAGGCTGGCAGGTGGCATAGCAAAGATAATGGAGCCCTTTGAATCCAGTATTCTGGAATTGAAAGCAATGCAGAAGAGAAGGAGAAGGTCTCAAGTGGTTCTTTTAAAGGAAAGAAGCTTTAGGAGTGCACACTGTTGGATCAATTCACGGATGCTAATACCCTGTAGAAGTTAAGGTTGTCCAAGTAGTTCATGTTATCCAACCACTTATCATGGAGCTTTATACCCAACTCAAAGGGTACCTTGAGCCCTCAACCCAGAGAAGCCATGCCATACCAGCCATGACTAAATTGCTGGCTGCCTTACACTTTTTTTGGAAAAACATCATATCAGATGCTTGTGATAACTTACTGCATGGTTTCATGGATATTCAAGGCATACATTGGTAATGTAACACATTTTAGGGAAAGTTTCTTTGTAAATTGCAGTTTTATTTTTCTGAATGTTGTGTGTTATTTTACCGCATACTCGGATGCAGTAAAATATCACTTGTGCTAAGTGTAAGATTTTCACATTGCTTTTAAACGCTAAAAAGTAATTAGGTTTTAATTGGTTCCAGGCTTGAATATTTATTTAAATTATATTGAGCACTTTAATTGGTCTTAGCATTTTTTCCCTTCTTACCTACACCCGGCCTTATCATTTTCAGCAGTGCTGATAATTGTCACATTGCATTATTGATTAACAGATAACATTACCTCCAACAAGCCACAGCTGAATTAGAGGTTAAAAGAATAAAGCAACACTTTATTTTTTATTTTTTTAGATCTTTTGTCCTTTAAGTGTCATTGAATGTTTAATCTAGGTGCTCATAGCTATCCTAATTGTAGATTCTGTATACTATGGTTCATTGAAAATTGCTGATAAAAATGAAATAGCAACATCTGTCTTAAATGTGCATCATTAGTAATGGTATATTAATTGGGCACTTGTACTCGGCAACATACAGTAAGTACATTATGAGCAGTGGATACATTCTGAATAGTTGGAAAACTCTCAGGCATTGCAGTTTCTCTCTAATGGGCTGCAACATTTTTCCTCAGGCTGTGCCAATTGTCCTTGTGATACAGCTGGTCAAGAAAATCGTTATCTGTGCTTGAAAGACAGAAAAGGAAAGCTGTTGTTGATATTATGAATCATATTTGTTTTACAGTTTAGGAAAATATGTAATCGGTGGTTCCTGCAACCCCAGCTTGTATTAACACAAGCTTACCTGTGATTTATTAGAATGTTGGGAATATGGCAGTTATGGGTATTATAGAAAGGTGTTCTTACGCAACTTTTTTCAGAAAGTGGTATTTTATGGTTAAAAACAAAAAACTTATGTCTTACCTTTTCTATGTTTTAACCACTTAAGGACCCCTTCACACAAATATACATCGGCAGAATGGCACGGCTGGGCACAAGCACGTACCTGTACCTCTTTAACCACTTAGGGACCGCCTCCCGCTGATATTTCCTTCGGCAGAAAGGCAAGGCTGGGCAAACCAACGTATATGTACGTTGCCCTTTAAGCCCAGCCCTGGGTTCCCGGGCGAACGCCCATGGGCGCGCTCCCGCACCCCGGTCCGAAGCTCCGTGACCGGGACCGTGGGACCGGAGCTGAAGAACGGGGAGAGCCGTGTGTAAACACAGCTTCCCCGTGCTTCACTGTGGTGGCTGCATCGATCGAGTGATCCCTTTTATAGGAGGGACATGATCGATGACGTCATACCAACAGCCACAGCCCCTACAGTTGTAAACACACGTTAGGGAACACATAACCCCTACAACGCCCCTGTGGTTAACTCCCAAACTGCAACTGTCATTTCCACAATAAACAATGCAATTTTAATTTTTTCCTGTGAAAATGACAATTGTCCCAAAAATGTGTCAAAATTGTCCGAAGGGTCCGCCATAATGTCGCAGTCACAAAAAAAATTGCTGATCGCCGCTATTAGTAATAATAAAAAAAAAATTATAAAAATGCAATAAAATTATCCCCTATTTTGTAAACGCTATAAATTTTGCGCAAACCAACCGATAAACGCTTATTGCGATTTTTTTTCTCCAAAAATAGGTAGAAGAATACGTATCGGCCTAAACTGAGGACATTTTTTTATATATATATTTGAGGGATATTTATTATAGCAAAAAGTAAAAAACATTGCATTTTTTTTCAAAATTATCGCTCTATCTTTATTAATAGCGCAGAAAATAAAAACCGCAGAGGTTATCAAATACCACCAAAAGAAAGCTCTATTTGTGGGAAAATAAGGACGCCAATTTTGTTTGGGAGCCACGTGGCACGACCGCGCAATTGTCAGTTAAAGTGACGCAGTGCCGAATCACAAAAAGGGGCCTGGTCGTTTAGCTGAATTTTAGTCTGGGTCTTAAGTGGTTAAGTGCCCAGCCGCGGGGTCACAAGCGCGCCGCCAGCGGCATGCTCGCAAATTGGTCCAAATCTCCATGACCACGCCCGCGGGTCTCGCGATCGGTCACCGGAGCTGAAGAACGGGGAGAGGTGTGTGTGAACACACCTTCCCCGTTCTTCATTGTGGCAATGCCAGTGATAGTCTGTTCCCTGATATAGGTAAAGTCGATCACTGACGTCACAGGTCCAGCCCTGCCCCCCCTACAGTTAGAAACACATATGAGGTCACACTTGGTGGTTAACCCCTAAACTGCAATTGCCATGTTCACAGTAATCAGTGCATTTTTATAGCACTTTTTGCTGTGAAAATGACAATGGTCCCAAAAATGTGTCAAAATTGTCCGATGTGTCCTCCATAATGTCGCAGTCACGGAAAAAATTGCTGATCACCACCATTAGTAGTAAAAAAAGTATATTAATAAAAATGCAATAAAACTATCCCATATTTTGTAAACGCAATACATTTTTCGCAAACCAATCGATAAACGCTTTTTGCGATTTTTTTTAAACAAAAATAGGTAGAAGAATACGTATCGGCCTAAACTGAAGAAATATTTTTTTTATATATTTTTGGGGGATATTTATTATAGCAAAAATGTCGCTCTATTTTTTTTATCCACTTAAGCCCCGGACCAATATGCTGATAAATGCCCAGAGGCGTTTTTACAATTCGGCACTGCGTCGCTTTAACAAACAATTGCGTGGTCGTGCGACATGGCTCCCAAACAAAATTTGCGTCCTTTTCTTCCCACAAATTTCTTTTGATGGTATTTGATTACCTCTGCAATTTTTATTTTTTGTGCTATAAACAAAAATAGAGCGACATTTTTGAAAAAAAAACAATATTTTTTACTTTTCGTTATAACAAAAATTGAATAAACTAAATTTTAGTCAAACATTTAAGCCAAAATGTATTCAGCCACATGTCTTTAGTAAAAAAAATCGCAAGAAAAAGAAAATGAGCTACCTAGCAGCAACAGCGACACTAATACATTGATCAGAAAAATGATCGCTTAGTGACGCTGGCAATAGGGGGTGAAAGGGTTAACTAGGGCGGTGATCAAGGGGTTAAAACTTTATTAGGGGGGGTACAGGGCTACCCTGAACCTAACACTAACTGCCTGTCACACTAACTGTCACACTGACACTAAATGCAGTGATCAGTACATATATGATCACTGCATTCAGTGACAGTGTGACAGGGGGTGGGGGGGTGATCGCAAGGGGTTAATGTGCCTATGTGTACTGGTGTCAGTGTAGTGTTTGTGCGGAGTTACTGTGACTCTTCCCTCATCTTGGCGGTTTGAAAATACCGCCGAGATGAGAGCTGCATCACTTCCTCTGCCTATGTTTACATTTTACAGGCAGAGGAAGTGACACGGCGGCGGCGCACGGGATTGGCTGGGAGCGATCACGAGGGGGCGGACAGGAACGAACCGCCGCCCCCTCGAGTCGGATCGCTCCCGGAAGTAAGCCGACCGCAGCGGAGGGAGTCCCGATCGGACCCCCGACCCGCTTGAAGGCAGGGACGTATATATACACCCATCTGCCTGTACGTGCCCTTCTGTGGACGTAAATAGGCGTGCGGTGGTCGTTAAGTGGTTATAGCGGAAAAAATTAAAACCGCAGAGGTGATCAAGTACCACCAAAAGAAAGCTCTATTTGTGGGGGGAAAAAGGGCGCCAATTTTGTTTGGGAGCTACTTTACACGGCTGCGCAATTGTCAGTTAAAGCAACACCGTACCCAATCACAAAAAGGGGCAAGGTCCTTAATTTGTTGTTTTTTAGTTAAAAACTTTTTTTTTGCTAGAAAATTACTTAGAACCTCCAAAACAGTTTTTTTTTTTTTAAAACACGTTCAAATTATTTTTATCTCTATCACAACATCTAGGCTGGGCACTAGCTGAGTCCAGTTATTATTAACCACTTAAGGACCAATCCTCTTTCTGAGATTTGTTGTTTTTTAGTTAAAAAAAAAATTTTTTGCTAGAAAATTACTTAGAACCTCCAAAACAGTTTTTTTTTTTTTTTTTAAATAAAAAGTTGTAATGACCGCCATTGTATTCTCTAGGGTCTTTGTAAAAAAAACATATGTAATGTTTTGGGGTTCTATGTAATTTTTTAGCAAATAAATGAGGACTTTTACATGTAAGAGAGAAATGTCAGAATTGGCCTGGGTGCTCCAGAACACCTGATGGTGCTCCCTGCATGTTGGGCCTTTGTATGTGGCTACGCTATGTAAAAGTCTCACACATGTGGTATCGCCATACTCGGGAGGAATAGCAGAATGTGTTTTGGGGTGTAATTTGTGGTATGCATATGCTGTGTGTGAGAAATAACCTGCTAATATGAAAATTTTGTAAAAAAAAAATCTTGATGTTGCAAAGAATTGTGGGAAGAAAATGACAACTTAAAAAAACTCACCATGCCTTTTTCTAAATACCTTGGAATGTCTTCTTTCCAAAAAGGGGTCATTTGGGGGGTATTTGTACTTTTCTGGCATTTTAGGGTCTCAAGAAATGAGAGGCCGTCAGTACTTCAGGTGTGATCAATTTTCAGATATTGGCACCATAGCTTGTGGACTCTATAACTTTCACAAAGACCAAATAATATACACCAATTTGTACTTATTTTTACCAAAGATATGTAGCAATTTTGGCCAAAATGTATGAAGAAAAATTACAAATTTTATACATTTTATAACAGAAACGAGAAAAATTCATTTTATTTAAAGAATTTTCAGTCTTTATTCTTTTATAGCAAAAAATCTAAAACCCAATGGTG
The DNA here is from genome assembly GCA_029574335.1 of Rana kukunoris. Lineage (NCBI taxonomy): Eukaryota > Metazoa > Chordata > Amphibia > Anura > Ranidae > Rana > Rana kukunoris. The sequence continues at coordinate 123,388,986 of CM056054.1, read as the reverse complement.
ATTAAATACCACCAAAAGAAAGCTCTATTTGTGTAAAAAAAACAATTTTTATATGGCTACAATGTTGTATGACTGAGTAATTGTCATTCAAAATGTGAGAGCACCGAAAGTTGAAAATTGATCTGGTTAGGAAGGGGGTTTAAGTGCCCAGTGGTCAAGAGGTTAAACTAAACATGTTGGACCAGATCCACATAGAAATAGATGGGCGCAGCGTATGTGAGATACGCTACGCCGCTGTGACTTACTTTTTAAATCTGTCAATCCTCAAAGAATTTGCGCCGTAAGTTACGGCAGCCTAGTGTATCTCTCGGCACGTAATTCGAATCGGCGAGTAGGGGGCGTGTTTCATTTAAATTAAGCTCATTCCCGCGCCGATCGAACTGCACATGCTCCGTTCCGAAATTTCCTGCCGTGCATTGCGCTAAATGACGTCGCAACAACGTCATTTTTTTAACGTAGACGTGAATACTGTCCATCCCTATTCACGGACGACTTACGCAAAAAAAATAAAAAATTCTAATTTCGACACGGGAACGACGGACATACTTAACATGGCAAGTCTAACTATACGCCGCAAAATACCAGCTGTAACTATACGCCGGAAAAAGCCGACTAGAGATGACGTAAGAGAATGCGACGGCTGCGCGTACGTTCGTGGATCGTCGGAAATACCTAATTTGCATACTCAACGCGGAAAACGACGATAACTCCACCCAGCGGACGCCGAAGTATTGCATCTACGATCCAAAGGTGTACGAAGGCGTACGTCTGTCAGATCGAACCCAGATGCCGTCACATCTTGGTTTGAGGATTCAAACTAAAGATACGACGCGGGTAATTTGAAAGTACGCCGGCGTATCAGTAGATTCGCCAGCGTACTCTCTCTATGGATCTGGCCCGTTATCTACAACATTAAGCCTAAAACAGACTATGCAAAAGAGAAAACTTTCAGTTAATTTTTGGAGCAATAGTTGTTTATTATACATTGTTATTGTAATTTCTAGCAACGTTTTTGAACCTATTTTTGTGATTTGTTAAAATTTCAATAAACAAATTTGACAAGAAACCAAACAAATAAGTTCAGAAATTAAGTTTTGTGTGATAAAATGGAAGGGCATAAGGAAAAGTATTGAACACATGATGAATAGGAGGAAAAAAGGCATGGAAAGCCACAACATCAGCTGAAATCTATAATTAATTAGAAAGCAATCCTGCCCCTTGTCAGTGCAAGTTAATATTACGGCTGGTTCATTCTCAACTGATGGCCTGTAAAAAGGTGTCTCATTACCAAGGTGTCACACAAGAAACATCTCATGATGGTTAAAAGCAAAGGGCTCTCTTATGACCTTTGCCACCTTATTGGAGATTTGGCCGATTTCCTCATGGAATCCCAGTAATATCACTGACCATATGATCATGTCCATATAGGGCCAGATTCAGGTAGATGAGAGCATCTTTGCTCTGGAGTAACGCTTCTCATTTACGTTACTCTGCCGAAATTTTAGGAGCAAGTGCTGTTATTCATGAAGCACTTGCTCCTAAAGTTGCAGCAGCGCATCGCAAATGAGCCGGCAGAATTTAAATTGGGCGGGTACGGGGCGTGTATTATTTAAACTATGCGCGATCCCGGGGCGAACGTACTGCGCATGCGTCGAGTGTCAATGCATCCCAGTGCGCATGCTCCAAATTCTGTCAGTGAACGTCAATGACGTCACATCCCCATCCGCAAGCGACGCGATTATTTTTTTTTTCGACGCGATGACGACGCCTATACTTAACATAGGATACTCCACTAGGGGGCTGCTTTATCTTTACGTCGCGTATCGCTTCCGGAAACGTCGTAAAGTCACTGCGTCGCGCCCGAAAAAGATCGTGAATTTCCGACTCCTGCTGATTAACATATTTTTTCAGCGTTAATCAGCGGGAACGCCCCCGGCGCCATTTTTAAGTTGAAGTAACGATGCAATGGCGAAATTCAATTACGCTGCTCGCAATCAGAACTCCAACCCGGCGTTTCTTGTTTTCTGGTTACAGAAAACAAAAACGCCGGCTTAAAGCGACAGGTTCTGATACTCCAGCCTAACTCTACCTGAATCTGGCCCATAGTATATGGTCATTTGGGGGGAGTAAAGTGACAGTTTTTTTCTTTTGGTAGGTCATGGATGATGTGATTGATGGTAGATTTACATCGTGAGACTTTAAAAAAAAATTCAATTACTTCAAAATTGTGTCAGTCTTTACTTTGCAGTGGTTTTGCACAGAGAAGCACTCCTGTTGAGTACCCCCACAGCAAGCAGCTAGCTCAGTGGTCTTACAAGCACACTTTAAAAAAAAACAAAAAACTTTTTTGAATAAAAAAATGAAAAAAAAAACTTGTAATATAAAAAAAAGTATGACAGGACCTCTTAAATATGAGGTCTGGAGTCAAAAAGACCTAAGATCTCATATTTACACAAAAATACAATGAAAAAATAATAATAATTAATTCATAATAATTAAATGTCATTTGGAAAAAGAAAATCTAATGCCTTGTATACACGTCTGGATTTTCCGAGAAAAAAATTACTTTTTTTCTAGGAAAGTCCGGCCGTGTAGCCTTTTTTTTTCAGAAGTCCTACAGACCTTCCGTTGGACTCATGGCAGACTTTTGCACAGTCAAAAGTCTAACCGTGTGTACAAGGCATAAGAGTTTTGAGGTTGTCTTCGCCCTGCAATGGTATAGAGATGGGTGGGGGCTGTCTTCCCCTCACTCATCTCCATACCACAGACAGACGGCTCGGGTAGGCAGCGGAGGGCACCGGAGCATGGCGGGAGAGACTCTGGTTCCCTCCCACCACGATAAAAGTGATCATGCGGCAAATCTGCTGCAGAGACCACGTTTACCTGAAAGTGGACTGCCTACTAAAGAAGAGGATACCGGGGTTATGGCAGCTAGCTGCTGCCATAACAACGATATCCCTCTTCAAAATACTGCCGTATAAAGACAGCGGGCAGTCCGTAAGTGGTAATGTTTATTATTCTTAGAGAAAACAATAAGGAAACAAGGTTAGGTGGGAGCCGAGGTCAAGACAGGTAGCAGGCCGAGGATATCCATTTAACAAGCTGAGGTCAAGATCAGGAGGCAGGCAGGAGACAGGTCTGGAACAAGCCGGGTCAGTAATCAAGAATCACAGGAAACACAGGAATGTCAGTAATAGCTGAAGATCAAACAGCACTTCAGCCAAGGGCTGACTTCCTTATAAAGGCCCATGTGATGTGCTGGCGGAGGTGCTGGGTCCTAATCTTCTAGGCCTAAAATTATTTTTTAAACATGTGTGCAGAAAATACAAAAACAGTGCTGGCAGTGAAAGGGTTAAGTCCTGTGTATGGGGTCTGTAGAAAAGTCTTTCCCTTTTGTGGTATAAAATACATTGATTTTAATGAGACTGGTTTACATATGTGCGATGAATTGAGGCCCATTATTTTCTATGGGCACGCATCTGATGATGTTCATTTCTCATCAGGATTTCTCTCATTCTCCTCAATACACTTCCTCCCTCCCCCTCCACTCTCCCAGGTCTCCTAATTCGCAGCTAAAATGAAGATGATCTGCTGAACAGCTCTCTTATCTCTTTGCAGAGATAAGAGAGCTGAAATTCGTACCGCACAAGTGTGAATCCAGCCTAAATGTTGTTTTAGGATAAAAACTTCATCATTTCTGGAAAGTTGGATTGTTGTTTTGAAGTGCTTTTGTGCTCCCTTTTTTAACATGTTATTAAACATTTAAGATAATACAATGTGGTACTGCAAATAAAGACCACAAGCTATACTATGAATGTGTTTTGCCACTGGCCAATTTGTACAAAGCTGGAGTCTTTAAATTAATTTAGTTTAAAAGCATAAAATGTATAGAGCTTTCAACTTTGTTGTGGATTTTACGTGAACTAGTCAATACAGGTTCATGACTGCTAAAAAAAATGAGGTGTTTTCAAGTTTAAACTATTTAGGTTGGGGTGCTACTGTCATATTTATGCCAATTATGGCATTTCTGACACATTAAATGAGAACCACACTGTTCTGTAACCCTACATACAGGCATCTCCCAAGCATGTTTTAGAAAGACATGTTTTCCCATGTTATCTTCAGTTGCAGAAATGAATACCCACTGGAATTTATTTATTTGTTTGCATTGATACATGTTCCTTCATGCCTTTTGTTTGATACACGCTTGCCCTTTAGTCTTGAAAATGAAAAAAAATGATTTTCAAGGGTGCCCCGCCCCTAATCACAATGGGGTTCAGAAGGACGTTCCCAATGTCTGGAATAGATTTAAAAAACGGTCTGGTAATCAAACTTATGCTGCGTACACACTACTGTTTTCATGCCGAAAAAACGGCCATTTATTAGATTGGTCATAAAAACGTGTTTCTTGACAAGAAAACTGGCAGCAAAAAAAAAAAAGAACCTGCTCTATTTTTTCTCGTCGTGTTTCTCGTTGCGAAAATCGCTTGTGTGTATGCTTTTCCTAGGGGGTAAAAAACACACATGCTCAGAATCAAGTATGCAGCCCAAAAGCAGCCCAAAGGGTGGCACCATTTGTAAGGAAATTCCCCTTTATAGTGATGTAATAGATGTTTTCGTACATGTTGTACAACACCACGCTTTGCGCGACTGTTTTTTTTTTTCATGAACGTGTGTATGCAAGACAGGCTTGAGAGGAATCGCGATGAATCACGTAGAGAAAAACTTCATTTTTTTGCAGGACAGGAAAAATGGTCGTGTGTACGTGGCATTAGGCCGCTTCACCAAACAGCATTGGTTCCCCCTGTTCATTACCAGGCCCTTTGGTTTTGGTATGAATATTAATATGGCCTTGGGTTCCACCCAAAAATCCATATCAGACCCTTATTCAAGCACACAGCCTGACAGGCCATTGGGTTTCTCGTGATGTGTTAGAGGTGGCGGGGTCACACATCATGGGTGGCCCCACCCTCGGTTACAAAAGAACTGTCAAACAGATTGCGTGTCATTCGGCCCATTGTCTATCGTGCAGGGAGGATCGTGTGACGTTTCTTGCTGGAATGGAGAGCATCGCTGGAGAATGGATCACCACGGGACATTGAGAATGGATTACAACGCTGGACAGACTGGATTACATTGTTGGAATGTTTTTTTTATTTTTTTATTTTTAATAAAGGATTTGTCCCAAGCCATCTTCTGTCATTTTTAAAATTTTCACACTTTTTCTTTGTTAAATGGTAGGGGTACAATGTACCCTGTTTACCAATTCACATGGGGGGGTCGGGATCTTGGGGTCCCCTTTGTTAAAGGGGGCTTCCAGATTCCGATAAGCCCCCCCGCCCGCAGACCCCCACAACCACTGGGCAAGGGTTATGGGGATAAGGCCCTTGTCCCCATCAACATGGGGACATCCTTCCCATGTTGAGGGCATGTGGCCTAGGAACGGTTCAGGAGGGGGAGCACTCTCTCTTCCCCCCTCTTTTCCTGTGGCCTGCCAGGTTGCGTGCTGAGAAAAGGGTCTGGTATGGCTTGTTTGGGGGAACCCCACGCCATTTTTTTTTAAATGCCGCAGGGTTCCACTTAATATTCATACCAGGCATGAAGAGCCTGATATGGAATTTTATTAAAAAATTGTTTCGGGGTTCCCCTTAATATTCATACCAGACACAAAGGGGAACACATGCTGTTTTTTTTCACTGACTTCTATCTGTATTACCGGGACCCAACAATTCATTATAGCCGTGATCAGTTTTAAATTACTTTTTTTCCTTTAGAAATTTCATTTTGTGCAGAGACTGTTCTGAACACGGAAAATATGCACTATTTTACAGACATAGGGCCAGATTCATGTAGCTTAGCGCATCTTTAGGCAGGCGTAGCGTATCAAATATATTCTACACCGCCGCAACTTAAAGAGGCAAGTGCTGTATTCTCAAAGCACTTGCTCCGTAAGTTGCGGCGGCGTAGCGTAAATTGGCCAGCGTAAGCCTGCCAAATTCAAAGTAGGAAGGAGGTGGGCGTCATCTATTTAAATTAAGCGTGACCCCATGTAAATGAATGGGCGGTCGAACTGGGCATGCGGGCACATGCTCAGAATTACGTTGCATAAACTCCATAAGATACGTCAGCGTAAATGCCTATGACGTGAACGTAACGTACTCACAGCCCTATTCACGTAGTACTAGGTGAGCGGCGTATGCAACAAAAAATTTGATGTCGTCGTTTCCTGGCCCATACCTTTGCATTAGCTCTGCCTGCTATAGCAGGGGTAACTTTACCCCGTACGTTAGCCTTACGCAAATCGCGTATATGATGCGGCCGGGCGCATTTACGTTCGTGATATATAATGGGAACGCCTAATGCGTCCAGCATAACTATGCGCCCACGATACGCCAGCGTTAGTGCTAGTTGCGCTAGCAGGACGGTAAAAAAGTCCTGCCAGCCACATCTTTGGAGTGGTGAAGGAGCGGTGTGTATACCGCTCCTCCACCGCTGCTGCCCATTGAAATCATATACTATATATATGCTGAAGCAGTGCATTGCGGGCAGTTTTAAAGCTTTCTTGGCTGCTAGTGAGGGTTAAATGTGCCGTAAACGGCCGAAATGTGCCGCAAATCCGCCCATAATATCAGTCGTAAAAAGATCTGTGTTTAACCGCAGACTCTATGTGTGAAATGAGTTTTAAGATGTTCCATGCTTGTACTGATAATGCACACTCCAAAATAACTTTTTTCTGATTTAATTTTAAAATGTATAAAAAAAGTATTTTGTGTATTGTTTTAATATTGTACGACTATATACGGTCGCAGGGTGGTTCTAATTCTCTGATCTGCCGTCTTTTACGGCCTCCGCTCCTCCAGGCTACTGGGGGGCGCGGGAGCGCTGCCGGAGGCGCGCGCGTGCCTGCCGCATCACTGAGACGCCGATGCGCGTGCCTGGTAGTCGTGATGTCCGCCAGGCACTCGCGATCGGCGGTTACAGGACAAGGACGTGGATCTGTGTGTGTAAACACACAGATCCATGTCCTGTCAGGGATAGAGGAGACCGATCTGTGTCCCTTGTACATAGGGACATAGGGACATAGATCGGTCACCTCCCCCAGTCCCCCCCCTCCCCCCACAGTTAAAACACAATGCAGGGTACACATTTAACCCCTCCCTCTCCCCCTAGTGTTAACCCCTTCAATGCCAGTCACATTTATATAGTAATTGAATGAATGAAAACTTATATAGCGCGGCACATGTGAACTTAATCGCCTCTGGGCACTTGTTGTTCCTGTCTCCTTTGGTATCAAAAGAGATGAGTCTTGATCTTTCTCCTGAACGCTAAATGGTTCTCCTCCAACCGAATGCTGGTTGGTAAAGCGTTCCATAGTCTGGGACCTTGGACCGCGAATCTCCTTTCTCCTTTGGACTTGTAGTTGGCTTTCGGTATCTGGAGGAGATTTTGATTGGTGGATTGCAGAACGCGATTGGGATTATGAGCTTTTATTTTTTTGCATAGATAATGGGGAGCATTCCCATAGATACATCTATACATCTAGACAGAGTGCTTTACAAGTGATTCTGTATTTTACTGGTAACCAGTGAAGGGTTCTCAGTGAAGGTGAGATTGATTCCCAGGGTTTATTCCCAGTCACAAGTCTAGCGGCCGTATTTTGAACGACTTGTAGACAAGCGATTTGGTACTTGGGGAGTCCGAGGTAAAGGGCATTTGCATAGTCCAATCTTGAGTTTGCAATTGCTCCCACCACGACCGCAATGTCTTCTTTGGAAATAAAAGGAGTAACTCTGCTTAGTAGGCGCAGCAGATGGTGAGACTTGCTGACTACTGACCCTATTTGTGCGTCCATAGTCATGTAGGAGCATAGTTATAGCACTGATCGCTGTAAAAAAGTGAATGGCCCAAAAATGTGTCGAAAGTGTCCGATGTGTCCGCCAAAATGTTGCAGTCCCAATAAAAATCGCAGATCGCCGCCATTACTAGTAAAAAAAAAAAATAATAAAAAATAATAATAATTCTGTCCCCTATTTTGTAAGCGCTATAACTTTTGTGCAAACCAGACGCTTATTGCGATTTTTTTTTTACCAAAAATATGTACTGTAGAAGAATATGTATCGGCCTAAACTGAGAAAAAAAAAGTTTTTTAAAAAAAAAATTGGGCTACTTATTATAGAAACAAGTGAAAAATATTGATTTTTATTTCAAAATTGTCGCTCTTTTTTGGTTTATAGCGCAAAAATAAAAACCGCAGAGGTGATCAAATACCACCAAAAGAAAGCTCTATTTGTGGGGAAAAAAGGACTTCAATTTTGTTTGGGAGCCACATCGCATGACCGCACAATTGTCAGTTAAAGCGACGCAGTGCCGGAAGCTGAAATTTTACCTGGTCGGGAAGGGGGTATACGTGCCCAGTAAGCAAGTGGTTAAGTAATGATGGTAATGTATTGCTGCAATGCTAACAAGTCTGTGAAAATATGTTGGTTACTCAAAGTACAAAGTTTTTGTAACACAAATGTCAAGGCCAGGGCTCATTGTATCACCTTGCTATCGTTATTCTGAGGATCCAAGAATGGCCAAAGATATACCTGTGGCAGATAATAACAAAATACAATATATTAACATGCCAGTGATGCTACTGATATTCTTACCTAGCCCCAAAAATGCTAAAATGCTAAGCAAAAACATGGTAAAAGATCCAAAGTCAGAAGTGAAATTTTGGGAAGTCATAAGAAAAGCTAAGGAGAAGATCCAGGAAATTTCAATTAAAACAAACTAAACTCTTGTAGACAAATTATCAGTCAGTTACAGAATTTACAGCATGACAAATGTCCTCCTTCAACTGGATGTGAGAGAGGTAAAGCCCAGGAAATAGGGTGCACTAGAAGTGATCTAGGCAACAGAGGGGACACTGGAAGTATTTGATCCCCTGCTGATTTTGTACTTTTGCCCACTGACAAACAAATTATCAGACTATAATTTTATTGGTAGGTCTATTTTAACAGCGAGAGACAAAATAACAACAAAAATCCAGAAAAACACATTTCAAAAAAGTTATAAATTGATTTGCATTTTAATGAGTGATATAAGTATTTGACCCCTTCACAAAACATGGCTTAGTACTTAGTGGCAAAATCCTTGCTGGATATCACAGAGGTCTGACGTTTCTTGTAGTTGGCCACCAGGTTTGCATACATCTCAGGAGGGATTTTGTCTCACTACTCTTGCACATCCTCTCCAAGCCATTATGGTTTTGAGGCTGACATTTGTTTGCTCCTAACTTCAGTTCCCTCCACATTCTTTATATGGGATTAAGGTCTGGAGACTGGCTAGGCCATTCCAAGACCTTATTGTGCTTCTTCTGGAGCCACTCCTTTGTTTCCTTGGCTGTGTGTTTTGGGTTATTGTCATGCTGAAACACCCATCCGTGACCCATTTTCAATGTTCAGGCTGAGGTAAGGAGGTTCTCACCCAAATATGACGGTACATGGGCCTGTCCTTTGTCCCTTTGATGCAGTGAAGTTGTCCTGTCACCTTAGCTAAAAAAACGCCCCCAAAGCACAATTTTCTTCCTCCTCAAAACATAATGACTTGAGTTGATGCCAAAGAGCTCCATTTTGGTCTCATCTGACCACAACACTTTCACCCAGTTCTCCTCTGATTCATTCAGCTGTTCATTAGCAAACATCAGATGGGCCTATACATGTGCTTTCTTGAGCAGGGGGGCCTTGCAGGTGCTGCAGGATTTCAGTCATTCACGGCTTAGTGTGGGAGATTGAGTTATTTTGTGTTACTTCCATTTGCGAATAATCGCACCAACTGTTGTCACCCTCTCACCAAGCTGCTTGGCGATGGTTTTGTAGCCCATCCCAGCCTTGTGTAGGTCTACAATCTTGCCCCTGACATCCTTGGACAGCTCTTTGGTCTTGGCCATGGGGAAGAAATTTGAATCTGATTGATTGCTTCTATGGACAGGTATCTTTTCTACAGGTAACTAGCCTTTAACGACTTGCGGACCGCCTTACAACGATATATGTCGACAGAATGGCACAGGCAAGCAGTGTAACATATATATATATATATATGTATATACATATATATATAAATATATATATATATATATATATATACATGTGCCCTCGTGCCTGAGATGATCGGCATCATTTCAGGAGCAATCGGTCTTGACGGGGAGGCCACTGATTCATGTCCACCCCCTCACGATCGCTCCTGACGAATGAGAAGCTTCCTCTGCTTCTGAAAGTGTAAACATAAGCAGAGGAAGTGATGTCACTCTCCTCATGTCTGTCTTTTCGTCCGGTGCCTGAGGAGAGAAGACATCACATAGTAAGTGCAGCAACAGTACACTGACACCAGTACATGTAGGCACACAAATACCCCCCAATTACTCCCTGATTTTTTTTACTGATCACTGCATTTGGTGTCATTTGTTGCTGTAAAAAGTACCCCCTAACCCCCTAATAAAGGTTAAATCCCTTGATCGCCCCCCAGTTAACCCTTTCGCCCCATTAGTGTCGCGGGTGACGCTAGTTAGCCTGCTAGTTATTTAGGTTCACTGTCGGGTTTTTATAGCATCACGTACCCCCATATATTACCTAATATATGTTTTAACCCCCTGATTTCACCCTAGTTAACCCTTTCACCCCCTGTCACCAGCGATCACCGTATAAGTGACTCCGGTTAGTTTGTTTTTTATAGCGTCAGGGCACCCACTGTTTATTACCCATCAAAGGTTTTACCCCCTAATCGCCTGCCGGGTGATATCAGTTAGGTTTTAGGGTCAGTTAGGGTCTGCGTCGCCCGAGGCAGTGGTATAGTATCTGAAAGGATCAAGATCTGATCAGATCTATACTAGCGTCCCAAGCTGTTTAGGGTTCCCAAAAACACAGTGTTTATGGGATCAGCCCAGATGCCTGCTAGCACCTGCATTTTGCCCCTCTGCTCACCCAGCCCACCCAAGTGCAGTATCGATCTGAACACATAACTGCAGCAGTCAGGCCTGATCCCTGCGATCGCTAAAAGTTTTTTTGGTAGCGTTTCATACAGTTGTTGACAGTCTAGGAGCATTTTTTCCTGTGAATCTTGCTACTTTACCAGTAAATTTAGAGCCCAAAATTGCAAATCGAAGGTACAGGAATATAGAGGCCTACAAGTTTCTGAGCATGACAGATAGTGAAGTGGAAGTCACTCATCTGTCAGATTCAGGCTCAGAATACGATCCTGTAGACAACAGTGGCTTTATGACAGATAGCTCTGACGAAGGAGTTGTGGTCCTGGACCGTGCCAGTGTCAGGTGTACCAGACCCCATTATTTTTTTGCTGTTGTTGAGGTGCAAAACCGCAGGGCTCTCATTTGGAGCAGAGAAGTACTAGTGCCGCTTATCCTTCAGGTAAACTGGCAAGCACCAGCGGCCTTTTACACCATGGTCGTACATCCAGCACTGCATTATCATGTGGTGACGTGGCAAGTCCCATAAATGCAGTTCAAGCTGGCGAGGTGGCAAGCACAAGTAGTGTCCCACTGCCATAGTGCCCATAGTGTCCTTCCTGCAGAATATGCCAGTCCTAATTGGGAGCCCACTACTTCTGCAGCACCCCTACTTCCCCCATTTACTGGCCAACCTGGAATTCAGGTGGAAACAGTTGATTTTACGTCAATTTATTTTTGTTCGCTGTTTTTCATGGAAGATCATTATAGTTTTATTGTGGACCAAAGTGATTTGTATGCTGGTTATCCCTCGACATGGGCATAGTTAAAATAAGTTCATTGCAGTCATATTGGTCCATTGACCCAATTTACCATATGCCCCTGTTCTCTGTCATCATGACCAGGGCACAATACAAGCAGATTTTGCGGTTCGTGGAGACCCTGGTTACAATCGGCTCTACAAAATTCTGCCCCCGTAAACCAAACGTTTTGCAGCCTTGTTTACTCCCGATTAAGTTGTCTGCATTAAGAGTCCCTTATCAAATTTTCTGACCGTCTTTCAGTGTCTTCCCAGCAAGCGTGTCAGATATGGGGTCAAGATGTATAAGCTCTGTGACAGAGCAACAGGCTATACATATAGTTTTATGGTTAACGAGTGAAAAGATAGTCACGTAGAGCCAGAGAACTGCCCAGATTACATTGTATGTGGACAATTATTACATGACAATTATGCCACTTTTTAGTCACTTGTTTGACCTAATCACCGGGGCTTACCCAAGAGGCTTGTAGATTCCCATCTTAGGCTGGGGGAGAGAGTCTGCTTCAAGTGTTATAATTTGCTTTCTGTGAAGTGGAGGCATAATAAGAATGTTTTTGTTCTGTCCTCCCTTCACGCAGACACAATGGTCTAAATTCCTACGGCAACTGGTGTTGTGGAGAAACCCCTCTGTGTCCATGAATATAACCAAAATATGAGAGGGGTTGACCTCAAAGACCAGTTGTTGGCGTTGTACCTAGTTGTCCGTAAGGCCAGACGCTGGTACAAAAAAGGGTCTGTATACTTATTTCAATGACCCCATTTTGAAAAGTAGACACCCCAAGCTATTTGCTGAGAGGTGTGGTGAGTATTTTGCAGATCTCACTTTTTGTCACAAAGTTTTGAAAAATTAAAAAAAAAAGGATTTTCTTTCTTCATTTTCAAAAACAAATGAGAGCTGCAAAATACTCACCATGCCTCTCAGCAAAATGGGGTCATTTGGGGCGGTTTTGTGCTGTCTTGGCATTTCATGGCCTCCGTAACTGTTAGGCTGCATACACACGACTAAATAAATCCGCTCAAATCGGTCTGACACAGCACCTGTCCCTGCTGGCTGGCCGAGGGTCACCTGTCGGTCGCAGCAGCATGACGTGCTACACGTGAAGCACGCACGCCGAGGGAGCTGCGTCCGCGCCACGGACCCATTGAGGATAGGATTCGATCGCCGGATCGCCGGAGGCCGCGAGGGGAACGCGCAATGTGGGCGACACAGCAGTGTGTGAGGCTGCTGACGCTCCGTGCTGGAGCTCCTTAGCAGGCTTTCGCCGGCTGCCGGATCAGGATTCCCTTCTCTCCCCCATCCACCCATCACGCTCACCCCGCTGAAAGGACCCAGAGTCTGGGCTGAACCCAGCAGCAGAGGCGACGGCATAGAAAATCTCTGGCTGGAGACGTTTTTTGGCCCGGATCAAGCCCCCTCACAAGCCCCTACTGCTTCACCCACGGGATTTTCATATAAAAAGGCTTCCTGCTCAAGAAAAGGCTCAGGTTCAACAGGCTGGGTAAGATCGCTCCAAGTCTCATTTTATTGTCTGAATGAATATAACTCCATGGAAGTCAATGGTGAGTAAACGTGACTTGGATATGAAATGATATGCACACCAAACAATGTGGAGCTACCATTTTTTGATTTACCCCTATAATATTCTCTTTTGGTAAAAACTCAGCGATGTTATAATTACTTTAACAGTCCATTTGCTGTTTAAATATTTGAGATAGCTGAGACATAGATCTTCGGATCCTTGGGTTTAGTTCTGGGGACCTCCAAGCTAACGGGAGAATTAACGGGGTAGTGGCTTAAGGTGCAGCTCTCAATCGGGCGGGCTCCATTGCTTGTGCCCCCCCCCCAAAAAAAAACAACTTTCATACCAATAGGGCAGGGTTTAACCCAGCAATCCATAGACCCCACCTCCTATTCTTTGGATATTGTCTCTCTTAAAAGATATGGAAATATGATCAGGGGAGACATATAATTGAAAGGTGGCACCAAGGAGATACTTAAGAGGCACTAAGGGTCCGAGGAAGAGGTGAGGGTCAGAGGCTAAGAAAAGCAAGAGGTCGGGGACCCCATAGTCCCACCACGAAACATCATTGTGAGACCCTGTAACACCATCGGCGTTACTTTGTACAGAACGAGCGCAGCTGTACCATCCTTAGACAGCTGCGCTCCATTCAACACCCTGTCATCGACACTTTCGACGCGCCGTCCAATCCTGCGCTCCGTCCAGCACCCTGTCCTCGTCACGTCCGACGTGCCGTCGAATCCTGCGCACCACGCTGGAACGCGGAAGCGCGCCCAGCGTGTGTCCCGCGACAGGCTGGCTATTTAAACCCCCTCTGATGGCGGCTGGGTGTCTGGTTATTGAAGTTGACGCTCGCCGCCATCTGAGACCCGAGACCCCCTCCAGAGACCCTCAGATCCTCACCCTGTGAGGAGATCACCAGGATCACAGGATCAGGTTCTACTCCAAGGACTGTGCTACTGTCTATGACTTTCTCCTGGACCACAGAGCTGGCAATCTACAGAACCATAGAGGCATCTTGCACCTGTTTTAGTCTCTCTCCAGGAAGGAACTCCTAACCACATCACATCTAAACCGCAAGTACCCACATCTAACCATACCAAGCCTGTATACTGGAATACTGTTCATGCTGGATTGGATACTGTGATATGTTCTAGACTGCCTGATATCATATGTTTGTAGAGACTGTAACGCCTTACCAGAAATCTCCAATAATCTATGGTAGATACACCACACCATCAATAGGAGATAGTTCACAGGAGGTTCCTCCAGAACAAGTGACTATCCTTCATCTCCTATTCATGGTGACGGCGTAGTCATTACAGAATAACCAGACCATATATATATATAGATGGATCCCGCTGATTTAGCGAATCATCTACTGGGACTCACTCAAAGGGTAGATACCCTAACTAACTCTTTAAATGAAATACGCCTTGAGAATGAAGCTCTCCGCCAGCAGAACCTTGCTCAGGTTAGAGAGAGACCAGAACCAAAAGTCTGTTCTCCAGAACCTTTCTCTGGGGATAGGAAACTCTTCCGGCAATTCATCAGCTCTTGTCGCTTGATGTTTGAGCTACGTCCCCGTACTTATTATTCTGATACGATTAGAATTCTCACCCTCATCTCCTACCTCAGGGGAGAACCTAGAGTTTGGGCCGACGCCTATCTGGAAGAACACGGAGATCTCCTTGGAGCTTTGGACACTTTCCTCGCAGAAATGTCCCTCCTCTATGAGGATCCCAATAAACAGTTGACTGCTGAAAATTCCATCAGAAACCTCAAACAGGGGAAAAGACCAGTGGAGGACTACATTTCTGAATTCAAATGTTGGTGCCGAGAGACCCAGTGGTCGGATATCGCACTCAGGAACCAATTCCGGCTTGGCCTGACGGAAACTTTGAAAGACGAAATCGCACGTGTAGAACTTCCACCATCCCTAGAGGATTTAATGCAACTGTCCATCACCATTGATCGACGTATTCGTGAGAGAAGAGCTGAACGGGCCAATGCGTATTCTCCTTCACCTCTCAGGAGAGCCAGATCTCCCCCCAAGGAGCTTCCGATGGAACTTGGTGCGATTAAAGGACCATTAAGCACAGCGGAGAAACAACGCCGCAGAGACCAAAACCTCTGTATGTACTGTTCAGCTCCTGACCACGTTGTATCCACCTGTCCCCTTCTTAAGAGGAATTCGGAAGGTAAAGATCACCACAGAAACAAACTTAATTTCACTGGTACTATTTCTAACCGTTACATTTTTATTGTTCTTACATTACAGTGGGATCAAGAAAGGTTCTCCATTGAAGCAATGGTGGACACTGGAGCCTGTGGAAACTTCATTGACTCAAAGATTGTAGAATCTAATAAAATACCTTGTGTGCTCAAGCAAACCCCTGTGTCACTCACTTTCATTGATGGTTCCAGTTCTCCCACAGGTCCAATTACATTCCAAACCTCACCCCTTTGGGTGACTTGCGGTTCAGGTCATACTGAGAGCCTCATTTTTGACGTCATCCCATCACCTCTATTTCCAATAATTCTCGGATTACCTTGGTTACGTCTTCATCAGCCTACCTTCCAATGGTCTACTAGTTCCTTAACCTTACAATCCTCTTACTGTAAAGAGAGTTGTTATCCTAATTGTTCTATCTCTTTTACAGAATTCTACCCTCCTGATCTTCCACCTTATCTACATGATTTCACAGATGTTTTTAGCAAAACCAAGGCAAACATTCTCCCCCCACACAGGATCTATGATTGCCCCATAGATCTCATAGCTGATGCACCGATTCCGACTGCTCGGATTTATCCATTATCTCAACCTGAACTTGTACACCTCAAGGATTATATCGACGAAAACCTCAAAAAAGGTTTTATCAGACATTCAACCTCTCCAGCGAGTGCAGCAATGTTCTTCGTAAAAAATAAAGACGGCTCACTCCGACCAATTATCGACTACCGTGCACTCACTAACATCACCATAAAAAACAGATATCCACTACCATTAATTCCGGAACTCATCGAACGACTCCAGACCTCAAAAATCTTCACTAAATTAGATCTGAGGGGTGCCTACAACCTCATAAGAATTCGATCAGGTGATGAGTGGAAAACGGCTTTTAAAACACGCTATGGCCTCTACGAGTACACCGTAATGCCCTTTGGGTTATGCAACGCACCTGCTACTTTCCAATACTTTATCAACGACATTTTCCGAGATTTGCTCGACGTTTGCGTTGTGATTTATTTGGATGATATTTTAATCTATTCAGATTCTCCCGAAGAACACATCAAACATGTACGCTGGGTTTTGGCCAGATTGAGAACACACTCTTTATATGTCAAACTTGAAAAGTGTGTTTTCAGTCAGCGCAACATTTCTTTCCTGGGATATCTAATTACCCCAAACGGAATACAGATGGAATCATCGAAGGTACAGTGCATATTATCCTGGCCAGTTCCCCATTCCAGGAAGGCTCTGCAACGTTTCCTCGGATTCTCAAACTACTACAGAAAATTCATTAAGGACTTCTCTAAGATCGTGAAACCACTGAACAATCTCACTAGTAGTAAGACGCCTTTTTCCTGGTCTGATCAGGCACAGAAATCTTTTGACCTTCTGAAGCTTAGTTTCACCTCCGCACCAATCTTACAACTTCCTAACCCACTTTACCACTTCACATTAGAGGTAGATGCCTCACACTTTGCTTTGGGAGCTGTACTCTCTCAACAAGCTTCATCATCTGAACCTCTACATCCGGTAGCCTTCTACTCTAGGACACTATTACCTGCCGAAAAGAATTACCCCATTGGGGAAAAAGAACTCCTTGCTATAAAGGCTGCCCTGAGCAATTGGAGACATCTCTTGGAAGGTTCCAAACACCCCATTACCATCCTCACTGATCATCGCAATTTGCAACATTTGAGGGCCTGTAAAACCCTTTCCGCCCGCCAAGTCAGGTGGAGTTTATTTTTCGATAGGTTCGACTTCAACATCTCCTATCGTCCTGGTACAGAAAATGTCAAGGCTGATTTGTTGTCACGTATGCATGACAACCAGACAATTGAGACACCTCCCCTTTCTATTATTCCACCCGATTGATTCATTGGAGCATCTATTCCTTTCCTGGACCTACTGATCCAATCTCTCCCTAGCGAGGTTCCCCTAATGCCCCAGGGTCTCAAGAAAGAACCTAACGGGCTATTTACCAACAACAATAAGATTTACGTCCCCGCCACCTTACAACCTCTACTTCTCAAACAACTTCATGATGCTCCTCTGGTAGGTCATCCAGGAATAAGTAAAACCATTCATCTAATTAAAAGAAATTACTGGTGGCCCAAGCTTTCACAGACAGTTAGTGATTATGTCAATTCCTGCGTGATATGTGCTACCAACAAACATTCCAGGAAGCCGCCCTATGGTCTCCTTACTTCGATTCCAATACCTGAAAGACCCTGGGATGTGGTCTCTATGGATTTTATAGTCGATCTCCCCAGGTCTCAAGGTGCCAACACAATTCTAGTTACAGTAGATTTATTAACAAAGATGGCTCACTTCATCCCATTGAAAAATTTACCAACTGCTCTAGAGACTGCACAAGCCTTCCTTCAGAATGTCCTTAAGTTACATGGGTTGCCCTCCCAGATTATCTCTGACAGAGGCACTCAATTAATTTCCAGATTCTGGAGAGCCCTTTGCCAGGCCTTGCAAATTGATCATCGAATGTCCACTGCTTATCATCCTCAAACGAATGGACAGACAGAACGAGTAAACCAAACACTGGAGCAGTATTTACGCTGTTATTGCACCCATCTACAGGACGACTGGCTTCAATTTCTTCCTCACGCCGAATTTGCGTATAATAACGCTTCCAGTTCTTCCTCTTCTCCTTTCTATGCAAACTATGGGTTCCATCCCAAATCTGCTCCAGTCTCCGTTCTCCCTAACAATGTTCCCGCTGTAGAACATTACCTCTCCACCTTAAAGAGGACCTTAGGAATACTCCATTCTAATCTTTCTGCAGCCCAACAAAGACAAAAGAAGTATTATGATTCCCATAGAACTCCACCGCCTAAATACAAAGTTGGAGATTTAGTTTGGCTCTCCACTCTAAATCTACGCCTTAATATCCCTTCAAGAAAACTCGGCCGCCAATTCACTGGTCCCTTCTCCATTTCACATCTCATCAACAATAACACCGTTAAGCTACTTCTACCTCCGGATTGGAAGATACATCCTTCTTTCCATGTCTCACTCATTAAGCCTTTCACTCCTAATCCGTTCCCTAACAGAGACCCTCAACCCCCTTCTCCTGTTGAGGTTCTCGGTGAGACTGAATATGAGGTACAGAAAATTCTAGATTCCAGGAGACAAGGATCTTCCCTGCAATACTTAATCCAATGGAAGGGTTACAGCCATCTTGATGACTCCTGGGTAGATTCCTCCCACATTCATGCTCCCCGGCTCATCAAACAATTTCACCGCAGATACCCTGATCGACCATCACCTTCTGGGTGTATATTTGGGACCCCCTTGAGGAGGGGAGTATGTAACACCATCGGCGTTACTTTGTACAGAACGAGCGCAGCTGTACC
The DNA here is from genome assembly GCA_029574335.1 of Rana kukunoris. NCBI lineage: Eukaryota > Metazoa > Chordata > Amphibia > Anura > Ranidae > Rana > Rana kukunoris. The sequence continues at coordinate 123,370,100 of CM056054.1, read as the reverse complement.
ATCCTTAGACAGCTGCGCTCCATTCAACACCCTGTCATCGACACTTTCGACGCGCCGTCCAATCCTGCGCTCCGTCCAGCACCCTGTCCTCGTCACTTCCGACGTGCCGTCCAATCCTGCGCACCACGCTGGAACGCGGAAGCGCGCCCAGCGTGTGTCCCGCGACAGGCTGGCTATTTAAACCCCCTCTGATGGCGGCTGGGTGTCTGGTTATTGAAGTTGACGCTCGCCGCCATCTGAGACCCGAGACCCCCTCCAGAGACCCTCAGATCCTCACCCTGTGAGGAGATCACCAGGATCACAGGATCAGGTTCTACTCCAAGGACTGTGCTACTGTCTATGACTTTCTCCTGGACCACAGAGCTGGCAATCTACAGAACCATAGAGGCATCTTGCACCTGCTTTTAGTCTCTCTCCAGGAAGGAACTCCTAACCACATCACATCTAAACCGCAAGTACCCACATCTAACCATACCAAGCCTGTATACTGGAATACTGTTCATGCTGGATTGGATACTGTGATATGTTCTAGACTGCCTGATATCATATGTTTGTAGAGACTGTAACGCCTTACCAGAAATCTCCAATAATCTATGTTAGATACACCACACCATCAATAGGAGATAGTTCACAGGAGGTTGTGATGAATTAACCCCATAAGCTCTGTATAACATCTTAGAGCAACCAGGTGGTTTAATCTGAGTATCCTCCAGAACAAGTGACTACCCTTCATCTCCTATTCATGGTGACGGCGTAGTCATTACAGACCCTAGTGACTCTCTAAGGTGTAGCAAACTGGGGAAGCAAATTAGACCTAAGACCAGATATAACATGAGCAAGATAACAAGGGGCACTGCCCCAAAAACACCAAAGGAGAACCCCAACACCAATTCAATAAGACAATATATGTCACAGGAAGGAGCCACCAAAAGCCCGGTAAATGATAAGAAAGCTGGAAAAACCGGAGTCTTCTAAAAAAGGAGTTGGAGGAGTAAACCTACAAGTCACAGATGAGCGTGACGGGGACCAGGAAGCTGCCCAGGCGGAAGACTTGAGCCCAGATTTGCATATACCAACGATGGCAGATATGGACAGAATGTTAATGTTTTGGAAAGTGCCATTAAAGAGGAAATAAGTGGCCTGAGAAGTGAAATAACACACATCCTGTCCAGGGTAGAGGAGATTGAACGAAAAATGGAAAAACAAGTCTCAGAATTAGATCAATTGAGGAGTCAATATGCTGCCATGAGGGTGAATCAACGAAACCTACAATATCGCCTGGAGGACCAGGAAAATCGGAACAGAAGACAAAACTTGAGAATCCGATCTATAAAGGAAGAAAGGGGAGAAGATTTAAGACACATTATGAATAATTTGTTCACCCCCCTTCTGGACAACAGCTCAGGGAAACCTCTTAAAATAGAGCGGGTACACCGCCTGGGTAGATTTAAAGATAGAGCAACCGAAAGGCCAAGAGACATTATAGTCAGATTTAGGCATTACGAGGATAAAGAGAAGATATGGATAAAACTGAGGAGAAATCCCCCCCTATTGTATGTCGATATAGAACTACAAATCTTTCCCGATTTGGCCTGGGAGACCCTGGCTAGGAGGAGGCACCTCAAACCTCTCCTAGACCAGTTGAGGGCACACAACATCAAATACCAGTGGGGCTTCCCAGCCTGCCTGATTGCCCAGAAAGATGGGATTTCGGCCAAATTAACGTTTCCAGAGGATATCCATGGATTCTGTGGCAAATTAGACATTCAAAAAGTAGAGATCCCTGGCTGGGAGGAATGAGAAACGAGGGGGGGGGGTGAATGGATGGGGGGGAGAGAGGGAGGAGTAAAAAACAAAAGATCCCTTGGGTCAAGGTCAACAGTCCTGCCTGTTCAAGATCAGGCCCCGTTGGGGGGGAGGGCCGAGGCAGGGCTGGGTGCGGAATAGCAACACCTCACATAGGAGAACCGGAGGGAAATGGGGCACGATGACCCCCACGGTTCAGAGGCATTCGATGGGCCTGGGAGGGGGGAGCGGGGTGGTGGGGTCTGGGGTGGGGGGGAGGGAGGGAGGCGGGATGGGGAAAAGGGAAAGTGGCTCCTAGGGACTCCAAGGGTAACTTTAAGTTTGACAGGTTTGAATGGCGGAAGTAACGTTTTTGTCCTATAATGTAAAAGGTCTGAATTCTAAGGGCAAAAGAATACAGATTCTAAATGAAATTCAACAATATAGGGCAGACGTAGTCTTTATTCAGGAATCGCACCTGACTTTGAACTCCAACATAAAACTTTACTCCCCTACATACCCCAAGTGGTACTATGGAGACGCCATCTCAAATCGAGCTAGGGGAGTGGCCATTGGGTTTGCCAGAGGAGTTGATTTTGCTCTTAAAGCAAGGTCAACAGACTCGGAGGGTAGATACCTATTTTTGAAAGGAGTAATCGGGAATAAAACTCACACCTTGGCCAATATATATGCCCCCAATGTGCACCCCAAAAAATACCTAAGCCGAATTCTAGACAAATTCAAAACTTTCGCTGAGGGATATATGATATTAATGGGAGATCTGAACTTTGTCATGAACCCAAAGGAAGACAGCACCTTTTAGGGGAGAGAGACGAACAGTGTATATCTACAAAAAAACAAATGAAAAATGGCTCAAAGCCAGGTGGTTGATGCCTGGCGGGCCTTCCATCCTAATACAAGGGACTACACGTTTTTCTCTCCCCCGCATGGAACGTATTTTAGAATTGACTATGCATTGGTGGATCATAGATTGCTAGATTATGTAACGGATACAGAAATAGGTATAATGACCATATCAGATCACGCTCCAATCATAATGCAAATCAAGATGACACATACTAATAAAAAACAAATGGCGTGGCGCCTCAATGATTATTTGATCCGGGACGAGGAGGGGGCAGTCAGGGTGGAGGAGGAATTAAAATATTTTTTTGAAGTCAATAATACTGTAGAGATCTCCTCGGCAACACTGTGGGAATCACACAAGGCATATATTAGAGGTATTTTAATATCAGAGGGGGCACAAAGGAAAAAGGAGAGAAACAGGCAGCGGGTATCGCTGGTGAAAGAAATAGCCCAATTAGAGCAAAATCACAAAGAAAGGGGACAAAAAGAGACGTATCTAAAATTAATAATAAAGAGGAATGAATTAAAAGAGATAATGAAACAAGAAGACAGGAAAAATCTTAATTATACGTCCAGGGAGCTGTATATATGGGGAAATAAATCGAGCAAACAGTTGGCTAGAATGGCACATAAAAAGAAAACCAGGGACTATATTGAAAAAATCAAAAATCAGAAGGGTGAGTTGATGTACGCGACCACTGATATAGCAGAGGCCTTTAAAAATTATTATGGAGAACTGTATAATATTAAACAGCCCGAAGGGCAGAACGGAAGGAGGGAGGTCAAAGCAAGGGAATACCTCGAAAGGGCAGAGTTACCAACGATAGACGAGGGGGACAGTTTAAACCTAGATCGACCCATAACAGAAGGGGAAATCAACAACGCTCTGAAAAACATGGCAGTGGAGAAGAGTCCTGGGCCTGATGGGTTCGCGGTTCTGTACTATAGGAGATAGAGTGAAATACTCGTCCCCAGGCTATGTAGGTATTTTAATGGCTTGGGGATAAACTACGAACTCAGTCAAGAAGCATCTGCTGCTGCAGTTGTAATCATTCCAAAGGAAGGGAAGGATAACTCCCTCTGTTCCGTGTATAGACCTATATCTTTGCTGAATATCGACACAAAGCTCTTTGCGAAAGTACTGGTGGAACGATTAAAAGGAGTAATGGGGGGCTTGGTCCATGCGGACCAGGTGGGCTTCGTCTCAAACAGGGAGGGAAAAGACAACGTGATTAGGGCCTTGCTCCTGATGCAGGAGATCGAGAGAGACGGGGTCCGCAGCCTGCTCCTGTCAGTAGATGCTGAGAAAGCCTTCGACAGGGTAGACTGGGAACTCATGATGCTTACACTTGAGGCTGTGGGTTTAGGGGCAAGGTTTAGAAATTGGGTCAAAACTCTATATTATCAGCCCAAAGCAAGAATTAAGATCAATGGCTCCCTATCAGATCCCTTCGAGATGAAGAATGGGACTAGACAGGGATGCCCCCTGTCACCCCTTCTCTTCATTCTGTCCCTGGAACCCTTACTGACTACGATCCGAAAAGACCCTGATATAAAAGGGCTCCGGGTCGGAGCAGAGGAACATTGAATATTGCCAACGATATATTGTTCTTTATAACAGAGCCAGCGAAGACTATCCCTAAGCGAATACAGACCCTTCAACAATATGGAGCGATCTCTAATTTTAAGATAAATGTGGCCAAATCTAAAATATTTAATATAAACCTAAATACAATTGAGATGGGAGAGGTTAAAGAGATATGTGTCTTTCCTTGGAAGAAAGAATTAAAATATCTGGGGATGAAACTAGCCAATACGGTCAAGAAGATCTATAAGATTAATTATATCCCATTGTTAAATGAAATAAAATGTGAACTAAAAAAAATCATAAATAAACCCATATCATGGGTGGGCCGTAGAAACATTTTAAAGATGATCTATATGCCTAAATTATTATATAAATTTCAATTATTACCAATCGCGTTACCCTCCCAATATTTAAACATCCTAAACTCCATTGTGATGAATTTTGTCTGGAAAAAAAAAGCATAGGATATCCCTATCTACTTTGAAACAGGACAAACAAGATGGCGGACTAGCGGTCCCGGACATCAAAAGCTATTATAAGGCGGCGGTACTTTCTAGGGCTGTGGAGTGGGCCAGGGATAGACACGGGATAAGGTGGGTACAAATCGAAAAATCACAAGATATGATTTAATTAAGAAAAATCTTATGGATACCAGCACAATATCGAAAACTTAAGCACAATATATATAATCTGACAAAAAGCACCTTGAAAATGTGGGACAGGGTACAGTCACTCACTAATAGTAATTGTAATTTGGCACTCATCAATTTAAAGGAAAACCCATATTTTACCCCTGGTGAAAAAGAAATAGGTGGAAACTGGATTAAAAAGGACATCGTATATCTAGGGGATATTATAAAAAGAGGTGGGTTGGCCACCTATGAGGAGTTGAAATCCAGACAGGATGTCTGGAATCTGGATAAGTGGCATTACGCACAGTTAGCTCACTTTGTGAGACAACTCCCCTTGCCACTACGGAGCAGAGTTGACACCATTGCAAACGGTATGCACAGCTGAGAACACCAAGGGCACGATATCTAAATTATACAAAATTTTAGTAAAGATTGGGGCACGCAGAGCAGCACCTCTAGTGGACAAATGGGAAAGGGAGTTAGGCACGGGTAGGGGGGAAAATTCAGTAAATAAGATATTTAATCTAACCCACTCTTCCGCCATAGATTCGCAAACAGCGGAGATGAATTACAAGCTCATCTCGGGCTGGTATATCACGCCAGATAAAGCCAGCAAATTTAAAAAAGATCAGTCAGCTGAGTGTTGGCGGGGCTGTCCCGAGAGAGGCACTATGGCACATTTGTGGTGGACCTGCCCAAAAATTCAAAAATATTGGGAGTCTATAATAAGTAAAATAAAGGTGATTATGGGCATGGAGATCAAGAAAGATCCATTGGTAATATTGTTTCATTGTAGCGACATTGGAATTAAAAAATATAAACAGTCACTACTACCACATCTATTGAACACCGCAAAAAAATTGATCCCCAAAAAATTACAGGACCCAGAAAGCCCGCAGATATGGGAGTGGATGGAGCCGCTAGATGTCATTCATTGGAGGGAAGAGCTAAAAGATAGTGCCTCAGAAACTAATAACGACTCTCGGGCTAAATGGCATAAATGGAAGGCTTATAAAAAAACCTGGAACTATGTGGAGGGATTAAAACAGCCATCTTAAGTAGGATAGGGAAGATATAAGGGAGGGTCCCAAATAGAAACTATGCGATACGTCCTTCACAACACCACTTTCGACATTGGGACAAGCACACAACACCATATAATAAATGACAATAGCTTCTTCTGTTTTTTTTGTTTTTCTTTTTTTTCGGAGCCCTGGGAGCCAAGGGGTGGGAGACGGTGGGGGGGAGGGACGTAAGAGATCCCCTTCTGGTCTTATCTTCTCCCCTCTATTTTGTGGCATCTATGATATCGAAGCCTATGTAAATACGGAGTTGGGAAGACTGGAAGGGGAGCGATAAAAGTAATAACACAATAATATAACAAAACAATAAAAAATAATAAATAACAATAATAAAAATAAAAAAAAGTAACAAAATGGAATGCAGCAAATACCATAAAGTTTCACAGATGATGCAATAACCGCTAGTAGAGACTACTGAAGCCTCAAACATGAGCGAGTCTCAAATGATAGGTATCAGCTGATGTGAAAAAAAAAAATCTGTCTGACAGACCGATTTGATCGGATTTGTCTGCTGGGCACACGATCAAACCAAAATCCCCGCCGGCAGACAGCGCGGTGACGTGGCGGTGACGTTGACGACGCCACGTCACCGCACTAGGAAGTAAAAAACTTCCACGCATGCGTCAAATCCATTCGACGCATGTGCGGGCAGATATGTCCGCTGGTTAGTGTACTAACCAGCAGAAATGTCGGACGGACGGGTTCCCAGCAGACAGATTTTAAAGCATGCTTTAAAATTTGTCTGCTGGAAAAACCTGTCTGTCCGCCCGTACACACGATCAAATTTGTCTGCTGAAGCGGTCCTTCGGACCGTTTCCAGCAGATACATTCGATCGTGTGTACGCGGCCTAATAGGTAGGGAGGAGTGAAATCAAAAATGTAAGCCCTTAGAAATCCTGAAGGCAGTGATTGGTTTTCGGGCTAGGCTCCCAAAAAGTCCCACATATGTGGTATCCCCATACTCAGGAGAAGCAGCAGAATGCATTTTGGGGTGTAATTCCACATATGCCCATGACATGTTTGGGAAATATATCATTTAGTGACAACTTAGTGCGAAAAAAAGTTTGTAATTTTCCCGCAATTTGTGGCAAATTATAAAATATTCCATGGACTTAACATGCCTCTCAGCAAATAGCTTGGGGTGTCTACTTTCTAAAATAGGATAATTTAGTGAAGGTTTGTGCTATCTTGGCATTTTATGGCCTTCGAAACTGTGATAGGTAGTGAGAAGTGAAATCTAAATTTTACACCCCTTGCAGTTAGAACACATCTAGGGAACCCAGTTAACCCCTAGATCGCCCCCTAGTGTTAACCCCTTCCCTGCCAGTGACTTTTATACAGTAATCAGTGGCTATTTTTAGCTCTGTCAATGATCCCAAAAAAGTGTCAAAAGTGTCTGATCTGTCTGCCGCAATGTCGCAGTCCTGATACAAATCGCAGATCACCGCCATTACTTGTAAAAAAGTCTATCCCCTGTTTTGTAGACGCTATACATTTTGCACAAACCAATCAATATACGCTTATTTCGATTTTTTTTGACAAAAATATGTACGTAGATGAATACATATCGGTCTTAACTGATGAATATTTTTTGGGGGGAATATTTATTATAGCAAAATTGTCACACTGTTTATAGCACAAAAAATAAAAAACGCAGACGTGATCAAATACCATAAAAATAAATCTCTATTTGTGGGGAAAAACGGACATAAATTTTGTTTGGGTACAGCGTCGCACGACTGCGCAATTGTTAGTTAAAGCGACGCAGTGCCGTATCGCAAAAATTGGCCTGGTCAGGAAGGGGGCAAATCCTTCCGGGTCTGAAGTGGTTAATACCTCCCTGGCGGTATGATTCTTTAAGATTTTAGGTGCTAAAAGCGGTACCATTATTTGCAAGGGAATTTGGCGTTTTATACTGTAGGCTTGTAATTCTTAGGAATGACTCACTTAAATCTATCCAAACAAGAGTCTAATAGGCATCCCGGGTATGATTTTTTTTTTTTTTTTAATTAAAAATTATAATATAATAAATAATTATAAAAAATTATCACAAATGATAATATAATTATAGTAAAAATTATTCAATAATGTAATCAAATCAAAATCACTGAAATTTGCTCAGTTGCAGAATTTTTGCTGTCATTTTTTTTTTTTTTATGACGAATTTCCCCATAAATCGCTATCGCTAAATTCTGCAAGTGATTCTGATTTATTATCGCAGTTTTTTAGCTGCTCTAATACAATTTTTGCCATAAAGGGACACTTTTGGTTGCTATGGGCAATCTACAGTTTGCAGGGAGAAAGAAAGAACAGTTTTTATTATATAAAAGGACATGTAGTGTACAGGGCAGACCACTAGGGACATGGGGGGTGTGTATTTTTTACATACAGTACTGTAATCTATAAGATTACAGTGTACTGTATGTATAGTGTTTGTTTACATTTTTGAATTTGGCGCCGTTCCCCCCCCTACGTCGCGACGCTCGCAGGGAAGGGAATCGGAGGAACACACAGAATCAGGCGGACATCCGGCCGCCGAGTACTGCGGGGATTCATCGCTGGATCGCAGAGAAAAGGTAAGAAAACTTTTTTCTGCATCCAGCGAGGTAAACGCGTGTGTGGCACGGGGTTACCGATTGTAGCTTGAAAATCTCACCCCGTGCCACACACGTGAATACCGCCAGGGAGGTTAATAGACAGGTCATTTTGATTTATTGCTGGCTGGTAAGTTTGAGCTTGTAAATCTCTTTTTGTTTGACATATGATAGTTTCTAGCAACAAAGATCAGTTATAGGTAGGGGCAGTGTCCTCTTTATTGCATTTTGAATATATTGGTCAGGCAATGCACTGACACCCTTGCTGCCATGTGCTGGGTGTTTAGTATGCCCTTGTACTGTTGAGGAGGGGTGGGCTCCTTCCAGGCTCACCTGTCCCCTACCTATCCATTATAAATGCATGTGCTTCCATTGTGAAGACTCACAGAGGTTAAGGACTGCAGAAAACAGGGTGCCTCGGCAGGGCTTGCAGCTTATGCATCTATTTGCAAAGGTGTGCAACTAAACTCATATTGTTAGACAGGTCATTTCAGTTAGTCGCTGGCTGGTTGGTAAGTTTGAGCTTGGAAATCTCTTTGTATTAATTTGACAGTTGTCTTTCTTACTTGATATGTTTTTATCACAACATGCCAGAGTATCGATGTATACAGTAGTCTTCTTTTAGTGTATTGTACAATAAAGTATATAGTTTTTATGAGAAATATTGTGTATTGCTGCATTAAAGTCACATGGGAAAAAATACTCTTCTTCACTGTGCTACTACACAGCTGGAGCTAATCACCCTTGTTGTGGTAGTCCAGTCGTAATGTCATATAATATAATAATATAATAAATAACGTCAAACAGTCCACTCATCAGAAGTTCATATCAATATCTACTGTATATGTGTAACGCCGTCAGCGTTACTTGCTGTGACGGGCGCAGCTGCCTCCGCTATCGTAGCTGCACTCCGTTCACAGTACTGTCATCCCATTCTGTGAATGGGATGACGTCACTTCCGCGGCCTATTTAAACTGGCCAGGCTGACAGTGCAGCATTGCTCTATTGCGTGGGGACGCCCCACTGTCAGCTGGCTCCTCCAGCACCACCGGCCTGCTATCCCTGGGACCTGACCAGCATCGCCCTGCAGCTCCAACCAGGACTCCACAATCCTACTCAGTGGAACTACAAGTCCTAGCAGCCCGGATCCTGGACTCTGCCAGCCAGTACCTCAGTATCGCAAGTACCCTGATCTATGCAATGTGTACTGCCCTGTGAATTGTGCTACTATGTATGCTATGCTATGTCAGGACCTGCTGCAGCTATAACCTCTCTGTGTTTATGCCTCTATGAGACTTTTCCATGTTTCCTGCAATCCTGGATATAACCAAGTATAACTGGAAGTTCTTTTATGTTCACGTATCTTCTTCTCAAATGCTTGGGTGTATACTGCTATTTACCTGAGGACTTGTCATACAGTGTAATTCACATACCATGCATTCTCGGCCTCCTGCATTGTCAGAGTCTGGTCCATAATGTCTGGAGACCTTCCATAACGTTCCAGTTCACCATTCTCTCAATATTGCTGCGCTGTGGCAGCCCATCTCTATTGAGGCATATGGGGTTAACTCTATTTTCCTTGCTATGAAATAATGTATTTTATGTCTAGTACTCTAGTGGACGTATCCCCTTCCGGGATCACGCCAACTATTGTATCTAGAGTAACCTTAACTTGCCTTGGACCTAGCGTCCGGTATCTTCCCTTAAATCGCACAGGCGCCTATGAAGGAATATGCGCCATACTGCGTGACTGAGACTGTGATGCTAGGATACCAAACTCTCTGCACAAAAGAGAGTGAAACCTGGGTCCGAACCTGAGAAGTCTCTGCAGTTGAGATCCGTATTCCTAAACCTATCAGGCGTAACCTTACAATATGCAGTAAAGCATGCTTGTTATACTCACACTGAATCCTATGGGGTTAATCCTCTGCATTGTGTTAACATTTGTTTGATCCTGTCTTCTCTGATCCTCCCATTCTTCTACAGTCCCAAATTCATCTCCTGATAGTACAGAGCCTTGGGGGCACTCTGCACATGCTCAGTTTGATGTGTATTGCTAGAAAGTTTTTTTTTTGGAAGGTGCCATCAGCACAAGACCAATCAGCACTGTCTAGGCAGAGGGTCAGGAGTAACGAAGCCTCATAGGACAGTCAGAGGTAAATGAAAACTCCTCCTACAAGCTTTAACCAGTGCTGGGCTAGACACTGATACAAGTCACACGACTGCTACATACTGCTGATGAGAATAGGTTTTTAGCAGTTGATATTTATTAAAATAATTACATTTCCATGTTTTGTGTACTGTGGAAGACCAGATGCAGGGTCCTGGGCTTAGTAACACTATATAAGATTTTTCCAAATCCTCAATATTTCATCCAAGCACATTTAATCATAGGTTGTAGTCAGCTGAGTGAGTGAGTGAGTTAATAACTTGTATAGCGCTACAAATGCAAACTGAATCACCTCAAGGCGCTTATTTCCATCCAGTGTCGTCCTGATCCTTCAGAAGAGACGAGTCTTACATTTTTTCCTGAAGGCCCAATGGTTTTCTTCCATGCGGATGTTTGTGGGTAGAGCTAACCTGAATTTGTTTGCAAACAATTTATTTTTATTTGAAAATGATGCGTCTTCTCACCCAAATCTGCATTTGCAACATTAAATTTTCAGTTTTCATTACAGCAGTCTATACTCAAAATATTCTGAAGAATTATGTTATTATTCAGTCAAAATTCAAGACAACATAAAGGCTGCGTGTAGTGAGGTTTCTACTGCTAACATTACAGATGTACAACTTGCAAACAAAACCCCTCTGGGACTTTTGAGGCAGAACCTTGTAAAAAGGGGTTTAAAAGGCAAATGCCAGAATTTTGTTTTTTAAATATATCTTAAAAACAACGTAAGTCTTAAAAAAAATACCACATTACAGAAACATGTTTATCTTTGTAGGACAATCTAATACATCAAATCAATAACCTTAATACATCAAAAAACACCCAACAAACTGCCATCAATGGTCGATGGTCAGCACGGATGAAATCCTTTAATGAATTCCAACATGTTTTGGAAGGTGACTTCCTTTTTCAGGGTAAATGATGGGTATGAGGCAATTCTACAACACAATGTATAACATCATTAAGTGCTAGAACAAAAAAAAAACGTATTGGGGTGCACAAATACATCAAGAAAAATGTGCAAAAAATAGTCTGTTTCAAAATGAACTTACAATAGATAAATGTCCATGCATTAACAATCCATTTGACAGATATTAATCCTATCAGATTAAGCTGATCAACACCACCATCACAAGGGGCAGGAAGACATGCTTATCATACACTATGCATTCACAAGAACCCCCACACATCACTGATGTCAGCATGCAAGTGTGTACTGTCTGTAAATGGAGTAGTGGACAAAAATAGTTAGCAAGCCAGACTTGGAGAGGGCTGTGGGTGACATTTTGGTAAACTGCTCTAAGGGTAGCCAAAACTATGGTAAGTAAAAATGCCAACCATGCAGCCCTACAAGGACTTATTACAAAGAGAAGGAGGTATGTTAAGGACTAAGCATATAAAGTGTTATGTCTTACCATGTGGGGAGCTAAGCCAAATATATGCTACCTTCTGCTAGCAATGTTGTGTGAAGTTCCTCTCACCATCAAGTTGTTAATAAGGTACTTTGGAAGCCATTGAGGTTATAGAAGGTAGGCAGGAGCCTTCTATTGTAAATACAGATGGATCAGTTGGTTATTTTATAGCATGGTATTTATGTATGCGCTTCTTAAATGTGTCTTATAAACAAAATACAGAAAAAAAATTGCACCACTTTTAATTGTCCCCATGAGTACTTTTAACACTATTACAAAGATATTTCTTTATCGTACATCACGGGACACAGAGCGCATAGCCATTACATATGGGTTATATGGGTACCTTCAGGTGTGGACACTGGTGTAATCAACTTCACAGGAAGTTCCTCCCTATATAACCCCCTCCCACTGAGAGTGCTTCAGTTTTTTCGCCAGTGTCTTAGGTGTTGGTCACGTCTAGCTGTCCCTCGGAGGTCTCGGGACCCAGGATAGCTAGCCGGATCCGTCCGAAGTGCTTCAAAGCCAAGGTGTACGGTACCCGGGCCCTGCTGGAGTGGGGTTTTGCCTATAATGCCTCTCCTTGGAGGGCTGGATTCTGGGCTCCAGTGCCTTAGTCTCTTCCAAGAACTAAACGCTACTGATGCCAGGATGCTATATAGGTCCAGGGGTGTGGGTTCCTTAAACACAGGACCCCGGTCCCTGAAGGTCCGAGACAATACCCACGGAGATGGGGGAAGATTGGGCCTCTTGCAGTTTGCAATACCCTGCGGCGTGGAGCAGGTAAGAGGGAACCTGCGGGACTTGGTTCGACAGTAGGTATCCCCCTGGGGGTTCTGGGTTGGCTAATGGTATGCTTGTGCATCAGCCACTATCTCCACTATGTCTGTGTGGGCAGGATGGGATACTAATGTTTACCCAGATAACATGTAGATATATGTATACTTGTGTAAGATATATATTTGCTACTCACCCCAGGTCTGCCTGTTAGCATTGATACTGCAACCCCACATGTTTTAAAGAGGAAATTGCTGGTGAAAACTCCTGTTTCTTAGGAAGCCCATGGAGACAGCTTCCTCTCTCTGTGCACTACAATAAGATTAGTGCTTACCTGGTGTCTGTTGGTGCTGCCTGGCGCTGGTCCATGTTTTTTCCTCTGCTCTGCTTCCTCCATGTTGTTTTCAGCGTGGGGGGGTGCGCGCGTGTGCGCGTGCGCGCGCGCGCGAGCACGCCGCCTTTTATAGCGTCGGCGTGCGTTGGGGGGGGCGGGCCAGCAGCGTCAGGGTCTGTTTAAAAGTAAAACTTTTTCTCTGGCTGGTCTTTCCCTCCTGGAGGCAGAGGAAGAAGGACACAGAGCGCGCAGCTGGGTCTTTGGGCCACAGTGACACCCAGTGGCGGTTTGTGGATCTTCAGGTCTAGGACTTAGTTCCACTATTGACCAGAAAAGAAAAAAAAAAAAAAAAAAAGAGTTTTTTTGCTTAAAGGGACTTAGCCTTAGATCCAGCAGTATCTGAGTCAATCTTGGACTCCGGCTAACGGGCATTGGTGTTGCAATACTCACAGGTTTTCCTCAGTATTGCTACCTCCCAGGCGTGGAAAAAAAAAAATATATATATATACAAAATTTTTCATTTTCCTCAGCCTGTTCTCATATTAATTACTCCTAGCTACAACAGTCAGGTGTTGGCTAGAGGGGTGACTCAAGGTTGTGCAATGGCTCCAAAGGCATCAGGACCAGCCAAGGCTGCAAAAGGGCCAAGAAACAAAAGGGGTCTCCGTCGGGGTCAGAGGATTTGGGCCAGGCTTCAACGGCCCCACCCTCACCAGTTAGACCACCGAGTAGCATAGTACAAGAGCCATTGGGGGTGCTGGGGGTAGAGGCGGCCCCGATCCACCCATTCCCGTTTACGTAACGGAAGAAATGCTAGCGACCACCCTGGGTGGGCTAGAGAAAAGGTTAACTGCTTTGTTTGCCCGCCCTTTGCCAAGTAGCAAACGGGCTAGATCCCCCTCACCTAGTTTGGTGTTTTCAGATGCGGAGGTCTCCTCTTCGGAGGAACGGGACCCACAAGGGGATCAAGCAGACCCAAGTCCCGAAGGTTCAGACATGGAGGGTTCCACTGTAGATGAATATTTTCGGCCTCTCAAGCGGAGAGCCTGTGGATCCAGTCTTTGACCGATATAGTTCGCACTGCTTTTAAACTTCCAGTGCCAGAACTAGTAGCCCCTGTGGTATCCTCATTGGGTTCTTTAAAGGCTCCATTAACTTGTGTGTCTTTTCCGATTCACCCCCTTCTGCGGAGCGTGATTTACCAGGATTGGGCTCGACCTGATAGGATCTTTATCCCTCCTAAGAGGTTCTCTGTTCTCTATCCTATGGAAGAGGAATTTTTAAAGAAATAGGCACTCCCCACAGTGGACGCGGCCATTTCCTGCGTGAATAAATCCCTGACCTGTCCGGTTGAAAATGTCCAGTTGTTCAAGGATCCGGTCGACAAAAAATTAGAGACCCTACTGAAGGCTTCTTTCACCACAGTAGGTGCCATGGTTCAGCCAGTGGTGGCAGCCATTGGCGTTTGTCAGGCCTTAAAGGATCAGGCAAAACAGATATTAAAGGACATGCCGGCTCAGCAAACTCGTGAATTAGCAGATTTCCCTAGGGCTCTCTGCTTTGCAGTAGATGCTATTAAGGACTCCATCCAACAGGCATCCCGGTTATCTCTGCTGGTGGTTCACATGCGTCGTCTTTCGTGGCTAAAGAACTGGTCAGCAGAGGCACCCTGCAAAAAGCTTTTAGCAGGGTTTCCCTTTCATGGGGGAAGACTATTCGGTGAAGACCTAGATAAAGATATCCAAACCATATCAAGTGGTAAAGGTTCTTCCTTACCGGTCAAGGAAAGACCGCGTGGGCCCGCGTTTAAACAACAGGCCTTTCCAGGCTCGGCCCCTTCGACTTCCCGTCAGTATTGACGGCCTCCCGGGCGTTCAGCAGTTAATAGCCGCCCACAGGGACAAGCCGCGGCAAACAAGAGGCCCTGGTCTCGCAAGCCGGCTAAACCAGTCATCAAGTCAGATTCATGAAGGGGCGCCCCCACTCTCTTGGGTGGGGGGAAGACTTCAGTTTTTCTCCGAAGTCTGGAAGGCCAGAATTCCCGACTCTTGGGTTCGGTCCGTGGTAGCCACAGGCTACAAACTAGAGTTTCAAGAAATCCCCCCTCCTCATTTTCAGGGGTCAAGTCTTCCAAGCGACCCGTTAAAGAGGGCCTCTCTCGTAAAGGCGTTGGATCGCCTCTTGCTCCAAGGAGTAATTGTAGTACCAACCCAAGAAAGGGGTCTGGGATTCTACTCCAACCTTTTTATTATACCAAAACCCAATGGCGACGTCAGGCCTATCCTAGACCTCAAACGCCTAAATCGCTTTCTAAAGATTCAGACCTTTCGTATGGATTCCATACGTTCAGTGACAGCCAGCCTGTATCAAGGCGACTTTCTAGCATCTATAGACATAAAGGATGCATATCTGCATGTGCCGATCTACCCAGCACATCACAGGTTTCTTCGTTTTATGATAGATCAAAGTCATTTCCAGTTCGTAGCCCTCCCTTTCGGGTTGGCAACAGCTCCGCGGGTATTCACAAAGGTGTTAGCCCCGGTGCTAGCCGTCCTAAGGACAGAAGGCATTTTGGTCCTGGCATACCTGGACGATCTCCTGGTTATCGACAGATCAGCTTCCAACCTCAATCATGCAGTAGTCCGCACAGTTCGGCATCTACAAGAATTCGGGTGGGTTGTGAACCAAGGAAAATCGAGGTTGCAACCCACAAGACAGTTGGAATATCTAGGCCTTCGGTGAGATACAGAATGCCAGAGGATATTTTTACCTCAAGAAAAGATCAGGTCATTGACTCAAACAATTCAAATAGTCCTAGGCAAAAAGAGGCCGACTATTCGCCTATGCATGCGACTGCTGGGAAAGATGGTAGCCGCCTTCGAAGCAGTGCCCTATGCCCAGATCCATACCAGAGTTCTCCAGGCAGCTATTCTCTCTGCTTGGAACAGGTCCATACAGGCATTAGACCGTCCATTAGGTCTTTCCCCAGGAGTCAGGCGCAGCCTGTACTGGTGGCTGGTCCCTCAAAAATTGTCAAAAGGGAAAACCTTTTGCCCCATCACGTGGAAAATAGTAACCACAGATGCCAGCCTAACAGGTTGGGGGGCAATCTTAGGAAATCGGACCCAGCAGGGACAGTGGTCAGAGGCAGAAAGTCTGCTTCCCATCAATGT
Organism: Rana kukunoris; assembly: GCA_029574335.1. Lineage (NCBI taxonomy): Eukaryota > Metazoa > Chordata > Amphibia > Anura > Ranidae > Rana > Rana kukunoris. The sequence goes on along the minus strand of CM056054.1, from coordinate 123,353,686 downwards.
CCTAGAGATCAGAGCTGCTCGGTTGGCCCTGGTCGCCTGGACTCTCCCCCTGCAGGGTCTGCCAGTAAGGATACAGTCCGACAATGCCACGGCGGTGGCATACATAAACCACCAGGGGGGCACAAGGAGCCTAGCGGCTCAAAGGGAAGTAAACCTGATTTTTTCATGGGCCGAAGCCCATGTACCCTGCATCTCAGCAGTGTTCATCCCAGGGATAGACAATTCTCAAGCTGATTTTTTGAGTCGTCAACAGTTACTCCCGGGAGAGTGGTCTCTTCACCCCCAGGTATTCCAAGAGATTTGCCAAAGATTCGGAGTTCCCGATGTGGACATCATGGCAACAAGATTCAACAAGAAATTGGACAAATTCGTATCCCGAGCCAGGGACCCCTCGGCCTACGGGACCGATGCATTGGTTTTCCCCTGGCACCAGTTTTCTCTCCTGTATGCGTTCCCTCCACTACAGATGATTCCCCGCCTTCTACGAAGGATCAGGGTGGAGCGCAGGCCGGTGATCCTGGTGGCCCCAGCCTGGCCCAGAAGGGCTTGGTACGCACTCATCGTGAGGATGTTAGTAGGGGCACCGTGGCCACTCCCCCTGCGCCCAGATCTGCTGTCTCAGGGCCCGATCTACCACCCTGCTTCACAGCAGCTAAATTTGATGGCTTGGCGGCTGAATCCCTAATTCTTAAGGGCAGAGGCCTCTCAGCCCAGGTCATATCTACGTTAATTCAGGCTAGAAAGCCAGTCTCTAGAAATATCTATTACAGAGTCTGGAGGACCTATGTGGAGTGGTGCGAGTCTCAAGGAGGGCATCATCGCAAGTTTTTTATTGACAGGATTTTGCGATTCCTCCAGGTTGGCGTTGACAAGGGGTTGGCTCTTAGTACTCTAAAGGGGCAGGTGTCTGCCTTATCGATATGGTTTCAAAGGCCTTTGGCCACGCATTCGCTTGTGAAAACCTTCTTGCAGGGGGTCTTGCATGTGAATCCCCCTATTAGAGCTCCCCTCTGCCCCTGGAATTTAAATCTGGTCTTGTCAGCTTTACAAAGGCAGCCGTTTGAACCTCTGACAGAAATCCCTCTTGTGCTACTAACCCGAAAGTGGGTTTTCTTGGTGGCTATGGCTTCAGCCAGAAGGGTTTCCGAGCTGGCAGCCTTGTCTTGCAGGGAACCGTACCTGATTCTGCATAAGGACAGAGTGGTTCTGCGGCCTCAACCTTCTTTCCTTCCTAAGGTCATATCCAGTTTTCACTTGAATCAGGACCTAGTCCTACCATCCTTCTTTCCTACTCCCCAGTCCAGAGAGGAAAGATTGCTTCATACTTTGGACGTGGTCCGAGCCATGAGGGTTTATCTCAAGGCTACAGAAAAGATTCGGAAAACAGATGTGCTTTTCGTTCTCCCGGATGGCCCCAAGAAGGGTCAGCCGGCTGCCAAGTCTTCCTTGGCTAGGTGGATTAAGCAGCTGATTTTTCAGGCCTATGGTCTGAAGCGCGTTCCACCTCCCTTATCAGTTAAGGCCCATTCTACGAGGGCCATGAGTGCCTCTTGGGCGGCACACCATCAGATCTCTATGGCACAGGTTTGCAAAGCGGCAACCTGGTCTTCCGTACATACGTTTACTAAATTTTATAAGTTGGACGTCACAAAAGCTACGGACGCAGCATTTGGGCAGGCGGTCCTACGGGCAGCAGTATAGAATCCTCTGGCCCGGTTCACGCCCCTTTTTTTTTCTGTTGGTGGAGCTATTTTTTACCTCCTGATATATTTTCTGTTTGGCTAATTTTGGCCTTACGGTCTCCCTCCCTTCATGGAGCATTGCTTTGGGACATCCCATATGTAATGGCTATGCGCTCTGTGTCCCGTGATGTACGATAAAGAAAAAAGGATTTTTAATAAACAGCTTACCTGTAAAATCCTTTTCTTGAAGTACATCACGGGACACAGAGCTCCCACCCCTCTTTTGGGGAACATTGTGTAACCTCAGAGAAATTGCTTGCTACAAAACTGAAGCACTCTCAGTGGGAGGGGGTTATATAGGGAGGAACTTCCTGTGAAGTTGATTACACCAGTGTCCACACCTGAAGGTACCCATATAACCCATATGTAATGGCTATGCGCTCTGTGTCCCGTGATGTACTTCAAGAAAAGGATTTTACAGGTAAGCTGTTTATTAAAAATCCTTTTTTTTCTCTTTTCATTGCTTGTATAATGTATAACAGGAGACATTGAACCCTAGAGTATGACTTTTTTATAGACTGAAAAAAAAAATGTATCTGTTTTTAGTTAAAGCTAAAAAGCTAAATGAGGCTGTCTAATCTTGCCCTAAGATATACTTAAACATTATCTAAAAGAACTACAATAAAATATTAACAAAAACTGAAGAAAATCAGCAACAAATATACTCCTACTGCAAAGCTCAAGGCTAAATACTTGCAACTTCATTTGGAGTACAAGATTTACAAGGTATCTTAAAGTAATGTATTTCCCAAATCAGCCATAGGCCAAAACATTTGCAACATCATTAGAAATAAATCTTATGTCTTATCAATTGCTGCTGAAAACATTCCAAATAATAAGTATTCCACTCACCAATATTAACAAAGCATACCCCAATTTAAATAATCAATTTTCTGAATGGGTTCTATAAAAAAAATATAGGGCCAGATTCACAAAGCACTTACGCCGGAGTATCTCGAGATACTTCGGCGTAAGTCCAAATTTGCACCGGAATATCTATGCACCGTACCCACAGAACTAGATACGCACCAAAATAGGCTATTCCCGACCAGCCTAACTTGCCTACACCTGCACATCCTAGGTGCACATTTATTCCGTCCGCACCATTGATTTCCTAGGCAAATATGCAAATGAGGGAGTTACGCCGATCCACAAAAGTAAGTTTGTGCGGTGCAGGCTATGCCCTGTGCACATTAGCTGCACGTCCGGTCTAAAATTAGGCAATATAAAAGCTTGCTTAAAATTAGACAATCCGTCTACATGTCAGCAAAAGCAACACTGTTAGGGACGAGCTGAGCAGCCACACTTGCAGGACAACAATCTGTATGCCACCATGCCAGGGGCATCCTTGGTCATAGCTATACTACTGACTTTAGATGAGCGCAGAAGGAGGAGGGCACGGAGGAGGGCACGGGAGAGGATATGCCGACCGCCACTGGGCAAGGTACTGGCAACACTCCATTTGCTTGCCAGTGGCTCTTTTCACCCTAATGGCTAAATATATATTTTATGTAGTTCACAGATTGGTGGGGGGAAAGGTTTATATAGGCAGTAACCCAAGTGTATACAAACAAAAGGTACAACAAACTGTACTGCAGTAATTAGTGTATACACTTGGGTTACTGCCTATATAAACCTCCCCCCCCCCCCACCAATCTGTGAACTTCATATGTTTATCTATTTTCTTTAAATATTTAACGTATTCCCGATTTTTTACCATTATTTATATCCCCCAACTTAGTGCAAACCTTTCCCTTCATTTAAAGTCCCGCTTGCTCCTTTCTCTATAACAAATACCAGGGATGGAGGTAATTAACCCATTGCCTCATTAAAAGTCCCCTCCCCTTTTTCATATATTTTAAATTAGTTAATATAATAAATATATAATTTAAATTTTTATATCTAATATATATTTAATATTTTCAATATTATTATAATTATATTATTTATTATTATCAACATTTTGAGGAACAAAAGCACCTTGCTTCAGGGAGGATAAAAAATGGATGTACTTTTGCAATGGAAGGGCGTATGTCTGGGCCTATTTATGCACTGGGCTTATCTCACTAAGTCTTCCAGGCCTAGTTCCTATCTCACTGATTGCTCTCCCCACCCCCTACAGCTACATAAAGGGTTATATGGGGGAGGTGAAGGGAGCTGGGCTGAGCCAGCACAGAGAGTGATGCCGCATACACACGACCATTTTTCATGATGAGAAAAATGCAATTTTTTTAATTGGTTGTTAAAAACGATCCTGTATAGGCTCCAGAGCATTTTTCTCGACGAGAAAAATGGGCATTAAAAATTAGAACCTGCTGTATTTTTTCGGGAAAAAACGGTCATGTGTATGCGGCATGACACCCAGAAAAAAGAGAGGACTAATGCCGCGTACACACGATCATTTTTTGTGATGAAAAAAAACGACGTTTTCTGTGAAGTAAAAAACAACGTTTTTGAAACGTCACTTTTCAAAGACGATGTTGCATACACACCATCGTTTTTTTCACAAAAAGCGAGGTTACGTTCACCACTCTTTTCCATTGAAGCTCGCTTCATAACTAGCTTCTGGGCATGCGTGGGTTGACAAACGTCGTTTTAAACGACGTTTTTGCTACACACGGTGACTTTTTGTGAAACAAAAAACGACGTTTTGAAAAACGACACAAAAAATTCAATCATGTTGGAATTTTTTTTGGTCGTTTTTTGTAAGACAAAAAATATATATATATATACATTTAAAATATAAGGGTATTCCTAAATATATATATATTTTTTTAACCAATTATCTTCAGCTCACAGGCAATACGATATGTGGTTCATCAGTTGTAAAAAATGTTTTTTTGCAACAGACATATCTAAACGATGCAATAAATGTTATGGTATCTAGGATAGGCACTGTTTAATGGTAGAGATGAGCCTGATGTTTGAGTCGAACGTAAGTTCGACTCGAACATCAGGTGTTCAACTTGAACATCAGGTTTGCCTGTTCGCCAAGCAGCAACTGGATGCCGTTAAAGTCTATGGGACGCTAACATGAAAATACAAAAGTGCTCACTTTAATGGCTTATATGCAGGTAAATGCCATAAAAAGTGTTTGGGGACCCGAGTCCTGCCCCAGGGGACATGTATCAATGAAAAAAAAAGTTTTAAAAACGGCAGTTTTTTCAGGAGCAGTGATTTTAATAATGCTTAAAGTGAAACAATATTCCTTTAGCATTCGTGCCTGGGGGGTGTCCTTAGTATGCCTGTAAAGTAGTGCATATTTCCTGTGTTTAGAACAGTACCACAGCAAAATTAAATGTATAAAGGAATTTTTTTAATCTTAAACTGCTCGCAGTTGTAATGTAAGACACACCCCTCATAGACTCCACCCACTCCGTCCCCTGTATTCCATTTGCTTCCACCTATAGTGTAAATAGTATAGTGTATAGTACAATGTAATACTATACATTATACTATATACACTATATACTATAGCTAATGCCAGGTATGCCACAAATGGTATAGCTTACTGCTCAGAAAAAATAAGCATACATTGTCAGCAAGAATGGAAGTCTATAAACATACTGTAGATGTAAATCAAATTCTCAGAATAACCTGATATGTCTTAGTATATCAGGAGGCACAGGTAATAAATATGTATTGTAAGCTCCTCTCCCAAGGGCCTCTCCTTCTTCTCGGCCACAAGCCTCAGCTGGAGGCAGGAAGTCGTCCCAGAAGACCAGGGGGGTGGCCGAGCTTCTGCCCGCCAATCTGAGAAGGGACCAGGCCCTTCAGACCCGCCATCTGGGACAGGTCAGCCAGACTTTGGGGCGGATGGAGGAGAGCCTGTCCTCCATAAAGGATACGCTTAGGGACCTGGACTGCCACTCCCGGGCTCTTACAAACTGCCTAAACGCACTGCAGACTACAACAGCAGACGTTGGGCAGGATGTGAGGGCCCTCACCCAGGCTATCCAGGCCAACACAGCAACACTAGGTGCTGGCCTGAACAGAATTGCCGTGGCCTTGGAGGGCAGGCCGCCAGGTGGGAGAGACCAGGGACTGCTCCGGATTACCCCCCCTCCCCATGAGTCTCCCCCTGAGGAGCCGTGGCCGTGGCCGTGGGCGCCCCAGGCGTGGCTCACGCCAACTGCATTAATTTGTTTTTCCCTTTTTTTTTTTTTGCTGGACATTTTTTATTTATTTTTTATGTGAATGTTTTTGGAATGTGGGGGTGATATTCCTGCCATCATGGTAGACAAATTAAAGGGACTAGTTTTTTTGCTATAGACAACATTCGTCCACACTGGAGAGGTACCAACATGGTCCGAGCCATTTCCAGACTCAAAACTCGTTGGATTTTTTGTTTAAAATCTTTTATTCCGTTCGGTCTTAACGTTGATTGGGATATCAATTGTTTTTTAAATAATTCTTAATATAGTCCAATCAGCCCTTAGGCTGGCTTTTTTACATATTTTTTCATTTATATTTTAATTCAATCCTAATAATTATCTATATCTCGTTTTGAACAAGATTTTTATTAATTTGTCTATTAATTTTAAGATTAATTTTTCTTAATTTTGTTTTATTCATATAATGATGCACTTGTCTATTGACCCATGTAACTGCATGATGATTCAATTATGTGCTAAGTTATGTAGTCGTTCGTCAATTTAATTGAGGTATTCATGTGCTGATTTATGTGGCTGTTCATCGATCCAATTGTTTGTACAATCCGATGCCTCCCCTGTCACTGCTAAACTTTGCTGCATTTTAAATATCTATTGTGAGTCGAATTCAGTTCTATTTGAATGATTCGCCGTTACATATGCATTTTTACCTCTTTCGCTATCCGTTCTATTTGCCCTTAGTTATTATAGGAGTCTTTCCTGGCCTTTCCCTCTTTCAAAATGGAGTCTATGGCTATTTAAACTCTCACACGCTCTGCTGTCAACATCCGGCTAATCCCCCGTTGAAGTCCTATTGAGACAAAACGATCGTAGGGTGCCGTGACGTCATCGCGTTCCGTCCTGTACGCAGGCAGAGTTTTCCAGTCGAATAGCGAGAGGTATCGGATTTTGGATCGAAAAGATCGCAATTGTTACATTGTTACAATTGTTTTTGCATCGAATATATGTAAGTGCAAGACATTTAAAGCCCATTTGTTTTATACGTAATACGCTATGAGAGTCTCCCTTTCTATTGTTTATTATTCATGCACCCGCCTTGGAGCCTTCGCTGAGTGTCAGTAGGGATTCATGCTGCTTGGTCTTAGGGAGACCGGACGTCCCTGTGCTTCATAAGACTGGTGCAAAACAGTCTTTCCTTGTGGTAAGCAGGCATTATTACTTCACGGATATAGGGTGTCTTTTCTCCTTCTCCAATTGATGAGTACTGGAATTCACCTGGTTCTTTTCCTCACATCTTTTTCATCACGAAGATTAACATCGGACTTTACTACTAGATCTCTCAACAATTTATTATTAGAGACTTTAAACTTTTTTACTTTTTTTCTTCTTTTTTTCTTTCTTCACTAATATATACCTCCAGCTATATATCACATATGATTGGTGTTATTGTTTAGTTCTGTTGATCTTTTTTCACTATTAAGATTACAACTGGCCTTTATTATTCGTTTTTCACTATTCATGCTGGAGAATTTCAGGTTCCCAGCAAGGTGTGTTTTATTTTTATTTTTATTTCTTTATTGGATCTTAGAGTCTCCATTTTTATACGCGCATGTTGTATCATAACAATTTTCTAATATCAAGTGTCTCTAGCGCTGCACCCTTTTTATTTTTTATGATATTCCTGCCGGCAAAGGGGTGTCACCCTCAGTTTTGGTGGAGAAGGGTTCCCCAGGACCAGGGAGAAGTGATTCCCAGGTCCGTGTGAATGGTGTATGAATGTACAGTGACATAATTGGAGCCGTGGCGTGGCGTTGCTGCTTACAAGCCCAGCATGGTGGGCTTGTGCTAATCCAATTAGATAAGGATGTGATGTGTCTATGCTAGGGACCACGGTGGTGTGCATGCATGCATTCTCATTGTGCCATAATTAATGTGTGTATTTAACGTGCAAAGATGCCTAATGTGAGCTGTCTCCTGGCTGCTCTTCCCTCAGAAGACGGGGTAACCTCGGTTAGGGGGGGATTGTCTGGTTCAGGGGTCAGGTCATCATGTAGGTCAATCTGCAGGCCTTTCTCACTGCAAAGTTGTGCAGAATACAACATGCACCGATGATCTGGCACACAAAGTTTGGGGAATACAACAGGGTACCCCCAGACTTATCCAGGAATCGGAAACGTGACTTCAGGAGGCCAAAGGTGCGCTCCACCACTGCACGTGTTTGGGCGTGGGCTTCATTGTATCTTTCCTCTCCTGGGGTTTGGGGGTTCCGGATAGGAGTCATGAGATGGGGTCCCAGTGCATATGCAGAGTCACCTGTAAGGAAAAACACAGGAGGATGTTAGTCATGCATGTGCCCCTTGTGATGTGTGCATCATGGGGGGGACAGTCATGCCTGCCACCCATGTCACTCACCAACCAGCCAGCTGTCCCCATACACGTTCTGTTCGAATTCCATTCGGATGGGGCTCTGATTGTATATGTAGCTGTCATGGCTGGATCCGGGGTGTTTGGCACGGACGTGCCATATGAGGCCTTGGGCATTGACTATCACCTGTACGTTGATGGAATGCCAATGCTTCCGATTGCGGTATATGTGCTCTGTCTCATGGGGCGGCTGGAGTGCCACATGTGTGCAATCAATGGCCCCCACGGTGCGTGGGAATCTGGAAATTCTGTAGAAATCTGTCATTGCCTTCAGCCGCAGGTCCTCAGTGGTTGGTTTAATGATTTGGTTGGGGATGCGTCTAAGGATTGCAGGGACAACCTGGTGCACACATCTGCTCACGGAGGATTGTGACATCCCAGCCACCACTCCACTTGTTCTTTGAAAAGAGCCACTGGCAAGGAAATGGAGTGTCGCCATGACCTTGACCAGTGGCTGCACTGCATGTGAGCGTTGTGTTGGGCTGGTGATGTCATCCTGCAGGGTTATGGTTAATTCCAGGATGGCATGAGGGGTGAATATGAAGATGCGATACACCTCAGAATCACTCATGCCAAAGAGGTCTATGCATGTGCGGTATATCCTCTCCCGTGCCCTCCTCCGTGCCCTCCTCCTTCTTTGCTCCTCTAAAGTCAGTAGTATAGCTATGAGCGAGGATGTCCCTGGCATGTTGGCATACAGATTGTTGGGCAACACGTGTGACTGCTCTGCTCCTCACTAACGGCGTTGCTTTCTCTGACATGTAGACGAATTTTCTAATTTTAGACCACCTTTTATATGGTCTAATTTTAGACAGGCCGTGCAGCTGTTGCGCACAGCGCGTAGCCTGCGCTGCACCAACGTTCTTTTGTGGATCCCTGTAACTCCCTCATTAGCATATTTGAATAGCAAATCAATGGTGTGTCTAGCGCAGTTTTGCGCAGACGGATGCACCTGTCTATCGAAATTACGCTGGACAAAAATAAGTAGATTTCTTGCGTATCTCGTTTTTGGGGATGCAGAGTATCGAAACGCATGCGCAAATTTAGACTTACGCTGCGCATCTCCTGTTACTCCGCCGTAATCGCTCTGTGAATCTGGCCCAATGTCTTTGCCTCTCTGCTTAACTTTCATGATCGCTTATGCTGCATGCATGCACCCATTCCATTGAATTCACATGCACTGGGTGGAGAGTATTGGATGCTGTGCTGAGCTGGGGCTAGCAGGAGAGCGATTGATGATCCCTGATTAAGAGGAGAGCTTAAGACACCACACACCATTGAAATCTGGTGAGTAGAATACCTTAAGGGGGACAGCGTTTGAAGGATAGTCTGAATATTCCAAGATTGACCAATAGAACCACTCCATGATAAGGGAACACTCTGAACAAGATACTACATGACGTTCAAACACTAATTTTAGGACTACTTGTGGACTGTTTTTATTTATTGTCATTATTATTACAATTGTTTAAACTCCTTTAACCTGATGCTAGGGAGGATCAAAAGGATGAATTCCTATGAGATCTCTGCACTTCATCTTAGCAGATTGTGAACATTTGGTTCAGTTGAATTTGAAAATATTTACATAGCGCTGTTAATGTTTCTATGAGACATATTTTTGCATTTTATTTACTTTTCTTATAATATGATTTTCTGCTTTTGTGTTTATACAGCTTATATTAAGCTTATTAGTTTCATTGAGCGCTAGGATCAGTCTTATCTTAGGATATATTCTGATATGAATTGCATATATTATAATATAATAAATACATATAAATAATTATAACAAATAATATAATAATAATAAAAATTATTACTTTTAGTGTTTGATGACAAATTTCCCCACAAATCACTATCACTCAATTCTGCAAGTGATTATAATGTATTATCCCTGTTTTCTAGTTGGTCTAAAACCACTTTTGACATAGGGACACTTTTTGGTTGCTATGGACAATCTCCAGTTTCCAGGCAGAAAGAACAGTTTTTATTATATAAAAGTGCATGTAGGACACTGGACAGACCATAAGACAGACTATAAGATTACAGAATACTGTATGTAATGTGTTTATTTACTTTTTTGAATTTTGACGCCGATCTCCGCTCCCGTGCACTGTAATGTCGCAGGGAACGGAGCTCGGCGGCACTCGGCACTGTGAATTGAGCGAGGAGACATCGCAGGATCCAGGGACAAGGTAAGTAAACCCTGCCTGTGGAAACTGCGAGGCGATTCCGAGTCTGGCTCGGGGTTACCGCTTTTGGTTCTGAAATTCTACCCTGAGCCAGACTCGGGAATACCGCTGAGGGGGTTAAAGTGTACTGCGTTGGGTTTGGATAGAGGTAAAAAATACAATCACATTACTGTAGCTATTGTAATTCAAAACATGCCCGAAGAAGGAAAGTAAGTGTTTTTGAAATCTTGCACCCTCAATAAACTAGGTTAGTCACAAGAAAGGTATCTTTCCTAAAGTAAAAGGGTACAATAATGCATTTGTAGGAAAAAAAATAGGTAACAGAGCATGGTAGGCTATATCACTATAAAGCAGATATGTGTTTAAATCAGTGAAAGAACAGCACCATACATTATAACCAGACAAAAAGGAATCACAAGTGAGAGATTTACTGTACACATAGCATGGGATACTATATTGATTTAAAACAAGCATAGGGCTATAATGTCTTAAACCAGGGATGAAGGTTAGAAAGAGAGGTGCATGGCTTTGCTATGGGTATGCTGTGAAAAATTACAATTTGTTTTGCTAACATCTAGAGAAGTCAACACAGAAAGTGTGCAGACGGCTTGCCAGGTATAACGTCACGGTGGTCACTGGATGCGGTGTGTTGAGACACCAGGGTATAGCAACAAAGTTCCATGAAGCAATCTCTTAGGCCGCGTACACACGATCGAACATGTCCGCTGAAACTGGTCCGCAGACCAGTTTCAGCGGACATATCCGATCGTGTGTACAGCCTAGCGGACAGGTTTCCAGCGGACAAAATTTTTAAAACATGCTTTAAAACTTGTCAGCTGCAAACCTGTCTGTCGGACATGTCCGCTGGTTAGTACGCCTAACCAGCGGACCGAAATCCCCCGCATGCGTCGAATGGATTCGACGCATGCGTGGAAGCATTTTACTTCCTGATTTGTGGGCGTCAACGTCACCGCCACGTCACCGCGCTGTCTGTCCGCGGGGATTTTGGTTTGATCGTGTGTACACACCATCAGACCAAAAGATCCCCGGAGACATGTCCGATGATAACGGTCCGCGGACCGTTTTCATCGGACATGTCTCCTCGTGTGTACGCGGGCCTTAGAAGTCTGTTGTCATCACGATGCATTTTGAGCATGACCCAGTACTTGAGTATCATTGCACAGTGCCTGAATTGTCAATTTTTAATTAGAATAGAATTCCAGTAACCAGCCAGTAATGGTGGAGAATTCATTTTCCAATGTTCTATATACAAATTTTTAAGGATTTTTTGAACAGACGTCCTATTGGTAGGCAGATTATACTTTCTTTTTCTAATCTACTTAGCAAGTAGCAACAGCAGCACAGTTAGGGAGAAGCTCCAGAGAAAAAATAATTATAGTATATTATAAAACATTTTTATTATTAATAATAATAATTCTAAAATATATATATATATATATTTTATTTTTATTTGTTTTGTTTTTTTTCTACTTTTTTTTGCTGCTACAAACCTGGTGGGGTGCTTCTGCCACCCCTATGGAAGAGCCTTCACTACATGTGTGTAAACTATGCAGGACCCTTTTATTTACTTTGCAATTTATACATTTCTATAGCTCTGAGACCAAAGTTATTGCTGGACTTCAGGTTCTAGAGCTAAGAGCTGCAACTCAATTCAATCCTTTCATTTATCTGCCTCTTCTCTCCGTGTGTCCATTCACAACATGCCTGCCATTCTGATAATAGAGTTAAAGACTTTCTGTTAATGCACAAGATTTCCATTGTATTTCCATTACAGTGGCGTTTGCCATTTTACTGGGTCCGGATCTATATACAGTATTAACTGCTGCTATAATAGCAGTTGGGAGTTGGTGCCATTTGTTCCCCGAGATGACAATCTATATATGATTATTTTTTGTGTTGTGGATGTTTAGTGTATTACATTTGTTTGTTTTATTATGTATCAACTCCTGAAGAGGGAGCAATGCATTCTCTGAAAGTTTTATAGATTTTAATAAATTTGGGACTTTTGTTTATCTAATAGTGTGGCGATCCACTTCCTTATATTGCACCGTATGGGCATCCATTATCCATCAGCATTGATTTTGTGCATGGTGCACCCAATCTTGGAATGTGTTGTTAAAGACCTCTTGGAAATTTATTGTGGATTCCTGCTATTTAAACTTGTAAGCCGGGACTCAAATTGGTGTTTTCTTGGCCACTAACTAAGGTGAGTTGTATACTTTAAATACCATTTTCCTATTCAACTACCAATACTCTTAGATATGCTTCACTTTTTGTTTAAGTATCACAGGCGATAGTGTTTCTATAAAGAAAGGCAAGAAGATTCTCCAATCTCTACCTTTCCAGTTTCTCATAAGGCAAATATAGGGATACATTAAAATAAGGATAAGCTGCAGGATAAACCATGTTTCTAGGGTGTTATTGACCCAGAAAGTGAAGCAAAGTCTTCCAAAAGCATGACTCAAACTGCAATATAAAAAAGTTTGCTTACCCTTCCCTCTTATTATTCAATATTTGTAAATCTTGTTTTCACTGGAATTGGGCTTTAGGATACACAATATGGGCCAGATTCATGAAAGGTTACGCTGGCGGATCGAGTGATCCGCCAGCGTAACAGTGGCTTTGAGCCGGCGTTTCTGTTTTCTGTAACCAGAAAACAAGAAACGCCGGGTTGAAGTTCCGATGCGATGAGCGTAACTGAGTTTCGCCATCGCATCGTTACTTCAACTTAAAAATGGCGCCGGGGGCGTTCCCGCCGATTTACGCTCAAAAAATATGTTAATGAGCGGAAATCGGCAATTCACGATCGAAATCCGGCGCGACGCAGTGACGTTACGACGTTTCCGGACGGGATACGCGGCGCATAGATATACCTACATGGGGCTGGAGTATCCTATGTTAGGTATAGGCGTCGTCATCGCGTCGGGAAAAAAAAAAAAACGTCGCTTGCGTAAAACGGTCATGAATGGGAATGTGACGTCATTGACGTTCATTCACAGATTTTGGAGCATGCGCACGGGGATGTTTTGACACTCGACGCATGCGCAGTACGTCGGCGGCGGGATCGCGCGTAGTTAGCATACTACACGCCCCGTACCCGCGACATTTGAATTCCGCCGGCTCATTTGCGATGCGCTGCCGCAACTTTAGGAGCAAGTGCTTCGTGAATGACAGCACTTGCTCCTAAAAATTCGGCAGCGCAACGCAAATCAGAAGCGTTACTCCAGAGCAAAGATGCTCTGGAATACGTGAATCTGGCCCTATATTTTCAGGGAGATATATTTATATTTTCAACATTATGTATAACATTTTCTTTCCCGTTTTAATTATTATCTATGAGATTATGCACAAAAGTTTCCTTATTACTTCACTGTTCAGAACTCTGCAAACAAGTTGACTAATCAGAGTTTAAAAAAAAAAAAAACATTTCCAATAATTTCCTGCAGGGAAACGACAAATGGAATTGCAATTTAAAATGGATGGCTAATACAAATTACAATTTTTCTTCTCATTGTGATAAATGATTGGCTTTAACCAGGTGATGCACATGACTGCGTGTAAGAAAGGATTTACCGTCTTTAAAAATAGTTTAATAGTCTCATTTACAAAATGTGCCAGGTATTGCTAATACAGATGAAGTTCATTTTCTGTATGACAAGTTTCTAGCTCACTCTAAATAACTAAAGAACATTTGAATACATAATTCACATCCAACTAAAAGGAATCATCTAAATTTTTACACACATAAAATATCCTTAAAAAACGTAACTTTCACATAATTAGTACAAGTAATTCATCTGAAAATGAGCTTATATAAAACACTATAACGGAGTCTTTTAAATATGTGTAGTAATTAAAAAGGAAGGCATAAGAAAGGAAAAAATTAGATGAACAAAAGGGAAAGGAAAAATTGGAACTGAAGGAAAATGTTGTTATATAGCTGACTTCAAACAAAGAGATAAATGCACAGCTGAAATATTTATAATAGATCTGTTTTTTATGTCCATACAGTTATGAGATTTGCACAACTCTGTCGCACAATTTCTTTGCTACAGTTGAATAACGTTTATGCAACGTACATACGATAGGAATTTCCAACAACAAAACCGCATTTTTTTTCCAACGGAATGTTGGCTCAAACACGGTCACACAAATATTGTCGCAAATTCCGAACGTCAAGAACGTGGTGACATATAACACTATGATGAGCTGAGAAAAATGAAATTCAATGATTCTGAGCATGCGTCAAATTGATTCAGAGCATGTGTTATTTGTTGTGCGTCGGAATTGCATACAGACGATCGGAATTTCCAACAGGAACTTTTGCCGTCGGAAAAATAGAGAACCGGCTCTCAAACATTTGTTGTTGGAAATTCTGACAGCAAATGTCCAATGCAGTATACACGCAGTCGGAATATCTGACCAAAAGCTCACATCGAACAATTCCGATCTTGTGTATGTGGCATTAGAGATCTTGTCTTCTCCAACCTGTAATGTGACGGTGAAAGGGAAAGTAGCACACCATTGTACTAATCTCTGTGTTAATCTACTCTATCCTTCTACCAATATGTTTCTCACACTGCAGCACAACTGATTGGGTATGCTGTCTCTCCTCCCCTAGCCTTAAATCTGCTAAGTAAAATCCTGATACTTAAACAGCTTACATTTAAATAAAATGAAATGTAAAGATTTATGAATGAATACAGACCTGAATAGTTATTGTCTTTCATATTTACCTGGAGCTTTAGGCCTTATTTAGACAGATGCTGTGTTTGTTCTCATTTGCATCTGCCCTGAGCTTCAAGCAAACAGCCTTAGAAATGGCTGCAGATGCAGTGGCTTTAGGGACACAGCCAGGGGCGGACTGACCATAGGGCAATTCGGGCACGGACCGTTAGGTCCGTGGCCAGTAGAGGGCCCCATGACAGCTTCCACGATCTACCCGTCAATCACAGCTAGCTGACGGGTAGATCGGGTCCCGAATCCCTGTGAAGAGACTGCAGTAAACAGACCTCTGATGATGCGCTCCTCCCCCCGCTGGCCCCTCCTTCCCTCCCATCCAGGCTGTCTCCACTTTTTTTATGTTATGTTTTTTTATGTGATGACCACCAGATGCACGGCCGCATTCTGGAACTTGTAGGCGGCAGGCAGGCCACATAAACGCCCTGTGTTTGGCCGAACAGGGTCATGTGCGGCAGCACGCTGTGGAATTCTGGGACTTGTAGTCATGATGCGAGGCCCAGAATTCTACAGCGTGCGGCCGCACATGACCCTGTTCGGCCAATCACAGGGCATGTGTGTTGCGAGCGGCAATGGATCGGCATCCCGCCTCTGCTGTGTAGGTCTCTCAGTCTCATCTACCCTCCTCTCTGTCAGCGCCCCCCTCTAAGCCAACCCCTCCTCTGTCGGCACACCACCCACCCCCCCTTTCTGTCAGCCCAACCCTCCTTTGTCAGCACAGCACCACACCCTGTCAGCACCCCCCCTCTGTCAGCACACCACCCCCCCTCTGTCAGCACACCACCCCCCATCTGTCAGCACACCACCCCCCCTCTGTCAGCACACCACCACCCCCCCTCTGCCAGCCCACCCCTCCTCTGTCGGCACACCGCCCACCCCCTCTGTCAGCACACTCCCCCTCTGTCAGTACACCACCTCCCCTGTCAGCACACCACCCCTCCTCTGTCAGCACACCACCACCCCTCCTCTGTCGGCACACCACCCCCTCTGTCAGCACACCACCCCCCCTCTGTCAGCACACCACCACCCCCTCTGTTGGCACCCCACCCCTCCTCTGTCAGCCAACCCCTCCTCTGTTGGAACACCGCCCACCCCCTCTGTCAGCACACCACCCCCTCTGTCAGCCCACCCCTCCTCTGTCCGCACACCGCCACCCCCTCTCAGCCCACCCCCTCTGTCAGCAGCCCACCCCTCCACTCTCAGCCCACCACCCCTCTGTCAGCACACCACCCCTCCCACCGTGCAAGCCACCCACTGACCCACAGCAGGGAGCCAGGCCAGCCACAGCAGGGTGCATCATGCAAGCCAGCCACTGACCCTCAGCAGGGAGCCAGGCTAGTCACCCACAGCAGCCTGCACCATGTCAGCCAGCCACCAACCCACCCACTGACCCACGTCAGAGAGCCAGGCCAGCCAGCCACGGTGACCTACCCACAGAAGGGCCAGGGTGCCAACCACCTATGGTGACTCATCCACAGCAGGGCCAGGGTGCTAGCCAGCCACCCACAGTGACCCACCCACACCAGGAAACCAGCCAGCCACAACAGGGTGCCAGCCAACCACCCACAGGAGCCAGCCAGCCAGCCGTTGTACCTGTTGTCGTACATGTTGTACATCACTGCGCTTTGCTCGAACATTATTTTTCACAAACGTGTGTATGCAAGTTAGGCTTAAAGGAGTTGTAAAGGAAAAAAATTGTTTTGCTGAAATGACTGTTTACATAATAGTTAACTGATTCATTTTAAAAATGATTCAAAACAGAAAAAAAATCAATCATATAATGTACCTGCAGTTTCAGTTTCATTTTTGCATCTACTGTAGTTTCATGCTTCTGTTATGTACAGAGACACAGAGCCAATACAGGGCAGTGATGGTTTGTAAAATGAAGCTGATTGGTTCTGAGGGTTTTTAGCCACATAGTAATCACACCTCCTTAATTAGTGACCACAGAGAGAGAGCTCCCAGGACTTTTTTCATCGGGAAACAGACAACCAGGAAGTGTCCAGAACAGAAAAGAATTACAGCAACATCATAGCAAAAACAAACAATGAGGACATGAAACCAGGACTGCAGTGAGGTTAAGGAAGCTATTTAGCTAAAAAAAAAATTCCTTTAGTGACCCTTCAAAAAGAATCACGTAGAGAAAAACGTTTTTTTAACATGACATGAATAACGGTCGTGTGTACGCGGCATTATACATTATTTGCCCTTCTCTGCACTCTTACCAATTCTGCAACATGTTGTGTATTGTACAGGGGCAATGATATATTTCTCTTTCCTGGAGTCTATGAGGTTGATTTACTAAAGGCAATTAGTCTGTTCCCTTTCCAAGAGATTTTGCACTTGCAAAGAAATTTGCCTCAGAGCTTACTGTATGTGGTGAAGTTTCACTTTGCAAAGAATGCACAATCACATGCAATTAAAATATTTATTGTATTTCCCTTGCACATGATTGGATGATGAAGGTCAGCCCAGCTTCACCTGATTCACAAAGCTCAGGGACAAATTCCAATGCAAACGTTCCTTGCAAATGACCCTAGAAGATGCACTGGAGCCTTTCAGCACTATCTGAAAGTTACAATGAACATGAAGTTGAAGCAAAGAACTAGGAGCATTGATTTCTGTTAAACATATAGGCTCAAAACATTCAGGTTCATGTTTTTAGATAATATATATATATATATATATATATAAAAAAATATATATATATATATATATATATATATATATATATATATATATATATATATATATATATATATATGCTTTTCAACTAGTAAAAGGCAAATTCCTAAAAGTGCAGTGTGTCATATTTCACATTTGTGTATAGAGGTTTACCAAAATAATATTGTTAATAAATGCATCAAATCTACTTCTGTATAGTTCCTGGTCATGGATGTATAAATGTACTTTTGTGATAAGTTATAGAGTAATTTCTAAATTCATATTAAAACTGGATATATTTGAGAAAAATAGGGCTAAGAAAAGAGTTTGTGCAGAGATATAATGAGAACCTTAGGGAAAGATAACTCAGAGGCAGTGTTAATCTTCTTTTCCTTGTTCCATCTTCGAGGATGGAAATTAAAAATGCTATCGGCATCTGTGGCATAATTCAGTCACTAATTTATTTACTTAATGTTTAAAATTTTAGGCAAATTGAATCTGACAACATCAAAGAGTTATAAAACATCTTGGTCCCAAGACATCTTGGTCCCATTACATGTATCTAGCATATGGGAACCATAAGATGCTTGTGAATAATGTTTGGAGTGCACTAATAAATAGTTGGGGGTGCACAGAACTAAGTAATGATTTTTAAGATATTTTGACAGCATTTGCTGTTAACTGTTTGAAACTAACTGTACAACAGAGTCAGGTTTCATACAAGGATGAGGATTCTACCTACACCCATGTGACAGCACTGGGCCAGTCACCAAACACCAGTGCTGTCATACGAGAGGAAGCACCCAGTATTTTCTTCATTGCTAGCAGCTAAATGGAGCAGTGAAGAGCAAGTAAAAGGGTGAGGGGGCAAAGGTTTAATTATTCAAAATTCAAATTATTCCTTTTTTATTTTGATTCCCCATTAAAGGTCCTATTTTTTTTTTCATTCAATGTAAACTTTTTTAGCTTACAGAGTCCATTTTAGCATAATTCATTATTAAACAGGATACCAACCTTTACGAGAAGCACTATTGTTTTAAAACATAAATAAATAATGCAAAAAAAAAAAAAACAAGTAAAAAAACACCATTAAATGCAGATATCTTTTTTTCGTTAAATTTGTTTGTTTTTTAGCTATTGTAAATACTCAACGCTGACTTGTTTCTCTGCCTCCTGTTATCCATATTTACAACAGCACTCAAACTGAGAGATGAAAGGCAATAATCAAGGCCAAGCAGGTGTCTCTGCTGACAAGAAACATGCTGAGAATAAAGATACTCTCTATTTGTCTAATCAATGGGCAAGGGGTATTTTCTCCTCTTCCCCAGGTCAGTGCAAATAATATACAGTACTGTAAGTTGAGCTAGCTAAACTGAGAGAAGATAAGCTTTCATTCAGACCTCATGCAGAGTGAGGCCTAATATCAGTGAGCTGTTGTATAGCCATTTAGTCCCTGTTTACATCTGTGATCACAAACCCCCGGCAATAGAAAATATTGATGAATCAACTTACCTTTCAGCTCTGAAATGTTATGCAACTAAATGCAGAGAGTTGCAATTCTCTTCACAGCTGTGTTATACATTTTGCAAATATGATTTCCTAAGAGTCGGTTCACACTGGGGCGACACGACTTCCAGCACGACTTTCAGAAGCAACTTCAACACGACTTGAGCATGAACCACAGGGCGATCTGGGGCGATTTACAACACAACTTGAAGTCCTTTTCAGGTCAGGAGACATTCCAGTGGCCAATAAAACAACAATCAGCTCTGGGAGAGGGAAGGGGAGGGAGAGGTTTGCCTGAGAAATGTATGTTATCTTGCTGAAAGGTCGCTTCAATTAAAACAGTGATCAGACTTGGAAGCGACTTCCATTGAAATCAATGGGTACAAATCGCCTAGAAATCTGATTGAAGTAGTACAGGAACCTCTTCTGAAGTCGGAGCGACCTCAGTCGTGTGTATTAACACTGCTCCCATTCACTTACATTGCTTTTCTGGACAGCGCGACTTGGGACGACTTGAGACGACTTCAAGTCGGATCCCAAGTCGCCCCAGTGTGAACCGACTCTAAAGCTTCTACACTCTGTGTTAGCATTTTGATTATGCAGCATAGTTGCAACAACCATTCTCATGGATTATACTGTGACTAGGTGGTATTGGCAAAGTGGCACATTTTACAGAAGTGACGAGAAACCAAGAAAACCAATAGTTAGGTTGATAAAAAAACAAAAAACAAGAGAAAAGAAAGAGAAGGCAAAGGATAAAGGACAAGCTGCAGAATGCAAAAAAATAAATGAAATAAAACAGAGCTCTGGCTGGTTACAGTCTAGCTGTACAACACACAACATTTAATTAGGAACAACCCATACACTTTTCCACCCAAAGCACCTTTTTTTCCCCATGAACACTCTTGAGGGTTTGGGTATTCTGCTGTACAAGTTGATGGGGATGAGTAGACTAAGGGAAACAACAATAGTTACCACCTTACATGTGTAATTTCATATAAACTGCAAAAATTCCAAGCAGTGGTAGTGCAATGAAAGTTTTTGTCACTAGACACAGTCAACCATGAAGTGACAGGTACTCCTACTATAAAAGCAACATACAATGGGGTTGATTTGCTGAATTCGGATAGTGCAAAATATGCGCATAGTAGCCAATCAACTTCTAATTTCAGCTTCTTCAATTACGCTTTGACAAAAAAAACGGAATCTGATTGGTTTCAATTTAGAGCTGGACCAGACTTTGCACTCTCCAGTTTTAGCAATTCAACCCCAATGTTTCCTAAAGTGCAAATTTTTTCCAGTTGCTTTATCTTCAAAATAAATGAAACAGCAATAAAAATGCAAACATTATTTAAATGTTTAAGCCTCATTTCCTCAAGAATTACACTTCAATTTAATTAAATTGCATCACATTTGTAGCAATGTAAATTTGAATAGTACTTTCCTGCTGTAACCTCTGTCACCACTCAGTGTGTAAAAGTAAATATCACACAATACTTAAAGTCTATACATTTTTTAGTTATCTTCATCCAGGAAAAATCAAATAACATATAAGAAGGCCAGTATGGTGGCCTGAGTTTATGGGAGGAGCCCGGAGGGTATTTAAGCAGCCCACTCACACATGCTCTTTGTCGGTTCAGTGTGCAGTACTACACGTCACTGGGGCGACTCTTCCCAGCTCACCTCATGTCCGTGAGTCTGCGCATTCAAACGCATTCGACATCGCAAGTGCATTGCGGCTTCTTCGTTCATGGTCTTTGACAGGGGTTCCCGCTTACTGTCGCAGGTTGTATTCAAACCTTTTGTATCATGTGCAATCTTGCAATTCGTTATGCTTCCTATCCTGCATTTCTTTTGTAAAAATCTGCCTCTGAGTTATTGTTGCTCATGTTCTAACATCTTAGTTACAAGCTTGGTACATTTGTAACTTCCTCCTGCCAAACAAACTATTTATTTGTATATTCAGTGTCCATACTTGCTGTCTCATTCATTTGGAGATTAGCATATATTCTTTGTATGGGTTCTTTGGCAGATTGAGGTGGTAATTGAACTCACCTGCTGCCTTGTCTGCACTTGATTAGCCTGGGGGGATGGGTGGCTGGTAGGTGTTCGGTTTCACAGCAAGGAGTAGCATACACTCTACAACCAATTCACAGCAGATTTTTTCAACACTCCTTACTTCCGATTCGTATCGGATTTGTTTCATGCATTTTGCAACCGTTTTTGTATCAGTCATTTCTCTTTATAACCGTTTTGTATCAGATACATTGCATACTTTCCACCATTGCCATTCAATGTTTCCCCCATGCCGTGCGTTTTATTTTCTGCAGCGGAACTAACGAATTGTTTGTACACGGTTCTTCTCTCTCATTATTTACCAAAGTTATTGACTGTGCGTCATGCATGGCACCACACCACACCACGCCACACTCTTCGGATGTGTTGCACATCCACTCCAGTCCAAGCAAACCCAGTTGCATGTTCACTGTCCCAGGTAGGATTCGTTAGCTTGTTTGTCATGTCAAAATTCGTGGCCACTCATGGTGTCACCCGCATCATATGTTCGGTTCCCACAGTGGAGCTTATATAATATTTGTACGCACTTCTCGTGTTCTATTTTCTACACCAAACCTTATTGTTTTGCCCCATGCATGGCATCATGCTACACCTTTCCTACATGTTTCACTCCAGCCACAGTCCGCCACAAATTCACTCGCATGGCCCACTGTCGCAAGTAAAATTGTTATTACATTCTTTATGTCCTATCAATTTGCTACCATTCGTTGTCTCCCATATCGTTCATTAGTGGCCCCTATGGAACCTACGATTCAAACAGGCATTGTCCTTCTACCTTATACTGCTTGCTTAAGGTACGAACAAACCAGGTGTTTCTTTCCTTTCTCAGTAACCCAATTCTTATTGATTGAGACCTTGCAAACATGCAAATCATCTCAGCAGCCTGACACCCTTAAGACCCTTGCAACACATGACCTTTACAAAACGCAAAATAAAATAAAATATATATATATAAACGCAAAAAAAACGCAAAAATAAACAAATAAACGTTGCCACCACGCAATCTCAGCCCCCCGGCAACCTGACACCTGTTTAGACCATTGCAACCATGCAAAATCGTCTTAGCAGCCTGACACCCTTGTTGAGACCCTTGCAAACGCAATATCATCTCAGCAGCCCCACACTTATTGAGATCCTTGCAACCAGGCAAAATCATCTCAGCCGCCTGACACCCTTGTTAAGACCCTTGAAACACATGACCTTTACAAAACGCAAAATAAAATAAAAAATATATATAAAAACACAAAAAAAAACAAAAACAAAAACGCAAAAAAAATAATTAAAAAAGAAAACGTTGCCACCACGCAATCTCAGCCCCCCCCGGCAACCTGACACCTGTTGAGACTGCTGCAACTACGCAAAATCATCTCAGCAGCCTGACACCCTTGTTGAGACCCTTGCAAACGCAATATGATCTCAGCAGCCCTCACACTCATTGAGATCCTTGCAACCACGCATATATCATCTCAGCAGCCTGACACCCTTAAGACCCTTGCACCACATGACCCTTACAAAATGCAAATAATATATATATATATATATATATATATATATATATATATATACAAAAAAACTAAAAAAAAAAAACGCAAAAAGAAAAAAGATATAGATATATATATATATATATATATATATATATATATAATTGCCACCACGCAATCTCGGCCCAGGAACCTGACACCTGTTGAGACCCTTGCTAACGCAATACCGTCTCAGCAGCCCCACACTCATTGGGACCCTTGCAACCTCCTACTCGATAAAGACCTTTGTGACCACGCAGTCTTGCCCCAGCAACCTGGAATTAATTGAGATCCTTGCAACCAGGCAAATTGTCTTAGGCCTCATGTACACTGCTGTTGGTAAACGGACGTTTAGGAACAGTTGGATGTTTTTTCAGCCGCCCCCAATCTCTCCTCTGTTATCTTACCAGTACATCTACACAGGGTCCCCAATCTCTCCTCCGTGTTATCTTATCAGTACATCTACACAGGATCATTATAGTCGTTTCTAGGCAGTTGAGTTAAAAAACTTCCTGGAAAAAATAAATAAAAAAATGGGTTCAGTCAGATGTTCAGAGGCATTCGAAACACCAATGCCTGTAACGGCTTGTAAACACTGCCAGACATGGTAACTAATGTTTACCAGCGTTTCATTCACAGTCGTTTTTATAAAAAAAAAAAAGGAATATTGTCTCAGCAACTTGACACTTATTTGAGACCCTTGCAAATGTAATATCATCTCAGCTACGCTACCTCACACTCGTCTAGACCTTTGCAACCACACAATCTCGTCTCAGCAACCTAACACCCGTTCAGGCCTTTGCAGCCATACAGAGTCGTCTTAGCAAACTGACACTCATTTGACACCATTGCAAATGCAATATCGTCTCAGCAACCTGACACCCATTCAGACCTTTGCAGCCATACATAATCATCTCAGCAGCCCGACACTCACTTGAGACCATTGCAAACGCAACATCGTCTGAGCAACCCCTCACTTGTTGAGACCCGTGCAACCACACAAGGCCATCTCAAAACAACCTCATAATCATCGAGACCTTTGCAACCGTGGAATATCGTCTCAGCAAACCAGACTGAGACCCTTGCTACCACGCAATACCATCTCAAAACAAACCTCATAATCATCGAGACCTTTGCAACCGTGCAATATCGTCTCAGCAAACCAGACTAAGACCCTTGCTACCACGCAATGCCATCTCAAAACAAACTTCATAATCATCGAGACCTTTGCAACCACGCAACATCGTCTCAGCAAACCAAACTGACATCCTTGCAACCATGCAATGCTGTCTCAAAACAAACCTTCATAGTCAAGGCCCCTGCAACCACACAATATCATCCCAGCAACCACTCACTGACACCCTTGCAACCACATAATATTGTCTGCAGTAGTATAAAACACTTTGCAGCGTGCACCACGTGCAAACCCGAATACAAACTAAACTTGCAAACACACCTCAGTGACAAACAATCAGAATCTGAATGCCACACAAACACACAGTGGCACCTAGTTGGCCATTCACCTTTAGTGGCACGCGGGCCACTCATCTTTTCCCTGTATTTTTCCCTGCAGTTAGTTCAGGTTTCCATCCAGCACCAGCGAGTGCACGTTGGTCTGCATAAGGAAACGTTGGTCTGCGAGTGCACATTGGTCAGCGAGTGCACGTTGGTCTGCGATTGCACGTTGGTCAGCGAGTGCATGTTGGTCAGCGAGTGCACGTTGGTCTGCGAGTGCACATTGGTCAGTGAGTGCACGTATATCGTCTTGTTGAGCACCTGTGTATTGTCTTGATTTTCTCACACCAATGCAAGATCCAGTCCAAGTTCTCAAACTAGACCAAGCATCAGTAGCAGACTTAGCTATGTGGGACAACTTCCCCACCTGATAGAACAGCATTTCAATCTTCATCCCGGCAGTGTCAGCCGAGCCACCACAGGCTTTTGCATGCATTTTTCGTCCGCCACTGGTTCTCCAAACCTTGGCCACCAGAAATTCTCTTAAATTTCTGCTTCACCCAGTCTTCATCACGCCTCGTGCTGTACCCCATTGTGGCAGCTGCCCAGGTCTGGGGCCACACTTGAACTGGACAGACATTGTTCTTCACCACAGACAATCAGGCCACAGCCGACTTCATTAATTAAGGTCGATCAAGCCTCTCCCCATCACGTCCTTCCTGCGCAGGCTCGCGCAGCTGTCACTCCGTCACCAGTTTAATATCTTCTGTAGACATATTCCAGGCAAATGCAAAATCGCAGCTGATGCTCTGTCCCATTCCAACCTTACCTTGTTTTTCCAGCAAGAGCCTGGAGCCGACCCAATAACCATCCCTGTCCCACCCTGGTCTTTGCTGACGATGGACTGAAGTAGCATCTCACCAACTCAACCCAGCTTATTAACCACTTATTGGCACGCAACACACTGAAGGCCTATCGCACTGCTTGGAACACTAACCGATAATTTTTGGCCACTTGCCTCGGAGCAGCAATAGGCAACGTTAGACACGTCCTAGCCTTCATATCGTATTGCCACACGCAGCTGACCCTTTCTCACAATACTATACCATATCTAGATGGCGTCCAGCATTTCCTGTCCCTGCATGACCCAGTAAACTGTCAGTATTCTCGAGTCCATGCAGTCAAGTCCCTCCTACAGGGCATACAGAAGCACCAACCTGTAGTCAGTGGCAAGCGCCTACCTTTCAAGAGTGCCCTCTTTAGGGACATGTCTGAAATCCTTACTCGTTCCCCATTTAGGGCCTTGCCCAGCATAGTCACCCAAGCAGCCATCTACCAGGCCTTCTACGGTTCCCTATGACCTAGTGAATTTACAGTCAGTGGCACCTGGCAGTCAGACACTGCTCCGACGCCACCCGACTCGCTTTCGAACCCCTACACTCTCAGTCTGCAAACGCAACAAACCAGCCCCAGGGGTTGACATCAACCTGTTTCAGACTAACAATGCCTGACGCCCAGTGACGGTGCTCGACCGACTACTCCACCTACCCAGCCAATCTGATGGTAGCTTGTTGCTACCCTTTCTAAACCAGCTCCCTGAGTGGCAGCCAGTTTGTCAAGCATGTCAGAATCCTAAGCAACTTGGGCTTCAAACCCCAGTCAGTTCTCTCTCATTCATTTCCGAATTAGAGCAGCCTCAACTGCCTCCCAACAGGGAGTACCAGACCACGTAATCAAGATACCAGGCTGATGGGAAGTCTCCTTGTTTTGCCACATACATCCCAAATCCTCAGGAAGAAATGGCACAAGCCTTTACCAAGCTGGCTCAATAAATACAAGAAATCAATATAAGCTATTTCCCTATCTGAGTCTTTTGCCCCCTTTTCTTGGCATACTGACCAGACCACCAAGGCACACTTCAGGTCTATTTATGTTGTAAGTCTTGTCGCGTGTTTATGTGATCCTCATCACTCTCAGTCAGAGGGCCACGACCATAAATAAGAAGGCCAGTATGGTGACCTGAGTTTATGGGAGAAGCCCGGAGGGTATTTAAGCAGCCCACTCACACATGCTCTTTGTCGGTTCAGTGTGCAGTACTACACGTCACTGGGCCGACTCTTCCAGCTCACCTCATGTCCGTGAGTCTGCGCATTCAATCGCATTCGACACCCTCCCGCTCTTCCCTTTTTCAGGGCACTTCTCAGCATATCCTTTTTCAATTAACTACCTATTACTTACTTTGGGTATGCCCCCTTTTCTTGGCATACTGACCAGACCACTAAGGCACACTTCAGGTCTATTTATGTTGTAAGTCTTGTCGCGTGTTTTTGTGATCCACATCACTCTCAGTCAGAGGGCCACGACCATAAATCCTATTTAACAAAATAACTGAAACCAGCACAACATTCCAATTAAATCCTTACGATTTGTCTTGGACACAAGCCCGTGACAAGGCACATGCCTTTGATGCTGTAACTTTAATACACACCCGAACTGTGATTTTTCTTCTTGAATATAGTCCAGCTGGCTGTGAATAAGGCACAATCCCCTCTGTGGAATCCTTTAAAACATAAATAGTCAAATGCTGAAATTAAACTTGATTTACATCTAGCTTAGGCAAACAGTTTAATCCAGACTAAAAGCAGATGAATGACACAGCAAACCAGAAGAGTTTCCACATTTGTAAAAATGGGAATCTGGAACCTGTAGGATTTTTCCTATTCAGTCAATAATGTTTATGCTCCACTCTTAACCCCCATACCCAGCCTTCTAAATGACCACCTTATATTTATATATACAGGTATATATACACACACAGTATATATAATTGTGTGCGTGTGTGTATTTGTTACATACTACTGACCTCTCAGCTCTACATAACCTACTTCCAACCTATGAACTCTGCATCACTTAAGCCCAGGGCTTTTTTTCTCAGAGAATAGGTGCTTGAACTTTCCCTCCCTGGCCAACTTCACACACCAAACCACACCCAAACCCACCCCCAACCACACCAAAACTCCACCCCAACCATGCCTTCCCTAGGGTATTGAAGTACAGCGGCACCAAATAATGGTAATAAGTAGAAATCCACCTGTCCCAATTTTCCTCTCTGAACAAATTTCCCCCTTTCCCAGTTCTCCTCTCTGCACAAACCTCCCCCTTTCCCAGTTCTCCCCAGCTCCCCTATCTGCATAAATTCACCCTTCCCACACACTTTCCCAGTTATCACCTCTGCAAAATCCCCCCCCCCAGCTTCCTCCTCTGCTTAAATCCCCACCCCCCTAGCTCTTTTCCCTACTAACCCCCTAGCTCTCCTCTCTGCTGAAATCCCCAACCTCTCAACTCGGTAAATTCCCACCCCACCTCTCTGCTGAAGCCCCCCCAACTCTTCTCTCTACTAAAATCCCCCCAGCTTTCCTCTCTGCAGACATTTCCCCCCGTTCTCCTCTGTACAAATTCCCACTTTCACCGTTCTCTCTGTCCATGTTCATTCTCTTAAAAGCTCTTCCCTCATCCTTTCACAGCTACCTTACCTCTTCTGGAAAGCAGCTACTGCAGGCTCTTTTCTTTAAAATGTTTCACAGTAAAGTGACAATCAGAGAGCTCCACCCATTGGAACTGTCAGTGCAGTGGCGGTGGCAGGCGGGGATGTAATGCCTCGTTTCCACTGAGGGTGGGTTCGGTTTGGTTCAGTACGATACGCAATTTTGAGTGTTTCCATTATGAAAGCGGCCCATACAACCAAACCATACCACACCATTCTGGGTCCTGTTTCAGATGTGGGGCCATGAGGAGCTACAATACATTCCACTGATTGGCGGACACGCTAGGCATTTTTACTAAACCCTGTATGGGCCCTGACGGTCCGATTTGCAGTGGAAGCGCTCACCTGAATAGGCCGGACCATTCTAACCCTTCCAAACTGTACCGACCTGAACCGTTCTGTTCAGTTGAAACAGGGCATATGCTGCCTCTTGGATGGCCACAAGCAGCTACAGTGCTGGGACCAGACCCGACCGATCAAGGACAGGACTCACATGGGCTAGCACAGAGAAGCCGATAGAGGAAGTAAGTTTTGCATTAAACTTCCTCTACCGGCTATTGTGTTACATGACATGTCTGAGCAGAGAGGGCTGCCATAGGTGCCAGAGCCACATTCCGCCATGTTCTGGTAGAAAAAAATCCCTGCTTAAGCCTGACCTCTGAACTTTGCGTCACTTATTCCTGAACCTTTGGGTCACTTACTACTGAATCCCTGCACTCTGTGTCACTATAAACCACAGCCAGTATTTAGCAAAATGAAAATCACACCCAACTTTTGCTGCAGTGCTGCAGGCCACACTTTTCCTCAGCTGCGGGGGCCTGACTTATGATCTTGCACACAGGCCCACTGCTTTCAGGAAATTCCTCTGCCCCTGCCACAGTGATTGGGCAGGTGTGCAGGGGATACAGTGGTGAGGCAGATGTGCAGGAGGTACAGTGGTGGGAGAGTTGAGTAGGGGGTACAGTGGTGGGACAGATGAGCAGGGGGTGGTAGGACAGATAAGTAGGGGGTACAGTGATCTGAGGTGCATGAATTTGGGCTGATCTGAGGACTGGAGGTGCAGGAATTGGGGCTGATATAAAGTCTGGAGTTGCTGGAATTGGGGCTAATGAGAAGTGTGAGGATGCAAGAATTGGGGCTGATCTAAAGCGTGAGAGTACAGGATGTTTATTTGTCACTATTATTCAAGTAGTTTAAAGCATTTACTTTATAAAAAATACACACTATTGCTGTATGAAGAGCACATTCACCTAGTGGAACATGCAATTAAAAAGGTTTATTTAAAAGCTAAAGAATATGGAATTGCATTACATTGAAGAGCCAGGTTTAGGAAGAGAATGGCAGGGGAACAGGCAAGTGATGCTGGATGCTGGAAGTCTACAAGATGAGAATAAGAGGGCAATGCTTGCGTGCATTGATCACTTCCATTATAAACTCCAGATCAGATCAAGAGCCATCATGGAATCATGGAAGGTGCAGACACGTTTCAGGCTGTTAAAGCAAAGAGTCTCATATATGACACATATATGATCACTTTTTATGATGAAATATATGAGTGTAAGCTGTTAATAGAGATACAAATGCCGCGTACACACGACCGTTTTTCATGTCATGGAAAAAACAAAGTTTTTCTTGACGTAATTCTTGTCAAGCCTGCCTTGCATACACACGATTGTGAAAAAAAATGCTCAAGCAAAGCATGGTGATGTACAACACGTATGACGGCACTATAAAGGGGAAGTTCCATTCGAATGGCACCACCCTTTGGGCTGATTATGCAAATTGCCCTTCTCATAACTTGTTTCTGAGCATGCATGTTTTTTTCCCCGTCGTTAAAGCCTACACACGACCATTTTGCACGACGAGAAAAACAACAATGTAAATAAAAACGACGAGAAAAAATAGAGCAGGTTCTATATTTTTAATGCCCATTTTTCACGTCGAGAAAAATCATCTGGAGCCTACACACAATCGTTTTAAATGACTAATTTAAAAAATGTCTCTTCATGAAAAGCGGTCGTGTGTACGCGGCATCAGACTGAGAAGAGAACTGAAAGCATACAAACAATGGTCAATAAATCAAGGAAAAGTGTAGCGCTACCTAGAATAGAAAAAGGTGTATCACGGCCTATAGAACACCTCCCAGCGCCTATCAGAAAACACTAGCAAAAAACTGCATATATAGAAAATATAAACCAGAGAACGTTACATACTAAATTGGTTGGCTGGAAAGCAAGACCAATAAAGAAAAAGCAGCTATTTAAAATACAGACAGATATATAAAATAATGGTACATAGACTAAACATAACATTAAAATGTCAAAATAGTACAGAAACCATAAACAGCGATGGTGATAGTAAATAGTAGTAAAACCTGTGTCCGCCGTCGTAAGGCCACTCCCTCTGTCGAAGTCCTATGACGAAACGCGTCAGAGATTGGCCTCAACGACGCCAGGAAGTGACACGTGCGCTCCACCTGAGCCGCGTCTGAAACCAGGAGGAGCTGGAAGTCGGCTCATCCATTGTGACAGCGCGGTTCGTCTCTCTTGCTGGAGAGGGTGATTATAGGCGCTTATTTTATCTTTTAATGTACGTGCATTGTTTGAAGGGTTGTATATGTGGGTTCTCTTGTGAGCTTCATTAAAACGGAATTACGCTATATGCCCTTTCCTGTGTTTTTTGTACTATCTGGAGACCCGTAGACATGTGACCGGATCCCTTCTAATGTGAAGAGTGATATTATCTGTGGATATCCATATACTGCTTTACCCCCAGGGGTTTTCGGTGAGTGCGTACCCCAGAGGGGGATTTATAGTCCCACGTGGTGATCAAGAATATAGGTGGAAGGTGCTTGCTATCCTATCTTTAAAATCAACTATCAACGGACTTATTATTATTATTTTCTTCTCCCATTTTACACTCTGTCACTATTATTGCACTGCAGTGTAGAGGTGATACCTTTT
Source organism: Rana kukunoris (assembly GCA_029574335.1). Lineage (NCBI taxonomy): Eukaryota > Metazoa > Chordata > Amphibia > Anura > Ranidae > Rana > Rana kukunoris. Next base: position 123,322,730 of record CM056054.1, on the reverse strand, counting down.
CTTTTAGGATCTACACCGGATTACTATCACCAGTGCTGTTTATGGTTTCTGTACTATTTTGACATTTTAATGTTATGTTTAGTCTATGTACCATTATTTTATATAGCTACCTAGAATAGCCAACAAAATTCTCAAAAATAATGTGATAGCAAGCAACTTGCAATGCAAACCAGAACATGCACTATTGCCCAAAATAATAACAAAATTGCAGTGCCCATAAATCTAAAGGTAATAATATGATTAGGTATCCTGCCGGGTTGTGAACCGTATACCAGTGCTGTCAACCAATCTCAACCAAAAAAAGTGACAATCGCGTAATTATAATTCTTCTGTGCTATAAACAATAAACAGAAATATTTTAAAGTTAAATAAATAACCATCAAATATCAATAGTGGTATGTGCCCATAAGCCAAAACTATAATTAGTCCTCCTAAGTGGTATAATTAATTTCCGGAGCTATAACTAGCAAAAACAATTCCATAGAGTGATCGACTAGAATGAATAAAGCTTAAGAGTCCAATAGTGAAAAAATAACACAAAACACCACAACTTCTTTCGTGATGAGATCCAAGTCCTGTGAGAAACTGTGCTCCACCACCATGTAATCTATAGAGAGAGGAGCGGCGCCACTCCTCTCTCTGTAGATTGCAGTATGTCAGTTAAAATTCAATGTGTAAGATCAACTCACATTTTGGTGAGATCTAATGTGCATGGCATAAGTAACTTGGGCTCCTGTTGTCTAGTTGGGCAGCGGTGGTGGTCACAGTTCCCAGCGACTCCGGTGTTTCCCGAGGCTCTGAGACTGAAGACGATCACACAACAAGCACGTCAGCGGTGATGGACGGGAGGCATGGTCGAGCTCGCGTTCAGAGCATGCGTGCTCCTTTATCAGGCATATACTTCCAGCATCTAGCATCACTTGCCTGTTCTCCTGCCATCCTCTTCCTAAACCTGGCTGTTCTCTCTACTGCAATTTCAATATCATATTCTTGACACGCTGCATCTGGTGGCAGGAGATGTGGCAAGTGACACGCCCAGGGCTCCCACTGATTCTGCATTATGGTGAGTTGAACCACTTCATTATATATTACAATGTAACAATAGAAACAATGTGTTCCAAAAACCCTGCCACCATATCAACCATGGTGCCAGGATGATTTAAGCACCAACACAAGCCATTGCCCACAAAAAATTGCTTACCACTGGCGTGACCCCCCCCCCCCCGACCTGCAAAAAGGTAAGCGACCGCTGCTATGGGCTCTAGCCCCAGATGTCTTGCAGACTTAGCAATGCCACTGCTTGTTGGAGGTGAGGATTTTCTGCCTGAAGCGATACTTGAAGTCCTGTTTGGCCTATATGAGAGTATAGGTCCCCATCTAAGGTGAGCTTAGGATCTCATCATGCAAGAAGTTGCTGTGTTTTGTATTATTATTCTGACCCCAGACCGTGACATCCTCAATCTCTTCCATGGTATCCTTTGGTACTCTCACCCATATTCATAGGCCACTTTCATATAAACAATCTTGACAAGTGCAGCAAGTCCATTACATTCCTAATGACTGTGAGTGCAGTATGGGGCTTTTTAATCAGAGTGATATGGTCCAAGCTGTGTGCCAGCACCTATACTTAGATGAGTGTAAGGCTTCAAGAGAGAAAACAGAGAGCAGGCGCCACTTAGATAAAACTGTACACTTTAATATGGTCCCTGTAGCTTTAAGTGCTGGATGCACTGCACCGCAAGAGCTTGAGAAAGGTGCACGCAATGACTCTTATCACCTCACGGCACTCGCACTGAAACGTGTTGCATCCTGGTCCTGACATCATCCCGCCTCACGCCGCGTCCCAGCACAGACTTGGCGCTTGCGTACCAGCCCTCTTTCTGGCAGCCGCAGTTATACCCGTAAAACTCAGTTTGGATGGTGAACCGGCACCCCCAAATGTCGCGCAGCGCAGCCAGCACTTTAAGGTACAGGGACCATCCACACAAGCTGAGGATTGACTGTCAATCGGACTACCATACAGTGGGGATAGAAAGTTTGGGCACCCCAGGTAAAAATTTGTATTAATGTGCATAACGAAGCCAAGGAAAGATGGAAAAATCTCCAAAAGGCATCAAATTACAGATTAGACATTATTATAATATGTCAAAAAAAGTTAGATTTTATGTCCATCATTTACACTTTCAAAATTACAGAAAACAAAATGGCGTGTTCAAAAGTTTGGGCACCCTGCAGAGTTAATATCTTGTACGGCCCCTATTGACTAGTATCACAGCTTGTAAACGCTTTTTGTAGCCAGCCAAGAGTTTTTCAATTCTTGTTTGAGGAATCTTTGCCGATTCTTCCTTACAAAAGTCTTCCAGTTCTTTGAGATTTCTGGGCTGTCTGTCACACACTGCTCTTTTAAGGTCTATCCATCGATTTTTAATTATGTTGAGGTCAGGAGATTGTGAAGACCATGGTAAAACCTTCAGTTTATGCCTCTTGATGTAATCCCCCGTGGATTTTGAGGTGTGTTTAGGATCATTATCCATTTGTAGAAGCCATCCTCTCTTCATCAAGTTACCATCCAAAAAAGCTAAAAAATGTATTTATTAAATTTTTCCTTCTAATCGTGAAATGTTCCCTGTGCCACTGGCTGCAATACAACCCCAAAGCATGATTGATCCACCCCCATGCTTAACAGTTGGACAGAGGTTCCTTTCTTTGCTCATTCCGGCCAAAAAGTTATATTTTAACCTCATCGGTCCACAGAACTTGTTTCAAAAATGCATCAGGCTTGTCTATATGTTAATTTGCAAAGTTCAAAGGCTGATTTTTGTGGTGAGGACGTAGAAGAGGTTTTCTTCTGATGACTCTTCCATGAAGACCATATTTGTACAAGTATCTCTTTATAGTGGAATAGTGTACCACAACTCCAGTGTCTGCCAGCTCTTTCTGGAGGGACCGTGCAGTCAAATGTGGGTTTTGAATTGCTTTTCTGTGAGCTGTTCTGTCTGATATTTTTCTTGGTCTTCCAGATCTTGCTTTAACTTCCACTGTTCCTGATGACTTCCATTTCTTAATTACATTCGGAACTGAGGATATTGACATCTGAAAAACGCTTTGCTATCTTCTTAAGCTGGTAAGATGGCTCAGCAGGCTAATGCTCTGTTGCAGCAATCTGTGATCACCTGAGCCCTCAGGGTCACAGGTTCGATCCCGGCGGGGTCCACTCAGCCTTCAATCCTTCCGAGGTCGGTAAAATGAGTACCATTGATTTGGGTAATAGTGACTATGTTACTATATAAGTGCCTCGAGACCCGATGAGCTACAGCTTCGGCTGTGGCTTCAGAAGCTTGTCTGGCAAGAAGCTCGTCTGGCTTCATAGCTTGCCTGGCAAGTTAGGGTAAGACAGCGCTATATAAGACTTGCATTATTATTATTATAGCCTTCTCCAGCTTTGTGAGTGTCAACTATTTTCAGTTTCAGTTTTCTAGACAACTGCTTAGAAGAACCCATTGTGCTGATTGTTGAGGCAAGGTCAGATGAGTCTGGGCATTTAAAACCTTTGAGATTGACATCACCTGGTCTTCCTAGACGATGATTGAGAACAATCCATGACACTGGCAGGTCTCAGCTTTGCAAAGTGGGCAGTGCATGCTATAAATTCTGCAGGGTGCCCAAACTTTTGCAGACGCCATTTTTTTGTTTTCTGTCATTTTGAAAGTGTAAATGATGGAAATAAAATCTAACTTTTTTTGACATATAAGAATGTCTAATCTGTAATTTGATGCCTTTGAGATTTTTCCATCTTTCCTTGGCTTCGTTATGCACATGAATTTTTACCTGGGGTGCCCAAATTTCAATCCCCACTGTACATGCCTGTATACAGTAACTACTATGTGAGTGCTTTGATACTTTTTTAATTATCAAAGCTTACAGTTTTATCTAAGTGGTGACTGCTCTCTGTTTTCTCTCTTGTTACATGCACTGGAGTCTGGCTTCAGCTCCCCTGCAAGGCTGCCCAGATCAAAAGACTGTCATCTCACACAGAGCTATCATAGCTCAAAGGACTTTTTGTGGACAAGTGTTTTATTTTATGTGTCAGTATGCGCCATTACTGTATATCTTTAGTAAGGCTTCAAGTTGTGGTTCTTGGTATGACTAGTACCTTGCAGCTCCTCTTTAACGACCCTATTTTGATGTCCTCTCCAGACAGAAGCTCAGAAGGGAATACACTATCTGGAAAGGCGTGCCAAATATCTATCATCTCCTCAAACCGTACCATCAGAGAACTTGGGAATCAAATGAATCCAGCAAATAACTCAATGACTGTCCTTCTCACACTGATTACTGGAACCTCCTGAACAGTAACAAACAGAAGCAATGAACACACTGGCTACATTCTAGCTGCAGAACACATTACTTTTAATTAGGGTAGAGTGTCTCCAGTGATTCCTGTGTGTCTTTAGCCATCCCTGTGCTTTGGATGAAGCCTGTGTCTCCAGTGACCTCTGTATCTTTAGAGATCCCATTGCCCTTGTCTCTGGTACCCCCAGCATTTCCAGTGAACCATCTGCTCTTATGTCTTCAGTAACTCCTGTGTCTCCAGTAAAGGGACTTCCAGATCTTCAGTGACTCTTGCACTTATGTGTCTCATGCAGAGACCATGTAACATTCTGTGTCATTCTGAGACAACAGTGTGTCTTGAGATCCTCTGTGTTCATGCCTTAACATTGTACGCTAAGGTATAGCTACAGGTTATGGCTATTTTACTGATATGGTGCATGTGGGGTAGAGCATGTTACCTCTTTCCACCAATATGTGAAAATCCTGGTTATATCTTGTCTGTTGCTGTAATATTTTTAAGAAATAAAAAAAAAAATGAATTTACAGATTAATTGAAACTTTTCCTGCTACATCTGTGATTACTATTCTTGATTTACAAATAAAGTGGTCTCTTAATACCTCTTACAGTTTGGGATATTTGTAATAGAAAATTGTATTATTCTGATTATTAAACAGAATCATCCATATGGGACTCATTGACTCTCTTCAATCTTTTTATGTTAATTAAAGGCTATTTGGTTTGCACCGCTTCACTCACTAACTGCTTACCTAATTGTGGAAGAGCCACAGTAGAGCCCTGTAAACCAATCTGTCTTCAATTCAGTCCTCTAAAAAAAAAATATGTTTTTATAATTTTAAACTAGAAGAATTGATGTTATGCACAGTGCCAAAAACTATTTTGAAGATTAGCTGGATACTAGGTCTCTCCTCTTTTATGTTTCTTTTAGAAGTATGTATATGTATGTGTATATGTACAGGGTGCTAGGAAGAAAATGGTAATTTTTGTACTTGCAATGTATACATCTTTTCTGGAACTTTCTTTTTATACATATTTATAAAAAAAAGACCACAGTGAAAGTGTAGCTCTTTGTACTTATATTATAGCCCATTGCACTGATGTATAGTGACTAGGGATGAGCTTTATTTTGGGGTCAAACATGAATTCGACTTGAACATTGGCTGTTCACCCGTTCGCCAAATAGCGAACAATTTGGGGTGTGCGCTGCAAATTTGAAAAGTCATGCAACACCCTTTAAAAGTCTATGGGCGAAACCAAAAGTGCTATTTATTTTTTATTTTTATACTGAAAGTTTTTATTGAAAACGACAAAAGATTGCAGTACAAAGAGAATAAGGCAGTCTGTTATCAAAAGATATGATACAATGGTGTGTGAACATACAGCATAAAGAAAAGTTTACACCAAAGGATATGCATCATTCAAGTCATAGTCATTTGAACAACTGCAAGGGTTGACATTATAAACTACAAGAAAAATAGAAAGACAGCACTCATGTTGCCAACCTTCTTTTCTCTAACATATAAACTACAAGAATAACTTCAAACTGAGAAAATAAAAAAAGACAAAAAAAAACCCCGAAAAAGAATAAGAAAACAGAAACAAAAACTCAGGTTACTCATTTAAGCGTGGCAGAAACCAAGGGTTCCATTTAGCATCATAAATTGGAATAGTGTCATGCAGGGTGTGAAATATCTTTTCAGATAACATTAGGGGACAGTGTGGGATTTCCAGTGAAGAGCCACTGTCCAGTGCAAAGCAACGCAAATAGTATGAAGTAACTTCATTAAGTGCTTCGGGGTATCAGGTATTTTTTCAAATAATAGAAAGTGAGTGTGTGTCAGAGCCATGCGCCTCCCCACCAATTTATCCATCAGGTTCAGGGTCTCCCGCCATGTAGGCCGCAGTACCTCACATTCCCAGAACAGGTGGAGAAAGGAACCAGAAAGAAGCGGAAATATAGGGAGGAACTTTGATGGAAAATCCTGCTCAGTCTCGGGGGGGCGTATAGTACTAGCAAGTAAAAAGTTTAATCGCAGTTTCTCTGACGGTGAGAAAATAGTGAATTTACGTAAATTCTGCCAATTAGCCTCCCAATCCCTATTGTCATATTCAAGGTCCATTTCCTGTTCCCATTGAGTCATATGTCTAAGCGTGGAGCCGTGCCCCCCTACCTCCATAGCTTTGTATAATACTGAAATTAAACCTTTCTGTCTGGGGAAAGAGCTACAGAGGGTTTCAAAAGCAGAGTTAGAGTCCAAGGGGTTAGCCCCATAGTGTGTCTAAAAAAAGTGTCGGGCAATGCGCATGCGTGGCAGGTCCCGAGATGGCCGCTGGCTGCTAGAGCTTCGTTCCACCACGGCCCTGCTTTAATCACCGGAGCTCTCAGGGTGCCCCTCCGATGGCATCACCGGGATATTTAAGCGGGGAAACACCCAGGAACAAGTGGATGTCGGCAGCGCCAACCAGGAGAGATCTGATGCGGCAGATGGCGGCTTCCCCTGGCCCCCTCAGTTACGCCAAAATGGTGGCCACACAGCGAGGCCTGGAATCGGCGGACGAGCTGGGGGACTCAATTGCAGACCAGGACCTGGTCTCACCGCCATTTCCAGGTACAGATTACCCCCCCACCCTAGGCCGCTTCTCCAGCATCCATGAAATCTCTGCGTGGGAGAATGAGTGCAGGTCCCCTATCCACCCCCATGCTGGATCCCCATACAGGCCTGCTGCTCGAGGTCTGTGATGCAGCAGAATCTACCCCCATCCCCTCTGACTTTCCTTCCATGATGAAGGCTTTTGCACAGATGTTGTCCAAAAGATTGGCCCTTAATGCAGCCAAGATAACTTCATCCATCCACGCGGACCTGCAGCAGATTGGGATGAGAATGGACACAATTGAGAGAAAAGCTGATCAATCTGTAACACAAATTAATCAAAACACAGCCAGGCTGCAGGATGTTCAGGATCAATTAGAAACTGCTTTTGCCAAGATCGACGATCTCAAGAACCGATCAAGACGCTATAACTTTAGGGTCAGGGGGCTCCCGGAATCAGAGAAGGAGATGCAGGCAGCGGTGAAATCTTTAATTAAAAGCCTTATTCCTGACATTTCCAATCACCGCCTGGAGCTGGATAGAGCTCACAGAGCTCTGCAACCCCCCCGTTCAGATGGTCTCCCCAGAGAGATCATAGAGAAGCCTCACTTTTATTCATAAAGGAGGAAGTGATGAGGAAATGCAGGACCTTAGAAAACCTATTGCTGCACGGTCACAAAATTCAGATATTTGCCGATATTTCCCCATATACGGTACAGAAACGACGATCGCTTAAACCGTTATTGCAGCTTCTGATTGAGAAAGAAATCACTTATAGATGGTCTTTGCCTATACGCCTAAACTTTTCCTTCAAGAACAAAAGCTATGGCTTTTCCTCTCTGGCTGAAGGCGAGTGTCTGCTGACACACCTGGGGATTCTGTCCCCGGACCCTCCACCTATGCAGACCGGTAGGAGCAATCCAGCCTCCTCTGAGGCCGCGTACACACGATCGGACATATCCGATGAAAACGGTCCGCGGACCATTTCCATCGGATATGTCCGATCGGGAGTTTGATCCGATGGCGTGTACACACCATCGGATCAAATTCCCCGCAGCCGGACGGCGCGGTGACGTGGCGGTGACGCGGCGGTGACGTTGACGCCGCCGCGTCACCGCCACGTCACCGCACCAGGAAGTAAAACACTTCCGCGCATGCGCCCGAATCCATTCGGCAGCGGCGCGGCGGCGGTGGGGGACGACATGTCTGCTGGTAAGTGTACTAACCAGCAGACATGTCGGGCGGACAGATTCCCACCGGATAGATTTCAAAGCTTGCTTTGAAATCTGTCGGGTGGAGAAATCTGTCCGCTAGCCCATACACACGAGCGGAGATGTCTGCTGAAACGGTCCATCGGACCGTTTTCAGCGGACATATCCCCTCGTGTGTATGCGGCCTAAGAGACCCTCGCCTACTAGCCCGCTGCAGCACACCTGGCTGAAGCAAGGTTCCAAGCGCTCCAAGGAAAACCTCCCGTTTTGAAGGCCTTTTTTCCCCTTTTTCGGATCAGGAATCTGATCGGCGAAATTTTCATGTTTCCACTCTTCCACGTTGTTCACATTTTAATATGACTTGCGCGCTCCACCCCCCCCTTCTTAAGCGCCCTCGCTGGAGCTGACTTCCTGCCTGCAGTGATATGACTATTGTTGTTGCTGACCATTTTTTTCTCTCTGCAGGTTGCTCGGAGGGGTCTTTTCACCTGGACTGGGGTGGGGATGGGTGGATTTTACCTATTTTTTACTCAGGGAACTTGCAGGGGTGGTGATTTGCACTTAGTGGCCCTCCCCCAGTAGCGTGCTGATGATTCCCTAGGAGGAATCTCTCAATTATCAACTGTTTTGAATAAGCTTTGTGTTTAGGTAACTGTTTTAACTCAGATATGTTTTATTGAGGGGACCCTATGGGGGGCTGGCTGAGGTCAGGGGACGGTGTTTAAGTTGCTCCCTGGGGTGTTCCCAATACTGCGCTGACGGCACCATTTTGCGCCCTGCTCGTGTCCTGCTACCCCCCCGGTGGTCCCTGGCCCTTTGAGTGGGGGCCGGTAGGGGGAGTGGGGGGGCATCTTGAGGGGGGTGTCTGGTGTCATTGGGTTAATGTTACATGTTTGTTGGTGGGGCGCTCTGTTCTGTTTGATTATCTTGGGCTCCAGTCCGAGCCCTCAGCTCAATAGGATTGTGGGTGGTTGGGCTGTGGTGGACCCAGGGCACCTCATTTTAGGACCAGGAGCACCTATAGCGCTCCTAGGTTCTTTCCCAGACTCCCTTTAACCAGGGAGTTCCGGCCCTCTCAGGTTTAGGGTTGAGAGATGGCTAGTCCATTATAGTGATGAGCGGAATACGCCATATTCGATTTCGCGATATTTCGCGAATATTTCGAAGAATATTCGCGAATATTCGTTAATATTGAATATTCGCGATATTTTATAAAAAAAAAAATTGCGAAATTTCGCCAATGCGAAATTTCGCTAATGCGAAATTTCGCTATTTTTTTTTTTGGATAAAATATCACAAATATTCGATATTTACGAATATTCGCTATATTTTATAAAAAAAAAATTTTAAAAAAATTGCGAAATTTCACTATTGCGAAATTTCGCTAGTGCGAAATTTATTGCGAAATTTATTGCAAAATTTGAAAAATACGAATATTCAAAATAGCGAATATTCGCCGCGATATTCGAGTTATTCGCGAATACTCGAATATGCAATATTCGTAGCGAATATTCGCAATGCGAATATTCGTGAGCAACACAAGTCCATTATGAACCCTGGGTGGGAGAGGATATAAGGATCCCCGGGTTCTTTGTTTTTTTGTTCTTACTTTTATTTTGTTTAAATTACCAGTTTATAACCTGCTTCTCTTTTTTCCTCTTGTTTTTCACGCCTTTTCTGCCTTCTCCTCTTGATGCTGCTCGTCTGAGTCCACACGGTATCAGCCGCTGTCACGGGTCTCACATTCCAGGGCACGAGTACCCGGCATTTGCACTCTTCACGCTCTCTGGTGAGTACCGCTCTACAGATCAAGGTGAACCTTGATATGTTGTACTAGTTCTACCCTCTCTGATCCATGCCTAATGCACGTCCATCTCCTCCCTCTCTCAAAATAATTTTTCATAATACACAGGGTCTGAACTCCCCTGTTAAACGCAGGAAGCTTTTCCAACAATACCACTCCATGCATGCAGACATTCTCCTGTTACAGGAAACCCACTTCCCAGCCACGTTTAAACTTACTTTCCTCCACCATAGTTACCCTCAATTTTTTTGGGCTTTGGCAGATAATAAGACAAAAGGAGTAGCGATATGCTTTGCTAAACACATTAACCTCTCTCAACCGGAGACAGTTGTGGACCTGGAAGGGCGCTACATCCTGGTATCTGGTCACATTGACGGAGAGCTTTATACCTTTGTTTCATACTATACTCCCAATAGAGGCCAGAAACCCTTTTTTGACTCTTTACTGCACAAATTGAGAGACCATTTTAAGGGGAAACTTTTCATTGGCGGAGACTCTAACACTGCCTTTGATATCTCACTGGATAAATCTAGGACTGGAAAACTAATACCCAAGCGTCCCTCCAAACAGAGCATTAAAATAGCTAAACTGTTAAACTCTGCAGGGTTGATTGATGTTTGGAGAGAGGCAAACCCCCACACACAGAACTACACACATTTCTCTGCCCCACATAACTCATTTGCCAGGATAGACCACATCTTCACACGCTCATCGACAATACCGCTAAATAGAGGGGCCATGATCATAGAAACCCCCCTTTCGGACTACTCAATGGTCACTTTGACCACGTCGCGATCTTCAGGCGTTTGAGCGCCCCCTCGTTGGCGTTTGCAAGAGTCCCTACTGAGTGACCCAATACAGTGTACCATTCTTGAGAAAGCAATTGAGGAATACTTCCTCGGTAACGTGACAAGTGAGGTCTCAGCAGCTACCGTTTGGGCGGCGCACAAGTCAGTGATCCGGGGGAAAATTATTCAGATGGTTTCAAAACTAAAAACGGAACACAGGGTGGATACGCTGAAGCTTACGGAGGACTTTCGTTCTCTTGCCAAAGCACATAAGAGACATCCCACAGCCGAGTCCCTTGATAAATTAGATAGGGCCCAAGCCCTACTTAACCAGAAACTGACGACTGATGCAGAACGGCACCTTAGATGGACCGGGGCTAAATTTTATTCCCAGAGGGATAGGATTGGGTCCAAATTAGCAGTAAAGCTAATTACATTCCCTTACATTCCCCAAAATTCGGAAGTCCGCAGGGGACTTGACGCAGAACCCAACCAAGATTATGGACACCTTCTTACAGTTCTACTCTGATCTTTATAAACCTGACAGATCCCATCGGACCTCGCTAAGTAACATTTTTCTAGACGATCTTCCTTTGCCCACCTTGTCCAAGGAACATAGGAGTCTCCTGGAGAATTTGTTTACCCCAGAGTAAATACTGGACACCATTAAATCCCTTAAGCTTGGTTCCTTGCCCGGACCTGATGGTTTTCCCCTGGTTATTACAAAAAATTTGGACCTCGTCTAGCGCCGCATATGGCCGGGTTTTTCAATTCTCTCAAGGAAGGAAACCCCTTGGGGTGGGACCTGAACGCTGCTTATATCTCAGTGATCCCCAAACCTGAAAAAGACGCTAGTGAAGTTAGTAATTACCGCCCGATCTCGCTTATCAATAACGATATCAAAATTATGACCAAAATCTTGGCTAACAGGGTTGCGGGTTTTATCGCAACATACATTCATAAAGATCAGGTGGGTTTGATCGTTGGGAGACAGGGCCCAGACCAGATCCGATGGGCCATTGACATCATTTCACTTCTTAGATCACAGTGGGATAGGGGACCACCGCAAAATGGTTTTCTTCACTCCAAGAACTCCACATGGCCTTTGATTCAATAGACTGGGCATACCTGTCTGATATCTTGGGGAGGTGGGGCTTCCGTCCATATTTCCTGAACTTGATCCAGATGCTTTACTTGAACCCCACTGCCCAGGTACGTCTTATGGGCAGATACTCTGACTCATTTACTATTGGCAGGGGTACCAGACAGGGATGCCCGCTCTCTCCCATCCTTTTCGCAATGGCCATAGAGACGCTTGCCATAGCTCTTAGATCTAACCCTGACTTTAAAGGAGTGACCTGTGGACAACGGGAGCATACGTGTGCATTGTATGCTGAAGGTCTTCTCTTTTTCATCACCTCACCCCTGACCTCCACTCCTGTGATCCTTAAGACTGCAAACTTTTAGTGAAATTTCGGGACTGAGAGTTAATATGACTAAGTCGGCAGCCTTGAACATTACTGTACCACCGGATTTCCCAAATTAGCTTTCTAATAATTTTGAATTTGGTTGGGCTTCTGGGGTAATCCCTTACCTGGGCATTAAACTTACGTTGGAAATCCATGGACTTTTTAAAGCTAACTATCGCCCTATGATACACAAATGTAAGGGTGATCTGGAAGCGTAGTCGAAGTGTGGTCTGTCCTGGCTGGGTAGGATACACACGGTAAAAATTACCCTCCTTCCCAGTCTACTATACCTATTTCGTTCCCTCCCTATCCTGATTAAGAAACATTTCCTCAGTAAACTGCAGTCACAAATAGTCTGCTTTGTGTGGGGTAGTAAGGGGTATAGATGTCCCTCTGGAATTATTTTCCATCTAAAATCGCAAGGTGGTTTGGGACTCCCAAACCTTTGGGGTTACTACCAGGCTCAACTTACACAAATCTCAACAGTTTTCTTTCGGGGTTCAAAACCTGATTGGCTCTTAATGGAAAGACAGGCTACCCCCTTGAATACCATTGATTACCTCCTTTGGTGCGACCACAGGGCAAGGCCCGCGATAATGTCCCCCACCCTTTCGCACTCGAATGCTTTAAGCTCCAAACTCTTTCGATTACACGCCCTGACATCCCCCCTGAAGCCTTTAGCTCACTTATTTCATAATGCAGCATTTCCCCCAGGAATGTCTATTGAGGCATTTTGGTGGTGGACAGACAAGGGCCTCTATCGTATAGGTCACTTTCTGTCTCCAGCAGTTCCGATTTCTCTATCATTCTGTAGAAGGACTCTGGAGATGCCAGATTCGGAACTATTCAGATTTTCTCAAATCTCCCATTTTTTACACTCCATCTGGACCAATAAAAAGGTTCCCCCCGCAATAACTCCCTATGAGCATTGGTGCTCTAACACAGAGGATCAGAGGGGAGGCATATCCTTGATCTACACAGCACTCGCGACTAGAGAGGAGAAGCCAACCTATGCCCGGGCCTGAGAGGAGGACCTTGGCAGCTCGGGACAACGCAGTCTGGCACGTGCTACTTAGAAAGCATATAAAGGTATTCTCAATATTTCTCTTGTAGAGGCTAGTCTTAAAGTTTTACTTAGGTGGTACTACGTTTCTTCCAGGCTGGCAAGGATGTTTCCTGGGACCTCCCCGGTTTGTTTTAGGGGGTGCGAACTGGAGGGGTCTATGCTTCACACTTGGTGGTCCTGTGCCCGCATTCGATCTTTCTGGCAGAAGATTTTTCGCACAATTAGCTCCTTGACGGCGGTGGTGGTTACCCCCCACCCAAGTATAGCTCTTTTAAACCAGGGCATTCCTGATTTACCCAAACATTTCCAGTCTTTAACGTTCTTCATATTTTTGCGAGCCAGGATGTCCATTGCCAAGGCCTGGAAGAAACCCAGGGTATCCTTCCGTGACTTCAGGAGGAAAGTTTCCTGGATCATATTGCAAGAACAAATAGTAGCTAAACTCAATGATAAATCTGAGAAATTTTTGGCCATTTGGGAGACCTGGGCCACCTTTTGTAACATGTCTCTCATACCAGGAGTGCAGCCCAGAGACTTGACTGTTCCTGCCATTTCTTGATTGAGCAGGTGCGCATCCTTTTATTCCTTTCCTACACTTTCCCTTCCTTCCTCTTTCTGCCACCTCCCTTGGTGTTTTACTTGATATTATTTATTTTTATTTTTGTTTTTCTTTCTTTTACTGTTGCTGAGAAGAACATCTCTTTGTTCCGCATTTAATGTAGGTAATGTCAACATCCGTCCGCCTAATGGTATTTGGCGGTTGTTCTAGGGTGGGAGCATGGTCTTCACATTTCCCGAGAGGCAGCGTGTTCCCGTTGGGGCCGCTCAGGGAAGGGGAAGCACTGCGCCTGACCCATTGGGGAGTCTCCTCAGACTTCTTTAAGGGTGGCTGTCTGTTCTGGGGTGGATAGACTTGTCTTGCTTGTGGTTGGCTGATGTTGGCATATTTTACTCACCTATGTCATTAGCTAATGGTCTATGCAGTTTTTACCTCAAGATTTGGATAGTTCTATTTCTGTTAATGATACTGATATGTTGTATCTTTCTACATGTTGTATGCTTTCTTTTGGGAAATTCTTCAATAAAAAAAAATTGAAACAAAAAAAAAAAAAGTGGCGGATCTGCAAATACCTCTAATATTCCCCCTCAAGGATATCTCTCTGGGCCTGAAGTTGGGTAAAAGAGACAAACTTGTCTCCCTGAGAGAAATCCGCCAGAGATGTCAGACCACTACCAGTGCACCACCAAAAACTCAGGGGGGAACTCAGATTTGAGAGCTAACCAAGATTTAAACCTTTTCCAGAGTTTTAATCCATGGGCCACCACCAAGTTCCCCAATAACCTAGGTAGGTGGAACGGCAATATAGGGCCAGATTCAGGTAGATGAGAGTATCTTTCCTCTGGAGTAACGCTTCTCATTTACGTTACTCTGAAGACCCTTTCAGCGCAATTCCTGTAATTCACATAGCAGTTGCGCGTAAACTTGCGCCAGAGTAACGATAATGCGCTGGCGTAACCCGACGCAAGTGGAAGTGGGTGTGATCATATGTAAATGATGGGCGGAGCCCGGCGCAGAGGCTTACGTTCAGCGCATCATCCACGGAGCATGCGCAGTGAGTGCGGCTCCACTCGCCCCCTTGTGCGCATGCTCACAACTTCCGTCGGCACCACTTCCTGGGAAACGTCAGCGCAATGCGTTCCGCTGGGCGCTTAAAAGCGCTGGCGGAAACGCCATTCCGGCGCAAAAGTAGTTCCGTTTCCCCCCACCCCAGGGAAGATACTTTTGCTCTGTAATGGCTGCTCCCGCTACCCCCAGAGAGAGGAGGAACCTCAATTTTAATACCCAGGAGGTCTCTGTCATTATCTCGGCTATGGAGACGGAGAATGAATTTCTCCATGGCAAAAAAAGCCGCAAGACCAGCCGGGAGAGGAAGCAGGGCATCCTGGAGTCGATTGCTGCCAGGGTCAATGTCCTGGGCTACTCCACCCGGACTGCTGGGGACATACAAAAGAAAATCAATGACCTGCGGCGCAAGGTGAGGGACAAGGTGGCCTCCATCAGGAGGTATGAGAGGGGCACAGGTGGTGGTCCCCCATGTCCTGTCACCCTGACCGCAGAGGAGGAGGTGGTTGCTCGCTGCCTGGAGAGGGAGCAGGTGGAGGGGGTCGCAGGCTATGACTCCGTGGAGGAAGGCACAAGGACAGGTAAGTGTTTTTTAATCCCCTATTTGATGTTTTGCATTTGGGGGGGGGGTACATGTGCCAAGTGTGTGGGACCACCAACATGTGTCTGCTTTGTGTCATCCACAGATGACGGAGCTGGGCCATCATCTGTCAGCCTGCATTCCACCCCATCCCCCCCACGCCATCGTGTGCCTGAGCCACTGGGTGGTGAAGAGGTTGTGGAGGAGGAGAGTGGCCACACCACACCTGCCGAGGTGGTTGTGGAAGATCCTGCTGTGGCAGAGCAGGACTTTTCTTTGGTGTTGTCTGTCTCCTCCCCTTCTCCTGGCCCGTCTGTCGTCCCCTCCCCCATCCTTGGAAGCCCCTCAAGGGCGACTCCTTCCACCCGAGGACCTCCATCTTCTGGCCCCAGGAAGGCGACCCAGAAGACCAGGGGGGTGTCTGATGGTGTCCAGGACCAGTTGGCAAGGGATCACGCCAGACAGACAGAACAAATGGGGGCCATAGCGGACCACTTGCAGAAAGTGTCGGACAGCCTGGGCTCCGTTGCCAACCTCAGCAACGCAGTGCAGGATGTGAGCTCTAATTGCGCTGCAGTGGTCACCACTTTGGGGGAGGTGCAGGGGGATATCCAGCACCTCACTGCAGCCGTCCAGGCCAACACTGCTGCCATCCATGGTAACAGTGCTGCCATCCGGGAGCAGGGGAGGCTGAGTCGGCGGGCCCAGCATTACCAGATGACCCGTCAGCTCCGGATGCAGGCCCAGACCAACAGTTATCTTGGACGGATAGCCAGGGCCTTGGAGGGCACGCAGGCCACACCTGCCAGGAGTGGCCCACCTGGGGATCAGCCACCTCCAGATGCCCCCCCACCGCCACCCACTCCATCCAGGCAGCTGCGGAGCCAGAGAGGGGCCCCCAGAAGAAGCCCCCGGCATCCCCGATGAGGCCTTTTTTTTGTGGCTGGTTTTATATTATTATTTTTCACATACTCAGGTCATGAGTTTATTTATTTTTTTCTCAGGTTATGAGATTATTTTTCTTTTATTGATCAGGATATGATCTTTCTAATTTATTTTTGTACTGCACACGGTCAGGAGTGCAGGGGACAGTGTGAATGGTGTGTGAATGTGAGAGGGTGGCACTCCTGAAAGTAAGGGGTGTCACCCTCGGCCGTGGTGGTGAAGTGAACCCCACGGCTGAATGAATGATGTGTGAAAGGTGTGTGAATGGACAGTGACATCATTGGGGCCTTGACGCTGGCGTTACTGCTCCCAACTCCTACATGCTGGACTTGGGCTAATCCAATGCGATGTGCATGTGGTGTGTGTGATCTAGGGACATCAGTGGTGTACACGCGTGCATTGTCTGTGTAATTAATGTTTTGGTTTAGTGTCCAAAGATGCCTACGGCGAGGACCCTCCTGACTGCTCTTCCATCAGCAGACTGGGTGTCCTCTGGCAGGGGGGGGCTGTGTGGGTCGGGGGTCAGGTCATCACGTATGTCAATATGCAGGCCTTTTTTCATAGCAAAGTTATGTAGTATGCAACATGCACCGATGATCTGACACACAAAGGTAGGGGAATACAATAGGGCCCCCCCAGACTTATCCAGGCAGCGGAAACGGGACTTCAGGAGCCCAAATGTTTGCTCCACCACTGCACGGGTTTTGATGTGTGCTTCATTGTATTTTCTCTCTCCTCTGGTTTGGGGGTTCCGGAAAGGAGTCATTAGATGGGGTCCCAGTGCATATGCAGAGTCACCTGTAAGGGAAAAGACAGGAGAATGTTAGTCATGCATGTGCGATTTCTGTTGTGCATGACGGGAGGGGATAGTCATGCCTGACTCCCTTGTCACTCACCAACCAGCCAGCTGTCCCCATACATGTTCTGGTTAAATTCTGCTGGGATGGGACTCTGACGGTATATGAAACTGTCATGGCTGGACCCGGGGTGTTTGGCACGGACGTGCCATATGAGGCGTTGGGCATCGGCTATCACCTGTACGTTGATGGAATGCCAATGCTTCCGATTGCGGTATATGTGCTCTGTGGCACTGGGGGGCTGTAGGGCCACATGTGTGCAATCAATGGCCCCCACAGTGCGTGGGAATCTGGCAATGTTGTAGAAATCTGTCATTGCCTTCTGCCGCAGCTCCTCAGTGGTGGGTCTGATGAACTGGTTGGACATGCGTCTGAGGATTGCAGGGACAACCTGGTGCACACATCTGCTCATGGAGGACTGTGACATCCCAGCCACCACTCCACTTGTACGCTGGAATGATCCACTGGCAAGGAAATGAAGTGTTGCCAGTACCTTGACCAGTGGCTGCACTGCTTGTGATCGGTGTGTTGGGCTGGTGATGTCATCCTGCAGGGTTGTGGTTAGTTCAAGTATTGCATCAGGGCTGAATCTGAATAGGCGATACACCTCCTCATCCCCCATGCCAAAGAGGCTCATACGTGTGCGGTATATCCTCTCACGTGCCCGCCTTCTTGGTTCCAGGGGACCCATCAGTAGTTCTAGGACCACGAGTGCCCCTGGCATGTTGGCACACAGAGGTGTTGTCCTTGCAAGTGGGGGTGCTCAGCTAGCTCCTATCGTCGGTAACGCTGCTGTAGCTGCTCTCCTGCTGACCTGTGACCGTCTGGAGTAAAGATAAAGCAGCCTTTTGTAGAAATAACTTTGCGCCGGACGGATCAGATACGCGCGGCGCATGTAGCCAGCGTATGGTGCTAATCCGTTCGTGAATTGTGAAATATCCCTCATTTGCATATTTGCAGGGGAAATCAATGGGCGCGACTGATGCGCCCAGCGAAAATAAGCGCTGACGATACTCTGGCGTCGGAACGTTCCGCCGGTCGCAAATGACCCGTTATTGGGCGCATCTAGTTTGGTGGGTACGGGCACATAGAAACGACGGCGCATCATCACAGTTACGCGGCGCATATCCAAATACTCCAGCGCAAGTGTTCGTGAATCTGGCCCATTGAGTCCAATTCAAAGTTGACCCAAGGAACCCTCGAATTTCGAATGTTCAACTGAGCCTGAGCCTGTTGTGAGAATCTACTGGCCAAATAATATAGTCAGATCTGAAGAACCCCCAAACCACCAGACCTGTATGGCCGATAGTGGTAGAGTCCTAAATAGGTAGAGGAGCTTAGGCAAGATTGTCATCTTGATTGCCGTGATCCGTCCCAAGAACGAGATTCTATAGGGCACTTATGTCTTAAATAAGTGTTTCAAGTGAAAAATCGGGGGGGGGGGGGGTGGAATTGGGATTGAATAGTCCAGCATAATCCCCTGAGAGTTTCACTCCTAAATAAGAAAGACTGGATTTAGCCCAAGTAAAAGGGAAAGATCGTTTAAGCAAAAGTGCTAATTTTAAAGGTTAATATGTAAGTTATTGTCCTAAAAAGTGTTAGGGGACCTGGGTCCTGCCCCCAGGGGACATGTATCAATGCAAAAAACTACCAGGCACGGGTTGTGGGGATTAGGCCCATGGAGACATCCTGGTATGGTTCAGGAGGGGGGCGCTCTCATGTCCCCCCTCTTTTCCTGGGGCCTGCCAGCTTTATAAGGGTCTGGTATGGATTTTTTGGGGGGAACCCCATGCCATTGTTTTTATTTGGGCACAGGGTTCCCCTTAAAATCCATACCAGATTTGAAGGGTCTGGTATGGATTTTTTGGGGGAACCCCACGCCATTTTTTTTATTTTTATTTTTTTATTTAGATTTTTCTTTTATTTGCCAACATAGCATTTTGTAAATTGAAAAAAGGATCAATTAAAATATATTTTTGAAAACATTCTTATTTTACAGCATTTTTCACACCTGCCTGGAACCCTTGCACAGCACTGTATATGCAAAGCATTCCGTTTCTGGAAACAAACACTATAAGCTGCCTTCATTAAAAAAAATAGATTCAAGTTTAGCCAGAATAAACATGCCCTTCTGGCTTTATTTTAAATGCTTTTAAATGACTGTTACAATGTTTGTGCTGAGATAAATGTGAATAAAATGTATACTTTGATACATACAGTAGCTAACAGAATATGAAATACAACCTCTGAAGGTAAAGATCCATAAACACTTTAAAAAGTCGTACCATCATCCAGAATTTGAATATAAAGAAATTGGATCTGAGGTCCCCAAATCAAAGAGCCAAAGAAAAGGGGGTGGGGCCATGGTTGGACTATCGCGGTACTGGTAACATAGATATAAAATGTACAAATGCAAATATAAAAAACATTTTTATTAAATACGGCATCAATAGGACACAACAGGGGGTAGAAAATTCAAATAATTTTTTTTTCCAGAAAGAAAAATACACTTATAATATAGTGCAGCAGGTAAAGATTAACAGAAACTACGAGTCAGCGGGCGCAGCCGCTTCTTATCCAAGAACATAGGGATACTCGAACAGGAAACATAACGGTATCCAAGGGGACATTTCAGTGAGTCAAAGGGAACGCTCATCATTATTAAGATAGGTCATTAACAATGGGGGATAAGAGGGGGGTATGATCGAGTCCGTCGGGGGTGTCTTCGTCATTTTTATGTTTCATGTTTTATGTTTTATGTTTTAATGCTCTTGGAGCAGGTCAGGAGAACGTTGCTGTCAGGGGGGTAAAGGGGGACCAGCTATGGAGGGGGGGACAGAGTAGGAGGGAGAGAGAATAAGGAAAGTGTTATCCTCTCTTTTTTTTTTTTCCTTCTTTTTTGCTTTTGGGTTTGTCTATAGTCAGTATCTCAGCTTGACTATTTGCCTAGATGCAACTGCCTGTCGAAACCCACCTAGGCTCCCGGGATCTAAGGAGCCATAATTTTCTTAAATTCCTCTGTGGAAGTGAAGTGTACCCAACATGCCCAGGTCTCAATATATTTCGAAGGGGTGTTGTGTGCTTGGTGTATCAAGTTCTCCATGTCAGCGGTTTGGGCGATTCGCCTGAACCAGTCGGCTATCGTCGGAGGCTCAGGGGATTGCCACTTCACAGGGATGCAAAGCTTTGCTGCGTTGATAATGTGCATCGCAAGAGAGCGGGAGTAGGACTTCAAAGGTTGATTAGAGTAGTGAAGTAGAAACTGTGCAGGGGAGAAGTCTAAGTTAGAAGCGGACACTTGGTTGGTGAGGCAATGGACCTCAGTCCAGAATGGTTGCAGTTTAGGGCACGTCCACCAGACATGTAGCATGGAGCCTACTTCCTTTCCACATCTCCAGCACAAAGGGGAGACCGAGGGAAAGATGGCGTGCTGTCTGGAGGGTGTTCTATACCACCTTGTGAAAATTTTGAATGCATTTTCCTGGGTGTGGACATTCACCGAACCCTTGTGAATGCAGCTAAACATTGCATCCCAATCCTGGATTGGCAAATCCAGTGACAGTTCTGTTTCCCATTTATGGCTAGCCCAGTTATTCTTAGGGTCATCGCCTGGGAATAGTAGCGCGTAGATAGTTGAAATTAGGTGGGTCAAGGGGCCGGTGCTCGAACACAGTGTTTCAAAAGGAGTCGGACGGCAGGACCAGACCGAGTTCGGGCTCGGGTTTCCAAAGAAGTGCCTGATCTGGACATGTGTCGAGCGAAAGGAGTCGATTATTATCAAAGAAGTGACCTGCGCGTACGTGTGTGTGAGGCCAAACTTCGGCTAGCAAGGAGGGAGAGAGCCCCTGAGTGAAGTCAGGGTTAAGGCAGAGTGGCGTCATGGAACCAACCTGGGAAGAGATCTGGTAGGTGGAACAGACCGTCTTAAAAGTGGTCAGAGTCGGTGCTAGTAAAGGATGAGTCTTACAGGAAGAGGGAAGGAGGCTTGGTTTGATCCACGGGGCATGAGCTAAAGGAATGGGCAAAAATGCGTGCTCCAGCCCTACCCAGTCCTTGGAAGAGGCATGGACGTTCCAGTCCACTATTCTGGACAGATGACACGCCTGTTGATACCTGCACAAATCTGGAAGGCCCAGGCCCCCTTTGAGCTTGGGTATCACCAGTTTATCATAGCTAATCCGTGGTGGGCGCCCTCCCCAGACAAAATTAGTGCAGGCCCTTCTGTATGATGCAAAGAATGCTGGAGGGAGTTGGATAGGTACTGTTTGAAGCAGGTAAAGGAGCAGGGGCAAAAATGTTCATTTTAATTGCTGACGCCCTGCCAAACCAAGAGAATAGTCCCGGGGACCAGTGTCGAAGGTCTTTCTGAATGTTTTGTAGTAGGGGCAGATAGTTGGCGGAATAAAGATCCCTAAGGGATGTGGTGAGCTTAATCCCTAGATAAGTGAGTGAACCGGTGGTCCACTTAAATGGAAAGGTCAACTGGCAATGGGAGCAAAGATCAGGGGGGAGAGTGACATTGAGCGCTGTGGACTTGGCAAAGTTGATTTTCAGGTTAGTCAGGCGATTAAATGACGCAAGGTATGCTAGTAGGTTGGGCAAAGTGGTGATTGGGTCTCAGAGGAAGAGTAAGTCGTCGTCAGCAAAAGCCTCTGTCCTGTAGGTACGATTGTTAATATCAATACCCTTGATGCTGGAGTTGGCTCTAATCCTTCGCAAGAGTGGTTCAAGTGTGAGGACGAAGATGAGCGGGGAGAGGGGGCAGCCCTGGCGTGTACCGTTGGAGATGGAGAAGGCATCCGACAGGTGGCCGTTGACGCGCACCCTAGCAGTGGGATTAGCGTAGAGAGCAAGGATAAAATGAAGCATGCGTTGGGGGATGCCCAAGAAAGTCAGTGCCTCCGCCATGTAGTCCCAGGACACTCTATCGAATGCCTTCTCCGCGTCGAGTGATAGCATAAAACCGCTTTGTTTATTTGTCGTGAGCCAGTGGTGAATGGATATTGCTTTGAGGGTGTTGTCCCTCGCTTCCCTGCCCGGGACGAAACCAACTTGATCTAACTGTATTAGTCGGGGCAGAAGGGGGAGGAGGCGGTTCGCCAGCATTTTAGCAAACCACTTAAGGACCATGTTCAGTAGGGAGATAGGCCTGTAGTTCGTGACCAAAGAGGGGTCTTTCCCTGGTTTCGGTATTACTGAAATGTGGGCCGCAAGCAGGTCGCGTGGTGGCGTGGAAGATAAGGCAAGGGAGTTGAAGGCCGTCGTGAAATTGGGGATAAGGATGTGAGCAAAGTATTTATAATAGCCCACAGTTATCCCATCTGGGCCTGGGCTTTTCCCTGGTTTCATTTGTTTTAATGCATTTGAGGCTTCTGAAGCTGTCAGGGGGGCGTCGATATCAGCGGCCATGGATTCTGAGATAGGCGTGGGGCTATATCCTGTTAGGAATTATTTTATGGCTGTCTTCCTAGCCTGACAGTCAGAGGGTGTGTCGTTTGGGTGTAAGTTATATAGCTTCGAGTAGTAGGACACAAAGAGTTTGGCTATGTCAGGGGAGGACGAGACTTTCTGGCCTTTCGAATCAGTTAAGGAGTGAACTGTAGCAGAAGCCCTTTTGGACCATAACGCTTTGGCGAGCATTCGCCCCGATTTGTTACTGAACTCGTAAAAGATCCTTTTAGACAAAATATATTTGCGCTTGATGTGTTTACCCAGAAGCTCCAGGAGCTCGGATCTAGTGAGTTGAAGTTGTTGCAGGGAAGACACCGCTAAGGAGCGTTTGTGCATCCTCTCCAGGCGATGGACCCGCGCGGTGAGCTCCGCTACTTGTTGGCGTTGAGTGCATTTGCGTTCAGCTGCTGCTGCCATCAAGGTACCCCTGATGACGCATTTATGGGCTTCCCACGTTACCAGAGGGGAGGTGTCAGCGGGTTTGTTTTCTTCGAAATAGTGCTTCAAATGGAGGGCGATCTCAGCAGCAATTGAGGGATCAGTGAGCAGCGAGGGGTCTAGTCACCAAGAGCGTGAAAGGGAGCGCCGTTCCGGGAGTGCCAGTGTCATAGAAATTGGGTGGTGGTTCGGAAATGACCATGGGGTCAATGGAAGCGTGGATTATATCAGGGAGGTCGCTTTGGGATAGGAAGAACAGGTCAATTCTCGAGTACTTATTGTGTGGGGGAGAGAAAAATGTATAGTCCCTGCCGGTTGGGTTTAGAGTGCGCCAGGTGTCGTGCAGCAGCAGCGACTGTAGTTGAGACTTTATGGCTTTGAGGGCTGGGTAGGTGAGGGAGGAGGAACCTGTGGAGGTGTCTACCGCCGGATCAAGGGGAACATTAAAGTCGCCTTTCAGGATGAGCATGCCCTCCTGGAAGGTTGAGAAGGCGTTAGTGATATTTTGGAAGAAGGATACCTGATGGGAGTTTGGGGCATAAACGTTCACTAGGGTGATGATTCGTCCAAAAAGCTACCCTTTGAGGAAGACATACCTTCCTTCTTCGTCAGTAAGTGTGTCCATGAGTTGAAAGGGGAAATTCTTCGCTAGAAGTATTGAAACTCCTTTAGATTTAGAGGCGGGGGTAGTCGCGTGAAAAACAGTAGGGTAATAGTAGTTGTGGAGCTTTGGCATTGCATCCGTGCGAAAATGTGTCTCCTGGACAAAGATGAAATCTGCTTTAGCTTGGTGCATAACATGGAGAAGTCGTGCGCAGCGTTCTGGGGTATTGAGTCCCCGGGCATTAAGAGAGACCAGTTTAACTGGGAGCATGTTAGCAGCTGGGTAAGAAGGAGCCATTAGTAGGGGGAGGGGGGATGGAGGAAGGAGGGGAGTGGGAGGAAGGGAGAGGGAAGATGGGGAAGGGGCAGGGGGGCGAGGAGAGAGAAAGAGGGGGGTGTAGGGAGGGAGAGGGGGAGCTATGACTAAGCATTGAAGCTCAATGCGAAACGCGTCAGCTTTTTTTGTTCCCACTGTATGCTTTCTTTGTAGTGCATCCATTTATTTTTGAATTTTACCTATTTTTGAGTGCGGCTGTCCAAAACCTCTTCTTCTGATTGCCTAGTGCATTGCTGGCACCTGCCTGGGTTCTAAATGGACATTGATTGCCTGGAGCTCACCTGGAGCGGTTGTCTTTCCCATTTGTAAAATGTATGGGGAACCCGGAGGCAGGGAAGGAGATGAAAGGCGGAGTAGGTAAAAGCGAGGGGCACCAGCGGGTTTAAGAAAAGGAGCTTAGAGGCCGGTGCAATCTCTGTCTGAGCGAGCAAGGGATATTAGGCATAACATCTATAAGTAGTAAGACAGAATACACATATTGAGCATCGATGGGACGTGCACTAGGCGCGGTTTAGATGTTACCTGAGGTGGATCAGGGTCGTGTAGGCTCACTTACAGGTTGTGGAGATTGTGTACGGCTGGCAATAAAAGTATACATAAGAAATCAAAATAAAAGGAAGAAGCCAATAAAAACATAATAAATAACATGAAGGCAGTCCATACTTGATAACAGGCAGTTCGTAGCACCCCAGGGAGATCACAGTCTCCGGGTTCTATCTCAGGACAGGCATAACTGCTGCATTGTATGGCATATGGAGTCCCGATAGGAGGATAGTAGGTACGGGAGTGCATCGTGTGATCACCTGAGCGGAGGGCAGCAATGACCGAGAGGTGCAGAGCAAGAGGGGAGCCGGATGCCATCAATGGGGTGCATGGGGTTTATCCTTTACCTAATGCTCAGAGTCACTGGGAGCGTGCATTCGGAAAAGAGTGTATAAAAAAAATAAACGGCACCTCCGGGGGGCGGGGGGGGAGCAGGCATGAGGAAGGTATAGGGGATGTTGAGAACGGAGACGTAGAGCAAAGAAGGAGTCGCTCGTGTGTGTGGACTACACGGCTGTGTGTAAGCCGAGCTGGGCAAAAAGGAGGGGGGAGAGGTGGCAGCGTGGGGGAGGGTGGTAGACGGTGAGAGGGAGTAAGGAGGCAAGAAGGCAAGAATGAGTGAACTTATCTGAC
The DNA here is from genome assembly GCA_029574335.1 of Rana kukunoris. Taxonomy (NCBI): domain Eukaryota; kingdom Metazoa; phylum Chordata; class Amphibia; order Anura; family Ranidae; genus Rana; species Rana kukunoris. The sequence goes on along the minus strand of CM056054.1, from coordinate 123,297,439 downwards.
TGTTCCGGGCCGCAAAGTCCACTGTTCCTTAATGGTCGCGGCGAGCCCTGCGGGGCTGCGGAGCTGTCTGCGGGCTGGACGGTGGGTGTCTCGGAGACGAGGTTGCTTCAGGTCTCGACGTGGATGGAGAGCGGCGTCTGCGGAAGCGCGTTGCCTGGGCATCCATCGGCTCTTCTCTAGGCAGATGACCGTGGAGGGTGGGGATGTCAAATTTGGCGTACCAGTTCGGAAGCTCAACTGGTGGAATATCCAGTATTCTGCAGAATTCGTGGATCTCCTCCGGGACTCTCAGAAGGGCCGTGCGACCGAGATGGGACGCTGACAGTGCAAACGGGAACTTCCAGCGGTATTGGATTCCTCTGGCCCGGAGGACATCTAGCAGAGGGCGGAGATCCTTGCGGTGCCTAAGGGTGATAGCCGACAGGTCTTGATAGACCTGTATGGTGCCGCCTTCATATTCGATTCGGGGCTTTGATCTGGCTTTTCGGAGGATGTTCTCCTTAATCTGGAAGTCCTCCAGGCAGCACACTATGTCTCTTGGTGGGTCAGTGTCCTTGCCCCTAGGCCGCAGGGCTCTATGGATGCGCTCCATAGGGATAGGCGTTTGAGGGGGCCTATCCAGGATATGATTGAAGAGCTCCATTACCGAGGGGAGTATACGGTCCGGTTCTATGGATTCCGGAAGGCCCCTTACCCTCAGGTTCCGGCATCTGCCCCGGTTGTCCAGGTCCTCCACGTGCCTCTGTAGGTCCCGGAGTTGCAGGGTGTGAACATCCAGTTTGTGGTCTACTTTCCTGAGGGCTGTGCGGTGCTGTGAGGTGGTGACCTCGACCTCCTGTACTCTAGCCGTGATGGTCCGGATCTCATGCCGGAGGTCAGTGATGGCCGCGAACAGGGTGTTCTTTATGTCTGCTGCCACCTCGTGCAGATCAGTCAGGCTCGGCTGTACTGATGTCTGTGGGGTCACGGAGCCATGCGCAGGCGGTGGCTGGGCCGTAGGTGTGAGGATGATTTCTGGATAGGCGGGCGGAGGGGCTGAGGCGGGAGAGGTCGTCGCCATATTGGGCCTCTGTGTCCGGAAAATGTCCGGTATTTGCTGATTGAGCCCTCCGTTTGTGTCCCTCGGGGAGCGAGAACGAGATGCTGAGGAGTGTCGGGAAGATGTCCCCATAGTGTAGGAGCTGTTTTGTGGCAATTGTCTCCAGTAATAGCCGTGCTGTGGCTGAGGTCCGACGGAGCTCTAGAGTCAGGCGTCCATCTTCCTCCAAGGCCCATTTTTTTTATATTTAGTGTAGGGTTCCCGTTACTATCCATACCAGACCTGAGGGCCTGGTAATGGAATTTAGGGGGACCGCCGCACATATTTTTTGGTTCGGGGTTCCCCTTAATATTCATACCAGACCCAAAGGCCCTGGTAATGGACTGGGGGGACCCATGTTGTTTTTTTCAATGACTTGTATCTGTATTGCTGGGACCCGACAATTCATTATAGCCGTGAGTAGTTTTAAATTATGTTTCTTGATCGTACATCACGGGACACAGAGCGCATAGTCATTACATATGGGTTATATGGGTACCTTCAGGTGTGGACACTGGTGTAATCAACTTCACAGGAAGTTCCTCCCTATATAACCCCCTCCCACTAAGAGTGCTCTAGTTTTTTCGCCAGTGTCTTAGGTGTTGGTCACGTCTAGCTGTCCCTCGGAGGTCTCGGGACCCAGGATAGCTAGCCGGATCCGTCCGAAGTGCTTCAGAGCCAAGATGTACGGTACCCGGGCCCTGCTGGAGTGGGGTTTTGCCTATAATGCCTCTCCTTGGAGGGCTGGATTCTGGGCTCCAGTGCCTTAGTCTCTTCCAAGAACTAAACGCTACTGATGCCAGGATGCTATATAGGTCCAGGGGTGTGGGTTCCTTAACACAGGACCCCGGTCCCTGAAGGTCCAAGACAATACCCACGGAGATGGGGGAAGGTTGGGCCTCTTGCATTTTGCAATACCCTGCGGCGTGGAGCAGGTAAGAGGGAACCTGCGGGACTTGGTTCGACAGTAGGTATCCCCCTGGGGGTTCTGGGTTGGCTAACAGTATGCTGGTGCATCAGCCACTATCTCCACTATGTCTGTTGAGGCAGGATGGGATTCTAATGTTTACCCAGATAATATGTAGATATATGTATACTTGTGTAAGTTATATATTTGCTACTCACCCCAGGTCTGCCTGTTAACACTGATACTGCAACCCCACATGTTTTAAAGAGGAAATTGCTGGTAAAAAACTCCTGTTTCTTAGGAAGCCCAAGGGGACAGCTTCCTCGCTGTGTGTGCACTACAATAAGATTAGTGCTTACCTGGTGTCTGTTGGTGCTGCATAACGCTGGTCCATGTTGTTCCTCTGCTCTGCTTCCTCCATGTGGTTTCAGCGTGGTGCGCGCGATCGTGCGCGCGATTGTGCGCGCGTGTGTGCGCGCGCATGCACGCCGCCTTTTAGAGCGTCGGCGTGCGTCGGGGGGGCGGGCCAGCAGCGTCAGGGTCTGTATAAAGGGAAAACTTCTCTCGGGCTGGTCTTTCCTCCTGGAGGCAGAGGAAGAAAGGATACAGAGCGTGCAGCTGGGTCTTTTGGCCACACAGGGACACCTAGTGGCGGTTTTGTGGATCTTCAGGTCTAGGACTTAGGTCCACTATTGACCAGAAAAAAAAAAAAAAAAAGGAAGTTTTTTGCTTAAAGGGACTCAGCCTTAGATCCAGCAGTATCTGAGTCTACCTTGGACTCCGGCTAACGGGCATTGGTGTGTCAATACTCACAGGTTTCCTCAGTATTGCCACCTCCCAGGCGGGTAAAAAAAAAAAAAAAAAAAAAGAAAAAGAGAGAAATTAGTTCTTTTTCATTTTTCCTCATACCTGCCCTCATATTGGTTACTCCTAGCTGCAACAGTCAGGTGTTGGCTATAGGGGTGACCCAAGGTTGTACAATGGCTCCAAAGGGATCTGGACCAGCCAAGGCTGCTAAAGGTGCCAAAAAGCAAAAGGGGTCTCCATCGGGGTCAGAGGATTTGGGCCAGGCTTCTACGGCCCCACCCTCGCCAGTCAGGACACCGAGTGGCATAGTACAAGAGCCATTGGGGGTGCTGGGGGCAGAGGCGGCCCCCGATCCACCCATTCCCGTTTACGTGACGGAAGAAATGCTAGCAGCCACCATGTGTGGGCTAGAGAAAAGGTTAACTGCGTTGTTTTCCCGTCCTTGCCCAAGTAGCAAGCGGGCTAGATCCCCCTCACCCAGTGTGGGGTTTTCAGATGCGGAGGTCTCCTCTTCAGAGGAACGGGACCCACAAGGGGATCAGGCAGACCCAAGTCCCGACGGTTCAGACAGGGAAAATTCCACTATAGATGAATATTTTTCGGCCTCTCAAGCGGAGGGCCTGTGGATCCAGTCTTTGACAGATATGGTTCGCACTGCCTTTAAACTTCCAGTGCCAGAACTAGTAGCCCCGGAGGTATCCTCATTGGGTTCTTTAAAGGCTCCATTAACTTGTGCATCTTTTCCAATGCACCCCCTTCTGCGGAACGTGATTTACCAGGATTGGGCTCGACCTGATAGAATCTTTGTCCCTCCTAAAAGATTCTCTATTCTCTACCCTATGGAAGAGGAATATGTGAAGAAATGGGCTCTCCCTACAGTGGACGCAGCCATTTCCTGCGTGAATAAATCCCTGACTTGTCCGGTTGAAAATGTCCATATGTTCAAGGATCCGGTCGACAAGAAATTCGAGACCCTACTGAAAGCAGCTTTCACCTCAGTAGGTGCCATGGTTCAGCCAGCAGTAGCAGCCATTGGTGTTTGTCAGGCCTTGAAGGATCAGGCAAAACATATATTAAAGGACATGCCGGCTCAGCATACTCATGAATTAGCAGAATTCCCTAGGGCTCTCTGCTTTGCAATAGATGCTATTAAGGACTCCATCCAACAGGCATCTCGTTCATCTCTACTGATGGTTCACATGCGTCGGCTTTTGTGGCTAAAGAACTGGTCAGCAGAGGCACCCTGCAAAAAGCTTTTAGCAGGGTTTCCCTTTCATGGGGGAAGACTATTCGGGGAAGACCTAGATAAATATATCCACACCATATCAAGTGGAAAAAGTACTTCCTTACCGGTCAAGAAAAGACCGCGTGGGCCCACGTTTAAACGACAGGCCATTGTAGGCTCGGCCCCTTCGACTTCTCGTCAGTATCGACGGCCTCCCGGGCGTTCAGCAGTTAATAGTCGCCCACAGGGACAAGCCGCGGCAAACAAGAGGCCCTGGTCTCGCAAGCCGGCTAAACCAGTCATCAAGTCAGATTCATGAAGGGGCGCCCCCACTCTCTTGGGTGGGGGGGAGGCTTCAGTTTTTCTCCGAAGTCTGGAAGGCCAGAATTCCCGACGCTTGGGTTCGGTCCGTAGTAGCCTCAGGCTACAAACTAGAGTTTCGAGAAATCCCCCCTCCTCATTTTCAGGGGTCAAGTCTTCCAAGCGACCCGTTAAAGAGGGCCTCTCTCGTAAAGGCGTTGGATCGCCTCTTGCTCCAAGGAGTAATTGTAGAAGTACCAACCCAAGAAAAGGGTCTGGGATTCTACTCCAACCTTTTTGTTATACCAAAACCCAATGGCGACGTCAGGCCTATATTAGACCTCAAACGCCTAAATCGCTTTCTAAGGATTCAGACCTTTCGTATGGACTCCATACGTTCAGTGACAGCCAGCCTGCATCAGGGCGACTTCCTAGCATCTATAGACATAAAGGATGCATATCTGCATGTGCCGATTTACCCAGCACATCACAAGTTTCTTCGTTTTACGATAAACCAAAGTCATTACCAGTTCGTAGCCCTCCCTTTCGGGTTGGCAACAGCTCCACGGGTATTCACAAAGGTGTTAGTCCCGGTGCTAGCCGTCCTAAGGACAGAAGGCATCTTGGTCCTAGCATACCTGGACGATCTCCTGGTTATCGACAGTTCAGCTTCCAACCTCAATCATGCAGTAGTCCGCACAGTGCGGCATCTAGAAGAGTTCGGGTGGATTGTGAACCAAGAAAAATCAAGGTTACAACCCACAAGACAGTTGGAATATCTAGGCTTTCGGTTAGAAAGACAGAATAGACAGAATGCCAGAGGGTATTTTTACCTCAAAAGAAGATCAGGTCGTTGATTCAAACGATTCAAATAGTCTTAGGCAAAAAGAAGCCGACTATTCGCCTATGCATGCGACTGCTGGGAAAGATGGTGGCCGCCTTCGAAGCAGCGCCCTATGCCCAGATCCATACCAGAATTCTGCAAGCAGCTATTCTCTCTGCATGGAACAAGTCCATACAGGCATTAGACCGTCCATTAGTTCTTTCCCCAGGAGTCAGGCACAGCCTGTACTGGTGGCTGATCCCTCAAAAATTATCAAAAGGGAAAACCTTTTGCCCCATCTCGTGGAAAATAGTAACCACAGATGCCAGCCTAACAGGTTGGGGGGCAATCTTAGGAAAACGGACCCAGCAGGGACAGTGGTCAGAGGCAGAAAGTCTGCTTCCCATCAATGTCCTAGAGATCAGAGCTGCTCGGTTGGCCCTGGTCGCCTGGACTCTTCCCCTGCAGGGTCTGCCAGTAAGGATACAGTCCGACAATGCCACGGCGGTGGCATACATAAACCACCAGGGGGGCACAAGGAGCCTGGCGGCTCAAAGGGAAGTAAATCTGATTTTTTCATGGGCCGAAGCCCATGTACCCTGCATCTCAGCAGTGTTCATCCCAGGGATAGACAATTCTCAAGCAGATTTTTTGAGTCGTCAACAGTTACTCCCGGGAGAGTGGTCTCTTCACCCCCAGGTATTCCAAGAGATTTGCCAAAGATTCGGAGTTCCCGATGTAGACATCATGGCAACAAGATTCAACAAGAAATTGGACAAATTCGTATCCCGAGCCAGGGACCCCTCGGCCTACGGGACCGATGCGTTGGTTTGCCCCTGGCACCAGTTTTCTCTCCTGTATGCGTTCCCTCCACTACAGATGATTCCCCGCCTTCTACGAAGGATCAGGGTGGAGCGCAGGCCGGTGATCCTGGTGGCCCCAGCCTGGCCCAGAAGGGCTTGGTACGCACTCATCGTGAGGATGTCAGTAAGGGCACCGTGGCCACTCCCCCTGCGCCCAGATCTGCTGTCTCAGGGCCCGATCTACCACCCTGCTTCACAGCAGCTAAATTTGATGGCTTGGCGGCTGAATCTCTAATTCTTAAGGGCAGAGGCCTCTCTGCCCAAGTCATATCTACGTTAATTCAAGCTAGAAAGCCAGTCTCTAGAAATATCTATTACAGAGTCTGGAGAACCTATGTGGAGTGGTGCGAGTCTCAAGGAGGGCATCCTCGCAAGTTTTTTATTGACAGGATCTTGCGATTCCTCCAGGTTGGCGTTGACAAGGGGTTAGCTCTTAGTACTCTAAAGGGGCAGGTGTCTGCCTTATCGATATGGTTTCAAAGGCCTTTGGCCACACATTCGCTTGTGAAAACCTTTTTGCAGGGGGTCTTGCATGTAAATCCCCCTATTAGAGCTCCCCTCTGCCCCTGGAATTTAAATCTGGTCTTGTCAGCTTTACAAAAGCAGCCGTTTGAACCTCTGACAGAAATCCCTCTTGTGCTGCTAACCCGAAAGTTGGTTTTCTTGGTGGCTATGGCTTCGGCCAGAAGGGTCTCCGAGCTGGCAGCCTTGTCTTGCAGGGAACCGTACCTGATTCTGCATAAGGACAGAGTGGTTCTGCGGCCTCAGCCTTCTTTCCTTCCTAAGGTCATATCCAGTTTTCACTTGAATCAGGACCTAGTCCTACCATCCTTCTTTCCTACTCCCCAGTCCAGAGAGGAAAGATTGCTTCATACTTTGGATGTGGTCCGAGCCATGAGGGTTTATCTCAAGGCTACAGAAAAGATTCGGAAAACAGATGTGCTTTTCGTTCTTCCGGATGGCCCCAAGAAGGGTCAGCCGGCTGCCAAGTCTTCCTTGGCTAGGTGGATTAAGCAGCTGATTTTTCAGGCCTATGGTCTGAAGCGCGTTCCACCGCCCTTATCAGTTAAGGCCCATTCTACGAGGGCCATGAGTGCCTCTTGGGCGGCACACCATCAGATCTCTATGGCACAGGTTTGCAAGGCGGCAACCTGGTCTTCCGTACATACGTTTACTAAATTTTATAAGTTGGACGTCACAAAGGCTGCGGACGCAGCATTTGGGCAGGCGGTCCTACGGGCAGCAGTATAGAATCCTCTGGCCCGGTTCACGCCCCTTTTTTTCTGTTGGTGGAGCTATTTTACCTCCTGATATATTTTCTGTTTGGCTATTTTTGGCCTTACGGTCTCCCTCCCTTCATGGAGCATTGCTTTGGGACATCCCATATGTAATGACTATGCGCTCTGTGTCCCGTGATGTACGATCAAGAAAAAGGGATTTTTAATAACAGCTTACCTGTAAAATCCTTTTCTTGGAGTACATCACGGGACACAGAGCTCCCACCCCTCTTTTTGGGGAACATTGTGTAACCTCAGAGAAATTGCTTGCTACAAAACTAGAGCACTCTTAGTGGGAGGGGGTTATATAGGGAGGAACTTCCTGTGAAGTTGATTACACCAGTGTCCACACCTGAAGGTACCCATATAACCCATATGTAATGACTATGCGCTCTGTGTCCCGTGATGTACTCCAAGAAAAGGATTTTACAGGTAAGCTGTTATTAAAAATCCCTTTTTTTTCCTTTAGAAATGTCATTTTGTGCAGGGACTATTATAAACACGTGAAACATGCGCTACTTTACAGACATACTATAGACACCCCCAGGTATGAAATTTAAAGGAATATTTTACTTTTATTGTTTCACTTTAAGCATTATTAAAATCACCGCTCCTTTTTTAAAACTTTTTTTTTTTTGCATTGATTCATGTCCCCTGGGGGCAGGACCCAGGTCCCCAAACACTTTTTTGACAATGATTTGCATCTTATCCTTTAAAATTAGCACTTTTAATTTTTCATGTTTGTTTCCCATAGACTTTAACGGTGTTCAAACACATTTTTTGCCTGTTCGCATTTTCTGCTGTGAACCGAACCAGGGGGTGTTTGGCTCATCCCTCATAGTGACACAATTGTAGAGCTGAATGCTTTCTATGATGGTTACTGAACCTTAACAACTTTACCACCAAACATTTGTTGTCTTTAACAAAATAAAAAGTTAAAGTGAGTGTAAAGGAATTTTTATTTTATTTTAAAATAACAAACATGTCATACTTGCTCTGTGCAAAGGTTTTGCATAGAGCACCCCGGCTCCCTTCTTCTGGGGTCACATTTTTCTTTGCATTTAAGTATACAGGTATCCCTGAGAGAAGAATATCATGAAACTAACCTCCCAACATTCGTATAACAATTTTGCAATTTTTCTTTCAGTCTGTATGTTAAAATTACCAAAGATCAGCGAGCGCTTAGGAGGTGTAGCCACTAGCACAAAAGGTGACTAATCTAATAAATAAAAAAAAATCAAACAAGTGCAGCACTTAAAAACCTTAATCATAAAATTAATCTTAAAAAACATGCATTTATACAAGTAAAAGTTTTTTTTTTTTTTTTCTGAAATTACTGTTTACAGGGTATAGAGACATAATAGTTAACTGATTCATTTTAAAAATGATTAAAAATAGATAAAAATCAATCATATAACATGCCTGCACTTTCAGTTTAGTTTTTCATCTAGTTTCATGTTTCTGTGAAGTACAGAGACATAGATCCAATACAGGGCAGTGTTTGTTTTTAAAATGAAACTGATTGGTTCTGAGGGGTTTTAGACACACAGTAATCACACCTTCTTGATGAGGGACCACAGAGAGAAGCTCTCATGAGTTTTTTCATAAGGAAACAGACAAGCAGGAAGTGTGGAGATCAAAAAAAAAAAATTCCTTTGGTGACCCTTTATTAAGCACCATAAACGTTATCATATAGTGTCCATATCCTAAACATATATGATTAATATGGCAATTGATGAAAAACTCTTATTTCACCAATATGCACTCACCAGAACACTATTAATAAACAGCATTGAACACCATTCAAATCAAAAAGAATCGCCAGCAATCGATCGATCTTCCGAAAATGCAGCAGTCAGCCAGGGAGAGTTCCGATCAAAAGATGTTCACCACGCAGAGCCTGAGAAGTAGTATATAGTGAAGTATTTATTTTAACGTTTTATATTAAAACAGCTTTTAAAATAATCCATATAGTGTACACAAATACAAAGCAAACACAGCCGGACTTACAGTGATGGCCGCTGATCCGGCCCTCTAAAACAACAACGTGATGTTAGCATGAAAGGGCCCCAATGCGTTTTGTCACACTCACGTCTTCAGTTACAGCTGGCGTGTCCCACTTTTAGAAGACTTATGTATATTATTGTTACAATGTCCTGGACCAATACATTTTAGGATACAAGCATTAATCACTAAAGGGGAACTCCAATAAGCCTTATAATGCATTACTAATATAGGGGAATTATAGCCTATCAATCATCGATATCTATGGGGGAACTCTAACCACCTTTCAATCCCTCCTGTGATCGCGTAGGCTAGATATAGCCTACGTGATCACTCATTATACCATTTCTGCTCTATGGTCAACATTGCCATGCTGACATTGTCACTCCTTGTTGTACGGGGTTTAGTCAATCTTCCAATAGCGCAAAGGGTTATTTTAGCAATCAGATATATAACAAAAGCGCAAATCAATATTATATTCCTGGGGTTGTAATAAGGAGAACACAACATGTAACAATTGGCGACAAAGAAAAATAGTCTGCAACTTGGGCCAATGTGGAGTTGGATGTGGTCTGGAAACGAAACGGGGGGGGGGGGGCAAATTGGGGGCCAGTCTTTGAGAATGTTCAAGGTAGTTGCACTGTGCCTTGTTCCAATCCTTGGATTAAGTCCTCCAGTTGTGCGGCTTGTTGGTCCCTCCTTTTCTGCTCTTCTGTTGGTGCCTCTGAAGTTGGAAGGGGAAAAAGGGGGGTTCAACTTTATCCGGGACGCATGGATCCATTGTGGTCCCTGGGAAGTAAGTACAGCCGTTCCGGAGACTTTTTTCTACTTCGTGTGGGCTGGTGCAAACGGGTCCTATATGTTTTCTCACTGCAAGTTGTTCTATTAGGACTTTGTCTCCTGGTATGACCCGGTGGATCGGATCTGTGGAAAGAGGAGGAAAGGTGACAGCTTATGCGTTATAATTTTCACTAAGTGTACTTACCAGATCTCTCACGTACTCTTCCTGTAAAGAATATAAGTTAGGATCCTGCCTAGGGTTCCTGTCTTTTCTGTACCATTTCTTCTTCTGAATGGGCTTTCCTATTAAATTCCATTTCTTGAACTAAGGGTGTTTCTGATTTGGTATAGTATCAAGGGTAAGTGTACTAACCAGTCTTTTAAAGTTCCTTGCGTGGCTTTCCTATTTGCAATAGACATCCCCACCTAGGGATGATTCCCTGCATGAGTATGCGCACTACTGCCTATGTGTCTTCTCTTGTGGTTTTGAATGCTTCCAACCATCGTGAGAATACATCCACGATGACCAAAAGGTATTCTTGCTCTGTCCCTTTCTTTGGCATGTGGGTGAGATCTATTTGCAGATGGGGGAAAGGTGTAGTAGGATACGGGAGGTGTTCATGTTTCACCTTGTTTGGTATGTTTGCATGTGATGTGATGTGATGTGATGTGATACACCGTGACACATATGCTTTTCCTTGTCAAAATATCTTTATTTATGTGATAAAGAATGTACAAGTGCATAACAACAATGAGAGAAGAAAAAAGGGTACAATAGAGGGTATACATCATAAGAGAAACTTCTTGACTTGTAAACCTAAATATCTTTGGTTACAAGAGAGACAATTTACAGGTAATTAAACAATGCATACAAAGTCATTGGTGGCAAAGTGAATAAGCAAATATAGTAACTGACTAACTAAATGACTAGCTGACTAGCTATGTGACTAACTAACTTTCGACCCTGGATCGATTAAGGGATAAGCCATGTAACCTGTCTGATCTGGGCTAAATCCAGGGTTATGTCCTGTTCTAGGGTTCTGCTATATAGGTTCAAGAAATTTCAACAATATACAACTTTGTATCAACAAACATGAACATAGGAATTGTTAATTTGAGAACAAGAGTTCAAAGGAGGGGGAGAGAAAGGGAAGAAGGGGTAGGGGGAGGGGAATCCGCTGGAGCGACCTGATCTCCGCCGCCGGAGAGAGGCTTGAGCGGGGGGGTGCCAGTTTGGCTGGACTACCATGGCAATACAACTTCATTATTAAATGCGTTCGGAAAAGCATATGTTATCCAGGGTTTCCATAGACTCTCAAATCCGGTGGTCGTGTCCATGTCAATAGCCACCCTCTTGGCGTGGGACATTGCTGTGTTCATTCTATTTGTGACTTCATTTAGTGATAAATTAGGGGTTTTCCATGCTCTCGCAAGGGTTTGTTTTGCAGCAGTAAGAAGTTGTATGATTAGTTTGAACTGTTTGTGTGGGAGATTATCAGGTTTTAGATTTAATAACGCTGTTTTAGGATCTAAGGGGATTGTTTTCCCCGAGATAATGGAGATAATTTGAAAAATTTCCGACCAAAATGATAGGGCTTTTGGGCACGACCACCAAACGTGAAGGTATGTCCCTGGAGTTGAACAACCCCTGAAGCAAAGATCAGGGTAATTCGGTACGTATTTCGCAACCCTGGCGGGTACTAGGTACCATCTAGTGAGTACTTTGTAATTCGTTTCAATGGCTGATTCGTTCATGGATGCTGATTTAGTGCTGTTCCAGATCTGTTTCCACTCGGAAGGTACTAGTTCTTGTTCTAGGTCCCTCTCCCATTTACTCACATAAGGAAGCTTCCCACTGATAGAGCAAGCTGTTAATTGGGAGTATAAGGAGGATATTATTCCTCTAGCGTGGGGGTCATTCTTACAGAAATTCTCAAAGGTGGATATACATGTTGGCGTGGGTGAAGCATCAACAAATGGCTTAAAGAAATTTTTAATTTGTAGATGCCTAAATATTTCGGTCTGTGGTATGTCGTGCGCTGCACTGATGGTGGTGAAGGATAAAAAGGAAGAAGAGTCTATAAAGTCATGTAAGCATGTACATCCTTTTGACACCCACTCTTTAAAGGTATTGGGATAGATCCAAGCAGGGTAGAACGCAGGGTTTTTATGAAACGATAAAAGAGGAACATGGGGGGATTGGAGAAGATATTTAGTCTTTACTGTGTCCCAGAGGGAGAGTGAGTGTTTGGTGATGGGGTTCAGTAAGTGTTTACGAGCTTTAGGGGGGATCCATAGTACATTAGAAATTGCGATGGGGTCAGACTCTACCACTTCAATTGATACCCAAAGAGGGGGCTCACATTTGTCGTGGTATTTTACTAGGTTTGCAAGTTGTGCCGCTTTATAGTAGTTTATAAAGTTGGGCAGCCCCATTCCACCATTATCCTTAGATAGATGCAGGATTTGAGGTTTTATTCTAGGCCTAGTGGATCCCCACGTAAAGGCAGAAACTCTTCTTTGTAATATCCTGAAGTAATATGATGGGATTGGGACGGGGAGCACTCTAAATAAATATAATAATTTCGGTAATATAGTCATTTTGACCGTGTTGATTCTGCCAAACCATGATAGGGGTAGATGGGCCCAGGAATTCAGGAGGCTTGATATCTGTTTTAGGAGAATAGGGTAGTTGGAAGAGAATAGATCCGTTATTGATGTTGTAAGGTGTGTTCCTAAATAGGGAATACTCTTAGTTGCCCATACGAAAGGTAGACCGGATTTGGCTGCATTTAACTCTAAGGAAGTAAGCGAAATGCTTAGTGCGAGACATTTTTTAGGGTTAATGACTAGTCCTGAAATGGATGCAAATTTTTTAAGAATTAGCATAAGGTTGGGTCCTGTTACCTGGGGCGATGCAAGAAAAAGGAGGATGTCGTCAGCGAACATGCATAGTTTATGCTTGTGTCCGCCTATTTCTATGCCCAGTATTGTCGGGTCTGACCTGATCTTTTGTGCAAGCGGTTCTATGAGGAGGGCAAATAATAAGGGGGAGAGAGGACATCCCTGTCTCGTGCCCCTGTTAATGGAGAAGGTGTCCGATCTATATCCTGCATACTTTACATATGCCTTCGGGCTATTGTATAATTATAGGATCCATTTCATGAAGTTGGGGCCAAAGCCCCATTTTTGAAGGGTATACTTCAAGTAGGACCAGGATACAGAGTCGAACGCCTGTTTTATGTCGAGAGAGAGGAAGCAAGCAGGGATTCCTCTCTTCTTGGCAATGTGAGCCAATAGGCTCGCCCTTCTGATATTATCTCCTGCCTGCCGGTTGGGGATGAAACCTACCTGATCGCGATGGATCAGGGTTCCAATTATGTTGTTTAAGCGATTCGCCAGAATTTTACCTAGAAGTTTGATATCTGTATTTAGCATAGATATGGGCCGGTAATTTTCACTGAGGGTATTGTCTGTCTGTGGCTTGGGAATCATGCAGATTGTGGCCAAAAGTGATACCTGTCTAAATGATTTCAGTTTTAAAAGGTCGTTGAAGGCCTCCGCGAGCCTCGGGGAGATTAGTTCAGAGAGTGCTTTATAGTATCGGGCTGTGAATCCATCAGGTCCGGGCCGCTTGTTTAATTTGAGTTCCTTGATTGCTCTAGTTACGTCTTCTTGCGAAATAGGCGCATCTAGTTGTGTCTTTTGGGAATCAGACATTCGGGGCAATTGGAATTGCGAGAAAAAGGTGTCGGCTACCGATTCGTCAAATGTATTAGTTCCCGCATATAGTTTTTTCAGATGAGTACTGAATTTCTGCACAATTTTAAGTGGGTTGCTGGAGATAACGTTGTTAGCTAGTTTCAGTTTTATTGGTGTATACGATTTGTTGATTGAATTAAGTGTCCTAGCTAGGTTTGCACCAGTTTTATTAGCTGTTTTGTAGAATGTGTGCTTGGATCTGTCTAAAGCTTTATTTGCAGAGTCCGTGAGAAATAGGTCAAATTCGAGGCGTGCTTTATCTAGGCGATTTTTAGCGTGGGGGGAGTGGTTATTTTGAAAGGCTAGGTGGGCAAGGTTGAATTCCGTTTCCAGTTTCAGTGCTAATTGTCTACGTGCCTTTTTGAGGATCCCAAGTTGTCTTTGAATTACCCCTCTCAGTACCGGTTTATGGGCTTCCCAAAGCGTGAGAGCAGATATTTCTGGGGACATATTGAGATCTAAGTAATCTTTTAGGGACTGCTCGATTTCCAGACAGTAGGAGGGATGTTTTAGCAAAATATCAGGCATATACCAGGTCGGGTCGGTCTTTTTAGGAATAGTTGATGCTATTGTTGTGTATACAGCATCGTGATCTGACCAGGGAATGGGTATTATAACAGAATTGAGAACTTCTGGCAGCATTCCAATTGACAATAATATGTGGTCTATCCAGCTATGTGATTGGTGGGGGTTAGAAAAGTAGGTGTAGTTACGTTTCGTGGGGTTCAGTTCTCTCCAGGAATCCACTAAGTTATATTTAGACAGGAGAGTGGACAGAGTCCATTTGGTCTGATATTTCGGTGGTACGTAAGGAGATCTGTCAAGAAAGGGAAGCAGAACCTGATTCGAGTCCCCGCATATTAGGAGAGAGCCCATTTTATGGGCATTGATAGTTTGAAGAAGGTGTGATAAGAACGGCATGGGGTTAAGGTTAGGGGCATAGTATGATACTACCGTTACCGGTGTGTCTAGGATGTGTCCTGTTAGGATCAGGTATCGACCTTCAGGGTCTCTGAGTACCGTGTTCAAGGTAAATGGGGTAGATCGGTGGAAGGCAATCAGGGTACCTCTCTTCTTAACTGGGGCTGAAGCCGTATATACTTGTGGGTATGCAGCGTTGAAGTATTTAGGAGTGGTGTTAGGGGTAAAATGTGTCTCCTGTAGGCAGACAATGTGAGCCTTTTTGGATTGAAAGAGCCTAAAGGCCTTCGTACGTTTTTGCGGTATGTTCAACCCTTGTACATTAAGTGAAATCAAGTTTAAGGGTGCCATGGCAGCCAAACCAAAAGTTTTATCTTACCTTGCCTCCTCGGACGGGGATGGCCCAGGTCGCTCCATGCGGATGGGGTGAGGGAAAGGAAACATGAGGATCCAGGATAGGTAGACTCAAATGAAAGAGAGAATACATTGTAGATTAATGCATATTTGAACAACAAATCACTGAATAAGCATTCGGGGTGTGCCCGTAGTGAGTGAAAAGATCCCTCACCAAGGGATAGAGGGTCCCTCCCAAATCCCCACATATTAGTTTGGGGATCTGAGGTGGACTGGTTGAGACGCGTGTTTTTTCCACGAGTCAGAAAGCCGCATTCAATAATATAGAAGTGTATTTTAAATGCAGAGGGATTCCTATGCCTATGTAAAATCTCGGAATTTGGCAGGGCCTTTTTTAGTGTCTTGCAGGGTATGCAATTCAGGGGGGAAGATGTCAAGTCCATAGGGTCACTCCAGGTGATAGCCAACAGATTAGTACATATGATCAGGGGTTTAAATAAGGGCCTCAAATAGTGTTTTAGACGGAAGTATGCAAGAGTGACAATAGGGCACCTGGGCATTTGTGAGGAAGAATTTATAGTGGTCCATGCGGAAAGGAGAGGCAATACCAGGTTATCATCATAGGCAATCGCCTGTGACATGTAATATGCGACAACTAGGAGTAAACATTTCATACTAAGGACAAGACATAAGCACTCATTTCTGGCGAGGTTATAATAAATGATTGATCAGGAAGGTGTTTATATCACCTTTACTGGTGTCAAGACCTAATATAAAGAGAAAAGGAAAAAGAGGTGGGATTGTCTACAGGGGAATAGGACCAACACAGTACCTGTTGACAGACAATTACTTAGCCTAAATTGAGAGGAAGAGTTAAGTGGCAGTGTGAGAAGTTCAGTCCATTGTGTCTTCTTGATCCTGGGTCTGTGGTGCGAATCTGCCGCGCTTGGTGGATTGGTGGGGTCCGCCATTCGGTTCTTGTTGGATGGAGTGGTTGTTAGAAGAGGTTGGTGCTGATCTTCTGCGTGAGGTGGAAGCCGAGGAGGGTTGATCAATGATTTTAAAGTCTACTAGGGCCTGGTGTAGTTGGTCGGGTGTTCTGCAGACTATCTTGGTCCCTTGAATCGTGAAACGGAGGGAGAAAGGGAAGCCCCATTGATATTTTATGTTACGCTGCTGTAATTCGATCAAGAGAGGTTTCATTGCTCTTCTCTTGGCAATGGTTAGTTGTGATATGTCTGCAAAAATTTGATAATTGTAGCCTTGGAAAGACAGGATCCCTTTCTCCCTTGCTGTCGCCAAAATTTGCTCCTTGGTTTTGTAGAAATGGAACTTCGCTATTATGTCTCTGGGTGGGCCATCTACCTTTTTAGGGGAGAGTGCCCTATGTATTCTGTCCATCTCCAAACGTTCCACTGCAATGCCTGGAAGTAGTTCCTGACATAGAGCCATTATGGTGGACTGAAGGTCCACCACAGACTCTGGCATGCCCCTAAATCTTAAGTTAGATCTCCTGGCACGGTTTTCGAATTCTTCTAATCTGCTCTGTAGCATTAGGTTCTCTTCTTTTAGGGAGTCTATTTCTGTTAGGCATTCATGGGTGTAGGTTTCAATGTCCTCCACTTTAGTTTCCAGTGCTTCTGTACGAGTACCCAATTCCCTAATCTCCTTGGTGAGATTTGAGGTAATCTGGTCAGATGTCTGCTTTAATGCTTTGCGGAGCATTTTTTCAAATTGATTAATTAATCCCGCAGAAACTGTGTTGTCTTGTGGTACAGTTTGTGAAATAGCAGCCGTGTCTTCATCCTCACTATCTGAGGTGAGGTTAGTCAGAGAAGCCATGGGTTTGGCTGTTTTAGCTGTTTGTTTCTTCCCCTTACCTGAGGGGAGCCTCTCTGAGGTGACTGGCACCTTAACTGAGCCTTTGGTCTGCTGCACGCTGCTGACAAGTGTCGTTTTAGCTCTATTTCTTGAGCCACCCAGCACCATTATACATTAAAATGTTCCCCTCACCTTCCTGTAGTTAATGACTGGGTTTTTGTCCAGTTGTGACCAGTTAGGAAGCGAGTTATCCGCGGCTTCATGAAGCAGAGCACTAGGCTGACATGACTGTCCTGCTAGAGCCTGCACACGCCCCTCCGACACATATGCTTTTAACAAGCTTGGTTTGAAGAAATCCTTCAGTAAAATGTGTTCTGACAACCCTAGTGACCTACCCCATGGTTCTGTCTTCCCCTCTATGAGGAAAAGTACAAGTTCATGTCTTTTCCGAGTCATTCCCCGCCCGAACCTTCAAACCTCTCTCTCTGTGGTATGTGTCTGGAGATCTATAATGAATGATCTAGTAGTGCTATTGTACTATAGTGTTAGTACTGGAATTTGGGTATGTGCTGGCTGCTCCAATAGCTGACTGCAAATGCACTCTAAATAACAGAAGAATCTACAAAACCCTTGTGTACATCAGATAAAGCAGTGGAAGTCATAAATGACCTGGGAGAAGTGTCCCATTGAGCAATGTGTATACAGTCATGCTGTGATACTACCTCACCCTGTTCTCCTGCTTAATCCCCCCCCCCCCAAAAAAAAAGGTTATTCCTAGCCTTTGGGATAACTCCATATCTGTTTAAACTTTGAGTAGACATGGGTGTGAATATTTTAGATAACATTATAGTTGGTCTGCCCAGGGTAAATGATGTTGCCATCCCCTACCACCATCGCTCTGGAGGTATACCCTGAACCTGAACCATTCTTGGAAAAAGACCCCACAGGGCAAAGCTCTCCACCATGTTCTTTTTTGGTGAGGACACCTACCACAGTCCTACAATTGTCCCCTCCATACAAACATAATGAGGAGGCCAAACCTGGGTGCTACAACCACAGCACTATTCAGATACCTTCACTTGTACACCAGGATATATCTCTCATATTTACAGAAGGGAGGTTCAGCCCCCGGTAACACCTTTGGTAGCAGGTAAAACAAGAAGTGGTATATTATAAAACCAACTGTGGTGAACTTTGCCTCTCAGACCATGTTCATTAACCAGGGCAGCCATAACTGCTTGTGACTAAAGACATGTTCCATGTGTCAGGCTGCAGGGCTGTGGGGAGCAGCGTCAGGGGTGCTGTGGAGGGGCTGACACACATAAAAGACCACTTTGATTCCGATTTTTTTTTTTTTTTTTTACTGTTTGTCAGAACAGTCAGTTCCAAAACACAATACTGTCTTAGGTTTCTCCAAACCTTTACAAAAACTCCCAGAGTGAATGATACCCACCCTGCATACTTGATATTAAATATGTGTGACTTTGGTAATAACAAAACAGTACACCTACAACACATTCAGAACATCTTTGAGACATTATTAATGTTCTTATAATCTAAAATATGTCTGCTTACTGCAGTGTTTCTCAATTCCAGTCCTCAGGCCCCCCCAACAGGTCAGGTTTTCAGGATTTCCATTATTTTGCACAGGTGATTTGATCAGTTTCAATGCCTTAGAAATCACCACAGCCTTTTCATCTGAGGGAAATCCTGAAAACATGACCTGTTGGGGCGGGGGGGGGGGGGGGGGGGGGCGTGAGGACTGGAATTGAGAAACACTGGCTTACTGTAAGAGCAAATTAACAGTCCACTCACACCCTGGGCACTTACCAGGCACGCACAATATTCTTATATCTCCATACAAGATTATACTTATACCTGTATGCGATAGAAATATAAGAAAAAGCAAACTGAGTATTTTGTGTATACACCTTTAAATTTAAGTTTCCCTTAACCACTTCAGGCCCGCGGTATAGCCGAATGACGGCTACAGCCCGGGTCTGAATATCCAACCTGCCGTCAAAAGACGGCCGCCTCTTTGGGCGTTCCCAGCGCGCGCTCTAGAGCGCGCTGCGGGGAAGCCCTGTGTTGGCCGTGTCCCCGTGTCACCCCCTAGTGTTAACCCCTTCAATGCCAGTCACATGTATACAGTAATTAGTGCATATTTATAGCACTGATCGCAGTTTAAATGTGAATGGCGCCAAAAATGTGTCAAAAGTGTCCGATGTGTCCGCCATAACGTTGCAGTACCAATAAAAATCGCAGATCGCCGCCATTTCTAGTAAAAAAATAATAATAATAATAATTCTGTCCCCTATTTTGTAAGCGCTATAACTTTTGCGCAAACCAATTGCTTATTGCGATTTTTTTTTTTTTACCAAAAATATGTAGAAGAATATGTATTGCCCTAAACTGAGAATTGGGATATTTATTATAGCAACAAGTAAAAAATATTGTATTTTTTTTTCAAAATTGTCGCTCTTTTTTGTTTATAGCGCAAAAAATAAAAAGCGCACAGGCGATCAAATACCACCAAAAGAAAGCTCTACTTGTGGGGAAAAAAGGACGTCAATTTTGTTTGGGAGCCACGTCGCACAACCGCGCAATTGTCAGTTAAAGCGACGCAGTGCCGGAAGCTGAGATTTCAGCTGGGCAGGAGGGGGGTATATGTGCCCAGTAAGCAAGTGGTTAATAGCCATATTAAATTTATATGGGGTTATAAAAACATATAAACAATAAACCAGTTAAGCAGTAATCACATTTAGATGTCTTATATACATGTATATACTTTCAATCATGTAACAACCTTTAACCACTTAAGGACCCCCGCACGTACATATACGGCCACAGAATGGCACGTACAGGCACAAGGGG
Source organism: Rana kukunoris (assembly GCA_029574335.1). Classification (NCBI taxonomy): domain Eukaryota; kingdom Metazoa; phylum Chordata; class Amphibia; order Anura; family Ranidae; genus Rana; species Rana kukunoris. Next base: position 123,277,643 of record CM056054.1, on the reverse strand, counting down.
GTAAATTTACGTCCCCGCCTAAGTGCGTGCGGGGGTCCCCTGGCTCCGGGAGCGAGTGGGCGGATGTCGGCGTTTACCCGCCCCCCCGCGATCGCTCCCAGCCAATGCGCGCGCTCCCAGCTCCTGTCACTTCCTCCTCCTGTGTTTACACAGGAAGGAGGAAATGATGTAATCTCTCATCGCAGCGGTGTTTCCCACCGCTGCTGATGAGAGAAGACATCACAAGTAAGTGTGCACCAACACAACACTGACACACACTCACATAGGCACATTAACCCCTTGTGATCGCCCCCCCCACCCCCCTGTCACAGGGGATCTAATCACTGCATTTAGTGTCAGTGTGACAGGCAGTGTAAAAAACAGTTAGTGTTAGGTTCAGGATAGCCCCCCCACCCCCCCTAATAAAGTTTTAACCCCCTGATCACCGCCCTAGTTAACCCTTTCACTCCCTATTGCCAGCGTCACTAAGCGATCATTTTTCTGATCGCTGTATTAGTGTCGCTGTTCCCGCTAGGTAGCTATTTTTTTTTATTGCGGATTTTTTTTTTTACTAAAGACATGTGGCTAAATAAATGTTGGCCTAAATGTTTGACTAAAATTTAGTTTATTTGATTTTTTTTTTAACAAAAAGTAAAAAATAGTGTTTTTTTTTCAAAAATGTCGCTCTATTTTTGTATATAGCGCAAAAAATAAAAATCGCAGAGGTGATCAAATACCACCAAAAGAAAGCTCTATTTGTGGGAAGAAAAGGACGCAAATTTTGTTTGGGAGCCACGTCGCACGACCGCGCAATTGTCTGTTAAAGCGACGCAGTGCCGAATCGCAAAAACACCTTGGGTCATTTACCAGCGTATTGGTCCGGGTCTTAAGTGGTTAAAACATATAAACAATGGCCAATCAAGAAAGAAATCGCGATTATATAACCCCATAGGCCTCGTACACACGATCAAATCTGTCCGCTGGAAACGGTCCGCTGGACCGTTTCAGCAGACAGATTCGATCGTGTGTACGGCCGAGCAGACAGATTTGTCCACCCGACAGATTTCAAAGCATGCTTTGAAATCTATCGGGTGGGAATCTGTCAGCCTGACATGTCTGCTGGTTAGTACACTTACCAGCAGACATGTCGTCCCGCACCGCTGCCGCACCGCTGCCGAATGGATTCGGCGCATGCGCGGAAGTGTTTTACTTCCTGGTGCGGTGACGTGGCGGCGTCAACGTCACCGCCACGTCACCGACACGTCAACGCGCCGTCTGCTTGTGGGGATTTTGGTTTGCTCGTGTGTACACGCGAGCAAACCAAAATCCCAGCAGACAGATTTGTTCAAATCTGTCGGACGGACAGATTTGAACAAATCTGTCCGCTCGTGTGTATGGGGCCTAAGGCCGCGTACACACGAGGGGATATGTCCGCTGAAAACGGTCCGATGGACCGTTTCAGCAGACATCTCCGCTCGTGTGTATGGGCTAGCGGACAGATTTCTCCACCCGACAGATTTCAAAGCATGCTTTGAAATCTAACCGGTGGGAATCTGTCCGCCCGACATGTCTGCTGGTTAGTACACTTACCAGCAGACATGTCGGCCCCCACCGCCGCCGCGCCGCTGCCGAATGGATTCGGCGCATGCGCGGAAGTCTTTTACTTCCTGGTGCGGTGACGTGGCGGTGACGCGGCGGCGTCAACGTCACCGCCACGTCACCGCGCCGTCCGGCGGCGGGGAATTTGATCCGATGGTGTGTACACGCCATCGGATCAAACTCCCGATCGGACATATCCGATGGAAATGGTCCGCGGACCGTTTTCATCGGATAAGTCCGATCGTGTGTACGCCGCCTTAGAGTTTCCATACATCCGTCCTTTACTCTAGTCCGGCCATCCAAGCGGGACATATATCTATATATATTTATCGGTGTAGAATACGCACAGGGGTATAAAACACACCCTAACTTTAAGAGTGAAGTAAAAAAAAAGAAACTTTCCACAGCCCCCAGCGTATAACACACGGGCACACAAAAAATGAGTATTATACACCAATAAATACAGTGGGCCAGATTCACGTACATCGGCCCATTTTTTGACTGGCGCAGCGCACCTCCTTTACGTTAGACTGCCGCAATCACCGTATTCTCGATTCATTTGCGCAGAAATTAGCGCCTGTGCAATGTAATTTCAGAGGCGTGAGGCGGAGTAATTCAAATTGGGAAGGACGTGGGCGTGTTACATTGAAATGAGCCGTGACCCCATGCAAATGAAGGGCCGGCCGGCTCGTGCATGCGCACATGAAGCAGACCATGGTCAGCACCTCTGTGCGCATGCTCACAACTTGGGAACGGCGCAATCAGTGAAATTGGAAGTGGACCAGGGCAACTTAGTGAACTACGCAGACAGCATAAATAGACAGACACAAACGCACTTCCTTTGCAAAAGTACATCCCTTTGTATCCCTCCCTATACAGCAAGTTGCTTTTGTTCTGTTTGTTGCGTTGTGATTTGTCTTTGTTATATGTGGACTGTTTGATCTAGTGTTTTGTAGAAGATATTTGAAAGTGTTTTTTTGGTGACTGCTTGTGAGACTTTTTGGTTGATGGATTTTTGTTTGTTTGTTTTGTTGCTTGATTTTTCCTGCTTGTTTTTGTGAGTGATTTTTGCTGATTGTTTGGGAGAGAGTTTTTGTATGAGTATGACTGAGAGGAAGAGGAAGTCAAATTTTACTTTGGGGGAAAAAACACATTTTTGCCCGGGCCATTACCCAATATGGGCGTTTCCTCCGCGGCCCGGAGAGTGCCAACACCCCTCGGCCAGGAGACGTGAGATCTTGCAGCACATTACTGACGAGGTGAATTCATCGGGGGGGGGCGGACACGGTCGGGGATTGAAAAGAAGATCAATGACCTCCGGCGTCTGGTCAGAAAGAAGCTGGCCAAAATGGCAGACCATGCCAGGGGCACAGGAGGGGGCCCACCATGCCCTGTTAGGCTGACAGCGGAGGAGCGTGCGGTGGCCCACACCTTTCATAGACAACAGGTGGAGGGCCTGCCTGGCTATGACTCCAGTCATGAAGGCTTGATGCCAGGTAAGGTTTTTTTGCCCTATCAGGTGTGTAGCATGTGGGGGGGAGGGAATATGTGGCAAGTGTGTGGATCCTCCAACCTGTGAATGTTTTGTGTCATCCACAGATGTGCAGGAGGGTGCTGGGCCATCTGGGCTGACCGCACCATCCCAGGGACAACAGCCTGATGAGGACCCCCAGACAATGCCGGAGTCCTCGGAGGAGGTTGAAGAGGAGGAGGTTGAGGAGGAGGAGTTTGAGGAGGAGGAGGATGTCATGTCAGCCAGTGGATTGTTGTTTTTGGAGGAGTCTTCCTCTCTGGCTGGCAGCAGCCAGCCCTCCATAAGGGGTAGCCCCTCCCACTCCTCCCCCAACAGGGCTCCTCTCCCAAGGGCCTCCCCTTCTCCCCGGCCACAAGCCTCAGCTGGAGGCAGGAAGTCATCCCAGAAGACCAGGGGGGTGGCCGAGCTTCTGCCCACCAATCTGAGAAGGGCCCAGGCCCTTCAGACCCGCCATCTGGGACAGGTCAGCCAGACTTTGGGGCGGATGGAGGAGAGCCTGTCCTCCATAAAGGATACGCTTGGGGACCTGGACTGCCACTCCCGGGCTCTTACAAACTGCCTAAATGTACTGCAGACTACAACAGCAGACGTTGGCCAGGATGTGAGGGCCCTCACCCAGGCTATCCAGGCCAACACGGCAACACTAGGTGCTGGCCTGAACAGAATTGCCGTGGCCTTGGAGGGCAGGCCGCCAGGTGGGCAGAGACCAGGGGCTGCTCCTCCTTCCCCGGATTACCCCCCCCCCCCATGAGTCTCCCCTGAGGAGCCGGGCCGTGGCCGTGGGCGCCCCAGGCGTGGCTCACGCCAGCGGCATTAATTTGTTCCCCCCCCTCCTTTTTTTTTTCTGGAATTTTTTTTTTTTTTTGCTGGACATTTTTTTTTTGTGTTGTGAATGTTTTTGGAATGTGGGGGTGATATTCCTGTCGAAAAAAGGGGTGTCACCCTCAGTTTTGGTGGAGAAGGGTTCCCCAGGACCAGGAAGAAGTGATCCCCAGGTCCGTGTGAATGGTGTATGAATGTACAGTGACATAATTGGAGCCGTGGCGTGGCGTTGCTGCTCACAAGTCCAGCATGGTGGGCTTGTGCTAATCCAACTAGATGAGGATGTGATGTGTCTTTGCTAGGGACCACAGTGGTGTGCATGCATGCATTCTCATTGTGCCATGATTAATGTATGTGTTTAACGTGCAAAGATGCCTAATGTGAGCTGTCTCCTGACTGCTCTTCCCTCAGAAGACGGGGTAGCCTCGGTTAGGGGGGATTGTCTGGTTCAGGGGTCAGGTCATCACTTATGTCAATCTGCAGGCCCTTTCCTGCAGGCTGGTGTTGGGCTCCTGCAGGGTTGTGATTAATTCCAGGATGGCATGGCATAAATCTGAAGATGCGAGACACCTCAGAATCTCTCATGCCAAAGATGTCTATGCGTGTGTGATATATCAAGTGAAGAGTGAGGGGCTTGTATCAGATTAGATTATTATATCCATCAAGGTTTTAAAGGGCTATTGAAAGATAGTGAGACCGTGTTTGTAATTTGTATGTATGTTATGTATTGATGTATATATGTATGTATATTTCTGCTCAAAATGTTTATAAAAGCAAAGAAATTTTTTTTGGATAAAAAAAAAAAATCCTCTCCCGTGCCCTCCTCCGTGTCCTCCTCCGTGCCCTCCTCCGTGCCCTCCTCCTTCTTTGCTCATCTAAAGTCAGTAGTATACCTATGAGCATGGATGCCACTGGCATGTTGGCATACAGATTGTTGGGCAACACATGTGACTGCTCTGCTCCTCACTAACGGTGTTGCTTTCTCTGACATGTAGACGAATTGTCTAATTTTATACCACCTTTTATATGGTCTAATTTTAGACAGGCCGTGCAGCTGTTGCGCACAGCGCGTAGCCTGTCCTCTTTTGTGGATCCCCGTAACTCCCTCATTAGCATATTTGAATAGCAAATCAATGGTGTGTCTAGCGCAGTTTTGCGCGGACGGATGCGCCTGTCTATCGAAATTACGCCGGACAAAAAAAAGTAGATTTCTTGCGTATCTCGTTTTGGGATGCGGAGCACCGAAACGCATGCGCACATTTAGACTTACGCCGCGCATCTCCTGTTACGCTGGCGTAATCGCTCTGTGAATCTGGCCCAGTATCTCTTAAACTAAGTCCGACCATCCAAGCGGGACAATATCTATCCTAAACTAAGTCCGGCCAACCTAGCGGGACAATATTTATCTTTATCTTTATTCCAGCCAACCTAGCGGGAAATATCTCTTATCCTAATTTCGGCCAACCTAGCGGGAAATATCGCTAATCTACCTGACAGGGAAGGCCAACCTAGTGTCCCCTGAGCATAATAATAATAATAATAAAAAAAAATTAAAATATGAGTCAATCGCTGACAAAGTGAATATTCTTTGCAAATAAAATCTTTACAAAGACCCTCACTTACCTGCAAGACGACCGTCCCACCACTGCCACCATCTGATAGGTAGGTACTTCAACTAGACCCAGGTTTTAAGGACAATTCGAATATATGGAAAATCCTCAATGCATTGCCCAATTAGAAACACACACTCTCATGGTATATATTTAAGACTAGACTTTATTTCTCCTGCGTACTAGCACATAATCAAATCATACAAAAGGGGACGCCCCTGTCCCCGCCAATCATATCTTAGTTATAAGGTTATACAAGTAACATGCGTCACAATTATACATCGTGCATAAGCAGTCTTCTTTGTGCCCTGGACATATCTAATTTCTACTGCAGCTAATCTTGGTCCAGGACATTGTAACAATAATATAGCCAAGGTCCATGGTTTCTCCTAGAAGCCCAAGGATACATCTAAATACATTTTAGGATACAAGCATTTTTCACTAAAGGGGAACTCCAATAAGCCTTATAATGCATTACTAATATAGGGGAATTATAGCCTATCAATCATCGATATCTATGGGGGAAATCTAACCACCTTTCAGCCGCTAGGTGGCGCGTCCGTCGATTTATGCGTCGAATATGTAAATTAGGTAGATACGCCAATTTATGAGTGTAATTGCGCCCGGCGTATCTATTTGCGTAGTTTACATAAGGCGTCGGACCGGCGTAAAGTTACCCCTGCTATATGAGGGGCAGACAATGTTAAGTATGTACGTCGGGACAGCGTCGTATTGTACGTCGTTTACGTTGTTTGCGTACGTCGATTCAGAATGGGGCTGGGCGTAAGAACCGGGGGGGGGTGCTGCCACCTGAAATTGAGAAGCGGGGGGGCTGCTGGGAATTGAAAAGCCGGGGGGGCCCTTTATATATATAAAAAAGAAAGAAAGAAAATAATATAAAAAAAGAATAATATATATAAAAAAAATATATAAAAAAAAAGTTTTTTTATAAAAATAAGGGTGGTTGTCATCCAGGGCAGTGGGGATCTCCGGGCCCCTGGGGACTCCAGACCCCTAACAAAAAAAAATTGGCCCTTAAAAAAAATATATATATATTAAAAAAATATATATATATTTTTTTATAAAAAATAAATAACAAAAGGGGGGTTGACATACGGGGGCCCTGGGGGCCTCCGGCCCCTGGGGACCTCCGGACCTTTAAGAAAAAATTGTCCTTTTAATAAAAAATAAGATAAAAATTATATTAAAAATATTGATTTTTTTATAAAAAATAAATAAAAAAAGGGGGGGGTTGCCTACTGAGGCCCTGGGGCCTCAGTAGGCAACTACTTAAGACCCGGACCCGGAGCAAAATGCAGGTAAAGGACCAGGCCCCTTTTTGCGATTCGGCACTGCGTTGCTTTAACTGACAATGGCGCGGTCGTGCAACGTGGCTCCCAAACAAAATTTGCGTCCTTTTCTTCCCACAAATAGAGCTTTTTTTTGGTGGTATTTGATCACCTCTGCGATTTTTATTTTTTGCGCTATATACAAAAATAGAGCGACATTTTTGAAAAAAAAAACAATATTTTTTACTTTTTGTTATAAAAAAAATCAAATAAACTAAATTTTAGTCAAACATTTAGGCCAAAATGTATTTAGCCACATGTCTTTAGTAAAAAAAAAAAAAAATCGCAATAAGAAAAAAAAATAGCTACCTTGCGGGAACTAGCGACACTAATACAGCGATCAGAAAAATGATCGCTTAGTGACGCTGGAAATAGGGAGTGAAAGGTTTAACTATGGCGGTGATCAAGGGGTTAAAACTTTATTAGGGGGGGGGGGTACGGGGGCTACCCTGAACCTGACACTAACTGCCTGTCATGCTGACACTAAATACAGTGATCATACATATATGATCACTGTATTCAGTGACACTGTGACAGCGGTGGGGGGTGTGATCGCAAGGGGATAAGTGTGCCTGCGTGTCCTGGTGTCAGTGTAGTGTTGTGCAGACTTACTATGTAATGTGATCTCTCCTCAGCGGCGGTTGAAAAAACCGCCGAGAGCAGAGATCATATCACTTCCCCCTTCCTGTGTTTACACAGGAGGAGGAAATGACACACAGGCGGACAAAAACAAACCGCCACTCCCTCAGCACGGATCACTCGCACAGCCACCGGGACCATCGCATGTACCGGGGGGGGTCCCGATCGGACCCCCGACCCACATCAAGGCAGCCACGTACAGGTACGTTGATGTGCCTGTCCGTGCCATTCTGCCGACGTAAATGTACATGCGGCGGTCCATAAGGGATTTAAGGGGGTTGCCATCTGGGCCCCTGGGGACCCCCGGGCCCCTTACAGGTGTACTGCCTGTACCCCCCTGATGGTGGCCCTGTGCGTGTAACTAAGTGTGCCAACCTTTGTCGATACTTTAAAGAGGGATGTCTTTGTTATGGCAGCATCTAGCTGCCATAACCCCAATATCCTCTTCTTCAGTGAGCTGTCTGGATTTACCGCAAGATCCTCTTCTTTTGTGCTTGGTATGGAGGGGAAGATGGCCCCCAACCGTCTCTATACCATTGCAGGGCAGAAGCAAGGTCGAAACGTCACTTCCGCCCATAATTTACATTATAATAGTAACTAAACCATAAAAACAAGTGTAACAGTGGAATTATTGCAGTATGGTAAATATCTATAGGAGGGGTTTCCATCATCCCCACTAAGTTGAATTTTTATGTATTTTTTCAGTTTGATGTGACATATCACAGAGACCGGTATTGTGGTAATATTGACGTTTGAGATTCCTATACATTAGAGGGTTCCACCATTATTGTCAAGTTATTGATCAGTAAGTTAGGGCTGCACCTTTTTTTTGTGGTGTGGGAACACATAACAGTGCTTAGCGGCATGCCTTTTACTGACACTTGTTAATGTTAAATCTAGTAGTTTATTGTTAATAGTAATGTGGTGATTACCTATTATACTAAAGGTGGCACTGATAGGCAGCACTGATTGGCAGCAATTGGCAGCACTGATGGGCACTGATAGGCGGCACTAATAGGCATTACTAATTGACACTAATAGGTGGCACTGATAGGCAGCACTGACTGTCAGCACTGAGCGACACTGATAGGCAAGACTAAGCGGCACTGATTTGCAACACTCATGGGCACTGATAGGCAGCACTCATGGGCACTGGCAGCATTGATTGGCACTGATGGTCAGCTCTGATAGTGGCATTGATAGGCAGAACTCATGGGCACTGATTGGCAGCATCGATTGGCATTGGGCAGCACTAATTGGCACTGATGGGAGCGCTGATTGGCACTGATACCGGTACTGATAGGTAGCACTGATAGACCGCACTGATTGGCAGCATTGATTGGCACTGATGGTCAGCGCTGATTTGCACTGATAGGTAGCACTGATTGGCAGCACTAATTGGCAGTATTGATTGGCAGCAGTAATGGGCACTGTTTGGCAGCATTGATTGGCACTGATGGGCAGCACTTATTGACACTGATTGGCACTGATAGGCAGCAGTAATTGCAACTGATGGGCACCAGCATTCATTGACACTGACAGAGGAAAGAAGTTTTATATGCAGTAGATTGTGGCAAGAGCTGCTCTGTGTGTGAAAAAGCAGTGTCCGAGCCCACCCTTTTTTTGAAGATTAATAGTGCTCTGACTCTAATCACGTGGACACCCCCTAATCTACATGCAGGGCGCTAGACGCATGAATGGGGGGCAGCGCCACTTATTAGTAGCAAGTGGAAGATGAGGTGCCAGGTGAAAAAAGACCACCTTGACTTCTTACACCATAATGATTACCTCTGAGACAAGATGACTCATACAACTGTATCTACCATGCTTTATTTATTTTTTATATGGTTGGTTATTAAAATCTATATATTGTATTGGTATATCTATGCCAGTTTAGCTAAGAAAAGTAAATCCACATATGAGTTTTTCAACATCTTTCCCAGAAAGCCAATCTTTTATGCAAAAATACCAAAAAATAAAGAACACCTGCCAGGAAGAACATTTATCTCCGGCATAGGCTCAATGATGGAAAATACCAGCAGATTTGTGGATTTCTTTTTAATACCACACGTTATGAGGTTGCCCTCATATGTGAAAGACACATTGGGCCAGATCCACAAACAATTACGGCCGCGTATCTCCAGATCTGCCGCCGTAATTTCAAATCTGCGCCGGCGTATCATTGTTTTGTATCCACAAAACAAGATCTGGCATTTTTTTGCATAGTCTTACGCTGTCGTCTTAAAGTTTCCTATTTACGCTGGACGCTAGGGACGCTTCCGTATATTTTCCACATCGAATATGCAAATGAGGTAGATACGCCGATCCACGAACGTACGTACGCCCAGCGCAGTATTTTTACTTTGTTTGCGTAAGCGTAGGTCCGGCGTAGAGTTACCCCTGCTGTATAGAGGCATACGTAATGTTAAGTACGGACGTACTTTGCAAATAGGTAATTGCGTACGTTACGTTCATGTCATTTTCATTGACTATTTGACATGATTTCGTGCAGGCGCACTGGGATATCTCCACGGACGGCGCATGCGCCATTCAAAAAATACGTCATTTACGTGGAGTCAAGCTGATTTAAATTAAATCACACCCACAGCTTTGTAATTTGAATTGCGCGGCCTTACGCCGCAACAAATACACTATACACTACGCCGCCGTAAGTTACAGCGGAAAGTGTTTCTGGATAAGGACACGCCGCTGTAACTTGCGTAGTGTAACTTAGATAGACTACGCCAGCGCCAGTTCTTTGTGGATCTGGCCCATTAGATCTATTAACCACTTAACCCCCGGACCATATTGCTGCCCAATGACCAGAGCACTTTTTGTGATTTGCCACTGCGTTGCTTTAACTGACAATTGCGCGGTCGTGCGCCGTGGCTCCCAAACAAAATTGGCGTCCTTTTTTTTCCCACAAATAGATATTTCTTTTGGTGGTATTTGATCATCTCTGCGGTTTTTATTTTTTGCACTATAAACAAAAATAGAGAGACTATTTTGAAAAAAAATCTATATTTTTTATATTTTGCTATAATAAATATCCCAAAAAAATATTAGCGTTTATTCATTGGTTTGCGCAAAAGTTATAGCGTTTACAAAATAGGGGGTAGTTTTATGGCATTTTTATTAATATTTTGTTTTACTAGTAATGGCTGCGATCAGCGTTTTTTTTCAGTACTGCGACATTATGGCGGACACTTCGGACACTTTTGACACATTTTTGGGACCATTGGCATTTTTATAGCGATCAGTGCATTGGATTACTATAAAAATGCCATTGGCAGTGAAGGGGTTAAGTATGTTCCTGGGTGTGTTCTAACTGTATGGGGGGTGGACTCACTAGGGTAAATTACTGATCTTCCGTTCATACATTGTATGATTCCCTCCTTGACAGGACCGGCAGCTTTGTGTTTACACACAAAGCTCCCGGTCCTTGCTCTGTACCGAGCAATCGCGGTCGGGACTCGGGGGCGAGCGGGGGTGCGCGCGCAGGCCGCAAAAGTAGCCGACGTAGAGCTACGGGCTCTCGCCCAGGAGAGCCGACCTGCCACAGTAAAATGACGGCGGCAGGTCGGCAAGCAGTTAAAGAAACTTGATGGTCTCACCATTCCCCCTCATGTGCTGTTTGTCACCATAGATGTAGAGGCCTTATACTCAAATATACCACACAATTTAGGCCTTAAAATTGTTAAAACTTTCCTAATGGAACAAGACCATAGACAGTGGAAATTCCAATCATTCATCATCTCATTGTTGTCATTTATTCTCAAACACAACCATTTTTCTTTACTTGGCTCCCACTACCTCCAGGTACAAGGTGTCGCCATGGGCACATGTTGTGCAGCGGCGTACGCCAACTTGTACCTGGGGGGTTGGGAGCGGGAAATTTTTGCAAATGAAAAATATCAACAATATCTAAGCCAGACCCTTTGTTGGTACAGATATATAGATTACATTTTTGTCATCTGGACCAGAATCTTATCTTTACTCAATGAATTTTACTGCAACCTAACAGCAATGATTTTAATCTCAAATTTACACATGACTGGCATTCTAACTCTATACCCTTTTTGGATGTACTCATCTATAGAGACTGTAATGACAACATCAGTACAAAACTGTACTGTCAAAATACAGCAGGCAATACACTTTTGCACGCTGACCGTGCACACCCATTACCACTGGTCCACAGTATTTCTTTTTTTGTTTACAAAAGTTTATTTAAGATATGAAAGTGAATATGCATACATATAATGAAACATAGACAGTACAAGTTCCGCAAAGTATAGTTATAAAGATTACATCAATCAACGTATGATAGCATTGCATAACAGATGAATGAAGGATTAGAGTACCTCGTTTAATTCTAGGTTAGGTATGACGGGAACAGAAACAAAAGATAGGGGGGTGAAATTATTGGGGGATGAGCCAATTAGACCATTTGGAATTATATATGTGGAGGCTATCGTTAAGAGTATGATAGATTCTTTCAGAAAGTTTAAGAGTTTCCATCCGGTCTAACACCTGTGTCCAGGAGATGGTGCTAGATCTCCAATTGAGTGCAACCATCCATTGGATAGAGCTACAAAGAGAATGGAATAATCTGGTACAGGGCTTAGGAATGTTTGGGACCCCAGCATACAATATACATATTTGAGGGGTGAGGGTGATCTTATAGCCAGAAGACTCTTCGAATCTAGATGCCGCCAACTTCCATATTTGGGCTAAAAGGGGGCAGCTCCAGAATGTGTGTAGTAATGTGCCTTGCTCTGCGCAACCCCTGAAGCAGTTTTTGGAGACGGAAGGGTAAAAGGAATGCAACTTAGAAGGGGTAAAGTACCATCTTGAGAATATTTTGATCGGTGTCTCCCTGAATGATATAGCTTTGTTGCATTTACGGAGATTTTCTGCCATAATGTACCAAGATTCTGGAGAGAAAGAACTATCAAGATCCTCCTCCCAGTGGAGCATCTGAGTAGATTTGTCTTGCATGTCAAGGTTATTGAGGTAATTGTATAGGCGAGAGATCATCCCTCTATCTCTTGAGGAGGATAGGCATATTCTCTCAAACAATGTGTTAGTGGAGGGGGTCGAGAGAGAAAAATGTTGTGTATAAAAGGACTTTATTAGCACATAATTTTCTACCTCTGACGAGGGGAGACCATAGTCCTTTTGGATTGTTGCAAAGGGTTTGAATACCCATTTAGATTGTAATGAGGACAATGTGATAAGGTTATTTTTAATCCAATGTGAAAAGTGTTGTCTATTTATGAAGGCTAAATTGAGTCTAGTGTCTCCTAGAAATGATGTAAGTGGGGAGATAGGCGAGGAGAGTATGTGAGTGTCTTTTATTTTTATCCATAGTTGAAAGAGGTGGGCAACAATTTTATTAAGTTTGCAAAGCTTTCTGTATAGCACGTTGTTAGACCATAGTATGCCCTGAAGGTGGTATGGGAGAATTGATATAGATTCAAACTTCTTCCATGGCAAATCCTGCAGAGGGGAGAACCACTGGGACAGCTGGGAGAGTTTTGTGGCCAGATAATATCGCCAAAGATTAGGAAGGCCAAGGCCTCCTTTAGATTGTGGTCTGTGTAAGAGAGCATAGCTATATCTGGGTTTCTTATCCGCCCAAATGAATTTGTTGATGACCCTTTGAATGCCCTCAATTTTGGTTTTAGGGACAAGAATAGGGAGGGAACGAAAATAATATAGTAATTTAGGGATAATATTCATTTTGATAGCACAGACTCTGCCCAAGAAGGATATGTGATAAGGGTCCACAGTATTTCATATGCACAGTATATCCACTTGCACAGAAACTGTACATATGATGTGGACTTTAAACAACAAGCTAAAGAACTTTGTGTACAGCTTCTACAACGTGGCTATAGTAAAAGTCTTTTAAGGAAGGCATATAACAAGGCCTACAAAAGAGAAAGAACACCATTACTATATTCACAACCCAAAGCTAATGACAACCAACAAACTACCAAGTTTATTACAAAATATGCTGCACAACACGGCATGCTAAGAAAATGTCTGGTACATTTTGAGTGAAGATCCCACCTTGGGCAAATATGTGAGAGAGAAACCGGAAATAGTGTTCCGAAAATGCTCCTCCATTGGCAATAGACTTACTGCAAGTGAATATAAACCACAAAATAATGAAATTACATCTACCAGAGGTATTGATGTATGTGGACAATGTTCCTACTGGCCCTGGGTACAGGCAGGTACTGTTTTCCAATTACCCAATGGCGAATCATTCCGGCCACACTTCCATGCCACATGTAACACAGAAGAAGTAGTTTATCTTATTACATGCCGATGTGGAGCATTCTACGTCGGCAAAACCATACGACAGTTCAACCAACGCATATACGATCATATCTACTACTCGCAATATGCTAAAATGATCACACGAGTAAGCCGTCATTTAGAGTTATACCATAAGTGACACCTTAATGGTTAAATTCATTATTCTTGAAGTTATACCCCAAGACCCAAGAGACGGAAATTGGGATAAACGTCTTCTCCAGAAAGAAACTTTCTGGATTGAACGTTTGGGAGCTACTCGATCCCCAGCAATAAATGAAGTTCTGTCGTATCGCCCCTTTTTGTAAATTTCTGTGCACTAACTAACTCTCCATAAGTTATTCAACATACTACAGAAGCCAGATATGTTGCCCTAACTCCCTTCAATGTTATTAAACATCTATGGTAGTCCGATGTGGATTATTTTTAGTAGCTATAATTTCCTCCTAACAACATTAAGTAGTCCTATTGAGATAGCTTTATAGCTATACACAATTTTCCCTACTTTCATCTTTGAATGATCCCTTTCAATGAAAATCTGAATAGTTACAATTATAGGTTCTAGCTGGGAACCTTTTCTAACAGGTTCAGTACCAAAAGACTATGAATATTAGGAATATCATTTTGAGTCAACCTGTATTAATAAGTTTACATTTGTTTTCAGTAATATGTTTGAGTAAATTTGTTTTACCTTTAAACATTGTTTAGTTTTGTTCCAGGACCTCGCCATGGTTCTAGCAAGGTATGGATATGCACATATAAAATTGATGTATACGAATGACACCGTGATCATTTGCCTCTCAGGAGAGATCCACAGCCCTGCTTAATGTCCTGTGGCTCACTGCTGTGTGCTATATGGTCAGCTTGATGCATAAGCGGCCACCCAAGCCATTGGAGCGGCTTCATCCTTCCTCCCTCCCCATTGGGTAGTCAGATGGTTCGGCGTTTACCAATGGCATTTGGACATATTCCATCTTGCCCCTCAGCACTTCCGCCCATACTAGCGCCTCGGAGCCTGCCAGAAGTTCCACGAGTGCACACGGGCTGGACGGCGCATGCACAGAAGGCAATACGGCCGGCTCGCGTGACATCAGACGCACGTCTGTCACGAACGCGAGTGGGGTACTTTTAAAGCGATGTGAGCTGTGTAAGGACTTACCTTGAGTGGAGTCCATTTTGCAGATTTGTAAGCTCACCCTTGCAGGTACACACAGCCCACGGTAACAAGGTAAGACACTACCTGAGCTGTGAGTCTGTGCACAGGGGCTAGATAGGGATTTGCCAAGGATAGTCAAAGTAACCGTGGTCCAGAATTCCAGAATTCAGAGTAAGGTCAGAAGCCAGGGTCAGTCTTGTAGCTGAGCAGACGTGGTACACTGATGACAGCAGAGGGTCAGGTAACTACCGACGGAAAGATCAGGGTTCGCAAACAGGAACCAAAGACAAGTCCGGGGCACAAGCCGTGGGTCAAGGGCTGGAGACGGCAGAGAAAGTCCGAAGGTACAGGCCGGGGCCAAAGGGCAGGAGACAGCAGCAATCCAAGGTACGTAAGCCGAAGGGTCAGAAGTTCCGGGTGAGAGGAGAGTGGTCAGGAAGTCCGGGTCAATGCAAGGAGATCTGGCAGCAGGTAAACAACCACAGGAACACAGGAACCATTGGCAAAGCCAGGACAATCACAGAACAATGAACTCACAAATCTCTCAGAGTGAGGCAGTGATTTATACCCTGGTTAATTGGGTAACCTGCCTCAGCTGGACCAGAATAGGCAGGTGCAGATTGCAAGGAGATCCAGAGAAGGCAATCAGCACATATTTCAGAACCAGGCTTCGATGGACAGCAAGCAGAATACCAACTGAGGAGTGGCTCAGAGGCAAAGAGCAGCAACGGAGAGGTCCTGGGTTCAATTCCACCCAGAGCCACTTGAGGCGTGGCGACGCCTCACTGTCTGTTTGGCACGGTAGCGACATGACACTTTCACTTTCTAGCTGTACCCTGCCATCAGATAGCCCTTATTACAAGTGAAGGTGAGTCACAACGGAAACGTCTGGATGTTGATTCCAGCCAGTCTTTTACTAATTAGCCTAATGTTTAGCGTGGTCTAATATGCAACATTTTCGCTGTTTGTTTGCCAGACTTGTCTCAGCTGCAATAGAGCCGAAAGGGCTACACTGCCCATAGCCTCTGCACTAGCACTGCTCCATTACAACGAACAAGGCAAGTAAACAATATCTTAATAGACAATTTAAGGTAATATCCAATTCTTGGGTACTACCTATATTCCCTGCATCCACGTGTATGTATGTGTAGTTATATGTGTACATGTATATGTATATATATACATATGGAGTAATTACCGTATTAATCGGGGTATTGCGCGCTCCGGCGTATAGCGCGCACCCCTAAAGTGGACCCTATTCCTGTGGAAAAACATTTTTTTGTACTTACAGTTTTGGTGTCTTGCGCGGCATCCATCGGCGGCCTCGTCAGGTCCGGCGTCCGTCTGTGGCTTCGGGTGTCCTCTTTAATCGGGTCCGGCGTCCTTCTGCGGCTTAGGGTGTCCTCTTCGTCGGGTCCGGCGTCCGTCTACGGCTTCGGGTGTCCTCTTCGTCGTGTCCGGCGTCCTTCTGCGGCGTCCTCCCCGCTCGATCCCCGCTTTCCCGCACCGAGTTTGAATCCTGCACTGACATATACCGAGCGCAGTACACTCGTGTATAGTTGGGCAGGCTCGGCTCCTCTCGCGCTCACGTCCTGTACGTCCAGGACGTGAGCGCGAGAGGAGCCGAGCCTGCCCGAGTATAAACAAGTGTACTACGATCGGTATATGTCGTGCAAAAAAGTGTGCGGTATACGCCGATAAATACGGTACCCAGCTATTCAGGGTTTTCCAACAAACACACAATAATATCCATACACATTGTCAAAAATATAAGGCTTCATGAGCCCTCTCAAATCCAACATTGGTTTCGAGTATGTTGTTATATATTTTAATTATGGCTGGTACACCCTGACCTCATAGACTAGAGCTTATCAGCATTTAAACAATTTACCAAATGGATGGATAATCTTGCATTATGCATAAAATAACCATGTGGATTATTGAGAATATATATAACAGTAGTAGCCCCACCTGCATAAAGCAATTATGACCTACGGCAGTGCCTTGTACCTCAAGTATACCTGCTATAATTGGATGTATAATGCCAGTATACCTTAGTAACAATGCAACAGCGAATCTGTTGGTAGCCACATTGACTGCTCTCTAACCTCCCTTGTATAAGGGTTTTCTATAATTGAGTTCTCTGTACTCTGACTCTAAAATACAGTTATTTCTTTAGTTACTCGTTGTACCCCCTTATGCACCAGCTGAACCACTTTTGGCCACAGCAACACGCAGTATGGGATGTTGCGTCTTTCCATCTATCCTCGCCAGGCTGGGTGTAGGTGGGCTGAGGTTACTACTTCTGGAAGTGCATAACAATCACGTTGGACATTCTCCAATAATACCATTAGATTGATGAGTGCACAATAATAAATATAATTATCTAATGCTTATTCACGATCCCAGTACTGGGATCTGTTTTTAGCATATGTCTTAATCTTTTCTTTTTTCTGTTTGTTATCTTTCCTATGTTGTAGTTTAGATGCTCCTGAGGAAGCGGCCTTCATCCGTGAAACATGTTGAGCAACTTTTGAGCAACTTTTGTATGTGTCAAGACTTTGACAGTATCGACCCAGGCAATACCAATCGTCACACTTTTGGTGACAGTGATAACAACAATTTAAGCTTACACCTGTGGTTTCTTCACCTGGTCTTATACTTTGACATTTTGTTTTTACTTTGTGTTTTATATGTTTTAATAGATGCATTTGGCATCTTCGAATTGTATATACTTGCAGATTATTAAAAATCTATTTTTTACATTTCTAAGTGGTGCCTATAAAGTCCATATTTTCTACCATATCTTTCAAACATTTATTAGGATGTGGCATTATATATGTCTAGGGCAGCCGTCACTAAATGGCGGCCCCCGGTCCGAGTCCAGCCCGTTTTGCGCTTCTGCCCGGACCGCCATCCCGCCAGTAAAATTTTAAATGTGATGCTGTGAGTGCACCGCAAGTTTCGGAGGTCTACTGCGAGCTGCGAGGGAGGGGTCTACTCCTGGCTCTCCTTGCGAGATTGGGGCGTGTAATATGATGGGGACACCTGATGTAAAAGCGTGCTGTGATGGGGACACCTGATGTAAAGGGGTGCTGTGATGGGGACACCTGATGTAAAGGGATGCTGTGATGGGGAGACCTGATGTAAAGGGATGCTGTGATGGGGACACCTGATGTAAAGGGGTGCTGTAATGAGGACACCTAATGTAAAGGGGTGCTGTGATGGGGACAAATGGGGACTTGAGATTCGGACCTTCGGTCCAAAGAAAATTTTAGTGACCAGACCTCCTTGAATTTTAATTCAAGACTCCTGATCTAGGGTGTTGATTGCCACCCAAGGGCATAGCAATCAAAGTCTAGCATAAGAAAAGTATATGGTATAACAATAAGAAATTGTCAGATATTAAATGTTTAACTTCTGCAGGTTGACTCTGCCAGCAGGAATGTAATACAGGACAGGTGTTTCTATTATTAGTACCATCTGTTAAAGTTAATTTGAATATACTGTATGTAATAATGTTTTCCATATATAAAAATGTGTGTAGGTTTGTATATAGATATATATATATATCTCAGATATATATATATATATATATATATATATATATATATATATATATATATATATATATATATATATATCTCAGATATATATATATATATATATCTATCAAGCTGCTATAATGATGTAACCTTCTAAAATAGCTAGCAGTAGAGAAATGATTCTGTAAGGTCAAAGAGGAAAGTGTTAAATTTCTTCCCATGAGCAAATTCATATGTTACACAAGCTTTGCTGCAATATTGTGTTTTCTACCATCATAATTTGTTTTAAGGGTAAGACATTACAAACATTATGAAACGATGTCCCACTCCAAATATTATTGACACAGCTGGTTAACCACATCTATATCCTCATAATAATGCAGTGCACATATTTTATTTAACCTCCCTGGCGGTATTCCCGAGCGTGACTCGGGGTTAACATTCAGTGCCAGAAGCGGTAACCCCGAGTCACGCTCGGGGTGCATTTTTTTTTTTCCCCCAAAAATTCCTGGCGATCCGGCGGGGGTTTCCCGCTGGATCGCCGGTCAGACTAGCCTCCCTGGCGGTCTTCACGTGTGTGGCACGGGGTGAGATTTTTAAGCTAATATCGGTAACCCCGTGCCACACACGCGCTTACCTCGCTGGATGCAGAAAAAGTTTACTTACCTTTTCTCTGCGATCCAGCGACGAATCCCCGCAGTACACGGCGGCCGGATGTCCGCCTGATGCTGTGTGTTCCGCCGATTCCCTTCCCTGCGAGCGTCGCGACGTAGGGGGGGGAACGGCGCCAAATTTAAAAAAGTAAACAAACACTATACATACAGTACACTGTAATCTTATAGATTACAGTACTGTATGTAAAAAATACACACCCCCCATGTCCCTAGTGGTCTGCCCTGTACACTACATGTCATTTTGTATAATAAAAACTTTTCTTTCTCCCTGCAAACTGTAGATTGCCCATAGCAACCAAAAGTGTCCCTTTATGGCAAAAATTGTTTTAGAGCAGCTAAAAAACAGCGATAATAAATCAGAATCACTTGCAGAATTTAGCGATAGCGATTTATGGGGAAATTCGTCATAAAAAAAAAAAAAAAATGACAGCAAAAATTCTGCAACTGAGCAAATTTCAGTGATTTTGATTTGATTACATTATTGAATAATTTTTACTATAATTATATTATCATTTGTGATCATTTTTTATAATTATTTATTATATTATAATTTTTAATTAAAAAAAAAAAAAAAAATCATACCCGGGATGCCTATTAGACTCTTGTTTGAATAGATTTAAGTGAGTTATTCCTAAGAATTACAAGCCTACAGTATAAAACGCCAAATTCCCTTGCAAATAATGGTACCGCTTTTAGCACCTAAAATCTTAAAGAATCATACCGCCAGGGAGGTTAAAAGCAAAATCTTCCAGCTCCTTAACTGGTGTCTGAACATATTTGAACTTTCTTATAATGCATGAGTTAGTTAGCTTTGTGTTTTTTTGGCATTATCACAAAATTATTAAAAGCTCATAAAGGATGTAATGCCGTTTTTAATAGGGGATTAATTCACAGAGTATTGTAATGCTTATCTTAATCCAGGTTCTTCAGTGCTGGAATGGAGGCAGGGACTCCTAAATCTTTGTATACAATGAAAATCATGATGATATTTTGTTAGAGGGGTGACAACTAGACTGGTTGGGGAGCAGCAAGAAAAATGGCTTTGGGGAAACCAAGAACCAATGGGGAGGAAGGGCTCTTAATTAAAGTAAGCAATTCTCAGTTTCATTTTCTAGGAAATAAACAATTAATCCTTGATCAGAAGGGCAACATTTGATCAGTAGGGAAATATTTGAATAATTTCATAAATGTCTAAATTAAAAAAAAATGGTAATTGAATACTACCCAAACTGAAGAGATAATTCTGTTTAGTAGTTTATACCATAGTGTATTGCCACTTTAATGTCCCACCAGATTTAGAGAGTTAGAAAAAGTAAGAAAAGTATAGTTTTTGTTATAGCAAAAATTTAAATAGTGAAGAGCAACCACACCCAGCTGACCTCTTGATATAGTCACAAGTACAGAAAGGAAACGCGTTGAAGCAGAGCTTGTGACATCATTACATCCATCTAGGAAGTAGTTTACTAGGCACTGGGGACACAGGCCGAAGATCTGCAGATGTTTCAGTGATCCAGACCATCTTTATCATACAAGCACTTTAACTGCATGCACCAGGGCAGTGCATCTGTATATGTGAGTTCTTTACTGTGGTGTGGTGTGGAAGGTGCCATTAGGCCCTATGGTGGGTCTTCATGTGAGGTAAGCACATATAGAGATCGGTGGAGGACACGGTGGTGAGCTTGATCACTTATTTTGGATTTGTCACTTATGAAGATATAGACACGTGCACTGAGAAGAGTTTTTCTTTTGATTTAATTTCTTGAATCTACTAGCAACAGTCACTATATTGTCATGACCCGGGTCGTATCCGAACCGGGATCTTCCTGGTCTCTTAAACCATAGCCTTACCTGCTGTGCTACAGAGGAGATCTAGACCTTGGGAATGTCCTTACTGTGTTCAACACTACATCGGACTCACTAGCTCCACCTGCTGCCAGCTGTGGACAATTCTCAATCTGGACAGCCTTTAAATAGGAAGTGAGGTCATCACTCAGTGCCCGTTTATTTGGATTACTTCCCTGGGTGTTTTGACTTTAGTGATCTTCCTTGTATTGAACTCCTGCCTGATATCCCGACTATTCTACAGCCTGCTGATTTTGTACCTTACTGCCAGATCGTGTATGACCTTTGCCTGCCTGACCCTTCTCCGGATTTTGATTGTGAACTATTTGCCTGATCCGTTGCCGAACGTATCTGCCTGACGACGCTTTGCCTGGATCTCCAGCATACTACTTCCACTTCGGACACTACCCTTTACAGGTACTATATATATATATATATATATATATATATTGTAATGTTGGGGTTGTTTAGCTTCTGTGTAGAGCATACCAGTGAGCAGAGTCCACGGCAGTTGTGTTTTTTTTAAGGGCTTGTTGGCCCACCTTTATTAAAGAAAGAAAAACATCCATCCAGGCTTCCCACACAGGGGGTTTCAAGTTCCTACAGCAGTAAAATAATAATTAATGGAAAATGCCGAGCAACCTGGCTCTCTTCAGAAATACTGCCGCTTAGGCTTTGCGCTTCAGCCCTCTTGGTCATGTACCAAAGTTCCTGTACAATCACTGTACCTTCTCTCAGCTTCTGTGCTGCTCAGCCCACAGCTTTGGGCCCTCTGTTTGTACCAGGGGTCTCCAAAATGTGGCCCGAGGGCCAGATGTGGCCCTTTGCTAGACTTTATCCGGCCCTCAATGGGGCACTATATATTCCACTGATACCAATAATGGGATACTATTCCTCATACTAATAGGGGGAATACCTCTCCTCCTATTGACCACCAAACCCGAGGCCATATTTATTCTCACTGATGCTGACCCGTGACATTTCCTGCCCCTGTTGGCCACAATCCAACCCTCCTAAAGTCCGAAGGACAATAAAGTGGTCATGTGTTTAAAAAGTTTGGAGACCCCTGGTCTACACCATGCAGACATGCATGCTTCTCCCTTGCTTGCCTGGACCCCTTGGGAGGGTGGAGCCCAGAACCCTAGTCCTGACTCTGCTATAAGCCCAGGACCCACCTGCTCAATCAATCAGCCAGACTTCTGGCTGTTTCCAAAACCCGATCCCAGGATTGGAGATTCCATCCCACCCATATCGCTATGTAATCTCCTGGCTCCAGGTCCCCAAGTGGATTTTACAAACTTTGGAGGAAACTGATCCACATTAAATAACCCTGGAGCCCCTCAACCTGCCTATTAGAATCCTGGGTGACAATTACCAGGACATGGAACTCTACTGTCACAATTTATATACAATGGACCAGATCCACGAAGCCCAGTGTCTGCCGGGCGTATCGTATATCATTTACGCTACGCCGTCGTAAGTTAGAATGGCAAGTGCTGTATTCACAAAGTTACGGCAGTGTAGCGTAAATTGACTGGTGTAAGCCTGCGCAATTCAAATGGGGAAGAGGTGGGCGTGTTTTATTTTAATGAATCGTGACCCGACGTAAATGATGATTTTTTTAACTGCGCATTCGCCGACCGTGGACGTACCCCAGTGCACATTCTCCAAATCATGTCGCAAAACATAAATGAAACAACGTGAACGTAATTTACGCAAATCCCTATTCGCGAATGGTTTACGCAAACGACGTGAACGACGGAAAATTTAACATTTTGTACGCCTCCATACATCAGGGGTAACTTTACGCCGGACATACGCTTACGCAAATGACGTAAAAACACTGCACCGTGTGTACGTACGTTCGTGGATTGGCGTATCTAGCTCATTTGCATATTCGACGTGGAAGCACCCCTAGCGTCCAGCATAAATAGGAAACTTTAGGACGACGGCGTAAGACGACATATCTACGCAAAAAAAAACGGCTACACGAGATACACTGCTGTAATTGTTTGTGGATCTGGCCCAGTATATCTATATGGACATTTTTTTTTTGCATATTGCTAGATTATATAGATTGTTTTCACTTTTGATTATTTTCACCTAATGGACTAATTTTTACACCCTGCTGCTCAGCTGGGTGTGGTTGTGCTTCACTATTTTTTATTTTTTTTGCTATTTATCTTTGTGGGAACACAATCTGTGTTAAGCAGCAACTGAGCCTCCTCTTTTTGGGTCCCACACCAGAGCTCCTGGTCCCTCCTCTCTGCAGGTTTTCCATGAGGGCACTCATGCATGTTCACTATCAAGCCCTGCTACCGCATCCATTGACACAGACAGTGGACACAACCCCGCACCCCCGATCTCTCACCACTGGCTTTGATTGACAGCAGCAGGAGCCAATGGCTCCCGGTGCCCCAGCAAAGCCAGTGAGACATGGAAGGGGGGAGGGAAGAGCTGCAGATGTGCACAGGGCAGGATCGAATTAGGTCTCAGGTAATAAAAGGGTGGGGTGAGGGGATACTGATGCCTAAACACTTTTTACCTTAATGCAAGGAATGCATTAGGTAAAACATGTTTAGGTTTTAGAACTGGTTTAATGTTAGGTCATGCAAATTAATATATTACCCAATATGTGATAAAGTATACTTTTAATGAGACAGGGGTCTTTTAGTCCCCTGAGGTCTCACCTGCCCACCAATGAGTCTAATGGAGTGCATATCTCACTCCATGACCTTCTTTTTTGGCCAACCCTGTGACTGTTCTTGATTCAAGAGGCAGCTCTCTTCAAAAAGCTTTTAGTCTCTAAATAGCTCTTAAACCCTGAGAATTTTAAACTGTGTTGTTCTGTAGAAATGTAGTAGAATTTCATTTTTTTTACAAATAATAATACCGTTTTGAGGGTATGTATACAAGATCCATTCTCTTGCTAGCTATATACTGTATTTTGTTTGCATTGTTGTAGATGCTAATGGACAGGCAATAAAGCTAAATTCAAACAGCTGTAAAAAAAATTGCAACCTAAACAAAATTGATGCAGTCTACCCCAGGAGATGGCAAAGGCGAGGCTGCTGTCATTACATTGTTTACAAATTATTAGTGTTGAAACCTCATGTGTCAAAATATTTATCAATGCAGGTCTTGTGCCAGAAAAAAACATGCTCATTTTCATAAGCCTACAATCAATACACCAACTCCAAACATTTGCAGAAGGTAGAGAGTGTTGGCTTTTGACTCTTGCAATTAATGGAATAGCAACACTGAAATTGGCTCTGATTACTGGAAATAACTGTATTGTCAGTTTCTAAGTATTATTGATCAGCAGATTGCTTAGGAGATACTGGCCATGTACATAGATAAGTAAACAAAGGCAATAACCTTGATTCTGTTTTCAGAAAACAATACTCTCATTAAGAAGATGGCCAACATAATCTAAATGGAGATATTTTAATATTTGAAAATAATATTTGAAGCTCTTTTATGTACAGTAATACATTTTAAGTGTAATTGCCACTGACTTTTTCCCTTTGAAAGCTTGTTAGTTTTAGGATCTGTACTTATATGCTCTTATATGTTTAAAATAAAATTCAGGATTCAATACAAATAGTGGCATAAGATTAAAATGTTGACCATTATGCCGCATACACACGATCACTTTTTGTGATGAAAAAAAATGAAATTTTTAAAAATGTCATTTAAAAGGATATTGTGTGGGCAAAATGTCATTTTATGTCTTCTGAAAAAGTACCAAAAAAAAAAAAATTTGAACATGCTCGAATTTTTTATGTCATTTTTAAAAATGTCATTTTTGGTGTCATAAAAAATGATCGTGTGTGGGCAAAACTACGTAAAAAATGACGTTTTAAACCCGCACATGCCCAGAAGCAAGTTAGGAGACGGGAGGTAAAACTACCATTCATAATGGAATAAGCACATTCATCACGCTGTAACAGACAAAAAAGCAGGAATCGTCTTTTACTAACAAGTAACCAGCTAAAAGCAGCCTCAAGGCAAATAGAACTTCCCCTTTAGAGTGCCATCACTTTGTTCATCATTTTCCAAAAATGATGGTGTGTACGTAACGTCATTTTTGAAAATGAAGTTTGAAAAATGTCGTTTTTTTTCATGAAGGAAAATTACATTTTTTTTCATCACAAAAAGTGATCGTGTGTACGAGGCATTAGGCCTAATGCCGCATACACACGATAATTTGTCGGCATGAAAAAAAACAACACGTACAACGGCACTCTAAAGGGGAAGTTCTATTCGCCTTTGGGCTGCTTTAGCCGATTCCTTTTAGTAAAAGACGATTCGCACTTTTCTGTCTGTTACAGCGTGATGAATGTGCTTACTCCATTATGAATGGTAGTTTTACCAGAACGAGCGCTCCCGTCTCATAACTTTCTTCTGACCATGCGCGGGTTTAAAACGTTGTTTTAACACACACACGATCATTTTTTCCAAAACGACATAGTTTAAAAAATGCAGCATGTTCAAATGTTTTTTTTTTTTCCGTTTTTGAGAACCTGAAAAATTATTTGTAGCCCACAAACGATCATTTTAAATGACGTTTTTCAAAAACTATGTTTTTTTTAATGCCGAAAAATGATTGTGTGTACGTGGCATTATGCCCACGGATGTTATTACAGCCAATTTTATGAGCGGTGTTTGCAGCTTAAAAATGAAAAAAACAAGGGGGGTGGTGTCTGCGCTGTGAAAAGTGGGTGAAATCCAAGGGTGGTACGGGAATAAATCCCTGGGCTGGTGAACGTGGGGGAGGGGGGGGGGTGGTGTTTATAGAACAGAGTGATAGCGTACATAAGTTTAGTGTCAATACGTAAACCGTCAAAATGTTGCACAAAAGATAATATTGAATACTAAACAATGGCAAGTGACAAAAAAGGAGTACAAATTCACAAGCAGTAAAATGTACACAATGTGCTGGTCCAAGTAATGTGAAATCAGGGAGAGCTACCGCTAGGGGCGCCCCTGAATGTGTAACACAGTGAACAATACAAATAATAATATATAAATCAGTGACGCGTAAATCCCTACGCGTCTCGTCATGTCACATGGAAGGAAGTCATGTGACATGACGAGACGCGTAGGGATCAAGGAGCATCAGAGTCCACACGCCTGACGCAGCAAGACCCCCCTGCCGTCCGTTTGGTTTCTGTGCCCAGTTTTTATCATCCAAATGTGAGTGCACCTATATGTTTTAATAAACCTGTTCCATTTTTGTGGGGCTGTACTATGGTCTTTTTTTCTCCCATCCTATATGCTGTGTGAGGGTCCCCTCTATCTGCTCCAAGTGTCCACCCAGCTCAGACACAGAAGAAGAGGAGCCAGGTGTGCATCCAGGACTTAGGACGAACTCGGTGTTCGTGGGAGATAGGCCCACCATCCATCACCTCCATGTGAGTGGATGTATGAGTGAATGATGTTGCCTGTTTAGACACTTCCATAACACCATATCCTACTTGCTTTGTATCTTCTCCATGCCTTACTGCTGAGTGCTGATGTCGTTTCTGTCCATTGAAGTGTATTCCTCCTCCCCCTGCCAGAGGTGGTTTTATTTGGCTATCCGTGCCATAGCCGTGAGGTGAGGGGCTAGGGACCACCTGAGGTGTTCACTGTACCACGTCCTTTCCCGACACCATTTCCTCCATCTTTTAGAAACCGTCTTCTGGGACATCTTTGGAACCTGTCTTCTGGGACATTTGGGAAACACTTTCAGAGACTTTTTTGCATTTCTTCACTGATTTATATATTATTATTTGTATTGTTCACTGTGTTACACATTCAGGGGCGCCCCTAGCGGTAGCTCTCCCTGATTTCACATTACTTGGACCAGCACATTGTGTACATTTTACTGCTTGTGAATTTGTACTCCTTTTTTGTCACTTGCCATTGTTTAGTATTCAATATTATCTTTTGTGCTACATTTTGACGGTTTACGTATTGACACTAAACTTATGTACGCTATCACTCTGTTCTATAAACACCACCCCTCCCCCCCCTCCCCCACGTTCACCAGCCCAGGGATTTATTCCCGTACCACCCTTGGATTTCACCCACTTTTCACAGCGCAGACACCACCCCCCTTGTTTTTTCCATTTGCTACTTCTCTCTGCCCAGGACAGAGTGTCAGGTGTTTGCAGCAGTGACCCCATCCCACTCCACCACCCCCCTCGGTAGCGCAGGAGCCTCTATCTACAATACTGCAGCTTAAAAATACCTCTCCATGTTAGCCTATGGCCTCATGCCCACCATGACGTTTTTGAGCTGTAAATGGCATAGTCGTTTTTAAGCTGCAAAAAAAAAAAAAAAAAGGACCAGTGCATTCTGAAGCCCCAGCGTTAGAGCTGTAAAGATGTCAGATGCCAGCAAAAGGTATTAAAAGTGATTTAACGAGGCTTAACGCTGTGTTAAGCATCGTTCGGTGTTTCTTTCTCTATTCAAAATCAATGGTTCCCTGTGGGAGTCCAATAATTTGAATAGAGGTCGCACCAGAAGTTGGATTAAGATGATCTGACTTGCATACTGAGAATCTTGAAGGGGAACCCCACGAAAATGTTGATGAGGACAAGGGCCTTTTCCCGACAACCCTGGCCGTTGGTTGTCGGGGTCTGTGGGCGGGGGGCTTATCGAAATCTGGGAGCCCCCTTCCTACCCACTCACCTAGGGGGAAAAGGTGTCAATAAAAAACACTACACAGGTTTTTAAAGTAATTTATTGGTTTCTCTTCCGACTTCGGGGGTCTCTTCCGACTTCTCCGCTCTCTCCGGCCTCTTCTCCCGTTCTCCAATGTCTTCTGCCGGGCTCCACTGCTATCTTCTGCTCTTTTACCAGCTATTTTACTAGCAGGTGCCCGGTCTTCTCTGTCGCCTTCTTCCCTCTGGTCTTCTTCCGATGTTGACTCAACGCTCTCTCCCGGCATGATGGGACTGTGACGTCAAAAAGTGCTGGGTCACCAGATGACATCATCCGGTGACTCCACCCCATGCCTATATAAGTCGTGTCGCACACAGCAGGAGCCAGCAGGCTGGTGTAATCATGCAAATTAGTGTTCAGCTGCCGGGGGGCTGCTTAAGACTTCTCCTCCCTTCCCCCAGCGCATTATGGTTTTGGTCCCTGCCTTGCTGCTTATCCTGATATAGTCTGCACCCCTGTGCCTTGCTCTTGCCTCCCTCTGTTCTGTCCCCAACTGTGATCCCCCTTCCTTGCAACCCTTGTACCCTTGCCCCAAGCTTGGTCTGTGTATATATATATATATACACAGACCAAGCTTGGGGCAAGAGTACAAGGGTTGCAGGGAAGGGGGGATCACAGTATATATTTATATATATAAAATTAGTTGTTCAGGTTCAACAGCTCTTGTTAGTGGGGTTTTTGGTTCTGTATAGGGTAGTTTATGATTACTGTGTGCTGTGTTAATTGTTTGCTATTTCTCACTGTAAATAAATATCACTTTAATATATATATATATCCTTTGTTTGGCCTCAGTTCCCTTGTGTAGCTACGTGTCTGGTCCCCCTAGCCGCTGATCCTGACAGCGTCTTTATTGTAGAATAAAATCCAATTCAAAGCAATACAGTCAAATCAAATGAAAACAGGGACAGAAGGCTAACACAGTTCACATCGTTAGATGCTTACTCATAGCTAAATTAACAAATAACTAAAATGTGTATAAGAGTAGGGTGGAAAAAAAAACACCCACCAATTAAAATTTAAGAATTTAAGTGAAAACACCTAAACACTAGGGATGAGCCGAACAACCCCCCCCCCCCCCCCCGTTCGGTTCGCACCGGAACCTGCGAACAGACCAAAAGTTTGTGAACTTTAGAACCCCATTAAAGTCTATGGGATTCGAACATTTATAATCTAAAGTGCTAATTTTAAAGGCTTATATGCAAGTTATTGTCCTAAAAAGTGTTTGGGGACCCAGGTCCTGCCCCTGGGGACATGTACCAATGCAAAAAAACTGCAGTTTTTTTTGAGAGCAGTGATTTTAAATGACTTTTTATCCTTCATAAATGAAACTTTGTGCAGGGACAGTTCTAAGCATGGGGAACAAGCGCTGCTTCACAGGCATACTTTACACACCCCCTAGGTTAGAAATTTAAAAAAATATTTCACTTTTATTGTTTCACTTTATTAAAATCACTGCTTCCGAAAAAACGTCCGTTTTTTTTAAAACTGTTTTTGCATTGATACATGTCCCCTGGGCCAGGACCCGGGTCCCCAAACACTTTTAATGACAATAACTTGCATATAAGCCTTTAAAATTATCACTTTAGATTTCTCCCATAGACTTTTCCAGGGTGCTCTGCTAATTTTTGAATTTGCCGCGAACACCCCAAATTGTTCGCTGTTCGGCGAACAGGCAATGAGTTCGACCCGAACTCGGAGCTCATCCCTACTAAACACATAATTGGATCTGATAATCCCAAAAATCTGAGTGCACCTGCGAGGAGTGGACCCAGCAACTATATCAATTGTATTAAAAGCTGAAAGCAATAAAAGTCCTTGATGGCCTAGCACAGCACATTCAGAAAGGTAGGATCAAATGAGAATACAACAGACAAGTGACCATAAGTGTATAATAAGTAAACATATGATAAAATGTAAAAAGGTGCAATGGTCATTGTGTGACAGGCACATTAGTGGTCATGTGAAACCTTAATCAAAAACATATACTGGACATGTACTAAAGAAACTTATGTAGACACAAAATAATGTATAGCGCCGCCCCTTTTTTTGCAGGGCGTTACGGTAAAGTTAGTGGGGAATGGGAGAATTAAGTTGCTCCCACTCACAAATTTGTTAAGTTCAGGCTGCTGTCAGCTTAGAACTGCTTTCTAGGTCAGTCTGCATTTGGCGCTAGAAGGGGTTCTGACAGACCCACTTTCTCCCAGCAGCCAATCAGAGGAGGATCCTCCCTCTGGACATGCTGGCGGGAGGATATATCTGTGGCAGACGCCAGAGAGAAGCGCACAACGTTCTCATCGAGGCCTACCAGGCCGAAGCTACGCATCAAGCGGAGCTTCATCCTAACATCGAAAGGGGCCCCAGCGGCTTGCTGGGTCCCAGATCCTAAGCTGGGAGCTGTACGGTGGGGGATTGGCTCGGGAGACCCAAAAGCAGAGGTTGTCCACGAGGCCTAGATGAACCACCGGGGATCCGGTCATCACTACATAACAGGTACACTTCAACTGTCCTCTGATGACCCTAGAGAGTGACTTACTGGGAGGATCCATTAGTTCTACCCTTTAAAAAGTATGGAAAATCCTCAGGCCTGTGGCGGAGGTCCTTATTCCTCCCAGTGACTATTGCAAGTGACCTTCCGGCTGCCAGGCCCAAGTTAAACGCCTGTCCGGGGCAGTTTACCCACTCTGACAGGAGTGGCGACGATTAAGTGTGACTGTACCGAGAGCAGGCTGCTCTCCACAATATCCATGGCCTAATACTACAGTTTTCTTCTGCTCATCAACCTTTCTCTATTGTGTGCCTTGTTGATGTTGGCCATGTTGGGCCTTGGAATAAAACTTTGAAAACGCACTCTGATGTCTGGACACTCGCTTTATTCACTTTCCACCAGTATTCACAAGCATACTGTAACTGGTAACTTAATACGCCGATCCCAAAATCGACCAGCGGCTTCTTTCGGGGGTAGCGCTACAAATGTCATCATAGTAAAACTATAATATTATATATAAAAAATCATGACTTTTGAAAAAGACAGTTGTGACATCCCAAAGGTATCAAAAACACTACTCATTACTGAGAATCTGAATACCAATTAGGTATTGTAACATATTTCCAGTTCCAATTTTGTCTGGTTCATGTTCAAAGGATTTTTTCCTTTAGAACTTTACCCATCGTATTCTCTAAGAGTGGCTGAGGTTTCGGCTTCCCCCCTTTTTTTACACTCATTACCCAGACCCAATATTTTCTGAATGCTGTTTTTCTGTTTCTGTTTTTATTTATTTTTTATTTGATAGTATGTTTACATCATCTATTTACATGCAAAAAAGCATCCAGCTAGTATCCTCATAGGACATAATATGTTATGCTGTTAAGCTGACAGTACTGCAGGGGAGAGACAGGGGACACCAGGAAGCAGCAGGAATCAGCACCCCACGGGGTGATTAGAGTGCCCAAGCACACCCAGCAAACCCTTTGTTCATGACTATGGCCTATGAGTTAATGGGACCCCACCTACCCCAGGATCCCATAGCAGTCATGCAAGCTGCTGTGGTTATTGGTATACCTCTGAAAGGGAGGTTGCACATAGAATCATAATGCTGCAAGGGATTACATATAACTCAGAGGAAGCTAAAGGAACCTAAATGGATAGTACCTTCTGTGTTTTACACTGTGTAAATATGTGTATATAATAGCATTTACAGCTGCTGCCTGGATTTACATTTTACATTTTAAGTGATTAATCTCTAACTGCAGATTTGGCATGGTAAAACTTTTTTATATTTTTTATGTATTAACTGTTTTTGGACCACCTTCCGCACATTTACTATAGCAAGGGTGCCCGGCTGTGTGAAAGGACGTAATTGTATGTCACTTCATGCAGTAACTACTGGAGATCCCCCACGGCTCTCTATGATACCCCAGTCAGAGCCGACCCCACACAGTTAGCAAGCACCCCCTAGGGACAATTTAACCCTTTGATTGCCACTTTTGTTAGCCCCTTCCCTGCCAGTATCATTAGTACAGTAACAGTGCATATTTTTAGTACTGATCACTGTATTAGTGTCACTGGTCCCCAAAAAAGTTAGGTGTCCGATTTGTCAATGTCGCAGTCCCGCTAAAAATCCCTGATCACCACCATTACTAGTATAAAAAAAGTTCCATAAAAATATCCCATAAGTTGTAGACACTATTTACCGAAAATATGTAGCAGAATACATATTGGCCTAAAATGATGAAGAAATTCAATTTCTTAATTTTTTTTTTATTGGATATATAGCATAGCAGAAAGTAAAGAAATATTGTTTGTTTTTTCAAAATTTTCACTATTTTTTTGTTTATAGCACAAAAAATAAAATCCGCAGATGTGATCAAATACCACCAAAAGTAAGCTCTCTTTGTGGGAAAAAAAGGACATCAATTTTATTTGGGTACAGCGTTGGACAATTGCAAAATTGTCAGTTAAAGTAACACAGTGCCATATCGCACAAAATCGCCTGGTCAATAAGGGGGTAAAACCTTCCGGGCTGAAAAAGTCCTCACATCCATGGAAATGCTCTTCAATAACACATTCACTGTCCTTCACATCAAATATCTAATGATTAATTTGTTGGAGTGTGTTTTTTCCTACCTAAGCCTGCCTCTTAAAGGCCCTTTTTGACATAGAAGCATGGAAAATAGCTAACATACAGTATATACTGAATTCTGCTACATATTACAGTGCTGGCAGATGCCATAGAGAATTTTGTTTATCTTATAAAAAGTATCAAAAACCTCTGCATGAGTCAAGCAGCAGAAGCTGTCCTCTTTTTATGTGTATGATATATTCTTGCATTTCTTATAAATTCATTGAGACAGCTAATTTACTTGTGATTTAATATACATTAATGCACATCAGTCCCATGAGATGAAAAATCATTTTCAAAAAGGCTTCAGGCATTTTGATGAAAATAGACATTTATTTTCAGAATCACGGCTAATATGTTTTCAAAGACAGAAGTGGTTATTATTAATAGGCATTTGATAGATACATATTTTATGGCTGGACAAAGAGTGATAGTAAATTTATCTTACTAGATTTTAACACGTTGTCCACTTATAAAGTAGGACAGAGTTTAAAATGGAATACTATAGAAAATGCAATACTTTGGCAAGAATAAAACAACATTTGAATTAGAGCTAACCAGTAGATTGCCCATAATAGCATCTCTTTATGGAAGGCACTATAAGCTGACTTTATACATCTCCCTTTAAATGCCCCACCAGCCAGTCCACCACTGCAATCCTAAGGCATCCTTGCCAGCCTAAACGGAGATCTAAAGAATGATTCTTGTTCTTTTAAAAATATGTGAATGGCCTAAAAGCAAGTGTAGCCAGTAACTTCTTTTTGTGCACGCAAGTTAAATTCTGCATTTTGGGCTATAAAATGACATAAAACCCTTTGAACATTACATATTTTCTAAATACAATGGCCCTGCCAAAAAAATGATGTTATAATTAAATTAAATATGGAACAAAGCTGGCTTTAAGCTGTGAACAACAAAAAACAATATTCGTGACTGTTTTTTAACCTCCCTGGCGGTATAATTATGTCAGATTTTAGGTGCTGAAAGCGGTACCATTATTTTGCGTGAAAATTTGGCGTTTTATATTTTAGGCCTCTAATTCTTAGTAATAACACACTTAAATCTGTCCATACAAGAGTCTAGTAGACATCCCGGGTATGATAAAGTTTGAAATACAAAATCATAAATTATAATATAATAACTATAAATAATTTGAAAAAAAATAATAATATAATAAAAATAATTTCCCCACTATTCACTATGGCTCAATTCTGCAAGTGTTCTTATTTACTTTAGCTTTTTTCTAGCTGGTCTCAAACCACTTTTGACATAATGGGACACTTTTTGGTTGCTATGGACAATCTCAAATTTCCAGGCAGAAAGAACAGTATATATAAAATAAAACTGCATGCAGGGCACTGGAGAAAACACTAAGGACAAATGGGATATGGAATAATTTCATACAGTAATGTAATCTGTAAAATTACAGTGTATTGTATGTATTGTGAGTTTTGTAATTTTAGAATTTGCCACCAGGCTCCGACCCGGTGCGTTGCGACGCTCACAAAGAATGGAGCCTGGCACACAGGCAATAGGGCAGAGGACATAGCCTGCGGACATAATGAGGGGACATTGCAGGATCCTGAGGACAAGATGAGTATACTGCACCAGGATCCTGCAATGCAATCCCGAGTGTGGTTCGGGAGTTACCGCTAATGGTACACTCGGGAATACCGCCAGGGAGGCTACATAAGTACTTGAGTCAGGAATCAGCAGCAGGTATGGCCAGATCAGCACAGTTACACTCAGAAAACTGAGACAGACTACTGTTCTCAGTAGTACATACAAACATGGACTTTATAGGAACTCAATAGTTGAAATGCATAATTTTATTAAACTACATAATTCATGAAACATTCATAAAAGTTAACCACTTAAGGACCAGAAGGATTTGCCCCCTAAATGACCAGGCCACTATACCCAAACAAAATTTATGTTCTTTTTTTCCCCACAAATAGAGCTTTCTTTTGGTGGTATTTGATCACCTCTGTGGTTTTTATTTTTTGCACTATAAACAAAAAAGAGTGACAATTTTGATATATATATATATATATATATATATATATATATATATATATATATATTATTTTTTTTTAACTTTTTTGGTATAATAAATATCCCCCCCCCCAAAAAAAAATAAAAATATTTTTGTTTAGGCTAATATGTACTCTGTTACATATTGTTGGTAAAATAAATCGCAATAAGCATATATTGATTGCTTTGCGCAAAAGTTATAGCGTCTACAAACTATGGGATTGATTTATGTAATTTTTTTTTTTTTACTAGTAATTACGGTTATCTTCATTTTTTAGCGGGACTGCAGACAGATCGGAAACTTCATCTGGACCCTTGCAGGAGGCCGGGCGCATGAATTACAATGGTGGGGGATGTTTTTTTTTTAAGCACTGATTAGAGCCAAAGGCTCTAATAGACTTCAAAATAGGATGGGCTCGAGGTGCAGTGAATGCGCTCAAAACCCACCCAGGTGTGTTAGAATAGCGAATGAATAATCACTATTCACTGCTCAATGCCTGATGTCCGATGCCTACTGCCTAGATGGGTCAAGTGCCAGACCAAGCGGCAGACGGGGTGTGGTTGTTTGCCACCCCCACATGCGCCATCCAAAAAAAACTTCAATTACGTGGGGTCATGATTCATTTACATAATTCACACCCACACCATCCCCATTTGAATTACGCCGCCGTAAATAAGGGCGCAAGTTCTTTTCTAATACAGAACTTGCGCCCAAAGTTACAGCGGCGTAACGTATTGGGGATACGTTACGACAGCAGAAAGATCTTTCTGAACCTGGTCCTGTGTTTTTATGTACTACCCTTTTAATATAAATGTAGGACGAGGCACAGTAAATCGTTTCTAGACACCAATAGCACCACCCTATGCTAGTGTGTAAAAACACCAGTTACCTCTCTATATATGACTTAAAGCGGACCTTCAGTCATTTTTTCAACTTTCCATCTATGAAATCTTCTGCCCATGTTGTTTTAATTTTTTTTTTTTATATTCATTCTTTATTTATTTTAATAACATACAAATTTTCAATTGTTCTTTTTAAAAAGCAAGACAAAAACTGTTCCTTATACATATATCACATATTTTAAACACTGATATACAATATAATATAATAAATCCAAATTTACTATGCTGGGAGGTAGATAATCTCTTAATTAAGGAGACACCTGGACTGTTAGTTCTATCTGATATTATAATTTTTGCTCTTTGGCCACTCTCCGTTTAGTTATTCTCAGCAATCGTTCTTATCCCCTCGAGGGAGATGCCCTTTTTCTCCAGCCATGGTTTCCACATTTCCTCAAAGTCCCTAATGTGGAGGTACACCCAAAAATCGACTTTCTGACATTAGATCCAGCATACTGCTAACATCTGCAGTATGCTGTTTTTTTTTTTGTACTTATCGTTTTATGAGTCGTTGTTATCCGGCTCCGAGCAGGGAATCCTGCGGGGAATGGGCGTTTCTAAGCCAAGAGGAGTTGATTGACGGGCTGCTAAGGCATGTCACGCCTTCCGAAAATACCCGAGTGTCACTTCGGGTATTTTCGGAAGGAGTGACACGCCTTACAGTAGGTGACTGCGATATTGTGTCAATCTCGCTCCCTTTCTCGGTGAGATTGACCACTTGCGAGCCCCATCGCAGGAGCCAGCGCCGAGCTGGCTTGCCGCGATGGAGACAAAGCCGTCATAGAAGCGACGGGGATCCGAACGTAGATTCCTGCCAATTCTACACGTGGGCGGCGTTTGTTATGAATCCTGAAGGGTAACTCACCGCCGGATTTTAAATAAAAATTCGGCATGGGTTCCCCCCTCAGGAGCATAGCGGGCCCTTAGGTCTGGTATGGGTTGTAAGGAGACCCCCCTATGCCAAAAAAACGGCATGGGGGGTCCCCCCACAATCCATACCAGACCTGTAGCCAAAGCACGCCGCCCGGCCGGCCGGTCAGGAAGGGAGTGGGGGCGAGCGAGTGCCCCCTCCTCCTGAGCCGTACCGGGCAGCATGCCCTCAACATGGGGGGGTCAGGTGCTCTGGGGCAGGGGGGCGCACTGCGGCCCCCCCACCCCAGAGCACCCTGTCCCCATGTTGATGAGGACAGGGCCCCTTCCCGACAACCCTGGCCGTTGGTTGTCGGGGTATGCGGACGGGAGGCTTATCGGAAACTGGGAGTCCCCTTTAATAAGGGGAATTCTGCTGAATTTCCAATTAATATATAAGAAAAAAAGTCTGTGAAAAAGTAAACACCGGTGCTCCTGAGTCACAACAAGTTGATAGAAGTGGTCAAAAAACAAAGTGCCCCTGGAAGACGATAGTTTATATCGAAACGGACGTGGGGCGAGCGACGCGCTGTTGTCACCCAGTTCCCATATGTTCCACCAGTGGACGAGTGCCTGAAGTTTTTTCTTGTGTTCCGGCCGGCACATTAATTCTTAAGGCATCTTTTCATTGCATAATTGTAAGTGCATTTTATTCCCTTTTTTAATACATTTTATTAAGTTTAATACATTATGTGGAGCATTTGATTGTTTTTGCATGGTGGGCATCCATACTGCTGCACGTTTCTGGCTACCAGCTCTTACCAGGAGTGACGGTCTGACATCACGCGAGTGAAACTCCGTATATGCTGTATCTGATCCTTTGTCACTAGGGATCATTGGTTTCTGGTAAGAGACTAATCTATAAGCTTGGTGGAGGATACACTTGTTTTGTTTTTTGACCACTTCTATCAACTTGTTGTGACTCAGGAGCACCAGTGTTTACTTTTTCACAGACTTTTTTCTTATATAATAATTGGAAATTCAGCAGAGGGACATTTATTTTCATCACCATATGTTTTCGTTATTAATAATATTCATTAGGTGGTCGTTTATTGTCCAGCGGCCATCATAGGTCACCCTTCTTCATTTTGTGTTTACTCACTTATTGATTTGTGGTCATTTATATATTTATATTTTTATTCTATTTGTGGTAGCGCGATTACATTTTTTCTTATGGTCTTATAAATCCCTTCATTATCCTGTCCGTTCTTATAGTCATGGCAAGTGGTTCCATTGCTAATGCAAAGAGCAGGGGTGACAATGGACACCCCTGCCTCGTGCCCCTCTCCAACTTAACCTTTCCTGAATATTCATTGTTGACTCTAATTTTTGCGTTAGGGTCATTATACAGTGTTTTAATCCATCTAATAAAGGTTGGGCCAAACCCATAGGCCTCTAGGGTATACCAAATGTATTCCCATTCTAAGCTGTCAAAGGCTTTGACCACGTCTAAAGCCATGACTGCCCTATTTCCGGTGTTTTCTGTCGGGATTTGTAGGTTAAGGAATACCCTCCTAATGTTTATACTAGTTGATCTGCCTGGAATAAATACTGTTTGATCCTGATGTATGAGTCTTGAGATGATTTTATTTAACCTGCTGGCCATGATTTTGGCCAGGATTTTAGCGTCTGCGCATAGGAGGGAGATGGGGCGGTATGATGATGCTTCCAGTGGGTCCTTCCCCTCCTTGTGCAGTACAATTATCGTGGCCTCTGTCATTGAGGTGGGCAATTTACCCTCTACCATGGCCTCATTAAATACTTTCAAAAGTTCTGGGAGCAACACTTTCCCATAATATCTGTATGTCTCTGCTGGTAGTCCATCGAGCCCCGGGGACTTCTGATTGGCCATTTCTCTGACTGCTATCTGAACTTCTTCTAATGTTATTGATTTCTCCATTTGTTCCATCTCCGTTCCTGTGAGGGACGGTAATTCTAGATTTCTAAAAAAGCGTTGCAATTCCTCTCCTCCCGCTGTTCTTTGGGATTTATATAGTTTTTCGTAGTATTCTCTAAATGTATCCGTTATCTCTGCCACATTTGTGGATATATTATTGTTGCTACTTTTAATAGCCGGAACAGCAGAAGGAGTGGAATTTGTTCTTATTACAGTAAGTGGGCCAACATTCTTCCTACCCCCTCCCCCTCCCCATATGCCGCTCGTCTTTGGAACATTCTCTTATTTTCTGATTTCTTTGTCAGCTCTATTTTGTATTCTTGCTGCTTATCTAGCCATGTTTTTTTCTTCTCCTCTGTTGGGTTTACTATATATTCCTTTTCAGTGTTCGCTACTTCATTTCTAATTCTATTTTCTCGTTCTTTGGAGATCCTTTTTACTTTCGCCACCTGTTGGATACATATACCTCTGAGGAAGGCCTTCAGCGTATCCCACATTACCCCCCGTGTTGCGTCCCCTCATTAAAATCTATAAACTCTTTTATTTTGGTCATTATCTCCTCAGGGTTTCCCATTAATTTGAACCATAGGGGGCTTATTTTCCATACCGTAGCTGATCTTCTTCCCTCGAGATTCACCGTTGTTATCACCGGGGAGTGATCTGATATTCCCCGTGGTACATATTCTATTTCCCCAATTATTTGGGAGGCTTCCACATTGCCCACGACTAGATCAATCCTGGACAATGTGCCATGGGTGCTAGAGCAGCAAGAGAACTGTACCCCCTTTGGGTTTCTCTTCCTCCATACATCAAACAACCCTGACTCTTGTAAGAACCGATACAGGAGAGTCTCCCGTATATTTGCCATTGGGAACCTATCCATTTTTTTATTTAATACTTCGTTAAAATCCCCCATTGCAATGACTGGTATCCCGGGTTTATCCAGGATAAAGTCCAAGAGTTTGTACCTCTAGTTTGAATGGAGGGGGGATATATATATTAGCGAGTATATATTCTCTACTCTCAATTACACAATGTAGGAAAACATAGCGCCCTTCATCATCAATGCTGGCTCTCCTGCAAGTAAACCCCACTCCCCCTTTTACCAGAATTGTCACCCCTCTTGAATACGATGTGTGAACTGAGTGGAATTGATGTTGAAATTTTCTATATGGAATCTGTGTTTTACTGTCATTTGTAAAATGGGTTTCCTGTAAACAAATTAATCCTACTTTGTGCCCTTCTAATGCGTCAAAAACAACTGCTCTTTTAGCTGGTGTCTCCATCCCACGGACATTCCAAGATCCTATTTTCAAGGTTCTACTCATTTATACATACATTTATATATTTATACATTTCGTGATCCGAGATCTCTCTGTGGTAGTGTTATTCCTAGATATCCCCTGAGGGCTAAGTTGGTGACCGGTTCCACTACTACCATTCTTTCATTTATTCTGCCCTCCTCCCCCCTCCCACCACCCCCTTTTCCAATCATACCATTCCTCCATTCATGACCTATTCCTCTCATTGAGTAGGTGCTCCCCTCCCACCCCCACGCTCCCCCCTTCATAGTGTGTTTAACCACTTAAGGACCGCCGCATGTACATTTACGTCGGCAGAATGGCACCGACAGGCACATCAACGTATATATACGTTGGTGCCTTGGGGGGGATCGGGGGTCCGATCGGACCCCCCCCCCCCGTACATGCGGCGGTCCGCGCGGCTGCAGGAGCGATCCGACAAGTGGGGGCGGCTATCCGTTTTCATCCGCCCCCTCCGGATCGCTCCCAGCCAATGCGCGCGCCCGCCTGACCTGTCACTTCCTCCTCCTGTGTAAACACAGGAAGGAGGAAGCGACGTGATCTCTCCCTCGGCGTTTGTTTCAAGCGCCGCTGAGGAGAGATCACTACAGAACAAGTAAGTCCTGCACCAAACAGCACACTGACACACACACAAACACATTTAACCCCCGCGATCGCCCCCCCCCCCTCCCCCCTGTCACAGTGTCACTGAATGCAGTAATCATACATGTATGATTACTGTATTTAGTGTCAGTGTGACAGACAGTGTGACAGTCAGTCAGTGTTAGTGTCAGGGTAGCCCCCCCCACCCCCCCCCAATAAAGTTTTAACCCCTTGATCACTGCCCTAGTTAACCCTTTCGCTCCCTATTGCCAGCGTCACTAAGCGATCATTTTTCTGATCGCTGTATTAGTGTCGCTGTTCCCGCTAGGTAGCTAATTTTTTTTTAATGCGATTTTTTTTTTACTAAAGACATGCGGCTAAATAAATTTTGGCCTAAATGTTTGACTAAAATTTAGTTTATTGGTTTTTTATTATAACAAAAAGTAAAAAATATTGATTAAAAATGTCGCTCTATTTTTGTATATAGCGCAAAAAATAAAAATCGCAGAGGCGATCAAATACCACCAAAAGAAAGCTCTATTTGTGGGAAAAAAAGGACGCGAATTTTGTTTGGGAGCCACGTCGCACGACCGCGCAATTGTCTATTAAAGCGACGCAGTGCCGAATCGCAAAAACCCCTTGGGTCATTTGCCAGCGTATTGGTCCGGGTCTTAAGTGGTTAATTTAATTTTAAATTGACCCTATAATCCCCCCCTTCACTCCTTGAAATTTATGTGTTCCCTGCTTCCCCTATTGATAATTGATCTTTTTTATCTTCCAGCCATATCTCCGCTGCCTCAGGCGTGTCAAAGAAAAAAGATCTGCCCATCGCTGACACCCGTAGGCGCGCTGGGTACAATAAACCATAAGAAAGATTAATCTTTTGCATTTTACATTTAACCTCGATAAAGCCAGCCCTCCGCTTCTGAAGCTGAGGGGAGAAATCAGGATAGAATGAAACCCTAGTGCCTTCAAAAAGAATATTTCCCATCTCTCTGCTCTTTCTCAATAAAGTCTTTTTATCCCTATGGTTCAAAAATTTTAAGAGCATCGATCTCGGACGACCTCCAGAGGGAGGTGGTTAAAAGGGGACTCTATGTGCTCGTTCTATGATAAACGCCTGTGAAAGTCTCTTTTCCAAATACTTTTATAAACCAATTTTCTAGAAATTCTATCGGCTGGGACCCCTCACTTTTTTTCTGGGAGCCCCACCAGCCTAATATTGTCCCTCCGGAGTCTGTTCTCAATTTCATCCAGTTTTTCCTCTATTTTGTCCGTTTGTGCCTTCAGATCCTTAGCATCTTGTTTGATGGGGTGCAATTCGTCCTCTATTTGGGATATCCTCCCCTCCGCCTCCAGTATCCTTTCGTTGGTTTTCTGAAGTTCCTGTCTCACCGAGACCAACTCTTCTTTTATACCTTTCATTTGATTACATACCTCCCCCAGTATTCTTTTGCATTCACTCACCACCAGGAATACGTCTTTAATTGTTGGAACTTCTTCAGGGGGGATATTTACAATTGAGTCCGTATCTACTGCAGCTGCACTCTTATTAACAGTAGTTTTGGTTGTCACCCCACCTCCTGGCCCTTGGCTTCTTCTATCTGCGTTTATTTTCCCTGTGACCTGGGATGCCTGAAGGGAGCCACTTTTACTGGGGGTTTGCTCTGCTGCATGAGCATATTTTTCCAATTCAGCTGCTGCCGCCGCAGCTACCCCCCCCCTTGTCCTTTGCTGATCTTAATGATTGTGGGCTTGACATTGCGGCTGGGGAGGGGGTCACAAGAAAAAAAGAAAGTTTCTTAAGAGTGGGGGAGTGTGGGTGTACAAAGAACCCCAGATTATACTGGCCAAAAAAAAAAAGGAAGACAGAGGAAAAAAAAACCCCTTTAGTTTTTGACTTCTTTCCTTCTTTCCCTTCTTGAGTTTTGATCAACAGGATCTCTGCAACAGTCGTCCCTAGGTGGAACAAACGAGGGGCAGGATAGGGATAGGGACAATTCCTACCCTCCCGTCTCTTTATACAGCGGGAGAAAGAGGAGATAAAGTACTTAATATTGTGAGGTTTGTTATTTTTTCCTTCTTCTCTCCCCCTTAATCGATTTAACCCTTCCGTAAACAGATAAACAGTCAATGGGTTAGTACACAGCAAACACAGTTCATTTTGTGATACCCCTCACCTGAGTTAAACTTCACTTAATACCTGTGTAGGTGTAAGGTTCTTCAATTTCTTACTCAGGGGGATTGAGATTAAACAGTGCTGCTTAGTGTGGCATTAAATATCAATCAGTTCATCCAAATGTGCCAATGTTGTCAGTATTGAAATGTTTACAAAATGGTTACTCACTCCGGCCTTTTCTGTGTTGCCTTCCACGGTCTCACGTCTATTGCTAGGGGCAAACTGCAGACCAAACTGAGAACAGTCACCCGCTGCTGTGGATCTCTTCCCTGCTCACGCAGTTCCTGGGTCTTAAGGGTGCATCCGACAGGGTGGCGAGATGAGGTGGGGGGAGACCTCCGTCACCACTACCTTCTCCGTCCGTCCTTCCGTCCTCCGATCAAACACACCAGGATTCGATGGTAACAAGGGGCAGGATCGAAGCAGCTCTTTCCCTCCCGTCCTCTGATCGTACACGCCAGAATTCGATGGACCAGCGTATTCCGGCAATCTTGTCAGCTGACCTCCGTCCTCCTATCACGGGCTTTGGTAGGAGCTGCAGCCAATCCCTCTCCTCGCCACCTTCTTCCATCCTCAGCTCACGAAGGGACTCCAGGAAGCTCCAATAACGACCCGGTGGGACTCCTCACCTAAGCGCCGCTCCTGAGAACACCC
Organism: Rana kukunoris; assembly: GCA_029574335.1. Classification (NCBI taxonomy): domain Eukaryota; kingdom Metazoa; phylum Chordata; class Amphibia; order Anura; family Ranidae; genus Rana; species Rana kukunoris. The sequence continues at coordinate 123,234,757 of CM056054.1, read as the reverse complement.
CTGCTCACTGCGGCTCGCTCCAGAAAGTACAGCGGGCCCCTCAACGTCACTTGAAGTGGACTCGGGGGCTATCAATTTATTGCACTCCAGCGCTCTATTACTAGTGCAATCCAGCAATCCTCTTTATCTTCCAATTTCACACGACAAATAGCCTTCCTTAGTTGCATCTTTAAAAAAAGGACAACAAATGCTAAATGCAGATATCTTGCAGTTCCCAAGTGCAGCTGATCAGGTCATTAGTGAACTTAAGTGTTATGTCAGGAATCAGCAGCAGGGATGGCCAGATCAGCGCAGCTACACTTAGAAAACTGATACCAGAGTATATATGATTTAAAGTGGTTGTAAACTCAAAATCCATACTTTTTTGCAATATATACAGTGTGTAGCAACTTATGGCACGTACACACCATCATTTTTCGGCATTTAAAAAAACAACGTTTTATAAAAAATGTCATTTAAAATGATCATGTGTGGGCTTCACATCATTTTTTGGGTTCTGAAAATGAAAAAAAAAATTCGAACATGCTGCATTTTTTAACGACATTTTCGAGTTGTAAAAAATGATTGTGTGTGGACTAAAAGGATGTTAAAAACCCGCGCATTCTCAGAATCAAGTTATGAGACGGGAGAGCTCATTCTGGTAAAACAACTGTTCGTAATGGAGTAAGCACATTCATCACGCTGTAACAGACAAAAAAGCGCGAATCGGCTTTTACTAACACAAAATCAGCTAAAGCAGCCCAAAGGGTGGTGTTATCCAAATGGAACTTCCCCTTTATAGTGCCGTTGTACGTGTTGTACGTCACCGTGCTTTGCTAGAGCATTTTTTTTTAATGATCATGTGTGGGCAATGTCGTTTTAATGATGAAGTTGTAAAAAACTTTGTTTTTTCTAGAGGCCGAAAAACTTTGTTTTTTTACATGCCGAAAAATTATCGTGTGTACGCGGCATTACTGTGCCATGCTTTTTATATCATCAGCACTTCTGCCTGTCAAAAGATATAGCCTGTATTCCTCTTTAGTGATGTCACCGACGAATGCGCAATTCTTCCTTCATTCACGGCATGATCTGGGTGCCGTCAATTAAAATGGCCCCCTGCCATCCTATTGTCATATGCACATGTGGCATCATAGCCTAATATTATGAGACTGCAGACCCTGACCCTGACCCTGTCCTGGTGCCATACTCACACAGCTACTCATTGATGGCCCTCTGCTGCGTGTGCCAACATTGAGTTCCACCTGGTGGGCATGTCACAAATGAGGCGGTCCTTGGGCAGGTTGCATTCCTTTTGTCAGCCAGCTGAGCACTGGCATTATATGACCGGCGGAAATTACCACAGACTTTCCTGGCCTGCCTCAGGAGATCCTGTAAGCCCAGATACCTGCTCAAGAACTGCTGCACCATAAAATTCAGGATGTGAGCCAAACAGGGAACATGGGTAAAGTGTCCCTGTCGGGGGGCGGAGAGGAGGTTGGTGCCATTGTCGCATACAACCATTCCTGGCTGAATCTGGCATGGCATCAACAACCTCTGAGTCTGCCCCTGCAGAGCTGACAGAATCTCTGCCCCAGTGTGGCTCCTGTCCCATAAGCAGACCAACAAATTCACCGCGTGGCATCTTTTTGAGTGCTTACAGAGCCCCTTGAATGCCTACGGAGCACCGCTGGTTCAGAGGACAAATCTGCAGAGGAAGAGGCCATAGAGGAAGAAATAGAGGTGGGGATGGAGGTGAGAGCTGTAGCAGAATTACCACTAGCATTTTGAAAGCAAGGTGGTGGGACAAGCTCCAACAATACTGAACCTTCTCCTACATCCTTCCCAGCTGTCAGCAGAGTTACCCAGTGGACTATGCAAGAAAGGTAACGTCCCTGTGCATACCCGCTGGACCATAAGTCAGTGGTAATATGCACCTTACTGCTGACCGTCCTGTCCAACAAGACCAAGACATTGTCTTCCACATGCTAGTAGAGAGCTGGAATAGCCTCCTGTGAAAAGAAATGGCGTTTGGAAATCGCACATTCCACAAATTCACAAAAGGGGGCAGAGTCTACCAGCTGAAAATGCAGCAATTGCTAGCAATTTGGCCAAGCTAGCATTCAGTAGCTAAGCATGTGGGTGGCTGAGACCGAATTTCTTTTGACGGTTTAGCAACTGGGGTAGGGAAATTTGCCTGCTAAAATCAGATGTTGGTGTACCGCTAGCAGATTGGCCACAAGTACTTAGGACACCTATTTTTATACCTTCATTCCTCTCTGTGCAGGTTTCTGAGAGTACTGGAGGTATAGTGGGGTTGGAGATCCCAGCTGATGAGCTTATGTGGGTCTTTTAAGTGCTGTTGCCAACGGACTGCATGGGAGGTCCTCATATGTTTGGTCAAGCATGTGGTGCCCAAGCGGCTGCTGTTTTGACCACGCTTGATAAGCTTCAGACATACGTTACAAACAGCAAAGGTGTGATCTGCTTCACCTGTGTCAAAAAGGCCCACACCAAAGAACTTTTCAAAATATGCAGGGAAAAGCAAATCCCCATCAGTGCTTTCATACCCTACAATATGTCGTAACATTCTTTATCTTCAGATGCTTAAAGTTACAAACTCATGGATTTTTTGGCATCTATGGGTGCTTTTCTCCAATGATGGGCTTGAGCATCAAGCACCAAATAATATATGGAAACACTTATTTGAGCACATGTAGCAGACAGTAAACTCAGAACCAAAGACACAGCTTCTTTACCTCTGCCAATATAGCATCTAACATCTATGTATACAGTTAATGGATGGGCATAGGGACACGGCATACATACTTTATGGTACCTGCCATAGCAAACATCTGCAAGTGTTCAAATACGTTTTTTTTTATATATTATTTGGTGTTTGATGCCTAAATCCACCATAGGAGAGAAGAACCTATAGATTCCAAAAAAAAATTGAGTTAGGAAACTTTGAACATGAAGAAAGCTGTGACATATTTTGAAGTATGACCACTCAAGTGGGATTTGCTTTGAAGTTAAACTACTGCCTTTTAAAATTGTGCATCGTCTTAAATGTCTAATAAACTTCTTTGTACTAGAATTGATTCATGGTTGTATAACACACACTAGTTGTTGTGTGTTTAAGTTATGTGACGTATCTTGCTTACACCGGCGTAGCGTGGGAGCAAATATGGGCAGGACGCATGTTGCTTCTCCCATTGATTAGGCATTCAAATATGCAAATGAGGGAAATACGGCGATTCATGAACGTACGTGCGCCCGACGCTGGTTTACGCATGCCGCACGTAAGTGTACGTCCGGTGTAAAGTTATTCCCCATAAAGGAGGTGTAACTCAGCAACAGACGTGCACAGGTCAGCTGGAGAGCAGCTGCAGCAGCACCGCTACAGACGTGCTGAGCAACCACACTTGCAGGACAACACATCTGTATGCCAGCATGCCAGGGGCAGCCATGGTCACTACTGCGTCTCCAGGCTTGGAGGAGGGCACAGGAGAGGATCTACCGAACGTGCATGAACGTCTTTGGCATGGGGGAATCGGAGGTGTAGATATATTCTCCAGCACACCAAGGATCGTATAAAAAACGTCCAAAAAGATTTATTGCACAGGAACCACAAAAATAGCAAAGTTTCGAGGTCGCACAAGACCTCTTCGTCAGGCAAGTGATACAAAATCAGTGCAACACAATAGTATATATAAGAGACAGCCACCAATAGAAACATGTGAAAAATTACATAAAACACACCCTCCCCATCTTCCTCCTCCCCCTCCCCTCCCTCCACCAGGAATCCTGAAATATTCAAAAAAGAGCAGAACGAGTGGATAAGAAATCACTTACCCACAATCGCTGCTGTTTGAGCATGATCAGCATAGGCTCCACAAAAGAAGCAGTAACATGGGGTATAAGCTGTCCGCCCCCCGCTATACCACCGATCACCTCAGCTATCCCTCAGCTGTCCCGCTGTGTTAATTCAAAGGGCCTACCTTAAGCCAATCAGATCATGCCACGTATCCCGCACAGCGCCCGGGATACGGCACGAGATTGTGGTGAACGCCGATGCGGGGCCGCCATCGTCATGGTAACCAGTGACGTATAGGCACCGCGCATCAGCTTGGAACAACAAGTATGGGAAATCCGGCAGCGAGGCTTGGGAAGCAAGCTGCTGTCAGCGTAACAGGGACACTAAGGAGGGAAAGGAGAAAACAAAACAAACATGCATAACAAAGGTGAAGCGGGCTCATCCGGGAGAAAAAAAAAGGAAAAAATAAGAAAATAAATAAATTAAGTAAATAAACAAAGAAAAAAATTAAATAAAACCAAAAAATACATGTGAATAAAAATAAAATAGAATAAGAAAATAAATGTCAAAAAATAAAAAAAGACCGAAAAAATAAATATAAAGAATATCGATAAAAAAGAAAGAAAATAAATAAATGTGCATGAGAAAAATGAAATCGAAAATAAAACTAATATATGAAAATAAAATAAAAATAAAGTAGAAAGTAAAGTAAAGAAAACATAAATAAAAATAATAAAAAAATAATGAAAAATGAATAAAAATAAAAAGAAATATAGAATACAAGTAAAAATAAATATAAATGAAAAAATGAAAAATAGAAGAAGAAAAGAAAGAAAAAAATATGAAAATAAAATACATATGTGAAAAAATAATTACAAATGAAAAGAAAAAAAAGAAAAGGAAAAAAATCCCGAGATGGGCACGCTGTTAGGTGCAGAATGTAGCGTGCAGTAATTGCACAAGGAGCTCCTAATCTGTCTTAAAATTAATAATAATAAGACTTGTGTATGCTCAAAATAAGCTATATCAATCAATACCCTATCAGGACATGGCAAACTGCCTAGGTCAGTTGGGGCATTGACCATATTGAGCAGAAAGTGGCAAAACTACATCATCAACGTAGAAAAACAAAAACAAAAGAAATTGGTGAAAGAAGCCAAAAAGGGCTCGATGATAGTTTGTGTTTTTTTTCCCTATTAGGTTTTTTCCTATGGGTATTTTCTCTGATCGTACATCACGATATATCGCTTATGTATGTATAGGTTTAACTGTATCCAGTCAGTACTTCTATGTTTGCCGTTGTTTAGTTTGAGTGGTACCTCAATAGGTATAATTTTATACCATGTACCTTTTTTAGGCCCTTTTTGGCACTTAGGCAAGAGAAGATATAATGCTGCACACATACGCACCCGTGCAGTGGTGGAGCGCACATTTGGCATCCTGAAGTCCCGTTTCAGATGCCTGGATAAGTCTGGGGGGCCCTGTTGTATTCCCCAAACTTTGTGTGCCAGATCATCGGTGCATATTGCGTGCTGCACAACTACGCCATGAGAAAGGGCCTGGAGATTGACATATGTGATGACCTGACCCCCGAGCCACACAGTCCCCCCCTGCCCGAGGCTACCCTGCCTGCTGAAGAAACAGCAGTCAGGAGTTGCCTGGTGAAACGCGTCTTTGCACGTTAAACACACAAATTCATCATGGCACACAGACAATGCACGCATGCACACCACTGTGGTCCCTAGCTCACACACACCACATCCACCTCACATTGGTTTAGCCCAAGTCCACCGCGCGGGACTTGGGAGCAGCAACGCCACGCCAAGGCCCTAATTATGTTACTGTCCATTCATACCACATTCACACGGTCGTGGGGATGACCTCTTCCTGACGAGCCTAGGTGACACGCCTTGCTGGCAGGAATGTCAAACACACACTCACACACCAGTCACACTGTAGCCTGCACTTCTGACCGTGTCCGCGTGCAGTGACTAAAAATAAATAAATAGGGATCATGCCATTGTCCGACATAGCATGCCCTTACAAGAGGATGGCACATCCATCTGTGCACGTCACTCAAAACAAAAATAAAGCTCATAAGCTGAGCTGCAAAAGTCCAGAGAGTCATTTGCCCTCTCGTGGGCCAGGCCTTATGCCAATGCTTCGGCTCCTCAATAGTCATTTCGATGGCTCGGGTGGGGCATCAGGAGGAGGTGCATCCCCTGGGCTGTCGCTCCTGGCAGATGTTGCCTGCATCGCCTCCAATGCAACGGCAATGCGTGTTAGCACACTGTTGGTCTCAGCCTGCATCCGCAGCTGCCTGCCGCTGGTCTGGTGCTGGAGGCGCCTGTTCTGCCGACCCTCCGCCTGGATAGCGGCAGTGTTGGCCTGTACGACCACTCCCAGGCTCTTTACCTCCGCAACGATGCCTGCTGCTGTGGCCTGCAGCTCCCCAATTGCCATGCTGTTACGATCCAGGCTGGCCTGCACATCTGAACCCTGGTCCCCAGATGGTGAGGGACCCCCTGCTACCATGTGGTGACGCATGGCCTCAAGGGTCTCGGATTGGTGACTCAGGCATGTTACCCTGGCAGCACAGTTTGCGCTCACCTCCTGCAGGCAGTCCGACATGGAGCTGGTATGGGCAGCCTGTTGGCTGAGGCACTGTTGCATAGCAGCTGCAGTGCCCTGCACAGCCATTGTGCACGCAGCCTGGGTCTTGGCCGAGGACCCAACAAATGAGGCCAGGCTGTCAGCGACACGGTGGAGATCACATGCTATATCTCCCATGTGCCGGGTCTGGCGTGCCTGCTCCCTCTCCAGTCCTTCTTGTAGGGATCCGGGTACACCCCTGGTCTTCCTCAAAGCCTTCCTAGGAGATGGAGAGGCTTGTGTACGTCTGGATGGGGTAGCCCTGGAGGGGGTTCCCCTGGATGGGGTAGCCCTGGAGGGGGTTCCCCTGGATGGGGTAGCCCTGGAGGGGGTTCCCCTGATGGGCGTGGAGGTCTCAGAGGGACCAGGGAAGATGGAAGCCTCCTCAAGATAGAGGAATTCCTCTAGATGGAGATCCACCTGCTCCTCAAGAACTACCTCTAGAGCAGAAGTGTGAGCACTCCCCTCCACTGATCTTACGTGGCTTCCCAGGGGGTCAGGCTCAGGATGATGTTCCCTGGATGGCGTGGGTAAAACACAGCCAGGCGATGGCCCAGCTCCCTCCAGCACATCTGTGGATGACACGAAGCATTTACATGTTAGTGGACCCACACACTTGTCACATGTTCCCTTGCACCCCCTCACATGCTACACACCAGATGGGGGATAAAACACACTTACCTGTTCTCAAGTCCTGGTCACTGGAGTCAAAGCCCTCCAGGCCCTCCACCTGCTTCTGCTCCAGACAGCTGGCAATGACCTCCTCCTCAGCTGTCAACTTGAGAGAAGAAGCTGGTCCGCCTCCCATGCCCCTGAGGTGCCTTCTCACCTTGGCCACCTTATCCCTGACCTGCCGACGCATGTCGTTGCTCTTTTTCTGTATATCTTTGGAGGTCCTGTTTTCATGCCCAAGGGCATTGATCTCCTGGGTGATCTTCTCGAGGATCTCCTGCTTCCTGGCCTTGCTGGTCCTGGCACTCTGTGCGTCATGGAGGTAGACATCAAACTTGGAGATGGCTGAGGTCAGGATCGCCCTCTCTTCCGCTGAGAATTTTTTTTTCTCCTATCCCTGTCCACCTCAGTATCGGACATGGCGACTGCAAAAGTACCTCTACACCAGGGAAGACAAGCTGGTGTACTTTTGCGCTGGACGGGCGTATGGCTGGGCGTAATAATGCACTCGGCGTAGGCGGTGGGCCAGCCTATCTTAGGGGTTACACCGGGCGTATTTGTGAGCATGCACAGATTGGTGCGGGACTTGCTTCCTCGTCACGGCGCATGCGCCGTTTGCAATACGCTGGACGTAAACCTCTGCGTCAAGCTCGGACCATCATTTGCATGGGGTCACTCCCACTTTCATCTACTTCCACTTAAGCCGGCCTGCACCTTCAAAATCTACGCTACGCGGGCGCAGAGTTGGGAACAATAGCTTGCTGAATTCAGTACATGCCTCTCCGCGCTGCGTCGGCGTAGCGTACTATGTGTGCGCTACGCCGGCATAAATATGCACCCATCTCTGTGAATCCGGGCCAATAAGTTTAATATTGTTATACACAAACAAAATGTAATTACCTTTTTTGTTGTTACAAATTAGATACAGTAAATAAATACCAAAGGTGTCGGTCAAGCCTCAGAACGGCATGTGCCTGCAAAACGGAAAACTTTTATAAAATTGGTACCCAGATTATCTGTAGCCTTTACAGCTCATTAATGTAGAGTAATGAATAAATAATAAATAAATAATGGCCCTAGAATTATTGCTCTCTCTCCAATGATCATGGCAATATATAACATGTGTAGTGAAATTGTTAATGTATACATGCATGTCCTATGCATGAGTTTTCATTGGTGGGTGTGCACAAGGAGAGACAGGGTTGCTTTTATTTTTTATTTTTTTATTAATTTTATTATTTCATTTTTTAACATGTAACTTAATTGCTAAAGACAATAACAACCCCCCTATGTGATAACACTGGACAGGTGATATCTCCTATTTATGTAGACATCAAGGGCCTTTTAGACCCCCAATTGTTCCCCTTGACTGCAGCGAATCAACCACAGATCATCTGTGAGCATTGTTTTAAACCCTTCAGACAATGTACGTACTTAGTACACCCAGAGGTGCAAAGTGGTTACTATATGCATACAGATTTTATTAAGTATTGAGCTAGTGTGCTACATCTTGAAAATCAGCTGAACATAAACCTTGATGAAGAGGTTATGCAAAGAGTCAGTGAAGAAAAAACACTTATGTTGGCTAGAATATGTAGGCCCGTGTTTGCCAACAGAGGGATGCACAGGTGTTTAATCCATCCCGGCTCAGGCAATTCCATTCATGTCAATTGGGATGCAGAGGCTGCACAGACACCAATTTGGCAACGATGTGGGTGCAGGTGCATGGCCCAGAATGAACATTGTCTGCAATTTGTCAAATAGGGAGCAGCAGATGTATCCATGCAGCCGCTGTATCCCAAATGACTAGAATAGGAACATGGTGGATGACATCCTGGATGTGAAAGTAAGGTTCTAACTTTGAAGTTCTTCGAAAACAGCAAGCAGTCATGGTAGTGGCAAAGGTAAAATATATATATCCAAATTTAAGAGATTACTCTAAACTGCAGAGAACCATATTATACATATTCAGCAATACTATGTCCTAGCTACAGAACCACATATTTATGGTAATTCAACAAGATATACTTTACAAGATAAATCACTGATGAAAATCTATGTATAGTTATTAAAGCGGAGTTCCACCCTTAAAATCACTTTTTTTCATTACATCCAGCATACTGGCGTCAGCGCCAGTATGCTGTTTTTTTTTTTTTAATGCGCGTACTTACTGTATATCACAACATGGAATTCCAGGCGCACCGCGGAGTGTCGCCGCTATAAGGCGTCACGCCTTCCGGAAACAGCCGATTAGCATTCGGCTTTTACTCGGCGCCTGCGCACAGACCCAGGAGCTGACTGCGCAGGCGCCGTATATAGCGCGTCAAGTCCTCCGAAAAAACCCGAACTAGGACCGGCTATTTTCGGCGCCTGCGCAGTCAGCTCCTGGGTCTGTGCGCAGGCGCCGAATGCTAATCGGCTGTTTCCGGAAGGCGTGACGCCTTATAGCGGCGACACTCCACGGTGCGCCTGGAATTCAATGTTGTGATATACCCCACGGTCCACCTTTCATACAAGCCTTTCCCTGACGACTCTTAGTCGGCATAGTATAGTATGGCAAAAAAACAAAAAAACAAAAGAACATTTGGGTTTGAATATACATCCCCTTTCTCCTAACAAAATATAAAATTTCTCCATATCTTTTATTTCATCCATTTAGGCATATTATGATATTATTATGATTATCATATTCCGTATCATTTGTTCCATCCATCTAGTCATATTATGGTACCTGGTCACAGTGCACTCACCTCCCCCCACCCCCCTCCCCCCCCCCCCAAAAAAAAAACAGCAAAAAACACAAACCAACAAACCCACCGACTCCCTCCCTCTATCCCCCCTCCCATCCCAACCCATAGGGAGTTGACTCCCCTCGCTCAACCTGTCTCCACCATCCCCCTTATTACCCCTTCCCTTTGTGTTACCATGTACATTCCCTAGACCCCTAAAAGTAAAAAATAAAAATTGTGAAAAGAAACCCAAACCCTGGGTTATTGTAAGAAGGAAAATGTGCCCTCCTATAATCATTCCCCCTCTATGTGACCGTGTGGGCTATAAAGCCCTTGAAATAAGTTGAATATAGTGCCCACTTTATCTAACCCCTCTATCTTCTATGTGTACGTAAGTGCCTGTGGGTAAAAGGGAGTGGGCTAAGCCCCCCTACCCGCAGTGGATCAAACCATCAACCCATCCGCCCCGCCTCCCCCCCACCCCTACCCTCCCAACCCTAATTTCTGTGTGTACACAGGCTGATGCCTGGAAACCCATGGGTGAACCCCTCACATTCCCTTAGCTACCCCGCCACCCTAACCCCCCTCTGACCTCCCCTCTCAGTCTCCCCTCCACATGCGGCACTGCTCCAGGTACTATCTCAGTGTCTAATAATACCCTCCTAAATACATTTTAGCCTATCCATGCCCTTACCCCCTGTAGAGGGAGTTGTACGGATAGCTATAACCAAACCAAATAGAGCCTCTTATCACTAGAATGGAATTGGTGACACGACTTCTGATCTTGAAACTTAGAATGAAGCATAAAAAACAAATCCCTCTCCGTATCCTCAAGACTGCCCATTGACAGTAACCATTTTCCTCAAGCTGAGGGGAAAAAAAAAAAAAAAAGAAAAAAAAATAATACTGATACCAAAAAAAAGAGAAAAGGGATTGATCAGTAAACAATTCGAAACCTTCCTAACAAAGTCACATTTTCTTAAATTCCAAAAGTCTAGGGTTTAGCTGGAGCCAATCCTGGACTGGAAACGGCTCTGTTTCCAAAAATAAAAAAAAGGTCAGGGAGATCCTTTTTGGAGCGTAGCCAAAATGAGAGTGGGCCTTTCTTTATAAGCACAGATACGGGGAACCTCCAACTATAAGTTCCACCCCAAGCCCTCACTCGCTCCAGTATAGGACGGAGCAATGCTCTGCGATGCAGAGTAGCCCCTGACAAATCTGGCAGTATCTTGAGTTGTGTCCCTTCAAACTCTATCGCACCCATTTGCCATGCTTTCCGTAGGATTGCTTCCCTGTGTGAGTAGTAATGTAGCCGACAGATCACGTCTCGGGGTCGGCCGCCGCCTCTTGGTTTTGGGCCCAAGGCCCTATGTATTCTATCCATCTCGTAACTTAGCATACTGGTGTCTTTCATCACACTTTGGAGGATATTTTTAATCGTAACTTGTAGGTCTTCTTGCCCCTCCGATTCTGGGAGGCCGCGTATGCGTATATTATTGCGGCGTCCCCGGTCTTGAAGGTCTTCAACCTGTAATTGCAGAGAAGTCGCAATATCCAGCTGGTTATGGTGGTCTTTCTCAATCCTCCCCACCCGCTGTTCCAATGTCTTTAACCCGGTTTCCCCCTCCCCCATTCGAACTTCGAGGCCCAGTATTTCGGATCTGACCATCTCTAGATCCCTAGAATGTGCTTCTTCTACTTTTGAAATTAAGTCAGCTATATCCGACCTTGTAGGGAGCGCTTGTATTAAAACTTTCAGGGTCTCCATCTCGCTTTTCAAATCTTCCCGTAGGGGTGGGGGGACAGTAGATCCTGCCAACATATTGTATATACGCGGGCTCTGCGGGGTGGTCTGTAGCACCTCCACGTCCGCTCGGACCGCCATACAGGGTTGAGATAATTTACCCAGACTATGTTCCGTCTCCAGAACCGGTCCCAGCAGCCCGCTTTTACCTTCCGGGCGTTGACCCACAACCTGCAAAGCCGGAAAGTACTTTGTTATTCCCGTTTGTTCTGTGGGTCTGGTTACAGGTGTCTGAGTTATCTGTACTGCTGCGGCTGCTGCGGCTGCTTTACGTGAGGTGCGGCTCTCTCTTAGTCTCATAGGTTGCATACCTCACATATCTCATATAACCTGTACCTATTTAACCAGAAAAGCCTAGGTTGCTAGGTTGCTAAGACTTACTAAGAATCCCAGCCAGTTTCAGTCCTTTTAGATCGATCAGTTCATAGGTTTCTAAAGTAAATCAGCACATAGCAGTCTCTATTAAATTGCAGATACTATTGCATTTGCTATATTTGCTGCATTCACTAATCTTTTCACTGACCTCTTGCTTTAAACAGTGTAAAGCAGTATAAAGCGATATGATGGAAAAATAAGAATGCTTACGGCTTTAAGTGACAGCAGAACAGTTCTTACTCTAAGCAGCATTCGGCATTCGGCACTAGGCACTAGGCAGTGTAAACAAAAGCAAAAATACTTGCAGCCTTGAACAATAGTACAATAGTAGGACAGATCTTACGTGGTCCTCCTGGGGTCCTTCAAGGCTTCCTTCAGGGCTTCATTCTGTCAGTAAGTGCCGTGTGTGCCCATGTGTTCGCCTGTCGGCGTTCCAGCGTTTTTCCAGATGGAATCAAGTCCCAAAAGCGTTACCTGGGAATCCCAGCTTCTGACTTCAGGCTCCCTGCGCTGGTCTCGTACGTTTCAAACACAGCTATACGCTGATAGGTGAGTGCAGCCACACGTGGGTTCAGCTCGGGTTCAACTCGTTCCCGGCCCCTGGTCCCGGCGCAGCAAGCACCCTACCGCTCCGTTGTTCTGCGCCTACCACGCTGCCCCCATCGAAAACCACCGGATCCTCCCCGTGGGTACCGCAGCAAGTACAGCTCTCAAGGCGGACGGCAAGCGCGATCAATCCCGCATATGGAGGTAGGACAGGAGCTCACCAACTCACTCCCTCACACGGCCATGCGTAGCCACGCCCCCCTGGCTTGCATCTGATGAACATGTTTTTGCCTCTTGTCCAAGTGTCTAAAAAGAACCCTTTGATGAGAAAAAAGTAGGAGTACCGTTATAATCCATAAAAAAAAAAAAGTCATGTTTTGTTGTCATACTGGTCTTCTGGCTTCAGATTTTTGTACTATGTCACTGACGTAAAACAAATATGCTGACCTGATTATATAATGACCTAGGGGGTGTGGATGGATGTGAGGGAGTAAGGACACACTGGTGAGAGCCATCAGGTGAGCCATCCTGTTTAGCAAACTACTGCCGCCAGGTTGGGGGATCTCCCCACCATCTCACCTATACCAACCAAAGGCAAATCTAGTAAGAAACAGCATCTCCCAAGCATCGGAGCTCTTCAGCCGGGACATGTGCAATGCCATCTTGCCCCAGTCTCTGACAGCGGTAGTCCGGACGGATCTACGGCTGCTGCTTGCCATGGATCGGGACAGTGAGGGGTCCTCAAAGCCTGCGGCTGCAGCCCATTTAGTGAAGGATTCCTCTACCTTGACCATCCTATCTACAATAGAGGCCAGCAAGTCCATGTAGATAGGCCGGATTGACACACTAGCAATTAAAAGTGGCCTCATCCAGCAGAATCTTGATAAAATCAAAGGCCATCTCTCCACTGCTGAGATAGGGGACACTGCTGTCACCACTCATGATAATGTAGCAAAACTACAGCGGACTGTGAAACCCCTTATGGCTAGGTCGGAGGACGTGGAGAACAGGTTACGCTGCAACAATGTGAGGGTGGTGGGACTCCCTAAGCACTCTGAGGGTGTACACCCTACTAGCTTTGCAAAATCTTTCTTCAAGGAAATCCTCAGCCTGACAAAAGTATCATCTTTCTATATTGTGAAGGGGGCCAACAGGGTCCCGACAGGCCCTAGACTGCAGGGGTCTCCTCCCAGACCATCCCTGGTCTGCTTCCTCAATTATAGGGATCAAGATCTCATACTAGCTGAAGCCAGAAAGCATCCTCATCTCCGGTAAGAAACACCACTTTTCATTTCTTTGTTGTTTTGTAAGTTTTGGAAGTTTAAATGTTAAAGAAAAGGCAAATCTGTTCAAGTAATAACTCTGCTGTATATTGTATTCTGTTTTGATTGGCTGTCTGCCCGGTTGGGCTACGCAATGTATAACTGTCTTATGATGTATGCCACTTTTTCATCAATAAACACCTTTTTGTTGGATACAAAAAAAAAAGAAGAGATTTGAAGGTGGAAACACCCGGGGGATAGATTTTATTCTTATGACTTGATGTCTGAGACTGCCTCTGCCCTCTCTTGTGTCCGTGCGGCCTCATACCTCCTGGCAGGTCTTTCAGACCACTCTCCTACTGAGATACTGCTGTCTTTGGAAACAGGATGTTGGAGACTGACACCACATTGGACTGGTGATCTTAAGGTTCAAGAGATGGTATCTCCTTAGTTGTCTGACTATTGGAAGGATAATTGGACTTCACGAATGATTCAACTTCACTTGATGTGGTTTGGGAGGAATAAAGGCTCATGTTAGGGGGAATATATCTCCTCTACCAATGTTGTGCGCTCTGATTATGCCTCGCAGGCCACTCAACTGGGACAGGGCGAGTCTGAGGCCTCAGCAGCATTTATATTGGTCCTGACCCCTGAAAAGTATTCCAGTTTGGCCCAGTTCAGGAGGGAGCTGAAGCTCCATTACATTTCCCTGGTTCAGTCTGATGCTCAGCGGCTATCTGCTAAATTGTTTGATCCAGGAGATAAAAATAGTAAATTGCTAGCCAACTTGGTAGTGGACCCTTTCTACCAAACCATAATCCCTAAGATATGATCTCCCATTGGAAAGGATGTTAGTGATCCGGAGGGTATTTTGCAAGACAATTTAATTTATTTTATAGCTCGCTATACCAGGATTCCCCTCCGATTCTGGACAGGTCCCTCTTGAATTTCATGGGTGAGGTGTGTTTGTCTCTTCTATCCGCTGAGAACAGGGACAATCTTGACAAGCCTCTGACAATGTTGGAAATAGAAGCTGAAATCCAATCCTTTCCCAACAACAAATCCCCAAGGTCTGGTGGTTTGCCAGGGGAATGGTATAAGGATTATGCAGCTTTATTGGCCCCTAGGTTGCAACAGTTATTTTCTCACTACTTGGAAATTTGAAAATTACTAGATAGTATGTATCAAGCAGATATAGTGTTATTGCCTAAACCAGGTAAAGATTTGATGTATTTCTCTTCATGTAGACCTATATACTTATTGAACTACGATCTAAAGATTCTTACCAAAGGTTTAGCTAATAGAATATTGAAAGTGTTGCCAGTTTGGCTTTATGCCTGGCAAATCCACAGACATTAATGTTTGAAGGGTCGTCACGCACCCCCAACTTCAACCTAATGGGACTACCTCAAGAGTCTTGTTAGCCTTTGATATTGAAAAGGCTTTCAATACAGTCAGATTGGGGTATTTAATGCAAGTTCTGGAAATCTTTGGCTTTGGCCCAGTCTTTAGAAAATGTATTGATTTGTTATATAGAGTCCCTGTGGCAAATATCAAGTTGAACAGTAAACTATCGTCTCCATTACCAATCTAGTGTTGTTTGCGCTGGCTATGGAACCGCTGGCTGAAGCATTGCGGGCCTTGAGTGCGGTGGCTGGGATCCGTGTGGGGTCTATTGTAGAAAAGTTATCACTCTATGCTGACAATTTAATACTTTTTCTGCAGGACCCTGGTCCCTCACTCTCAAAGGCATTGCGGACCTAGGACAGCTTTGTGGCCCTCTCCGGTTTACAAACTAATTCTAATTCGGGGGCAAAGAGGATGGCTGACCCTAGTTTACCTTTACAGTGGGCAACTACTATTAGATACTTAGGGATCACTATCTCCCTTAGTACCAAGGAATTCAGCAAACTTAATCTGTCTCCAGCATTGCAGTGGTGCAGACAAAGGATGAAAGCCTGGTCTCACCTTCCTTCTCATAGGGAGACTCAATTTATTAGAAATGAAAATCTAAGGCCTCGTACACACGATGAGATATGTCTGCTCGGGGGGGGGCGTGGCTACCGCGCAGCTGGATGGACGCTTAATCTTGCTGCTCCACCAGAGGACCGGGAACAATAGCGGCTAGAGGCACCGTATCTGCTTGCTACACGGCTCCGCGGCTTTGCAACAAGTCCCTGGACGACCTGCAATGGCAAGGAAGAAGAAGGAGCCCGTGGGGGTTAAGAAGCTGCCTCACTTCTTTCTTCCTACGGAGCAGCCGCGTGTCCAAGATGGCGCCGGCGGCTGCTCTCCGACATCCTCCAGCGGCTCCTCTCACTCTCCACAGAGCCATGCGAGCTCCGGTGCAGTGAAGGCTTCTCAGCCCAGGTCTCCAGCGGCTTCAACCCCGACAGCAAGGAGCTCTGCCAAGTCGAAACCTAGACTCTCAGCTGGCTCTTCTCCCATAGAGGTAAGCCCTGGCTGCAACTCTGCTGACGCTACGAGGGAACTTTCTGATTCCTTTAACTCCTTCCCTGCCACTGCTCAGCCTGTCTCTGAAACGACCTTAAAGGACATGTTGCTGTCTCTGCGTACGTCTTTACAATCAGATATGATGCAGTGTGTTGCAAACTTCAAGGCGCTGTTCAGGAGCTGGGGGGCAGAGTTGATAAAATTGAGAACAAGATGGGGGAATTTGCTAGCTCTCATAACTCATTGATAGACTCTCATAATGATCATGAAGAACAACTTGAAGCCCTCAGAGCCAAAATCGCAGACCTTGAGGACCGCTCGAGGCGGAACAATTTGAAACTTAGAGGGGTCCCTGAGACTGTTTTGAATACCCAATTAAATCAATATGCCTGCGATCTAATTCGTGCGGTTTTGCCATCTGTCCTTGATTCTGAGGTGGTAGTCGATCGTATACATCGTCTACCGAAACCTTCCTATTTATCGGACGACATCCCGAGAGACGTTATCATGAGAGTGCATTTCTTTCATGTGAAAGACCAGCTTATGACTACCTTTAGGAAGAACAATCAGATCCCTGAGCAATTCTCCCGTCTCCAAGTGTATGCAGATCTCTCACAATTCACGCTGCAGAAGAGAAAGTCGTTGCTACCGATCACAAAGGCCCTTAGAAATCATGACATCACCTATCGTTGGGGCTTTCCGACAAAGATCACCGTCACGCGTAACAACACCACCTCAGTGATCACTTCTTTGAACGACGGCCTGGCTTTGCTCCGCTCCTGGGATATCCTACCAGAACAGGATTCTACACCTCGAGCGTCTCCTTCCAAGGTTGATACGCGAGAAGATTGGCAGACCGTCTCCTACAAACGCAAACAGAAGAGCCGTGCTAATTGAACATGTGTGCCTGCTAGCGTATACGATTTATTTACTCTCTCTCTCTGGTCCACTATGACGCTATGCCCACGATACTCCCTCTACAATTTTGGTGCATCACGTTTGCACTCAGATTCCAGGTGGAATCGCCTACTTTTTTATTTTGTGTTTGTTGTTTTTTTTCTTTTCTCTTTTTGGTTTTAGTTTTTGTTTTGCACTGCAGGTCGGTTGTTTGGAAGAAACAAGTGGTTGATCCTCAAGATATCAGGCTGTCCTTTGACCCCTCAACTACTCCTTTGTCGGCATCTGATGCCCTGCTCTGGACATCAGGAGGTATTGTAAGCATTCCACACTGTTTCCACTATGGTGGTTAAAATAATGTCCCTCAATGTTAGAGGCCTCAACCACCCTGCTAAAAGGGCATCCCTCTGGGGTGAGTCTCTTAAGCTGGGGAGTGACATTTTGTGTACAAGAGACACATCTTTTGGAGTCAGCCTTGCCGGCTTTAAAACACAAACAGTTTCCCCACATCTTCATCGCGTCTGCCGCACAGAAACGGAAGGGAGTCCTGATTGCGGTCAAAAACTCTGTGGCCTTTTCCTTTCACGATTCCTATCGAGACCCTGATGGCCGATTTTTGATTCTTATATGTGAGATCAACAATAGGACCTTCACTATAGTCTGTGCATATTCTCCTAATACTCACCAACGTCGCTTTGCACAAAAGCTGTTTTGCAAAATAGCACACCTCAGACGGGGTCAGCTGGTGATCTGTGGGGACTTTAACGCTACTGCTGACCCTCAGTTAGATCTCTCTTCTAGGCCTAAGCGGCTCCCTCCGGCACTCCAACCACTTTTTCACAAAGAGGAGGTTTACGATGTCTGGAGGTGCCAGCATGCTGAAGAACGTGACTTTACTTTCCACTCTGTACGCCATAACTCGTACTCCAGGATCGATATGATCTTGGTGGATAAATTACTGCTGCAGGCTGTGTCTTCGTCCAGTATTCATGATATTACGTGGTCGGACAACGCTCCAGTTTCTATATCGGTTCTGGAGGAACACACACCCAACGGTGCGTATGTCTGGAGAGTCAACTCACACCTCTTTAACTCTGAGCAGAATGTTTTAGATATTACCAAACATCTACAGGAATACTTTCGGTTTAATACACAGTCGGTATCTGATCCTTTTGTTGTATGGTGTGCTCATAAAGTTTTTATGCGGGGAATTCTTATACAGATGTGTTCCCGCATTAAAAAGCAGAGGTCATTGCAGCTCGCTAAATTATTGAGTGACATCCAAACCCTTGACTTGTCCAACAAATCTAACCCCTCTCAATCCTCATGTGCAGCCCTTACTAAATTGCGCACAGAGTTACGTCTACTACTAATAGAGCGCCATGATAAATATCTTAAAGCCCTTAGACTAACGTATTACTCTTCTGGCAACAAGGCAGGTAAATTTCTTGCTAATCGCTTTAAAGCGAGGAAACTACAAACAAAAATCAGCCATTTGATAGATCCTTTCTCAAAGAGTAAAATTCTTAACCCTAAAGAGATCGCTGATGCTTTTGCGTCCTACTATAGCTCCCTTTACAATCTGAAAGAGATATGTCCGCTCAAACTTGTCCGACGGACAGTTTAGAGCGGACATGTCTCATCGGATTTCGGTCCGATGGCGTGTACACACCATCGGATCAAAATCCCCACCGGCAGACAGGGTGGTGACGCGGCGGTGACGTTGACGCCGCCACGTCACCGCTACGTCACGCACCAGGAAGTAAACACTTCCGCGCGCATGCGTCGGATCCATTCACAGGATACGACGCATGTGCGGGAGGATATGTCCGCTGGTTTCCCGTACTAACCAGCGGACATATCCGACGGACAGGTTTGTAGCGGACAAATTTCAAAGCATGCTTTGAAATTTGTCCGATGGACAAATCTGTCCGCTAGCCCGTACACACGATCGGATTTGTCTGCTGAAACGGTCCATCGGACCGTTTTCAGCGGACAAATTCGATCGTGTGTACGCGGCCTTAGGCATTCATTCCCCTGTCTGCTTACCAAAACCTTGGACTCTCTCATAGGTTTATTTTTATGGCAATCCTGTCTGGCTAGATTTAACAAAAAAGTCTTATGCAGACCTTGGATGCAATGGGGCCTGGGCTACCATGATTTCTGTACCTACTATTTTATGGAGATGCTTACCCATGCTCATAACTGGCTTATTTCTGAAGACACCTTACCGGACCCCCGTCTATGGGCCTGCAAAGGAGGTTAGGTATTTGGCCGATATTGGGAGTGTATTGTTTATGTTTGGCAGGCTGAAAGACAAGTTTCAATTAACTTAATAATTTTTTTTCTTCCACGCTTGTGCATAACAATTTAGGTCCCCCACATTCAGATTGGGACAGGATGATCTGCAGGCTCTCCTTCGAAACGACAACCTTTAAGAAACTGTTATCCATGATTTATAGGATGTTATTGCCCTCTATCCATGTGGGACTGAAAGTCTTGCATAATGCATGGTGTGCAGAGGATCAGGAGTTGGACAGTGAGGACTAGGAGGTAGAGATGTCGCAAACATAAAATTGGCCACAATAGTGATGGAAAAGTTGTTTCAAGGGGACTAACACCTGGACTATGGCATGCCAGAGGGGGATCCATGGCAAAACTCCCATTGAAAATTACGTAATTGACGCAGAGTCATGTTTTTTTTTTTTTTTTTTCTTCCACATCAGGCTTAACCCAGGGTTATGAGGTGTTGGAGGGGTTCATCATTGTTCCACCCTTCATCTTTCCACCTCGGAATTGCATCATTTGTGGATACTTCAGTATATTTAAATTATTTTATTTTATCTCTTATTTTTTCTTTTTTTTTTTTTTATTAAAATTGTTATTTTTTCTTTTTCTTTTTACCATCTTCTTCTTTTTTTTTTTGGTAATATTATGAAGACAAAGATATAGTTACAGATGTCTATACAATCTCTTGTTGCTTGGGTCTAGTAGTGTTATAGGAACTCATTTCTCCCCTCTACACCTACCCCCCTGGATCTCTTAATGTGTTGTATTATTTATTGCACCCCCCTCCCTATATTATATCCCCCCCCCATTCATGCTTCATTTCCCTATTGGATCGGGTCCAAACCATTTACTGATTTATTTCTAGTGGTGTTAGTATGAATTTTTCAGATGTTTTGTAGGTTCTCCACTGGTCCCATATCCTTCCACCTCTTCCGCTATCCTCCTCTCCCAAATCTACCCTTCTTAAATACTCCATCTCTGCAATATGATCAACCCTATGTATAAATTCTTTTAGGGGTGGTTTATGTGGGTGGAGCCAGAATTTCAGGATCAGTCCCTTTGCTGCGTTTAGTAACACTGGGACCAATGTTGAGGCGTATTTTTTTCCCCCTTTTACTAAGCCTTGTCTGTGGAAAAGGCAGGTCAAGGGATCTAATGGGATCTTTTCTCCGGAAATTTCCTCAATGAATTTGAGGATCTCAATCCAGAATTCTCGGATTGTCGGGCAGTCCCACCATATATGTAGAGCAGTCCCTACTTGGTTACACTTCCTCCAGCAGAGGGGGGAGTTAGCTAAAGATATTTTGTTAAGTCTAACGGGTGTCAAGTGCCATCTCATCATGCATTTGTAGTTAGCTTCTACTGTTGTTATATCTTTTGCGTAAGAGAATGTCGCTCTGGTCAATTGCACTTCCTCTATTCTTTCTCCAATTTCTTTCTCCCAGGCCTCTATACTTTGTAGTGTATCTTTTGTCCCTATATCTGTGAGGATTTTATAGATCTTCGCGATTCCATGTGATAGTGGTTCTACCCTTGTGCAAAGTTTTTCTATTGGGTTTTGTGCTATATCGTCTCTTATTGGTGCTGGAAGTGTGATTACAAAGTGCTTTAGTTGTAAGTATTCCCAATCGGTTATTTGTTGTGCCCCTTCTACTACGTGTATCTCTTCTTTTTTTTTTTATCTTTCCTTGTGCTACTATATCTCCTAGTCTTTTGCTGCCTAATTTTTTTCCTAATTTAGTCCTATTACCCGGTGCAAATAGTTTAGTGTTTACTAATGGGATTAAGGGGGAATTATATTCCCATTTTTCCCCCTTATGTGCCAGATCCCATATCTTATATACCTGTTTTGTGATACTGTGTGTATTTAAATTAATTATTCTAAATTTAGGTGGGATCCAAATATTTGTGTTTAAGTGCTGTTTACTTATCACATTTTCCAGATGGGCCCATTTTTTTAGTGAGTTCTTATTTGTCCATTCGACTAGTCTCGCAAGGATTACGGCTTGGTAGTATCTTTTTATGTCTGGGAGAGCCAATCCACCTCTTTTTTTCCCCGGGTTAGGATTGCATAACTTATTCTAGTTTTTTTTTCTTGCCATATGAATTTTGAGATGATATTTTTTATTACCTTAAAAAAACTTTGTGGGACGTTTATTGGAAGCATTTGGAATTTGTAAATTATCTTTGGTAAAACTACCATTTTGAATAAATTAATCCTCCCCATCCAGGTAATCTGTTTGTAGGAGAGGTTTTTTAAATCTCGTCTTACTTCATTAAGTAAGGGGATATAATTTGCCTCGAAGAGGCCTGCTACTTTGGGGGTTATTTTTATCCCTAGGTAAGTGAGTGATTTTTGTTCCCACGTAAAAGGGAATGCTCTACGTAGAGCCATCTCTTCCTTTTGTTCAATCCCTATATTCATAATTACTGTTTTTACTGGATTTATTTTGAAGTTTGAGAGTCTACCGTATCTTCCTATTTCTTCTAATATATTAGGGATTGATATTTTAGGTTTGGCCACATACAGGAGGACATCATCAGCATATGCTGCCAGCTTCTGTTCCTCTTCTCCTACTCTCACCCCCCCTATATCAGGATTATTCCTAATCATGCACAGCAGTGGTTCCAAAGATATTACATATAGGAGGGGGGAGAGCGGGCATCCCTGCCTTGTTCCATTCATCATATCTATCACCAAAGAATCCCTCCCATTTACCTTTACTTTTGCCGTAGGGAACTTATATAAATTTCCTACCCAATTCATGAATCTAGGGCCCAATCCTATGCTTCTTAAGGTCTCCATCATGAACCCCCAGTCGACTCTGTCAAACGCTTTTTCAGCGTCTAATGACATGAGTACGGCTGGGGGTCCTTCCCTTTTGTCGTCTTGTAGCATTAAGAGTGTTCTTAAACTGTTGTCCCTCCCTTCTCTGCCTCTTACAAAACCCGTCTGATCTGAACTTATTAGGTCAGGCATATATGGTTTTATCCTTGTTGCCAGGATCTTTGAGAAGATTTTTATATCAGCATTTAATATTGCGATTGGGCGATAGTTAGAACAAAGGGTCTTATCTTTTCCTGGTTTAGCTATTATAGCAATATTAGCAAGGAGGGATTCTTTCCTTACTTCTTCTATTCCCCCTAATTTGTTAAAGTAAATGCACATCTCTGGGATTAATGACTCTTTAAATTTTTTGTAGTATTTTATTGGCAGCCCATCTGGACCTGGGCTTTTCCCCCCTGGAGTTCCTTGGATCGTTTGGCTAATTTCTGTTTGTGTAATTGGCTTTTCTAGGGTATCTGCTATTTCCTGCGTTAGTTTTGGTAAGTTGGCCTCCCGTAGATATTCTCCTATTTTTTCCTCTCTAATTACCTTATCCCCTTCTGTCTCCCCTTTCCTGATAGATTATAGTGAGGCGTAGAACGTCCGAAAAGCTTCAGCGATCTCAGACGCCCTGAACCGCATCTGTCCTTCCTGATCTTTTATTTTTTCTATATAATTTAAGTTTCTCTTTTCTTTTGAGATCCTGGCCAGGTATTTCCCTGGTTTATTCCCCCAGAGGTACCTTTCTTTCATAACATTTTTGAATGTATTCCTGGTTTCACTCTCCATTTGATCTCTTAATTGAGTTCTCTTTATTATCATTTCCTGGTAAACTTTTTTGTTATTTTTTTGATTTTTATGTTTAGTTTCTAGATCTTGTAGCTCTTTAATTATCCTGTTTCTGTTGGAGTCTCTTTCCTTTTTTTTGTTTGCTCCTAAGGAAATTAATTTGCCTCGGATACTAGCCTTATGGGCTTCCCAAATAGTTGCTGTGCTTACGTCGGGGGTGTTGTTTATCTTAAAATATTCGTCTATATCCGTCTTTATTATGTTAAAGACTTCTATATCTTCCAATAACTCCTTGTTTAATCTCCATGATCCCCTTCTCTCTTCTATTTCTGAGAAGTGTACACTCACCGTAACCGGTGCGTGGTCTGAGATTGTCACGACCCCTATTGCGGCATTATCTATATACTCTAAGGTTTCGTGATCAACCATTATGTAATCTAATCTCGAATACATATTATGTACCGTAGAGTAGAATGTATAATCCTTTTTGGTTGGATTGAGAACCCTCCAGGGATCTATCAACTGATTTAAAAAAAGTTTTTTTTTCACTATTTGTTGTTGCTTAGTGTTCCCTATGTTAACTGACGATATTCTATCTAGTTGTAAGTCTAGGGTGAAATTAAAGTCCCCGGCTAGGACTACGTTTC
The DNA here is from genome assembly GCA_029574335.1 of Rana kukunoris. Classification (NCBI taxonomy): domain Eukaryota; kingdom Metazoa; phylum Chordata; class Amphibia; order Anura; family Ranidae; genus Rana; species Rana kukunoris. Next base: position 123,211,021 of record CM056054.1, on the reverse strand, counting down.
TGTGTTTGAATTCCATTAGTTTGTTCGGGATCATTGTTAAGTACTTCTGAGAGAGTTTATTTGGGCAGTAGACATTGGCCAGCGTATATCGTTTGCCTTGTAAGAGACCTCTTAGGAACATATATCGACCTTCAGGGTCCACTATCCTGTCTTCTACTTGAAAACTTAAATTTTTCCCAATCCCTATAGCGACTCCTCTAGATCCTCTCTGCGGGGAGTCTCCATAATACCATGATGGAACTGCCCGAGAACTAAGCCTCACCCTGGAATCCAGGGTTATATGTGTCTCCGGAAGGAAAACTACGTCAGCAGAATATTTCTCAATCTCTTTTAGGATCATGTGTCTTTTACGCGGAGAGCTAAGACCCCTTACATTATATGTGATTAGGTTTACTTTAGGCATATGTATATTTCTGTTCTCATTATATTCTTTCCCTCACAGTTTCCTCTTCTCTTTGTGTTCTGGTAATCGCCCGATCCAATATTCCTTCTTCTCATTTCCCCCCCCCCCTCCCCCCCACCCTCCCCTCCCCAGGACCCCCTTTCCCTACCCCCCACACCCCCCCTCCTCCTCCCCTGATTCCTCCCCCCACCCCTTCCGCCCCTCCCCACCCCCGGTCTTACCCTCCCCCCTGTCCCATGATGGTAGAATCTTAACCCTAAGGTCCTGTTTCGGAGCATCTTCTCTTACACTTCTTGTGCAAGGGTGCTCCCTCTGTATTAAGGCGGAGTACAATTCGACGCCTCCTCTAATCCCCCCGAACCCAGGGAAAAAATCCTCAGGCGATCAAGGACTCCTGAACCCTGGTGTCTCCACAACGCTGTACCCAGCCACCGCGCGACATTTTCCATAATTGGGTATCTATAATTTGTTACCCTCCCCTCCCTCCCTCTCTCTCCCCCCCCAGTGGTTATGGCACTTCTCTTCATATTCAATTACTTGGGGTTGGAATTCCCAACTTTTGACAGAACTCAGGAATTTCGTGACCCCCTCTTTTCTAGCTATCAGGCATGACAGGAATCCCCAATTATACTGTATTTCTAATTCTTGTAACACCCGCAGTAATGGCTTCAGGTTCCTTCTTCTTCTAAGTGTCTCTTGTGATAGGTCTTGATATATTTGTATACTGTGTTCCTCGAATTTAATTGGGGACTTCCCTCTCAGGTTTTTCCATAGTTGGTTTTTTTCTTCCCAACTTTCAAATCGTATTATAATATCTCAGGGTTTATCCTGAGGGATTTCCCTGGGCCTCCTTATCCTATGAGCGCGTTCTATCTTTAATGGGAGTGTTACTTCTCTGTCAAGTATTGGGTTACATATTTTCCGTATAATTTCTGGGAGATTTTCTGACTGCGAGGAGTCGGGAACTCCGCGTATCCTGATGTTTTTTCGTCTGTCTCTGTTTTCCTGATCTTCTGCTTTATATGCGTGTTCTCTTTGCTCTTTTTTTATTTCTGATAGCTCATCTTCCAATTTTCTAATGGTGTTAAAGTTGTGATCTGTTTTTTTTTCAACTTCCTCCAATCTTTTTAGCATAAGTCCCATATTTCTCTCCATTCTCTCCATTTGTGATGACAGCACTTTTTCTAAGGCAGCAAACATTTCCTGCATTTCAGTTTTTGTTGGTAATGCCAAAACTGTTAATTGATCTTCTACATCAAGTATTGTAGCTGTTTCATATTCGCAATCTGTCACTGACTCTGCTTGAGGTTCTGGGTTTGCTGAGCTGTTTGGATTGATTAGGGCTGGTTTTGTCTTGTGTTTTTTTTCTCCCTCTCCCTTCCATTCATTCCCTGCATTACGTACTTGCTCATTGGCCCTGGGCTTTGACTCAAGCGGGGGGTCGAGGAGGAACCCCCCCTGGCGCCCCTCGCCCTAGTACTCATATTTATAGGTTAACACAACTGAAGACAAAATTATTTTAATACTGTCTGACTCCCTACGGAGGTTGTTGTTGTTTCCTTAGGGAGGATTGTTGAATGTGAGGGAATGAATTTAGTTTAGGGGGATTTTTTTCTTTTATTCCTCTCTTTTCCTTTCTCCCTTTATTTATAATTGAGTGTCAGTTCTCTTCCATTTGAGGGACCGTGATAATCCGTGTTTCTATCAAATGGAAAATATTGGAGGAAAGGGAGAAAGGGGACAAGCCCTTTCAAATTAATATCCCGTGTTCCGCTATATATTTCACAAGAAGCAGGGACTGGGTACCTGGCGTGTTACAGAGTCTTGTAGTTCTCTTCTTCCTCCCAGTCTTATATTTACCGCCTATTAATAGCGGCTATATTTAATGTTCAAAGATATTGCCATATAAGACTCTCTTCTATGGACCTCATCCATATATTTGTTGTCATATAGTATCTTAATATCCTATTCGCGAACCAGATATCCCTAGGCCACAGTTCTCGCGATCCAGACCATATGTCACCTTATATCGCCTTATGTCCCCGTACAGTGATGAAGATTAGTTAGAGTGTGGTAGTTATATTGATAAAGTCTGCAATTGAGTTTAATAAGTAAATAGTAGTGGGCTATATTCGCTGCCCCAAGATAGCAGTATGCTATCTCTTTTTTTTAATGTGATGGAGCAGAGAGAAAGAAAGATTGGTGTATTCACTTTAAGGGTGTACAAACTTCTTATCTTAATCTCATATTCAGGCACATCTGCTATTCTCAGCGAGCTCACATTTATTTATTTATACTGTAGATACTGTAGGTTTCGGTTCCAAAGAAAAGTACACACTAAAGTAGAAAAATATGGAATTACTCACAGTCCTGCAGACCCCCATATCCTGGACCGGCTTCCTTATTCTGAGTTCCTTTGGATTTAGTACTTACTGTTTCATTTGATTGCGGTTTTACAGATTGGCTGTGGCTGTGGCTGTGGCTGAATTATGAAACTTAGTACCAGGCAGGAGGCTTAGGTGTTGATGGTACCAGAGTATCCAGTCCAGTGGATTACAGGTCTATATGAATCTGCATGTCCACTGCAGACTTACAGGCATACTTGTTTGCTGGGCCCCTGTAATCTTATTTTCATGGAAGATCGAAGCATCCAGCCCCCCCCACCGCCTCCTCCGCCGGCTGACCACCCCCGTCGGTGCACGACACCTCACCGGCACCTCCTCACGTTCCCCCTCATTCCTAGCTCGCAGGCTGAAACACACGCCGCTTCTTGCGGCCACGCGATCTGGAAGCAGTTCCGCGGCGGGGCACAAGAGCCCAACAGAAGAAGCCGCATACACGAGGACGCCACTGACGGGCAGGTACCAGCAGCAGCCTCAACCCCCCAGCAGAACAGAACCACAATCCCGCGGGCGGGGGAGGGGAGGGCCGGGATCCACGGCTGCGCTACGGAGACTTGCGGAGACTTGCGACGCTCGAAACCCAGAGCCCAGAGCCAGATCCGGACAGCGGGAGAGCCGACGAGCGCAGCACGGTGAGCTTTTCCTATGGGAGATTTAAGAATATGAGTTTTGAGAGAGCCTGGGGGGGAGAGAGAGCGAGGGAGAGGAGACACTCAATGGGGACGCTTAAGATTCGGCATAGTTTTCGGCAGACAGGTAAACAGGCAGCTAGGCAGCTAGTTGAACGGCTTGATGCTCGACCATCTCAACCATTACAGCGTTGCGGGACCTTCCCAGGGCTCCTTCCCTAACCAGCCTGAAGTGAGACTCGCGCCATCCTAGACTCCTCCCTCCCACCTCCACAATTGTGACGCAGAGTCAGGTTTTAACCCATAAAGGGCATAAATCACCTAACATTCCTAAATTGTTTGGAATAACGTGCACACGCTGGCAGGCAACTGACTGCTATTCTATTACAGTCAAAATTGTTGTTGTTTTTTTAAATGTAATCTACTGTGACACCAGATATGAGTGGTGGTACTGGGCAAGTGGGCACAGTATACGCTGTGTGCCTAAAAACACGCTGTTAGGCAACTGCAATTAGATTACAAAGGGAAAAAAAAAGCAGACTGATGTACTAGCCCTAAAAAGGGCTTTTTGGGGTGCTGTCCTTACAGCAGAGATCAGATGAGTCTTTCAGGACTGGAGTGGACACTGAATACACTGGCCTAGCTATCGATTTCCCTATTAAATCAGCAGCAGCTACACTGTCCCTCCTCTCACTAAGACTGCAGCTTCTGAATGGATCTAAAATGGATGCTGCCAGGAGGTGGGAGGGTCTGGGAGGGAGGGTATGCTACTGGTTGGCTGGAATGTGTCTGCTGACTGTGAGGTACAGGGTCAAAGTTAGCTCAATGATGACGAATAGGGGGCGGACCGAACATCGCATATGTTCGCTCGCCGAGGCGAACGCGAACAAGCTATGTTCGCCGGGAACAATTTGCCAGCGAATAGTGCGGGACATCTCTACTGGGAGGGTCTGTCCATTTCAATCATTAATATGTACTAAAGATAACGTGATTACATTTAAAATAACGCACAAAGTTTACTATAAGCCACAAAAACTACACCATATTGACTCCATCTTGCTGTTGGAGATGCCCTAGTGAACCCACAGGGATTGCCCATATCTTTTGGGAATATCCACAGATCCATAGTTACTGACAAGATGTTACCCAGTTTATACCCACTTTGACCACTATTCCTCTCACTGTAAAAATCAGTGTTTGCCTCCTGGGATTGGTTGACTCTTAAGCCTTTTCTAGGGTGATGCATACTCTTCTAGGCCTATTACTATTCGATCCCAGGAAAGCAATCATGCTTAACCACTTTAGCCCCGGACCATATTGCTGTCCAAAGACCAGAGCACTTTTTGTGATTCGGCACTGCGTCGCTTTAACTGACAATTGCACGGTCATGCGACGTGGCTCCCAAACAAAATTGGCGTCCTTTTTTTCCCACAAATAGAGCTTTCTTTTGGTGGTATTTGATCATCTCTGCGGTTTTTATTTTTTGCGCTATAAACAAAAATAGAGCGACTATTTAAAAAAAAAACAATATTTTTTACATTTTGCTATAATAAATATCCCCAAAAAAGATATAAAAAAACATTTTTTTTCCTCAGTTTAGGCCGATACGTATTCTTCTACATATTGTTCGTAAAAAAAATCGCAATTAGCGTTTATTGATTGGTTAGCGCAAAATTTATAGCGTTTACAAAAAAGGGGGTAGTTTTATGGCATTTTTATTAATATTTGTTTTTTACTAGTAATGGCGGCGATCAGCGGTTTTTTTCAGTACTGCGATATTATGGCGGACACATCGGACACTTTTGACACATTTTTGGGACCATTGGCATTTTTATAGCGATCAAAGCTATAAAAATGCATTGTATTACTATAAAAATGCCATTGGCAGTGAAGGGGTTAAGTGTGTTCCTATTTGTGTTCTAACTGTATGGTGGGGTGGACTCACTAGGGGAAATCACTGATCTTCTGTTCATACATTGTATGAACAGAAAATCAGCGTTTCCCCCGCTGACAGGAACGAGAGCTATGTGTTTACACACATAGCTCCCGTTTCCCGCTCTGTAACGAGCAATCGCGGGCGCCCCCTAGTGGCCGAAAAAGAGAGGACGTAGAGCTACGTGCTCTCGCGAAACAGTGCCACCGTCCCGCAGTAATATGACCGCGGGCGGTCGGCAAACAGTTAAGTAAGATAGGGTCCCTACCATGTAATTTTTGGAAAAATGTGATCAACTCAGTAGTGTCCCTCTATAAAGCTATCTATATATCTCTGGGGTTGCCCCAAAAATTTAGAAGGTCTGGAACTTGTGGACCGATTCAGAGTCTATGGTGAATGACAAGGGGTGTGTGGATTGATTCCACCTAAACCAGGCATCATCTAGTGTATTTCATACTGACAGGGAATCATCATCCTCAGAGAAGACTAATAATATACTAGCTTTGGTATGATTGTAGCCAATAAATAATGTTATCCTGGTAGAATATTCTGATGTGTGGGAAGGAGAGAAATCTCCTTGAGATGCATATATTTGTTACTGGTGTGAATCTGAGCAAGGTATATTGAACACTTCAATAGTTAGTTTTGCATTGTTAGTTTGGTACATGTTCCATGTACTTGTTAGCCGGGGAATGCCCCAAAGGCTATGTTTTGTACTTCATTTAAAATTCTTCAATAAAAGGAAATTTGACCTAATTGTGATTGTGTACTGCATACTTGTTTCTGGTCAGTTAGAATGTTTTTGGGTTCAGAGAAAACCGGGTTGACTATGCATTAATCTCAATACAGGTTTAAACTAAAAATAATTCTAATGATTAACCTTGTGATTGTGTTTTTTTTTATTTGAAATGTAACTTTTAATGTCAATGTCTTTGTTTTAGAATTCAAGAGACATACTGTATATGTCATTTTTTGGAGTTTCTTTTGAATTTGTGATTTGTAACTTGTATTATCTATTTTTTTTAATCAAAAGTGCTTTAGTTCATTAACATTTTAAAAGTATTTGTATTGTGCATGTCATCATTATTGGTGTATTACTCTTTTAAACATGTATATTTTTTTAGCTATTTTTGCCTAGTGTTGACTGTCCTCTGCCCTGCTTGTTGTAGCAGTTGAACAATGAGGACTTTGGACTTTTATGCAAAAATATGAACCATACCCTAAGACCCCCTTCAAAAAGAGCATATTTTGCTGCAATATTTACCTTCAATCCAGACCTGACCCCTTTGTGTCTACCAGTACATGTTCAGGGCATCCTGGCCTGGACCCAGCCTGTGACTGAATAGTTAAAGAGAAGCAGCACAGTAATGAGTTTATCTCTCTGTCACTTTGCTTTATCCCCCTATCATAATGCTCTCCATCAGAACACAAACACTTGTGTTGTTTCTTTCTCACTTATTCTGGTGAATTCCAGGTACTGTCACTGTTTAAATTTAGAAAAATATATATGTATTGATGTATCACTGCATTTGTGTGTGTTTGATACCTGACTTGAGTTCAAAATCATCCTTTTCTTTGCATACCCATCTCTCCTGTACTGACATCTTCTTCAGCAAAGAATAACCTTGTGAGGGCAAGAGGCTGAGACCAATCATTTCCAAAGCAAGGGGCTAAAGATTGCCAATTCAAGGGTTGAACTTCATGGAGAGCATATACTTAGAGTTCATGCATCATGTCACGGTATACATTGACTAATGAATCAATATAGGACTTGGCTTAGCTTGAAATGTTGTCTAAAAAAACAAAGCACAAATTCAAGCATCCTTCATCTTCAACTTGTATTTGAGGTCTGTCCATCTATATTAAACAAAGAAAATAGATGTAGCTATCTGTATGTGCATCCTATTACATCAAACCCGGGACTCACATTGAGGGACCTGGTAAAAAAAAATATATTTGTTTATATATTTTTTTTTCTCCGTTATGTTCCGAGCTAAACAGTTACAACGGTAAAACCTTTTATATTATTTTAAAAAAAATATATAATGTGTATAATGTGTATATAATGTGTATAAATATTTCATATGCACTGCCAGATTAAAGGTGGAGCTGTTTGCAATGTCAAGAGCAATGTAAAATAATTTAATTGTGGCTTCTGTAATTAAAACAATATTTTTTACTTTTTGCTGTAATAAATATCCCCAAAAATGTTTTTAAAAATCACATTTCTTCATCAGTTTAGGTCAGATCAGTTTATATATTCTTCTACATATTTTTGGTAATAAAAATTGCAATAAGCTTATATTGATGGGAAAGATTTATGGCATTTTTTTTCTAGTAATGGTGATCTGTGATTCTTTATTGGGACTGCAACATTGTGGTTGACACATTTTTGAGACCATTGACATTTATACAGCGATCAGTGCTATAAAAATGCACTGATTACTGTGTACATGTCACTGGCAGGGAAGGGGTTAACACTAGGGGGTGATCAAGGGGTTAACTGTGTTACCTCAGTGTGTGTTCTAACTGTAGGGGTAAGGAACTGACTAGAGGAGAAGCTAGTAGGAACACACAATCTGTCTCATCTTTCTCTCCCCTCCTCACAGAACAGGGATGTGTGTGTTTACATGCACATTGTATTGGTGTCAAGCCCTTTGACTGTCTGATCCCGGGAGCTGCAATGTGCACTGCGCGCCCTCCCTCTCTTTCCTTCCTGCGTTCCTACTGGGGATGGGACCTAGGTGATTGGGCGGGTCAATCACTGCACACCGGCATAATTTTTTGGCATCGTCACGCGGGTGTCTAACCCATCTCAGCTGACTCACATGGGGTTGTATTTTTGGTGCCACTCGTGGGTGGCATCCACTGCCCCCGTCCGACTGCTCCTACTCCACTACCACGCCCACGTGACGCTGGTCGGGCCCTGCGTGCATTGGGCATGTGCGCATATAAGTAGCCCTCACTGTCAGTCTCTCACCTGCACAACCGTGCATGTTGCATATCACGTTGTGGATACTATCAACATTTATCTACATACTAACATAAGGTAATTCCTGTTGGCTTTGCTATGGTGGCTTGTGCACTATATTTCCTTTATCACATCTCTGTCCCTATGTGTATTATTCATGGGGACCTTTTGTAATACCTTTTACACTCCTGGGGTTCTAGTGTTCACCCCCCACCCCCCCTCATATCATTCTACTTATTTTCATATCCTTAAACCTTATATATATTTTCACTATTCCCTATTCACTATTCACTATTCCCTATGGTGCTTATCCCCACACGCTTTAGTACTATTTCATGTGAGATTCTCACTATTTTTTTTTTTTTACAGACTCTGGGGTCATACACCTTTACCCGGCACCTAGGATGGTTTCTAATTTCTGGAATGCTTTTGTGTGTGCGTGCATTACTTGTGGGTCTCCTACCTCAGCTCCCGGAGTGGATTATCCCACGGGTCCCTGGGTGGACCATACTGTATGTCTTGCCTACTAGCTCCATGTACATTTTGTAGGATTAAATACTTCCTTTCCTTGTTATTTATATGTCTATATTATCCTTTGAGGTTCTTATCAAATGTATTGGTCTTATTCAGACATGCCGACGCATCCGACCCTGTTGAGTGGTTTTTACCTTGAAACGCGTTTGGCTTATTCAGGATGCAGTCATGACTTCAATCTACCATGTTCCTTTTATATCCTTATCTGTATACACTCCAATGAGTGTGTTTCCTCAGTGGGACTTTAAATTGGAAGGACTTGGTTAATTAAGTGACAAAACAAGTCACAAGGTATTCCAAAAATATAAATAATTTTTATTGACAAAATATATATATATATGTATGGAAAATTTTTACATTATTGGTAGTAAAGGCTACACTACACATTGGAACGCATCCAAGAGATCAAAGGGCATAACAGGAAGGGACAGCACAAAGTGGGAGGCAAACAATTATTATATTGAGAACACTGACAACACATAAACAGACAAAAAAGATGATGCAGAGCCCAGTCCTTTCTATAGGGTGAAGACAGATAACCCAATATATCGTTATAGTTTTTACTAATATTATCCCTTCATATGTAGCCATGTATACCGGCCACTAGAATGTGCCTTGACACCAATACAACATATGCATGTGTATATATATATATATATATATATATATATATATATATATATATATATATATATATATATATATATATTGAATGTATTTGTGCTTTGTACATATACTGATTTTGCATGTATATAGTATATATTATGTGCTAGATATACTCCTTGACAAAAAATACTTATAAACATTTAAAAATACTTTTACACATTTTATGGTCTGTCATATACTTCATTTAAAGTCCCAAACTTTTTCGCTTTGTAACCAATATAAGAATGGAGACACATCTTTTGTGCCTCATCTAAAGCCCGCCAACTTTTCTTTTCATTATACAGGATTTATATAGTGTCAACAGTTTGCACAGCGCTTTACAATGTAATCTCAGGAGCCCTGTGAGATTACAATCTAAAAGGGAAGGGCTGGTAAGACAAAAGTTAGGGACTGTAAGGGATAAACTGATAAGGGGAGTAGAAGATTCAGTTGTTAGCTGAAGGCAGGATAGGCCTCCCCGAAGAGATGAGTTTTCAGGGACTGCCTAAAAATGTACAGAGTAGGAGATAACTGGATAGATTGGGGTAGTGAGTTCCAGAGGATGGGAGAGGCTCGGGAGAAGTCCTGGAGATGAGCATGGGAGGAGGAGACAAGGGAGCTAGAGAGCAGAAGGTCTTGGGGAGAGCGGAGAAGATGGTTTGGGTGATATATGGAGATAAGATTGGTGATGTAGTTCGGGGCAGAATTGTGAATGGCTTTGTATGTGATTGTTAGTGTTTCGAATTTTATTTGCTGGGCAATGGGAAGCCAGTGGAGGGATTGGCAGAGAGGAGTGGCGAACACTAAACGGTTGGTAAGGTGGATAAGTCCGGCAGCAGCATTCATGATAAACTGAAGGGGGGGTAGCTTATGGAGAGGTAGGCCAATGAGGAGGGAGTTACAGTAGTCAAGGCGAGCGATAACAATGGAGTGAATACGCTTCTTAGTGGTGTCAACAGTAGAAAGAGGCGTATTTTGAAAATGTTTTGGGGGTGAAGTCTGCACGATTTGGACAGTGATTGCATTTGGGGCTGAAAGGACAGGTCTAGGAGTACACCTTGGCATGAGGGGAGGGACTGATGGTTGTATTATTGATGTTAATGGAGAAGTCAGGGTGGGGGGGACATGGGCTAGAGGAAAAATGATGAGCTTGGTTTTTGGAAAGATTGAGTTTGAGGAGTGGTGTGACATCCATGTTGATATGTTAGTTAGTAAGTTAGTAATGCGAGAGAAGACTGAGGAGAGGGAACTGAAATTGTACAGTCAGATTGTAACATGTGTGGTGGGCTTAAGCCTGAGTTTGATGTGTAACCTAATTGGTTGTTGTTAGCATGTGATTTAAACCTTTTTTTGATTACTGGCTTTTTGAATTAAAAAGGTTGTAAAGGAAAATTTTTTTTTCCTTAAATAGCTTCCTTTACCTTAGTGTAGTCCTCCTTCACTTACCTCATCCTTCGATTTTGCTTTTAAATGTCCTTATTTCTTTCTTCTGCTCACTACCTGTTCTTCTGTTTGTAACTCAACACCGTAATGCGAGGCTTTCTCCCTGGTGTGGAGAAAGCCTCTTGAGGGGGGAGAGGGCGAGCAGGATTGTCAGGACGCCCACTAACACACAGCTCCGTTCTCTATCTGCAAAGAAGAGAGTATCCTGACTTGCCTGCTCGCCCCCCCCCCCCCCAAGAGGCTTTCTCCACACCAGGAAGATAGCCTCGCATTACGGTGGTGAGTTACAGACAGAAGGAAGGACAGAAGGTAAAGGAAGCTATTTGGGGGGGGGAGGAATCCTTTACAACCCCTTTAACCACTTGACTACTGGGCACTTAAACCCACTTAATAACCAGACCAATTTTCAGCTTTCGGTGCTCTCACATTTTGAATGACAATAACTCAGTCATACAACAATATAACCAAATGAAATTTTTGTCATTTTTTTCCCACAAATAGAGCTTTCTTTTGGTGGTATTTTATCACCTCTGCGGTTTTTATTTTTTTCACTATAAATGAAAAAAGAACGAAAATTTTGTAAAAAAATGAATTTTTCTTCATTTCTATTATAAAATTTTGCAAAAAAGTAATTTTTCTTCATAAATTTGGCCTAAAATGTATACTGCTACATATCTTTGGTAACAAAACAAAAAAAAATTAGATATTATTTAGTCTGGGTGAAAGTTATAGGGTCTAAAAGCTATGGTACCAATTACTGAAAATTGATCAATTTGATCACATCTGATGTACTGACATCCTCTCTCATTTCTTGAGACCCTAACATGCCAGAAAAGTACAAATACCCCCCAAATGACCCCTTTTTGGAAAGAAGACATTCCAAGGTATTTAGAAAGAGGCCTGGTGAGTTTTTTGAAGTTGTAATTTTTCCCACAATTCTTTGCAAAATCAAGATTTTTTTCATTTTTATTTTCTTTCCACAAAATTTTCATATTAGCGGGTTATTTCTCACACACAGCATATGCATACCACAAATTACACCCCAAAACACATTCTGCTATTCCTCCCGAGTATGGCGATACCCCATGTGTGGGACTTTTACACAGCGTGGCCACATGGAATGGCGCCAAACTTTGCGACTTAAAAATCCCCATAGGTGACGCTTTAAATATTTTTACTGGTTACATCATTTTAGTTGGAGAAGAGGTCTAGGGCCAAAATTATTGCTCTCGCTCTAACGTTCGCAGCGATACCTCACATGTGTGGTTTGAACACCGTTTTCATATGTGGGCGGGACTTGCGTATGCGTTCGCTTCTGCATGCGAGCTCACGGGGACAGGGGCGCTGTATGCCCAGAGTATTGCGGAGTATGCCCAGAGTATTGCAGAGTATGCCCAGAGTATTGCAGAGTATGCCCAGAGTATTGCAGAGTATGCCCAGAGTATTGCAGAGTATGCCCAGAGTATTGCAGAGTATTGCAGAGTATTGCAGAGTATTGCAGAGTATTGCGGAGTATGCCCAGAGTATTGCAGAGTATGCCCAGAGTATTGCGGAGTATGCCCAGAGTATTGCGGAAGTATGCCCAGAGTATTGCGGGAGTATGCCCAGAGTATTGCGGGAGTATGCCCAGAGTATTGCGGGAGTATGCCCAGAGTATTGCGGGAGTATGCCCAGAGTATTGCGGGAGTATGCCCAGAGTATTGCGGGAGTATGCCCAGAGTATTGCGGGAGTATGCCCAGAGTATTGCGGAGTATGCCCAGAGTATGCCCAGAGTATTGCGGAGTATGCCCACCAGAGTATGCCCAGAGTATTGCGGAGTATGCCCACCAGAGTATGCCCACCAGAGTATGCCCACCAGAGTATGCCCAGAGTATTGCGGAGTATGCCCACCAGAGTATGCCCAGAGTATTGCGGAGTATGCCCACCAGAGTATGCCCAGAGTATTGCGGAGTATGCCCACCAGAGTATGCCCAGAGTATTGCGGAGTATGCCCACCAGAGTATGCCCAGAGTATTGCCCAGAGTATTGCCCCCCCCCCAGAGTATTGCCCCCCCCCCAGAGTATTGCCCCCCCCCCAGAGTATTGCCCCCCCCCCAGAGTATTGCCCCCCCCCAGAGTATTGCCCCCCCCCCCCAGAGTATTGCCCAGCATTGCAGAGTATGTGCAGCAGGGATGGCTGAGCAGGGAGGGATGGATGGATGGATCTGTGACTACATTTGTCACAGATCCATCCCGCAGCACTGGCGCTGCCATCCGCTCCCTCCCCTCTCCTCTCACACTGTACCGATCGGTACAGAGAGAGGAGGGAGGAACCGGCGTCATCAAATGACGCCGGTCTGTTTACATCTGATCGCGCCGTCATTGGACGGCGCGATCACGTGGTAAACCGCCGCTATCAGCGGCGATTTACCGTGATTCGTGACCCGCCGGGTCCTCTGGACCCGGCGGTCACGGACATTCCCGTGTGCGCGCCCCAGGGGGCGCGCGGGAGCGCGACTCTGGAATCACGTTATATAACGTGATCCCAGAGTTAAGCAACCACCTTGCCGCCGTTATTTTTCGGCAGGTGGTTGCTAAGTGGTTAATATTACCATTTGCAGCAAATTTCCAACGGCCACAAAAGCAATAATTTAGTACATTTTATCTGGGTAAGATCACAGAACAATATTCAATTGTATCTAACATTAAAACGTTGCAGGATAGGAATAGGAAATCTGGGGAAATCTCCCCCAGTGGAACAGAAATGGCAAAAAAGAACTTCCCTAATTTATCCCCATTGCCCACTAAACAAAATTAATCTTGGGTTTAGAAATACTTTAAAAGCAATTGTATTTTTTAAATAATGGAACTTATTTTTATTACGAAGTTGGGATTTTCATACTGTAGCACTAAACAAAACAAATGGGTCAGTTATTACTGTAAACTTAACAGTATGTGCTCTTTTAAATCAAATTAAATTTTATTACATTTTTAAAACACATTTTCATACATCTATACTGATGGATAAAACATGTATACTGTATTGATCAGTGTTAACACACTGTTACTATTTCTAACTAAACCACTTAAAATATTTAAAGATGTGATTTCATAGGTTAAAATAAAACCTTTTTGAATAATGTTTTAACAATTTAAATCTGATTTTCAGGGCATTTTTGAACATTTTGGTCAATATTAATCACAATTTATCATTTCCTGACTGACAAATAGATTTTGTTGTAAGCCTTAGCCAGTTTAGCTCTAAAGTATATGAGACTACTGTTTTTGTAGCACTGTAGTGGTAACCAGTGTTAATTTTGTTGACTTAAAAGACTAAAACATTTTAGTTGACTAAATTAATACTATTTTAGTCGACTAAAATATGACAAAAACAAAAACAACTGAAATGACTAAAATACGACTAAAACTAAAATGTAATTTTAGTCAAAAGACTAAAATGGGACTAAAACTAAAATACCATTTTAGTCAAGAGACTAAGACTAATGCCCTGTACACATGAGCGGTTTTCCAGACGGAAAAAAAACTGATTGTTTTTCCGACGGAATTCCGCTCAAGCCTGCCTTACATTCACACGGTCACACAAAAGTTTGGTGAACTTTTGAATGCCAAGAACGCGGTGACGTAAAAGACTACGACGAGCTGAGAAAATTAGGTTCTATGCTACTGAGCATGCGTCAATTTGTTTCCGAGCATGCGTTGGGACTTGTACACACGATCGGAAATTCCGATCTGTTTTTTTCCTGATGGGAAAAAACAGATCCTGCGCTATATCTTTTTCCAGTTGGAAAAAGTCTGTTGTAGCATACACACGGTCGGGATTCCCGACCAAAAGCTCTCATCAGACTTTTTCCAGCAGGAAAACTGCTCGTGTGTACCGGGCATTAAACTAAATTTAAAATTAACACTGGTCTGTAGTGCATGTTCTTACCTTAATACCATAAATAATAACATATTAAATATTTCACTCCAACAGTATATAATGAGTTAATAATGGAAATTGTAGAGAAATGTTAACGAATGCATTACAATTTAATTACACCCATTTGATTTTAGATGACTAAAATGAGATTTAGTTGACTAAAATGTACTTGAGATTTACCGGACTAAAACAATTGCAGAAGACTAAAATGGGACTAAAACTAAAATGCCATTTTAGTCCTAAGGCCTCGTTCACACGAGTAAATAGATTTGTTCAAAACGGTCTGTCCGACCGATTTGAACGAATCTGTCTGCTGGCATTTTGGTTTGCTCGGGTGTACACACGAGCAAACCAAAATCCCCGCCAGCAGACAGCGCGCTGACGTGTCTGTGACGTGGCGGTGACGTTGACGCCGCCACGTCACCGCACCAGGAAGTAAAACACTTCCGCGCATGCGTCGAAACCATTCGGCGCGTGTGCGAGAAGACATGTCTGCTGATTAGCGTACTAACCAGCAGACATGTCGGGCGGACGGGTTCCCAGCCGACAGATTTCAAAGCATGCTTTGAAATCTGTCGGGTGGCCAAATCCGTCTGTTTGCCTGTACACACGGTCGAATCTGCCTGCTGAAACGTTCTAGCAGACCGTTTCCAGCAGACAGATTTGATCGTGTGTACGAGGCCTAAGACTAAAACTAAATCGAAATTTGCTGCCAAAATTTACACTGGTGGTAACCAATTTATCATATCTCAACTGCAATTGGT
The DNA here is from genome assembly GCA_029574335.1 of Rana kukunoris. Taxonomy (NCBI): domain Eukaryota; kingdom Metazoa; phylum Chordata; class Amphibia; order Anura; family Ranidae; genus Rana; species Rana kukunoris. The sequence goes on along the minus strand of CM056054.1, from coordinate 123,195,377 downwards.
TGGTACAAAAGTATTACATTGTTTACATGATAAAAAAATAGAACTGGTGTTTATAAATTACAAAGCCCAATTTATCACCTTGAAAAAGATGATCAATTCTCGAATAAAGATTTCTATACAGTTTAATGTCTTTATGTAAAGTTATTCTCTCCCTGTAATTGTGTGATCATATGTAGATTTATGTCCCAGAAATAGACTAAAATCAAAATAAAAGCTTTTAAGTGCATACAGAACACCAACTGTTAATGCCAATTGTTGTACAATATGAACATACAGCACTACTGATCAGAACTGAATCATGTGAAAAGGGGCCACAGTCCCACCTAGCAGTGCATGTGAGGAGCCTACAAATTTAAAGCTTGAGCAGATTATATAAAACACATAAGGATAAAAATAAAAGGATTTATGACTAACATTTTGTGAACTGGTTTATTAAAATCACTGCTTGTTTTTTCTTCCTAGATTTACTCAACAAATGGTCTAATCTATCTTGATAAAATTCCAGTCTGTGACTTCCTAACAGATGCACTTCCTGAGCTAGTTCATTATTCTTACTTTATATATTTCATTAATACTACAGTTTGTATAAATATTCTCTGTTTTAAATATTTTACATAGTTTTGCACTTATCGTAGCTGTATGTGCTACTTTGGCCAAACAAAACTACACTGCTGATATATGATAAAAGGAGGGGGGTTGGGACTTTAAGTGAGACGTGTGTTTGTACAATTGAAAATTATTCCACAATAATATAAAAAAGTTTATTCATAAATTGCACATGAGACATGGTGCATTGCAAATATGATGAGCTAATGTACATAATAAACAACCATTAGAATTTCCATTGTTACACACAATAAGTAAACTTCCCATATATGATGGAATGTAAACGCATAAAAAAAACTGCATATAAAAGCTTGACGCGTTTGGTGGATATAGTTCCACATCTTCAGAAGCAAATACATTGGGCCAGATTCAGGTAGAGTTACGCTGGAGTATCAGTGATTCGCCAGCATAACTCACACTTTGAGCCGGCTTATCTGTTTTCTGTAGTCAGAAAACAAGATACGCCGGGATTGAGTACAGATACGAGCGGCGTAATTGTATTTCGCCGTCGTATCGGAACTGCAATTTTAAAATGGGCGCTCGGGGCGTTCCCGCTGATTTACGCCAAGAATATGTAAATCAGCGAAAGACGAAATTCACGATCGTACGCGGGCCCGACGCAGTGACTTTCCGACGTTTCTGTAAGCGATACGGGGCATAAAGAAAAACATGCCCCCTAGGTGGAGTATCCTATGTTAAGTATGGCCATCGTCATCGCGTCAAATGAAAAAAGTTTAGCATCGTTTGCGTAAAACGTCCGTGAATGGGGATTGACGTCATTGACGTTCACTGACAGAGTTTGGAGCATGCGCACTGACAGTTGACGCATGCGCAGTACATTCGCCACGGGATCGCGCCTAGTTTAAATAATACACGCCCCCCTACCCGCCAAATTTGAATTCCGCCGTCTCATTTTTGCTACGCTGCCGCAACTTTAGGAGTAAGTGCTATGTGAATAACAGTACTTGCTCCTAAAGTTTCGGCGGAGTAACGTAAATGACAAACGTTACTCCAAAATAAAGATCAGCTCTCCTACCTGAATCTGGCCCATAATGCATATCTACAAAAAATATGAAAGATACTCCAGATTACTTAAATCAAGCCCTGTAACAGGTCATGAAATGCTGAGAACTGAAAGTTGAGGAAGGCTGGAAAATGTTCCCGTTGGGAGCTGAGGGGACGTGAATCCGTGGGCAGACAAGGCGGACAACACCACACTCAAGGGGAGGAGAGGAGAAATTAAGGGTGTCCATGGGGAATGACATGTTAGTGCCTAGAAGCAGCTCCAATATCTAAATTAATAAAAATTAAGTGTGGTCAATGCGGCGTGACTTGTAGGGGGTATAAAGCCTATGTACTAGTGAGGTAAGTGTGAAGGAAGGAGGTGATGGAAGTGAGGGAAGTGCAGAGAAAGTTGGGTTTGAAAACCACTAAAAAGCCTCATATCAAAAAAAGAAAAAAGTGCAAAGGTCCTGGAATCACGACAGACCAATCCTATCCAGAAAATCAGGAAATACCTACAGTGACCAAGAGAAAAGAACCAAATGGAAGAAAAAGGACAAGGGACAGAAGGAACCCAAAGGGGAGTGAAAGGTAGAGTACCTAGCAAACCTGATGGTAGTGCTAAGGCTAGCATGTGTTCCAGAGAGTGTGCAGCATGAAATGGGAAACCCCTCCCTGCTACGAGACTGCAAAGCTTATCCGCCATGGCTACCACACATGATGCCTCCTACGTCATGTTAGGCATATTGGGGAAGGGCATTCTCACCAGGACAGCTGACGCAGAAGCGACCAGCCCAACGAGGATGTTTTGCAAGCACCTGGCACCGCGTCACCAGGGGTGACGTCATGCACTCGACGCGGGGCGTGATGCTGATGCACGTAGGGAGGCCCCCCAGTCTCCCAGTGATATACAGGGAGGAGAGGCGAGGCCTGAGCATGCATTACAGCTCCCAGACCAGGAACAGAAAAGCCAAACAAAAACAGCCAGTTCACATGCCTCAGAGAAAAAATATATATTCCTGTTTACAAATAATAATAATAATAATAATAATAATAATAAATGCAGGAGTGGAAATATTCATGCTTTCCAAATCAATTTACCTGTTATAAATGCGGACCACATCAAACCGGGTCTGCTGTCAATAATTAAATACCGTATTTATCTGCCTATTACGCGCAACGGCGAATAGTGTGCACCCATAATCTGGACAGGAAATTCCTTTTTTTTTTTGGTGTCTTGCCCGGCGTCCATCGGCGGCCTTGTCTGGTCCGGCGTCCGTCTGCGGCCTTCGTTGTGTCCTCCCCGCTTCGCCCACGCTGTCTCTGAGCTGATCCCTGCTTCCCGCGCTGTGTTTGAAGGCCACCGCCGACATATACCGAGCACAGTACACTCAGGCACGCTCAGGCATGCTCGGCTTCTCTCGCATAACCGCGAGTGGAGCCGAGCCTGGCCGAGTGTACCCGAGTGTACTCCGCTCGGTATATGTCGGCGGCTCAGTTCAAACACAGCGCGGGAAGCGAGTATCGGCATATATCACGCACCCACGATTTTGCCCTGATTTTAAGGGCAAAAAAGTGCGCGGTATACGCCGATAAATATGGTAATGCCAAATTGTCGGTCAATAGTGAATATGTGTAGGCAATTTTTTCCACTCCTGTCACACATCTTCATCCCTGTATCGTATTATAGCAAGAGGTTAGTTTGGGACTTTAATTATCAGGGATGGAGGTGTATGTTTGTTTCATCACATGCCTCATTTAACCCTTAATCGGGAACACACATCGATCTCCTCCCCTTGTAAGTCCCCCTCTCCCTACAGTTAGAACACACTTTATGGAACATATTTAACCCCTTTAGCGCCCACTAGTGTTACCCCTTCCCTGCCAGTCACAATACAAAGTATTCAGACTCAGGGGGGCTGAATACAAATGCATGCCACACTTTTCACAAATTTATTTGCAAAAACATTTTTTAAAACCATTTATAATTTTACTTACCCTTCACAATTATATGGGTGTCTATCACATAAAATCCCAATAAAATAAATTTACGTTTTTGGTTGTAAGATGACAAAATGTGGAAAATCTTAAGGTGTATGAACACTTTGTCAAGGCACTATGGGCCAGATTCTGGTACATTGTGCGGTGGCGTAGCGTAAGCCATTTACACTACGCCGCCGCAACTTAACAGAGCAAGTGCCGTCAGGGCCGATCCTAGGGTCACAGGCGCCTGGGTGCAGAAATATTTCTGGCGCCCCCACAAAGGGGCGTGGTCATCTTACCAACTCCTCCCCTTTACAAATGTTTCTGTGGCAATGACTCAAACACAGAGATGCTCCTCTAAGAAGTCTTTGTTGCCTAAGGATCCTCCCATGATCTTTTAACAATAAAGAAAATACTGGAAGAGCGTACACTAATGAGACCTGGAGGGGAACCTCTCTGATACTGTTAGAAAGTGCCCCAAAACATAGTACAGGCGATGGTCAGACTGTAGACATGATACAAGAGATGGTCAGAGACTGCAATCATAGTACAGGAGATGGTCAGAGAGTGAAGACATATTAAAGGAAACAGTCAGTGACTGGAAATATAATACAAGAGATGGTCATAGACTGCAATCATAGTACAGGAGATGGTCAGAGACTGCAGACATGATACAAGAGATGGTCAGAGACTGCAATCATAGTACAGGAGCTGGTCAGAGAGTGTAGACCTATTACAGGAGACAGTCAGTGACTGGAGATATAATACAGGAGATGGTCAGAGACTGCAGACATACTACAGGAGATGGTCAGAGACTGCAGACATACTACAGGAGATGGTCAGAGACTGCAGACATACTACAGGAGACGGTCAGGGACTGGAGAAATAATACAGGAGACGGTCAGGGACTGGAGAAATAATACAGGAGACGGTCAGGGACTAGAGAAATAATACAGGAGACAGTCAGAGACTGCAGATATAATACAGGAGATGGTCAGAGACTGCAGTTCCTATTAACATAAGTAGATAATGGCCGATCGGCTCTCACCTGACCCAGCGATACAGCAACAACGGTTCCTCTGATCAGGAGTCAGCTCACTCTGAATTACTCATGGATACTCCACTGGGTAGAGCCCAGATCTGTATTCTGGCAAGGACTCCAATCTTTTCTCCGCCAGGGATGGCACTAGGCTGTGCGGCTTTCCCTCTGGTGGCGCGCACGGCAGCGGGGTTCTTTCTCTGATGGTGTTCTCTCAGCACTGTCCTCTCCCTCTGGAGTCCTGGGTGCACTTCCCTGAAAGCTTTCCTGGGGTCCTGGCTCTCTCTCTCTCCCCCATTCAGCTGAACATGCCGTGTGGGCTGCAGTTTCTTTTTTACAGTGGGGCTGCCAGTCCTCGAACTACAAGTCCCACAATCCTCTTCTCTGCTCCTTTTTCTATTCTATTTCTTCCCTGGCAAGCATCGCTAGTACAGCATTGCACGTGAAGAGAAGGAGGGGAGAGAGTGGGAGGAGGAATGAAGAGCCCGCAGCTGCAGTGGCATCACTAGGGTTGTTGTCACCAGTTGAGGTAAAACATGGTGTCGCCCCCCTTCCTCCACCTATAGTCGCCCCTCAGTACAGACCCCCTCCACTAAGTATAGACCCCCTCCGTCAGTGCAGACTCCTAACTAAGTATAAACCCCCTCCCTCAGTACAGACCCCCCAGGACAACCCACCCCCCATGAGTACAGACACCCCCAGGACAAACCCCCCATTAGTACAGACCCCCCCAGCACAACCCCCCATTAGTACAGACCCCCCCAGGACAACCCCCCTTTAGTACAGACCCACCCAGGACAAACCCCCCATTAGTACAGACTCCCCCAGGACAATCCCCGCATTAGTACAGACTCCCCCAGGACAATCCCCGCATTAGTACAGACTCCCCCAGCATAACCCCCCATTAGTACAGACTCCCCCAGGACAATCCCCGCATTAGTACAGACTCCCCCAGCATAACCCCCCCATTAGTACAGACTCCCCCAGGACAACCCCCTATTAGTACAGACCCCCCCAGGACAACCCCCCATTAGTACAGACCCCCCAGGATAACCCCCCATTAGTACAGACTTCCCCAGGACAACCCCCCATTAGTACAGACTCCCCCAGGGCAAATCCCCCATTAGTACAGACCCCCACAGGACAAACCCCCCATTAGTACAGACCCCCCCAGGACAAACCCCCCATTAGTACAGACCCCCCCAGGATAAGCCCCCATTAGTACAGACCCCCCCAGGATAACCCCCCATTAGTACAGACTCCCCCAGGATAACCCTCCATTAGTACAGACTCCCCCAGGACAACCCCCCATTAGTACAGACTCCCCCAGGACAACCCCCCATTAGTACAGACCCCCCAGGACAACCCCCCATTAGTACAGACCCCCCCATTAGTACAGACCCCCCCCAGGACAACCCCCCATTAGTACAGACTCCCCCAGGACAAACCCCCCATTAGTACAGACCCCCCCCCAGGACAAACCCCCCATTAGTACATTCTCCCCCAGGACAAACCCCCCATTCGTACAGACCCCCCCAGGACAAACCCCCCATTAGTACATACTCCCCTAGGACAACCCCCCATTAGTACATACTCCCCTAGGACAACCCCCCATTAGTACAGACTCCCCCAGGACAACCCCCCATTAGTACAGACCCCCCCATTAGTACATACTCCCCCAGGACAACCCCCCATTAGTACAGACCCCCCAGGACAAACCCCCCATTAGTACATACTCCCCTAGGACAAACCCCCCATTAGTACATACTCCCCTAGGACAACCCCCCATTAGTACAGACTCCCCCAGGACAACCCCCCATTAGTACAGACCCACCCAGGACAACCCCCCAGTAGTACAGACCCCCCCAAGACAAACCCCCCATTAGTACAGACTCCCCCAGGACAACCCCCCATTAGTACAGACCCCCCAGGACAACCCCCCCATTAGTACAGACCCCCCCCAGGACAACCCCCCATTAGTACAGACTCCCCCAGGACAAACCCCCCATTAGTACAGACCCCCCCAGGACAAACTCCCCATTAGTACATACTCCCCTAGGACAACCCCCCATTAGTACATACTCCCCTAGGACAACCCCCCATAAGTACAGACCCCCCCATTAGTACATACTCCCCCAGGACAACCCCCCATTAGTACAGACCCCCCCAGGACAAACCCCCCATTAGTACATACTCCCCTAGGACAAACCCCCCATTAGTACAGACTCCCCCTGGACAACCCCCCATTAGTACAGACCCACCCAGGACAACCCCCCAGTAGTACAGACCCCCCCAAGACAAACCCCCCAGTAGTACAGACTCCCCCAGGACAACCCCCCATTAGTACAGACTCCCCTAGGACAACCCCCCATTAGTACAGACTCCCCCAGGACAACCCCCCATTAGTACAGACCGACCCAGGACAACCCCCCAGTAGTACAGACCCCCCCAAGACAAACCCCCCATTAGTACAGACTCCCCCAGGACAACCCCCCATTAGTACAGACCCCCCCAGGACAACCCCCCCCATTAGTACAGACCCCCCCAGGACAACCCCCCCATTAGTACAGACCCCCCAGGACAACCCCCCATTAGTACAGACCCCCCCCCCAGGACAAACCCCCCATTAGTACATACTCCCCTAGGACAACCCCCCATTAGTACATACTCCCCCAGGACAACCCCCCATTAGTACAGACCCCCCCATTAGTACATACTCCCCCAGGACAACCCCCCATTAGTACAGACCCCCCAGGACAAACCCCCCATTAGTACATACTCCCCTAGGACAAACCCCCCATTAGTACAGACTCCCCCAGGACAACCCCCCATTAGTACAGACCCACCCAGGACAACCCCCCAGTAGTACAGACCCCCCCAAGACAAACCCCCCAGTAGTACAGACTCCCCCAGGACAACCCCCCATTAGTACAGACTCCCCTAGGACAACCCCCCATTAGTACAGACTCCCCCAGGACAACCCCCCATTAGTACAGACCGACCCAGGACAACCCCCCAGTAGTACAGACCCCCCCAAGACATACCCCCCATTAGTACAGACTCCCCCAGGACAACCCCCCATTAGTACAGACCCCCCCAGGACAACCCCCCCATTAGTACAGACCCCCCCAGGACAACCCCCCCATTAATACAGACCCCCCAGGACAACCCCCCATTAGTACAGACTCCCCCCCCAGGACAAACCCCCCATTAGTACAGACCCCCCCCCAGGACAAACCCCCCATTAGTACATACTCCCCCAGGACAACCCCCCATTAGTACAGACCCCCCCATTAGTACATACTCCCCCAGGACAACCCCCCATTAGTACAGACCCCCCCAGGACAAACCCCCCATTAGTACATACTCCCCTAGGACAAACCCCCCATTAGTACAGACTCCCCCAGGACAACCCCCCATTAGTACAGACCCACCCAGGACAACCCCCCAGTAGTACAGACCCCCCCAAGACAAACCCCCCATTAGTACAGACTCCCCCAGGACAACCCCCCATTAGGCAGGCTGAGGCGCTCAATCTCAGCTGAATCAGGCGGCAGCTCCGCTCGGCGCTCGCTCCCGCACGCTGTCTGAACTTAGATGGCAGTGGCAGAGGTCACGGTGGGTGGAGCCGAGCGGCCGTGTGACGTCACGTCGTCACATCCCGCTCGGGTCTGGGATTGCTTCGGCGAATCGGCGGCTCGGCGGCTCGGCGGCTCGGATTAAAAAAAAAAAAAACCTCCTCGGCGGCTCGCTCGGCGCCTCGCGCATGACAGCGCTGGGTGCGGGGCACCCACTGCACCCCGGGTAGGATCGGCCCTGAGCGCCGTATTCTCCAAGCACTTGCTCCGTAGTGTAAATGGCCCGCCGTAAGGCTGTGTAATTCAAAGGGGGCGGCTTGTATTTAAATTAAGCGTGCCCCCGCGTCGATCGAACCGCGCATGTGCCGGCCGGGAAAAAAAGCCCAGTGCGCATGCTCCAGCTCACGTCGGAAAACGTTGTTTAAACTGACGTGAAAACGACGTGATCGTCACTTACATAATGCCCTATTCGCGAACGACGTAGTGAAACAACGTAACCGAAGGAAAAAGACGATGCTGACCCGACGCCATACTTAACATGGCATACGACGGAACTTCGTAAGTCTACCCCTCATATAGCAGGGGTAGGTTTATGCTTACGGAAACAACATAAACGATGACGGGGCGGCGTAAAAACTTTTGGGAATCGGCGTATTAGGCTCATTTGCATAGGCAAATGAGAAAACAACATAAAGGCCACCTAGCGGCCAGAAAAGTAATTACATCTACGATCCGACGGTGTAAGTGTTTTACACCTGTCGGATCTTCACTGTATCTATGCGTAAGTGATTCTAGGAATCACACGCATATATACCCAGTAAAAAAAACAGAGATACGACGGTGTTTCCTGCGATACACCGCTGTATCTCTTTTGAGAATCTGGCCCTATATATATATATATATATATATATATATATATATATATATATACATACATTAAATATATTATTTGATTGTGAAAAAATTACATATAAATAAATAAATAAATAAATAAATATATTAACAGTAAAAAGGTTAGGTCAGAATATATTTGCCCCATAAAAGATAATCATGGGAAAATGATCACAAGTGACAGGGAGAAGACAACATTATTAACCACTTCCATACCAGGCACTTACGCACCTTCCCGCCCAAGCCAATTTTCAGCTTTCAGCACTGTCGCAATTTGAATGACAATTGCGCGGTCATGCTACACTGCACCCAAACAAAATTGGCGTCCTTTTTTCCCCACAAATAGAGCTTTCTTTTGGTGGTATTTGATCACCTCTGCGGTTTTTTTTTTTTGTGCAACAACTAAAAATAGAGCGAAGATTTTGAAAAAAAAATAAAGTTTTTATTTTTTTCTGTTAATTTTTTTGTAAATGAGTATGTTTTCTCTTTCAATTATGGGCACTGATATGGTGGCACTGATGGGCACCGATGAGGTGGCACTGATGGGCACCGATGAGGTAGTTCTGATGGGCACTGATTAGGTAGCACTGATGGGCACTGATAGGCGGCGCTGGTATTGGGCACTGATGGGCACTCATGGGCGGCACTGATGGGCACTCATGGGCGGCACTGATGGGCACTCATAGGCAGCACTGGGCACTCATAGGCAGCACAGATGGGCACTCATAGGCGGCACAGGTGGGCACTGATAGGCGGCACAGGTGGGCACTCATAGGCGGCACAGGTGGGCACTGATAGGCGGCACAGGTGGGCACTGATAGGCGGCACAGGTGGGCACTGATAGGTGGCACAGGTGGGCACTGGTAGGTGGGCACTGGGCATGGATTGGCACTGTGGGGTGGCACTGACAGACACTGGGGTGGCACTGATGATCACTGAGGGGTGGCACTGATGGATCAATGTTGCCAATCAGTGCCCATGTGTGGGCACTGATTGGCATCATTTTTTTTTACTGCCCCCCCCTTTTTTTTTTTTCATTTTTTTTTTTTTGTCATTTTTTTTTTTTGTCATTTTTTTGTATTTTCTTTTGTATTTTTTTTATTTCCCTGGTGGTCCGTGTGGCGATCCGAGGGGGGGCTGCGCTGATAAACAATCAGCGCGAACCCCCCCTGTCAGGAGAGCCGCTGATCGGCTCTCCTGTACTCGCGTCTGTCAGACGCGAGTGAGGAAGAGCCGTCGGCGGCTCTTCCTGTTTACATCGTGATCAGCCGTGATTGGACACGGCTGATCACGTGGTAACGAGGCTCCGCCGGAGACTCGTTACCGAGATCGGAGGTGCAGGGTGTCAGACTGACACCCCGCATCACCGATCGCCGCGCTGCGCGCCCCCACGGGCGCGCGCTGCATTGAAATCGTGCTAGACGTTTGAGAACGTCTAGTCACGATTTCATAACCACTTCCCTGCCGTAAATCGGCTATTGGCCGGGCGGGAAGTGGTTAAAGGGGTAGTTCCCCCAAAAACTTTTTTTTTAACATTGATTGAGGCTCGTTTTGTCAAGGGGAATCGGGTGGGTTTTTTTTAGAATCGAAGCAGTACTTTTTAGAGATGCATCGTCTCCGTCGCTTCCGGGTATGGTCTTCGGGTCTGGGCGTTCCTATTTGATTGACAGGCTTCCGACGGTCGGATAGATCGCGTCACGATTTTCCGAAAGTAGCCGAACGAAGGTGCGCAGGCGCAGTATAGAGCCGCACCGCCGCGCTCGGCTTCTTTCGGCTACTCGTGACGCGATGTATGCGACCGTCGGAAGCCTGTCAATCAAATAGGAACGCCCAGACCAGAAGACCATACCCGGAAGCGACGGAGACGATGCATCCCTAAAACGGTAAGTACTGCTTTGATTCTAAAAAAAAAACACCCGATTCCCCTTGACAAAACGAGCCTCAATCAATGTTAAAAAAAGGTTTTTGGGGGAACTACCCCTTTAAATACAATGGCCCAGATTCACAGAGCGATTACGCGTGCGCAACTGCTGTTGCGTGTGCGTAAGTCTAAATGTGCGCGTGCGTATAGTTGCACGCGATTCACAAAACAATATACGCCAGAAATCTACGTTTTTTGGTCCGGCGTAATTGAGTTAGACCTTCGCTTCCCTTCGCGCAAAACTGCGCTAGACACACCATTGATTTGCTAGTCAAATATGCTAATGAGGGAGTTACGGGGATTCACAAAAAAACGCAGTTGCTGCGCAGGCTACGCGATGTGCGCAACAGCAAAATGTCCTGTCTAAAGTTAGAGGACCTAAAAGCTGGTCTAAATTTTGAAAAAAAGTCTAATTGTCAGATAAAGCAACACTGTTAGTGAGGAGTTCAGCAGTCACACGTGTTGCCCAACAATCTGTATGCCAACATGCCAGGGGCATCGTCGCGCATAGCTATACTACTGACTTTAGATGAACAAAGAAGGAGGAGGGCACGGAGGATGGCACTAAGGAGGGCACGGGAGATGTTTTTTTATTTTTTTTATTTGCTTATATAAAATTTACAATTTAAATTAATCTAATACAATATTCTTATCTGATACAAGCCCCTCACTCTTCACTTGATATATCACACACGCATAGACATCTTTGGCATGAGTGATTCTGAGGTGTTTCGCATCTTCAGATTCACCCCTCATGCCATCCTGGAATTAACCACAACCCTGCAGGAGGACATCAGCAGCCCAACACATGGCACCACCCATGACACCCATGACAGCTACATATACAATCAGAGCCCCATCCCCACAGATTTCGAACAGAACATGTATGGGGACAGCTGGCTGGTTGGTGAGTGACATGGGAGTCAGGCATGACTATCCCCTCCCGTGATGCACACCTCACAAGTGGCACATGCAAGACTAACATCCTCCTGTCTTTTCCCTTCAAGGTGACTCTGCATATGAACTGGAACCCCATCTCATGACCCCATCTCATGCCAGCTCACATTATGCATCTTTGCACGTTAAACACACACATTAATCATGGCACAATGAGAATGCATGCATGCACACCACTATGGTCCCTAGCACACACACCCCACATCCTCATCAAATTGGATTGGCACCAGTCCACCATGCAAGACTGGTGAGCAGTAACGCCACATCAAGGCTCCAATTATGTCACTGTACATTCATACACCATTCACACGGACCTGGGAATCACTTCTCCCTGGTCCTGGGGAACCCTTCTCCACCCAAATTGAGGATGACACCCCTTTTCCAGCAGGAATGTCACCCCCACATTCAAACATCATTCACAACCCAAAAAATGCCAAAAATGTCAGCAAAAAAAAAAAAAAAATGCATAGAAAAAAAAAAATGCATAGAAAAAAAAAGGCAGAGAACAAAAATAAAAATGCTTTGAAACCAAAAAAAGGGGGAAAAAAAAATTAATGCCCTCTGCCTGAGCCACGCCTGGGGCGCCCCCGGCCACGGCCCCGGACCCTCAGGGGAGACGCATGGGGGAGGGGAAAAGCCGGGGAAGGAGGAGCAGCCCCTGAGATCTGCCCACCTGGCGGCCTGCCCTCCAAGGCCACGGCTATTCTGTCCAGGGCAGCACCAAGTGTTGCCGTGTTGCCCTGGATAGCCTGGGTAAGGGCCCTCACATCCTGCCCAACGCCTGCTGCTGTAGTTTGCAGGTCATTTAGGCAGGTTGTGGAGGCCCGGGAGTGGGAGTCCAGGTTACCCAGCCTATCGTTGATGGAGGACAGGCTCTGATCCACCCGCCCCATAGTCTGGCAGAGCTGTCTCAGAAGGCGGGTCTGGGTGGCCAGGTTCCTTCTCAGACTGGCGGGCAGGAGATTGGGCGCCCCCCTGGTGCTCTGGGATGACCTCCTGGCTCCAGCTGATGGTTGTGGCCGGGGAGAAGGGGAGGCCCTTGTGAGGGGAGCCATGTTGGGGGAGGAGGGGGGGGGCTCCCCCTTAGGGAGGGCAGGCTTCTTGCAGCCAGAGGGGAAGATTCCGCAGAAACCAAACGTCCAGTGCCTGCCATGGACTCCTCCTCCTCATGATTCTCCTCCTCCTCATGATCGTCCTCCGCATGATCATCCTCCTCCTCTTGTTCCTCCTCCGCGGACTCTGGCCTTGTTGGGGGGGCCTCATTAGGCTGCTGTCCTGGCGTTGGAGCGGTCAGGCCAGATGGCCCTGCACCCTCCTGCACAGCTGTGGATGACACAAACCATTCACAGGTTGGAGGATCCACACACTTGCCACATATTCCCTTTCACCCCCTCCCCCACACATGCTACACACCTGAGAGAAATAAAAACCTTACCTGGCACCGCGGGGACCGGACTTGTGTCAAAGCCTGGCAGGCCCTCCACTTCATGCCGGTGAAAGGTCAGGGCCACCACACGCTCCGTCGCTGTAAATCTAATCCGGCATGGTGGGCCCCCTCCTGTGCCCCTGGCATGGGCATTTATTGCGGCCATTTTTTTTTTCACCTCACGCCGGAGGTCATTTATTTTCTTTTCAATCCCAGACCGGGTCCGTGTCTCCCCCTCCCCCGATGAATTGACCTGCTCCGTGATCATATCCAATATCTCCCTCCTCCTGGCCAGGGTGGTGGTGGCACTCTGCGGGCCGTGGAGAAAACGCCCATACTCGCTAATGGCCCGGGCAAGAATTCTTTTTTCCCCCACTGTAAAATTAAGCTTTCTTTTTCTCTCTGTCATACTTCCAAACAAACTCACTAGCAGTCACCAAAAATCAGTCACAAATACAAGCACAACCAATCAGACAAGAACACACACAAAGAGAAAAAGAACACCCAAAAATCACACTAGCACTCAGCAAGAAACAGTCACAAAAAAATCAGATGAAAAAATAAAGCAAGAAAACAAACGCTCAGAAATCTATCAATCAAACAAACAGTCTCAAACACTTATCAAAACTCACTTTCACAAAAATACCAACAAGCACTAGATCACACAGAACACTAATCTGACAACTACAAAACACACTCTAACGAACAACAGAGCAAAAGCACTTGATTCAATGGGAAGGGACACAAAGGGATGTACTTTTGCAATGGAAGTGCGTTTGTGTGTGTCTATTTATGCTGTCTGCGTAGTTCACAACGTTGCCCTAGTCCATTTCCAATTTCACTGATTGCGCCGCTCCCGAGTTGTGAGCATGCGCACAACGGAGCTGACATGGTTTCCTTCACGCGCGCATGCGCGAGTCGGCCGGCCTTTCATTTGCATGGGGTCACGGCTCATTTCAATGTAACACGCCCACGTCCCTCCCAATTTGTATTACTCCTCCTTACGCCTCAGGAAAAAACCTTACGCTTGCGCAATCTCTTGCGCAAAAGCTACGTGAATCGCGGGATTACGCGGCTAGATTGCGCAAGTCTAACGGAAAAGTGGTGCGCTACGCCGGTCCAATAATGCGCCGATGTACGTGAATCTGGGCCATTCTCCTTAGTTTATACAAACAAAATGTGGGGTATAATAAACAAGACAGTAATGTTAATAACATTATATTGTACTCTTGTGGCTGACAGAAACCTGTGTTCAAAAAAGACTAGAAATACTTCATGTGAATAAAACACCAGGACCAGATGGCTTACACCCGGGAACCGTCACAGAACTTAGCCATGTTAGCCATAGCCAGACTAGTATTCCTATTTTTTTTTAAAGACAACTTACTGACTGGAATGGAAATTGGCAAAAATCAAAAAGAGGTACTAATATTCATAAAAGGGACAAAATATATACTTGTAAACCACAGGTCAGTCAGCCTAACATTATCGGAAGTAAATTATTGGAAGGAATGATAATGGACTATACCCAATAATTTCATTAGTAACAACCAACATGGGTTTTTTTTGTATTTTTTTTTTTTTTTATCTTCAATAATTTTTTATTGAGTATACAAAACATCTGTACAGTCAATGACAAACAACATGTTAATCAACATATGAAAACTACAGACATATCACTAAAGGTTATCCGAGAAGACAGATTTGCATGTTTGAAGCAGGTGGTGGATGTAATACCAATTATAAAACATAGAGCTCCTAGACACCCCAAACGGGAACAACCTGTGACTAGGGGGAGGTTGAGGTATCCACCAGCCAGTGGCTACTGTTAAGGTTGTGCAACAAGGTACAACATCTCAATATGAAGTGATATATTAAACCATAGATAACATTCTAGTATGAATATGTTAAACTGATAGTGCCTTTTCAAGCGCTTGGACATTTAAAATGTAAAAAGTGAGGCACTTGCAAACCTTTTCCAGAGATGTAACTATAGAAGAAAGGGAGAGTAGAGAGCAATAGAGAGATAAGAAATAAAGTGAAGTAATTAAGAGAGAGATATGTAGAGCGTAAGAGCAGAATGTAATGAAGGAAGAGGGGGGAAGGGGCAGAACAACACGGTGACTGTACTATACCAGAATTGTGATAAAATGCGTTTTGTGTGAGTATCAGGAGAGTTTTTTAGTCTACCATTCAGTCCAAGGGCACCATTGGTCACAAATTTTTGGGTGTGTTGGCTTTCCCGACGACATTAACATCTCATAAGCACAATGTGAGTGGACCAGGGCGATGACTTCTATTATGGTGGGGGAGAGATTTGTTTTCCAGCGTCTGGCAAGAAGAAGCCTAGTTGCTAGGAGTATATAAGTTACGATCGTTCTAAAGGAAGAAGGCAGTAATTCAATATCTATATTCAGAATCGCCAATTGTGGAGTTAGAGTGAGTGGGGTGTGACATACATCTTGTATGAGAGTTTCAATCTCTTTCCACATAATAGTTAATGCAGGGCAGGACCAAAATATGTGTAGTATGGAGCCTATTTGGTTGCAGTTCCTCCAACATGTAGGTGACAAGTGTTGCTGAAATTTGGCCAGTCTCTGTGGAGTTAAATACCATCTTAGATGGATTTTGTGGGATAATTCCCATAGGGAGGTGCAACTGGTGGCTTTATAAATTGATCTTAAAGCAGTTTGCCTCTGATGATCAGAAAGTTGGAGATTTAAGTCCTTTTCCCAATCAGTGTAGGGCTTGGATTTGATGAAAACAGATTTCTCCTGCAGGGTGGAGTAGATAAGTGAGGTACCTTTGGTGGGGGGGGGGGGGTAGTGGAGAAAAAATATTTCCACATTTTGAGTGGAAGTTCACATTCTAGATTTGTGTGGGCCAAGAGGCAATGTTGGATCCTATAGAAAATAAGGAAATCTGAGGGGGGTGCATTCAATGACATCTGGATTTGGTAAAATGTTTTTTGTAGTATGTTAGACCTGAGGTCTGCAGTGTTAGACGTGAGGGCGAGTATCCAGTTTGGTATAACTAGATCAGGTGATAGAAGGCGGAGGGTTTGTATAGGAACGTGTATGCTTTTGGTAGGAATTTGGGACCACTTTGTGCGATGTAACATTCTCCAAGCACTAATAGATGCCCGAACAGTCGGTGAATATAGGTGAGTGGTTGTAGAGCTGAACAACCATTCCTTTAGGTTGTGTCCAGGAGTCATAACATTCTCTATGTTTCCCCATAATGTGGATGGATGATCGGTAACCCAATCCGACATTTGGGCTAGAACAGTAGCTAGGTAATAGTCTTTTATGTCTACATACCCCAGGCCTCCCGCCATTTTCGATTTGATGGTTTTGGAACGACAGCACCTGGGGCGCTTGCCCTGCCAAATGAAATGTTGAATAATGGATTGGAGAGAATTAAGGTAGGAAGATGTTAAAGGTATAGGCAACGTGCGGAATGTATACAGCAGCTTAGGAAGAACAAGCATCTTGAAGGCGGCTAACCTCCCCGACCAAGAAAATTCAAACTTGGAGAGTTTGGTAGTCTCCTTAAGTAACATTTGCTTAGCCTCCACATAATTACTATTAAAGAGGGTCTTGGAGTATTTAGTTAGGGTGATTCCTAGATAAGTAATCCCCGTATTCGCCCATGGGTACGGATATAAATTCTGTAGGAGGTTGCTGGATACCGCATCTAAACCCAGGTCTAGAATTTGGGATTTTGTGTCATTAACTTTATAAAACAAAACATTGCTAAATCTCAGTAGTACAGATTGTTTCAAAGCCAGGGAGGATAGAGGATTGGTAACCATTACAATCACATCATCTGCGAATAAGTTTATCTTGTGTTCCATTGATCCGATTTTAAAGCCAGATATCAGAGGATTCGATCTAATATGCTCAGCAAGGGGTTCCATTACTAAATTAAAAATAAGGGGTGATAGGGGGCAACCCTGTCGGGTGCCATTTGATATAAGAAAGGGATTGGACAATAGCTCAGATGAGTACACCTGGGCTGAGGGACTCGAGTACAAGGCCATTATTGTCGAAAATATACGACCTTGGATACCAAACTTTTGGAGTGTGGCTCGGACGTATGCCCAGTTTACCCGATCGAACGCCTTCTCTGCATCTAAAGACAGAAGCAGAGAAGGCGTTCCAGTAGAATTAGCATGGTGAATAATGTTAATAATTCGGCGGGTGGAATCACATGTCTGTCTGCCCTTGGTGAATCCAGATTGATCTGGATGGATCAAAGATGGCATAATGTCTATCAATCTTGTTGCTATGAGCTTAGCATAGATTTTGGTATCAATATTGAGCAGGGATATAGGTCTGAAGTTTTGTGGGGAGGTGGGGTCCTTCCCTGGCTTCGGCAAGGTTATTATTAATGCATTTAACATTTCCGGTGGCAGAGAAGAGGAAGAGGCAGCGTCATTACACACTTGAGATAAAAAGGGGGCAAGAATAGTGCTAAATTGTTTGTAATATTCTCCAGTGAGCCCATCAGGGCCAGGGGATTTATTGGGCGGAAGTTTAGCAATCACATCTAGAATTTCAAGTGACGTGAAAGGTGCATTTAGTGACGATAGTTGATCTGGAGAGACTGAGGGAAGCTTAATTTCTTTAAGGAAATTATGTATGTCATCAGCAGACGGTTTAGGAGTAGAAGGGTCATCTTTCAAGTTGTATAATTTTTGGTAGTAGAGGCTAAAAGCATCCGCTATAGCCTGGGGATCCAGTAACTTCTGCTTAGTGTTTGGGTGGTAGAGATGTGCAATTTTGGTTTTCAGGTGATGACCCTTAACTCTGAGTGCCATGGCTCTCCCAGCTTTATTCCCTGTGGAGTAGTATGTAGCTTTAAAGTATTTCTGAGCTCTTTCATAGGATTCTAAGGCCTCGGACACACGAGCGGATATGTCCGCTGAAAACGGTCCGATGGACCGTTTCAGCAGACATCTCCGATCGTGTGTATGGGCTAGCGGACAGATTTGTCCACCCGACAGATTTCAAAGCATGCTTTGAATTCTATCGGGTGGGAATGTGTCCGCCCGACATGTCTGCTGGTTAGTACACCAGCAGACATGTCGTTCCGCACCGCCGCCGCGCCGCTGCCGAATGGATTCGGTGCATGCGCGGAAGTGTTTTACTTCCTGGTGCGGTGACGTGGCGGCATCAACGTCACCGCCACGTCACCGACACGTCAGCGCACCGTCTGCTGGCGGGGATTTTGGTTTGCTCGTGTGTACACGCGAGCAAACCAAAATCCCAGCAGACAGATTTGTTCAAATCTGTCGGACGGACAGATTTGAACAAATCTGTCCGCTCGTGTGTATGGGGCCTAACAGTAAGTTCCTAAGTTCCTGCCTAAGGAGTGTCAGTTGATTTTTAAGAGTGGGGTCAGGGCCCAACTGATTTTAGTCCTCTACAGATTTAATCTGGGAGGTTAGACTATCAAGATGCTGTGCTCTCTTCCTCTTTTCTCTTGCACCTAGTTGGATGAGAAGACCTCTAACAAAGGCCTTGTGGGCATTCCAGAGAATAGTGCTTGTAGATGTGGAACCTTGATTTAAATCAAAAAATTCTTCCAAGTGTTTAAGAATGTAGGCTGAATGTTCAGGTGATCGGAGGAGTGAAGTATTGGCTCTCCACAATTTTATGCGTGGAGAGGTAGGTTGAGTGTCCACCACAACCGACACAGGAGCATGATCCGACCATGTTATCGTGTCAATAAGTGAATTAGAGATTTTAGGCAGGGTCCATTTATCGACCAGGAAATAGTCAATCCTTGTATAGGAATTGTGACGGTGGGAGAAAAATGAGTAGTCTCGTTCTGTGGTGTGGTGACACCGCCATACGTCATACAAATCGTTGGATCTGAGGAAGCGGCCCATCGGCGAGGCGAGTCTAGTGGTGCGAGATGATGCATCCAAACCAACATGGGTTTTTGAAAGACCGTTCTTGCTAGACCAACCTTTTACTATTCTATCAGGCGGTAAGCTGTACTTTGGATAGTGGTAGACCTGTGGATGTATTGTATTTAGATTTTGCAAGGGCATTTGATACAGTACCCCACACAAGAATTACTGTATTTACAAATTAAGGTATTTTGGAATTTATGATCTACAAGAGCACATGCAGAATTGGTTATTAAGGGCATATTTTCTGAATGGTCAGTTGTTAACAGTGTGCTCCAGGACTCTGTCCTTGGACCAAGTCTATTTATTTATGTTCATAAATGATACACTTGTTGGAATATATAGTTCAATCTCACCGTTCACTAATGATTAGGGATGAGCCGAACACCCCCCAGTTCAGTTTGCGGCAGAACATGCGAACGGACCGAAAGTTCGCACAAACATTCGAACACCGTTAAAGTCTATGGGAATCGAACGTCAAAAATCAAAAGTGTGAATTTTAAAGACAAGTATGCAAGTTATTGTCCTAAAAAGTGTTTGGGGACACGGGTCCTGCCCCAGGGGACATGTTTCAATGCAATTTTGTTTTTAATTGCCCTTTTTTCGGACGCAGTGATTTTAATAATGATTAAAGTGTACAAAATAAAAGTGAAATATTCCTTTAAATGTCATACCTGGGGGTTGTCTATAGTGTGCCTGTAAAGTGGTGCGTGTTTCCTGTGTTTAAAACAGTCCCTGCACAAAATTACAATTACTAAAGGAATAAAAGTCATTTAAAACTGCTTGCGGCTGCCAAGTCCCAGCAATATGGATGAAAATTATTGAGAAAACTGGCATGGGTAACACCCCCCCCCCCCCCAGCCCATTAACTTTGGGTCTTGTCTGGATGTTAAGGGGAACCCCACACCCAAATTAAAAAAAGCAAAATAAAAGACTCTGTACAGCAGTATAGAGGCGGTCCAAACAAGACAATTCTTGTTCTTAAGTTAAATCTGTTTTTAATTTGGAACGGGTACATTTTGTAAGTATAGCTACAGCCAAAAATCTATTGTTAAGCTTTTTGGATAGCATAGAGAAGGGTTATCACCCCTGTAACAATTTTGTTGCTGTATGTGCCCCTGTTCAGAAGATTTCACCTCACTTTTTGTCCCAATGACAATTTTATTTTGAAAATTTGGGGTTATTAGGGAAATAAGGATTGGTGATAAAGCATCAGTGGAGACACCTTTTTCCCAAATTTACTCTTACCCCTTCCTAGGGGTAGATTTCCTCTCACTTCTTGTTGTCTCCCTCCGTTTGTAATTAGAAGTCGTTTGTAATTTAGATGTTTGAAATTAGGGGCTGCCTGTATATACTATACGGCCTGCCCTAAATTGGGCCTTAGGTGTTGGTGATACCAGAATACGGTAAGCCCTCACAGTTACTCTTGGTGAGCGCAGGAATGGGCCCCGCTGAGAAATTTTAGATCAAAAATTTTAATTACGCGAACCTGTTAAACAGGGGCAGAAAAATTGGACCTTAGGCAGCGGTGGTGGTGGTGGTGGCACAACACTGTAAACACTGATGGCAAAGTCCAGGTCACAGGCTAAGGGTCAAACACAGTAGACAAGTGGAGTCGGTAGTACAAGCCGAAGGTCAGGTCCAGGAGAAGATCAGCAGAGTCAGAGGCAATCAGGGTAACAGGAGGTAATCAAAGGCAGGAACAAATCACAGGTAAACAGGAAGCTGAAGATGAACCAGCAATTCCTCTGAGCACTTGCTAAGCATTTATAGGCAGCCAGGTAGTCATGTGGTGCGTGCACTATGCAGCTGGGTGTTTCTCTGAAAGCTTCTTACTGTCACCTTTGCTAGTGTTCAAATAGATGTTTAACATGTTTCTTTATGATATGTTTCTCTGACAAGGACATTCCTGTTGTACGTGTTGAAATACACTTTCAGGCAGGCAGACGGCTTATTGAGCTGCAGTGCATTTAATATATATATATATATATATATATATATATATATATACACAGACTTGTGTGTATATATATATATATATATATATATATATATATATATATATATATTGTAGGATTGGGGAATCAGACTCCAATGGTAGGTGCGTTCTTCAGTGAGCACGCCAGTACAGAACTGAGTTTTTAAGGGCCATGTAGCCCACTTTTATTTAAAAACATCAAAGTTCACAGATACAAAAGTAGCCCTCGCAGGGGGGGTTTCCATCATTCCTGTATCTGGAAAAAATCACACAGTGTCTGAATCGCACACAGCGACTTATCCGCACACAGCGTTTGATTCACACACATCGACTTATCCGCACACAGCGTTTGAGATTCTTGGACGCACACAGCATCAAACTTCTTGAAGCACACAGCTTCTTTTCTCACAGAGAGACACCAGCTGACATTTGCCTCCTGCAAAGATGCATCCACTCTCTGACTTCTCTCAGAGAGATTTGAGAGTCACCTGACTCCCAGCACAGACCTCCTGTCTGTGGGGTGGGGCCCGCAATGCTGGTCAGATCAGACTTAAAAAGCCCAAGACACAGCTGTCCAATTAATGTGTCTTTCTCTCCAGAATTTGGCGTAAAGCAGCCATTTCTCACACAGCACAAGGTCCCACCCTTACTATATATATACTGTAATCTCCACTGCATTCTAGTCTAGCCAAGAATATAACTGACTGTAGGCCATTCCTGGTGTATGTGTTCAAAGACACTTTCAGGCAGGCGACTCAGTGAGCTGCAGTGCAACAAATTTATATACAGTCTCCTACATATATATCCACTGCATTCTAGTCCAGCCAGGCCTATACCTGACTGTAGGCCATTCCTGGTGTACATGTAGGGTGACCACATGTCCCGGATTACCCAGGACAGTCTTGCATTTTGCAGGTCTGTCCCGGGCACATTAATTCCAGGACAATACAGTGTCCCGGAATGAAACTGACACAGCCACCCCCCGAGCCAATCAGATGCCCCTAAAAAAGGCTGCCACATCACCACTTTACTCACTTGACAGTACTTGTCCTGGCCAGGAATACCTGGAGGAGCACAATTCCGCCCCCTGCTTGTGATTGGAGAAATCATAAATCCTGCCTCTTGTGTCCAATCACTGTGCTGGGATTCGTTACAGCACAAGCTGATTTTTGGAAAGGGAGGGTGTCCCTGAATGGTAGTTTGGAAATGTGGTCACCCTATGTACATGTTCAAAGACACTTTCAGGCAGGCAGATGACTCAGGCCGGAATCACACTTGTGCCGTGCGAATTTCAGCTCTGTAATCTCTCTGCAAAGATAAGAGAAGTGTTCAGCAGATTAGCAACGTTTTAGCTGCGAATTTGGAGACCTGGGAGAAGTTACGGGTGAGAGGAGAGTGGGGGAGAAGTGTATTGAGCTGAATGAGAGAAATTCCTGAAGAGAACTGAACACATCTGCGAATCAGCTGCGTACCCATAGAAGATAATGGATCTAGTGTTGAGCAGAATATACCATATTCGAATTCGCGATATATCTCGAATATATAGTCGAATATTCGACATATATTCGCTAAATACGAATATTCGTGATATTTTTTGGAAAAGAAATGATTGCGAATTTTCGCTATCGCGAATGCGAATGCGAATTGCGAATGCGAATTGCGAATGCGAATATTCGAGAAATGCGGAATGGAGCACTCTGATTGGCACAGAATATTCGTGATATATTACAATATAAAATAATTGTGAATATTCGAGAAATGCGGAATGGAGCACTCTGATTGGCACAGAATATTCGTGATATATTACAATATAAAATAATTGCGAATATTCGAGAAATGCGGAATGGAGCACTCTGATTGGCTCAGAATATTCGTGATATATTACAATACACAATAATTGCGAATATTCGAGAAATGCGGAAGGAGCACTCTGATTGGCTCAGAATATTCGTGATATATTACAATACACAATAATTGCGAATATTCGGCAAATGCAGAAGGAGCACTCTGATTGGCTCAGAATATTCGTGATATATTACAATACACAATAATTGCAAATATTCGAGAAATGCGGAATGGAGCACTCTGATTGGCTCAGAATATTCGTGATATATTACAATACAAAATAATTTCGAAATTTCGAGAAATGCGGAATGGAGTACTCTGATTGGCTCAGAATATTCGTGATATATTACAATATAAAATAATCGCGCGATATCGCTATTTGCCGAATAATCGCATTGCGATTTTTCGGCAATATAAAATGAGCGCTGCAGCTACTCGGCCCAAGGTCTCTAATCATACCAGCAATGCTTTTAGACGTCGATGGGGATCTCTAGGATGTGATCTGATCTAAAAAAAAATTGAAAACATTCGAATATTCGAAATAGCGAATATTCGCCGCGATATTCGCGTTATTCGCGAATACTCGAATATGCAATATTCGTAGCGAATATTCGCAATGCGAATATTCGTGAGCAACACTAAATGGATCTGAATTCGCACCTGAGCCGCACCGCAAGACATAAAATCCGCACATGTTTTTACTGCAATGCGCAGTGCGAATGTATCGCACATATGTGAACCAGCCTCATTGAAAACCATGGGCCAGATTCTCATATATTTTCGGCGGCGTAGCGTAAGCCATTTACACTACGCCGCCGCTGCGTGCTAGAGCAAGTGCTTTATTCTCAAAGCACTTGCTCCGTAGTTTGCGTTGGCGTCTCGTAAATCGCCAAGCGTAAAACCCGCGCAATTCAAATGGGGCGGCTTGTATTTAAATTAAGCGCGCCCCCGCGTTGAACGAACTGCGCATGCGCCGGCCAGGGAAAAAGCCCAGTGCGCATGCTCCAGCTCACGTCGGGAAGCGTCGTTGAAACCGACGTCAAAACGACGTGAGCGTCATTTACAAAAGTCCCTATTCGCGAATGAGTTAGTAAAACGACGTAAGCGACGGAAAAAGCCGACGCTGACCCGACGCCATACTTAACATGGCGTCCGACGGGACACGACGGCATCCGACGGGACCTCATAAGGTTACTCCACATAGAAGCTGGGGTAACCTTACGTGAACGAAAACGACGTACGCGACGACGGGGCGGCGTAAAAGCGATCGAGAATCGGCGTACTACTTCATTTGCATATGCAAATGAAAAAACAACGTAAAGGCCACCTAGTGGCCGGAGTTGTCATTACACCTACGATCCGAAAGTGTAATGCTTTTACACTTGTCGGATGTAGAAGCGTATCTATGCAAAAGTGATGCTCAGCATCACACGCATAGATACGAGACAAAAAAAAAAGGCGATACGACGGGGTATCTGAGATACTCCGTCGTAACGCCTCTGAGAATCTGGCCCCATGTATTTAGAAATGTTCTGCGTATTAGATGCGGTTTAAGCCGCAACCAATTCGCATAGGTGTGAATCCGTCCTCAGTGATCTGCAGTGCATAAAATATATATACAGTTTCCTACATATATATCCACTGCATTCTAGTCCAGCCAAGCCTATACCTGACTGTAGGTGTACATGTTCAAAGATACTTTCAGGCAGGCGACTCAGTGAGCTGCAGTGCATTTAATATAATATATATATATATATATATATATATATATATATATTCCGCCAGGGTTGGGTCCTGGATGGACGTTATGTTGCGCCAATTTTTGGAGTCTGGTCCCTTTAAGGCAGTGGTGTAGGGTTCAGGAGGTCACCCAGAGGGGGTGAGAAATTCTGGCAAATTAAATTGGGGGCCTGGAATTCCAGAGGCTCTAAAGTGACATTTGGGTGGGAAAGAGGCTCCTTTTCTGACCCCTGGCTTTCAGGCACACAGGGGATTAAGAACTCCCAGGAAATCAGCTTAAAGGGCAGGAAGTGCTGATAAAGGGTGTGGAGGAGTATGGGAGTGAACCTGTCTGCAGAAGCTGTGCACTGTTAAGAAGGACTGGAAGTTCTGCCTAAACCGTATGTGCCTTTGTTTTGCTTTATTTTGCTGTGCTGAAGGAAAACAGACTTTTTCATTTATGCTGGAGACAAGCGGGACTTTTGCTTTGATGCTTTTCCCTGTGTGCTGAAGAAAGAGTTGTTTTGTTTGGTCACAAATAAAAACCCTTTTCGTTCACTGTTACGGTTTAAGCACTTAATCTTGCAGAGCTAAAGAACCCCCAAAGTTCAAATATATATATATATATATATATATATATATATATATATATATATTAGGGCTGTTACTGATCAAAATTTTTGTGTTCGATTAATCGTTTTTTATTTTAATCGATTAATCGACTAATTTCGATTAAATATAACACACATACAGATCCAACTACTTTTAGCTGATCTCCTTGCAGGCCGATTCCCAGTGCAGCTACCAACCACTGGAAAAATGGATAGCAGGATACAAAAAACACACAAAGGCAGCGCTCGATGGGAATAGCATTAAAACTTTTATAGTCTTCAAGTAGGTAACAAAATAAATATTTCACTGGAGATAAAATCGATGTAGCTACATAACCTGTAAAAATGTTGCCAGTAATACCAAACGGTAGCAAAAGCAGTCATAAAAACATGCAGCTAAGTATGATACTGGTATAAAAATGTGTACAACGATGCCACTGCTGAATCCAGATGAGGAGAGGTTAACATCAGTCCGTTTGGCATGTAGAAGTCCCATGAAGGGAACTATCACAACTCCCAGTGAATGGTTGTAGAATCCGAGGTTGATAGAGGGAAGTGTAACAGCCCTTGCATGTGGCAGATAGTAAGGTCCTGCCGGCATGCAAATATGAAGGCACAGCAAAGGAGCCCTTCAGATGGACACGGCAAGCCCCACCGGTGTCTGTGACGTTACCGGATCCTCAACGGATCTCCCTGAAGGCCCAGAAGCTGGCGGAGAGGTGAGTACCAATCAAAAGAATTTTAACCGATCAAAAAGATTTTGATCGATCAAAAAAATTAAAGATTAATCGATTAATTAAAAGTTAATTTGCACAGCCCTAATATATATATATATATATACAGTATATATATATATATATATATATATATATATATATATATAGGCTTGTATAAATGCGGGTGCCTGATAGAAGAGAGAAGGAGGAGACGGCACGTCTCCAACGAGGCAGGGGCCAGCTTAAGGGATTTTAGCTATTGTTAATATTATTGTATTATCAAGTTTTTTACTTTTTTGCACATTATTCGTCACAAGGTACATATTGAAACAAGCAGCGCCACATCCACTTTAAAATACCATACCCATTTCTGACCTTGGTAGCAGTCACAGTAAAGGCAACGGTTACACGCACATATTTATTTGTGTCCATGGCGCTGATTTTTCCACCTAATACTATATTTACTCAGGATAACAAAATATATTCTACCACTTTACAAAACTCTGGCTTGACAACAACTTGACAACATATTGAGTATGCTGTCCAGTTTTGGTCATCAATGCTCAGGAAGAATGTCCTTGGATTGGATTGGATTGGATTAAATACTTATAGAGCGCCAAATGCAAGTTGTGATACTCGCATCTAAGCGCTTACCAACAAGCTAAAAAAAAAGAAAAAAAAAAAGGGGGGGGGGGTGTCAGGGCACAGCAAGCCTATCCCTACTCCCTGACAATGGACCGCAGCCTAGGATTAAGGCAGCGTCCTGCTAAGGGCTTGGAAGGGCAGGTCTCTATCTATAGGCTTGTGAAAACAAAAGTGTCTTCAAGCCCTTACGGAAGGCCATCAAGGAGGTGGATGCTCGGAGCTGATGAGGGAGCTGGTTCCACAGAAAATTCCCCAGTGTTTGGAGCCGGCGGCCACCTTTCGAAGCTAATCGGCTAGATTTAATAATTGCTAACAGAGCGTCAGTCGAACGAAGCTCTCTGGGTGGACAGTAATGTTCTGACATATTTGATAAATACATCGGACCTAGTTGCCAATAGGCCCGAAACACCAAACAGAGTGCCTTGAACTCAACCCGTTTTACTATCGGGAGCCAGTGTAAGTTCTTTAGTACCGGGGAGATGTGATTCCGCCTTGGGCAGTTTGTAACTAATCTTGCAGCATGGTTCTGTGTAATCTGCAATCGTTTTATCCACTTCTGTGGGAGCCCTAGAAAGAAAATGTTAGAACAATCCAACCTAGAGTGGATAAGTCCATGAACTAAGATCATACGGTTGTGCTGAGTGAAAAGATTCTTAATTTTCCGTAATAATTGCAGATGGTAGTTGGCGGATTTTATGCAATATTTTGCGTGGGGTATGAAACTTAGTTCAGCATCAAAAATTATACCCAGATTTTTAACCTGCTTAGCTGGAATTGGGGCAGAGCCAAACGAGGATGGCCAGGCAGGTAAAAAGGTAGAGTTGGCCTGTGGGCCGATCAGCAATAGCTCCGTTTTGTCGGCGTTAAGGCCTAGCCTGTTTGTGTCCATCCATTGTTGGATGTTAGATAGTCCCTTATTCAGCTGCTCAGGCATATTAGGTCCACTTGCAAGGTCTGCCAAGATCTGTGTGTCATCCGCATAGATCTGGCAGCCTAGACCATAGCTAGTAATGAGGTCGGCAAGTGGGCGCATATAGCAGTTAAAGAATAGGGGAGAGAGGGCAGAGCCCTGAGGTACCCGCAGGTCAATGACAGGGTGTTTGAGCGGTACGACGCCATTTTTATGGAGTGCGTTCTTTCTGACAAAAAGGATCTAATCCAATTTAACACTGCATTATCACAGCCAAATAAGGATTGCATTCTAAAGAGAAGGATAGAATGGTCAATGGTGTCAAACGCCGCAGAGAGGTCCAGCAGCACCAAGGCTGCGGACCCCCCCGCGTCGCGGACACCCAGCAGACGTTCCCTCATATCTAGGGCAGACATCTCCGTACCGCGACCGGGTCGAAATCCCGACTGGCAATCATGGAACAGACCGTGTGACTCAAACCGCTCCTGCAGCTGGATAAACACAACCTGATCCAGGACCTTAGATAGAAAGGGCAGTAGAGAAATGGGGCGGTAGTTGGTAAGTATCGTGGGGTCCAGGCACGCTTTTTTCAATAATGGGAGTATGATTGCTCTCTTGAATCTAGAAGGCACTATACCCAGGTGGAGGGACAAATTGATTACTCTGCAGATGTCGGTAACCAGAGTGTCTACATGCTTCTGAATGAACCAGGCAGGGCAGGGGTCATCAGGATAACTGGTTGGTTTCAGTTTTGAGATGATAGCTCTGATTTCCTCCTCTGACACTAGGCGAAAATTCTGTAGTTTTTCCGGGGTGGTTTTGGCTTTTGGTGTTGCACAGGGGGGTGCTAAGGAGGATCGAGCACGGATTTTCTCCACTTTTGAAATGAAAGACTGGTGGATATCATTACACAGTTGTGGGGATGCCATAATCTTGGAGTGGAGTCTTTTTGGCTCAAAAATCTCCCGGACTATGGCAAACAGTTCTCCCGTTTGATTAGGGGCAACGCTAATTTTGGTATTATAATATGTTCTTTTTAGCGTTTTTACTGCCTTGGCATAACCTCTGCAATGTATGCGGTAGGCTTGTTTGTCCAGATTACATTGAGATTTTAGCCATTTTCGCTCCAAGAGCCGTCTCTTTTTTTTGAGAGGGAGGAGACTAGACGAATACCACGGTTGGGATTTCTGTAATCTCGGTCGGTTGTTAGCCACCTGAAAGGGCGCCACTTCGTTCAGTGATTTTTTGAGCCTAGATTCAAAATCGTCCAAGGCACTCTCTAATTGGAGAGCACCTTCTTCGAGATCGTCAACAAGCTTATTCTCGTCAATCTCGTTGTCGGTTTTAATATAGCAGTTCTTGAATTCAACACAGTTCACAGGCTTAAGTTTTCGAAATGGGATTGACTTACGCATGTTATTGCCCGCCTGTATTCTTTTGCGAGCAAAGTCCGGAAGAACATACGAAGTCAAAAAATGATCTGACCACACAATTTTTTGTATCGTCACTTTTGAAATGGAAAGACCGTATAGGAAAAGGGCATCTAAAGTGTGGCCCTTAATATGAGTGGGTTCCTTGATATGCTGGGTGAAATGTAAAGCCTGCATGTCATCCAGGAGATCTTGAGCGTCCTGGTTCCGTACATCGTCTAGCCATAGGTTTAGGTCACCCTGAATCACTACATGATTGGAAATCAATGAAAGTTGCATAGAGAAATCGGCAAAATCAGAGAGAAATTGGGCCAGGGGGCCAGGAGGCCTATAGATGATTGCGAATGTGAATGTTGCGTTATCATTCACTAAGCATTTCACTGCTAAGTGTTCAAAGGTATTATAGGGAGAAGAGGAAATTTCTCGGCAAATCAAATTAGTGTCATGAATAATGCATATGCCTCCACCTTTTTTAGTTTGTCTATTCTTCATCATGATGCTATAGTTGCTAGGTAGTAATTCGTCATAGATTGATTTGGAGCTGTCCTGGAACCAGGTTTCTGTAACTCCCATTATATGAGCGCCAGAAATTAGCAGCACATTGTGGATTTCATCGCAGTGCTTTACTGCGGATCGGGCATTTACATATAGGGCCTGAATAGACTCCATTGAGCAGGGCTTAGCCAGTTTTTTCTGTCTTTCCTGATGTAAATGTAGCCGGTCAGTGATGCTAAGGACCGGAGCAATTTTTGCAGTATGGGATAAGCAAAGCGCATTGATATCTATTAAGGGAGGGTTTCGAGATTGTTCCCAGGAAAGAAGCTCTGCACGTGAGTAACACAATCGTGTACCCCTACCTGTTGATGATCTGCACGTGTCATATTGGAGTTGGTGTTATTAATATTAAAGAGAGAAAAGAGAAAAAACGTCAAAAGCCCCCGCGGCCCCCGCGGACACCCGCAGACGCCGCACCCTTATGTCGCGACCAAGGTGCGCGCCCGCAGGCGTGCCCGCTGCCGCGCCCGCTGCGCGAGCGCTGCGCTCTGCCCAGATAAGTCCTGGCTGGATAGAGGCCACGCCCCTTTGCCCTCTCACAGCAGGGTCACGTGACCTAAGCCCCGCCTCCAAGATGGCTGCTAGAGGAGGAAGCTTGGCTGATGTACAGCGCCGATTTCAGCTGGATTTCAGGTGATTTAAAAGTCTTTTGCACAGGGGAGGATTGGAGGTTTAAAAAGTCCTCAGCTTTGTTGGTAGAGATGTGCGAGCGCTGCGCTCTGCCCAGATAAGTCCTGGCTGGATAGAGGCCACGCCCCTTTGCTCTCTCACAGCAGGGTCACGTGATCTAAGCCCCGCCTCCAAGATGGCTGCTAGAGGAGGAAGCTTGGCTGATGTACAGCGCCGATTTCACCTTGACCTGGAGAGTGTCGAGTAAATGGCAATTAAGCTAACACGGGGGCTGGAAGACCCAGTACTTAAGAGGGGATAGGATTACAAAATACGATAATTTAAATGGTGACTTTACCATTGGGAAAAAACTATTTATTCCAAGATTTTTTAGGAAGACCTGCAGCCACACAATAAAGTTGGACAAGAAGTCGTTCAATCTTAAACAATGTAAGTGGTTCTTTACTGTTAGGCCGCAAACACACGGAGGGACATGTCCGCTGAAACATGTCCGACGGACCATTTCCAGCGGACATGTCTCCTCCGGATTTTCGTCCGACGGTGTGTACACACCATGTACACACCATCGGATGAAAATCCCCTCGGCCAGGGAACGCGGTGACGTGGCGGTGATGTGGCGGTGACGTTGACGCCACCACGTCACCACTCCAGGTAGTAAAATACTTCCACGCATGCGTCGAATTTATTCGGCGCATGCGCAGAGATTTCTGTCCGCTGGTTAGTGTACTAACCAGCGGACATATCCGACAGACATGTCTCCGGCGGACAAATTTCAAAGCATGCTTTGAAATTTGTCCGCTGGGAAAACATGTCCGCTAGCCCGTACACACTATCGGAGATTCTGCTGAAACGGTCCGTCGGACCAGTTTCAGCAGATAAATTTGATTGTGTGTACGCGGCCTAATGCTGCGTACACACGATCACTTTTTGCGATGAAAAAAAACAACGTTTTCAATCATGAAAAAAACAACGTTTTTCAAATTCTCCAAAACGACGTTGCGTACACACCATCGTTTTTCTACAAAGTTCTAGCAAAGCGTAGTGACGTACACCACGTTCGACGACACTCTTTTCCATTGAAGCTCCGTCTCATAACTTGCTTCTGAGCATGCGCGGGTTTAAAAACTTTGTTTTCAACATCGTTTTGCCCACACACCATCACTTTTTATGACACAAAAAACGACGTTTTGAGAAACGACACAAAAAATTCAAGCATGTTGGAATTTTTTTGGGTAGTTTTTTTGAAGACAAAAAAAAATGTTTTGCCCACACACGATCAATTTAAATGACGTTTTAAAAAACGTTGTTTTTTTTCATCGCAAAAAATGATCGTGTGTACGCGGCATTAGAGTGGTAAGTATGTGGAACTCCCTTCTATAGTTGGTGGTGTCAGCGGGGTGTGTAGAAAAATTGAAAGTAAAAAAACTCTTGGATGTGTTTCCAATGAAAATGGTGGTGACCTAAAGACACACACACAGGTTACACTGCATGGACCAAGCTCTTCCTTTAACCTTATCAACCATGTAACCACTGTATGTAACTATGTAACAACATGTTTCATAATTTACATTTTTATTTTCTACTTGTAAGGCTGTCTCTGCCCTGGTCAAACACATGCATTGATGGCAGTAACAACTAGGTGCTATCATTAGGTGAGAAGGAATCTGAGGCTTCAACACTACCTTTTTCTTATACAGAAACCAAAGAGGGTTCTCTCATAGATAAAGCCCACCGCTCAGACACTTATACAGAGGTGATGGCTACAAGGAATACTGAGAAGAATGTCTCTGATGGGATCAAAGGGTGTTTTTTGAAGTACAGAGGAAACCAGATTTAGATACTACAAAAGGGTCACAGAGGAACAAACAGGTGGGGCTACATGGGAGACTCCCCGTGCAAAGGTCTTAATCTAGACACAAGGAAATAACCCCTAGGTCAGTGGTTCTCAACCTGGGGGTCGGGACCCCCTTGGGGGTCAAATGAGGATTTGCCAGGGGTCACTAAAACCTGGGCTGTTCCTGAAGCCCGCAGCCACCCACTCAGCCTCTTCACAGCCACCCATTCAGTTCACAGCATAGCTGGGGGGCAGGGACTAGAGGTCAGCTGACTGGTGAGGAATGTGAAGTAGGAGGGGCTGGAGGAGACCCTACTTGCTGATTTCAGCATAGGTGTCACTGCTACGAGAAACCACAAAGTCGGAGACACTGTGACTAACACTACCTGTGATTAGAGTTGCCTTTAAAAGTCCCCACTATAGTTCTCAGATCAGAAGTTGACCTTGATCAAGAGCACCTAAGTTGGCTGATCCCAACTCCCCACCAGCACTGCCACTGATCCCACCCCCACCACCACTGCCACTGATCCCAACTCCCCGCCAGCACTGCCACTGATCCCATACTGCCCACCAGGGAGTAAGAGAAGGAATAAAAATGGATAATACATGGTAGGGAGAGGAAAAGAGGGGGAGGAACAAAAAAAAAGGAGACAAAGAATAAGAGAAAGAAAAAGAAAGACAGCTAGAGAGGGATGGTGAAAACAAACAATAAATTAGGATAGAGGGAAATAAAAAGGGAAAGAAAGGAGAAAAAAGAAAAAGAGTGGTACATCCTAAAATGTACTATAAGGGGTTTTAATATAGTACGAGTGGAAGGGACTCAGGGAGCGCTAAATGTCCATTGTTTAGGGGTGCAAATTACTTGTGCTGACAACCCACGACAGGAAAATAATTTTACCGTTAGGGGTCACCATAACTTGGGAAATGTTATCAAGGGGTCACGGCACTAGGAAGGTTGAGAACCACTGCCCTAGGTGGGTGTACAAAATCATCACAGCACTGCTAAGATCCTCTCATAAAAAAAGTTGCGCTAATTTAGACTGTATGGTGCAATGTGCTGAAACCAACACCAAAAGTAAACAAATGAATACTATAGTGACTATTATTGAATATAGTAGAAGCAATAATATAAATCAAATGAAAACATTGAATAAATGAAAAAATACATGAAAGATTACATAAAAAAGTGAAATATGCAAGGAATCAGTGTACAATCGTGAATGAACCATAATCAAATATAGAGTCCATCGAATGAGGAAGAAAGTTCATAAAAAATAATCTCCCAAGTGAGAATAGTCCCCAAAACATCCAAAGGAAAAAGTGATGAGAAAGGCACTTCCACCAAGATCACACACTGCCTCTTACCAAAAATATATGATCTCTAAATTATAGGAGATCATATACAGCATGTACGATGGTATCTTTGGAACGTATCTTCAGCCCAGGACAATCAGAGTAGTGGATGGTCTCAATCAATATGCCAACACGGAATATATATAGGAAGGAAGAAGGGACTCACATGTGCAAAATCCTTGGGTTTAATAGGTTGTAAAAGGAAATGCACTTACATCAAATCAGCAGATATAAAGCATCCAGTAAAATAAGCCAGCTGGCTTTTAAAACAAACAGCCCGTATCTTCCGGGTCAGATCACAAAGCGTGGTGACGTCAGAATGTTGCCTCTCTACGTTTCGTCTCGAAGGGGACGTGGTCACGGGATCTCTCATAATTTCACCCGACGCATTTCAGAGTGTCAGTGTCTCCTCCTTCAGGAGTGTTTAGGAGGATATCAGTCACAAATCTTGAATATAGTTGTTACAAAAGATCAGAGTAAGTATATATATGATATAAGATAAATTGGATATGCCTGAAATATCTGAACAAACTCAGGTATGTAGTGGTGATGTCACAAGTGAAACATTCCATAGAACTATTAAAAACAAAAAACATAAGAAGGACTGTGTCTGAAAGCTCTCCTGCTTAAGTACTCAAAGTGCCAAATCTCTCTATGATTGTTTGAAAAAGAGTCTAATTTGAATGGTACCGGGCTCACCCGGTGGGCACTAAACTGCTAGAGACACCAAGGCCAACAAGTGGGCATTGTTCTGTAGATAGAAACAATGGACAATGTATGGTATAATGTATAAAACAGGCTATAATTAATTTTAAATTATTTGTGTGATAGTATTGGGTAAGAAAACATCCTACCTGTGCCATATGAAAAAAAAAAATGACGAAGAGATGGTATAAAAGTATAAGGAATGGTGTATACTGTAGGGCAATATTTATATAGCAATGAATTAGTTAAATGACTATGCAAATTGATAAACACCAAATTTTAAACTCATTTAATTAATTTTATTTATTTGTTCCTGTACCCAGTTTAAGGTTGTAAAGGAATGTATTAAACTGATATTTAACAATACAGATTATTAAAAAAAATCAAAATTTGTTTTTTATTAAATAGAAGGTTTAAAATAAGTACTCTTTTAAAATAAAGAACAAGAAAAATACTGATATATGAGATATGTGTCTTGTGCATACAATCCAGATGGATCAAATATATATATATATAGATAGATATATATGCACATGTGCAAGTACGCAGTACTCTGAATGTAAGTGCTTCTACCAACTTAATGCATCCTAGCATGTGATTAGCCAGGAAAAGTGTTGAACTGATTGTTAATGTTGATAGAAACTGACATATAATAATAATAATAGTTATATAATAATAACCAGGGCTGGACTTACCATGGGCCCCTGCCCAATAGGGGGCCCCGGAAGGAGGAAGCAGGAGGAGCCATGCAGCTGTGGATGAAGAGGTAAGAAGTCTGTCCAGACGGTAGCACCTCCCCCCGCTCAACAACTACTATGATCGCCACCCCCCGCTCAGCTACTGTGATCGTGCCGCAGGCCCCCCTGCTTAACAACTAACTCTGATCGCCCCCCCCCCCCCTGCTCAACAACTTTGATTGAAGCCCCCCCCCCGCTCAACAACTTCGATCCCCACAGTTTCTCAGCTCCAGGGGGCCCCTTCAATCAACACACAAGCCCAGGGGCTCCCACCACCCTAAGTCCTGCCCTAATAATAACAGTTAGACCAATAATAAGGTCTGTACAGTGCATATACAATATTAAATATATGTCAATCATTAGCAAACAGGTCAGCAAAAAGTCTTCGTACTTGTAGGTCAATTAGATCTAGATGTCAATGAACAAAAGCTATTTTGTGTTTGAATAGAGTTAATCAAGCAGTGAGAGACAATTGGTCTCTAAAACAAGATAGAAAGGGCAGAAACCTCTCCTTTGATAGTGAGATCCAAACTCTGGTCTAGTCCCAACTATTTACCCTCCCACTATTACTATATTTTTATAAACATTTTTTACACATTTACATTTTTTTCATGTTGATTTCTGTTTTCTCTGCATGTGCTTTTCCAATGAATGCATGTGTCAAAGTAAAAATGACAGTGCTTTTCAGGGAGGTTTTATTTTACAGAGAAATTTCAGTTCTAAAGTCATCATATTTTGGTTAAGTTACAGTGCACTATGATTATTTCTTAATGTCAGAGTTAAATTTTTGAATTTCTATTCTACATTGAAAGATGTGCACTATCAAGTATATCGTTGTGCTTTTAATATAGTTTTCTACTCATTCAAAGTTTTTACAGAATAGATTATGAAGGTAGAAAACTTGATAACCCTAGAGGTATAACATTTTCAGACTAGATGTAAAAGTCTGCCCATATCAGTAATTCATAGATTTGGTACAAATGCACCTGAAATTTAATATCTCATAGCTAAGAGCTAAAGAATGATCAATGACGTCAAAAACAGATTAAGGATATCAAATACACAGTGCACAGTCCTCACAAGCCTTCTGTACGAAAGGAATAATGTATAGCGCCACTGATTCTTTACTGCTTGCATGGGAGCAGTTTAAATGGGGGCAAACAATTTGCACACAAAGCTTCTGACAAATGCTTACCTCTCACTGTGGTACTGGAGATGTGGAAGAGCCCTGTGTTTTTATTTAGCATTAGAAAGTGTTTTGAGGGGAAGCCTTATTTTTATACTCCTTCCCTTAAGCACCTGCCAGGTATTGAAAGGCATTGCCCTCCTTGCATGCTTACAGCACTGCAGTCATCAAGAACCAGTCAAAATGATGACCTGTAGGGGCTTTCAAAGCTAGCTTCACTTATGGAACATATAGGGTACCAAAGTTTGTTATCATCTACAGCCATGTACAGTTTTAAAACTTGACATATTTGGTAGCTACAGTATTTACTTAGTGCAACCTCATCTTTTATATATTTTTAAAAAAATGGATAATACATTGTGTTTGTGTGCCCTTAAATTAAGTTTAGTGTATTTTTTATTGAGAAATTGCACTTTATAAACCATTACACAAATATCACATGACATGAAAAGTAGAACTACCACTATTTTAAAAAGAAAGGGGGTTGTGTGACTTTAAACAAGGTGCATGGTAACATGCACCTCCATCCCTAAATCAGAAACAAGAAAGGGGTCTTTGGGACTTTCAGTGAGGCACACGACACGTAGTAGGAGAAATTGTAAACTTGTTTAATTGGCATGTAAACAAAGCACTGAACATGAGTATTTTTATCTATATACACAAGACGATGCCATACAAAAATAAATAAAAATCATGTATGTACATGCACACATCTAAAATTGCATCGTATCTCATGGAAGTAACTAGTATAAAAAGCAATGCTTATTAAGTAATGGATACAAATGGATTATAGGATTTAAATAAATCACAGTTGAGGTCAAGCTATGTGTTGGGAACATGATGACATGAACATTGATAGGCTCTACGTGTTTTGTGGCCAGTGTCCACTCATCAGGAACAGACACATAGGGCCAGATTCAGGTAGATGGGCGAATCTTTATTTTGGAGTAACTTTTCTCATTTACGTTACTCCGCCGAAACTTTAGGAGCAAGTACTGTATTCACAAAGCACTTGCTCCTAAAGTTGCGGCGGCGTAGCGAAAATGAGCTGGCGGAATTCAAATTGGGCGGGTAGGGGGCGTGTATTATTTAAACTAGGCGCGATCCCGCGGCGAACGTACTGCGCATGCGTCGACTGTCAGTGCGCATGCTCCAAATTCTGTCAGTGAACGTCAATGACGTCAATCCCCATTCATGGACGTTTTACGCAAACGACTCGAAAAATTTTAAATTCGAAATTTACGGAAACGTCGGAAAGTCACTGCGTCGGGCCCGAATACGATCGTGAATTGCCGATTCTCGCCGATTAACATATTCCCGGCGTTAATCAGCGGGAACGCCCCAAGCGCCATTTTTAAAATTGCAGTTCCGATACGATTACGATACAATTACGCCGCTCGTATAGGAACTCCAACCCGGCGTTTCTGGTTTTCTGCTTACTGAAAACAGAAACGCCAGCTCAAAGTGAGAGTAAGGCTGGAGTATCACTGATACTCCAGAGTAACTCTACCTGAATCTGGCCCATAGCGTATATATAAATAGTTCTAAATAAACAGTGTTGCAAGTCAGCATCTGCGAGGCAAGTCTATCCCGGGAGCGGAAGGAAGAGGAGGAAGTGAGCCCACCAACACACCCTAGGAGCACCCTCCAAATGTAATAGGCAAAGGCAAAATTGTCATATTAGCAGGTTATTTCTCACACACAGCATATGCATAACACAAATTACACCCCAAAACACATTCTGCTATTCCTCCCGAGTATGGCGATACCACATGTGTGAGACTTTTACACAGCGTGGCCACAAAGAGAGGCCCAACATGCAGGGAGCACCATCAGGTGTTCTGGAACACCCAGGCCAATTCTGACATTTCTCTCCTACATGTAAAAATCACATATAACCCCAAAACATTATATATATATATTTTTTTTAGCAAAGACCCTAAAGAATACAATGGCGGTCAT
Organism: Rana kukunoris; assembly: GCA_029574335.1. Taxonomy (NCBI): domain Eukaryota; kingdom Metazoa; phylum Chordata; class Amphibia; order Anura; family Ranidae; genus Rana; species Rana kukunoris. The sequence goes on along the minus strand of CM056054.1, from coordinate 123,157,238 downwards.
TGCAATCTTTATCGCACATGCTATTTGCACAGCAATTTTTCTAACGCTTTTTTTTGGAAATGAAACAGTTTTGTGCTTTAAAAAAAAAAAAAAAAAACATTAAAGTTAGCCCAATCTTTTTTTGCATAATGTGAAAGATGAAGTTACGCCAAGTAAATAGATACCTAACATGTCACCCTTCAAAATTCCACACGTTTGTGGAATGGCGCCAAACTTTGCTGCTTAAAACTCCACATGGGGAAAGTATGAAGGTGTAGATAAAAATATATATTGAGACATTGTATGTATATATGTTTGTAAAATGTTATTTATATGTTTGCAAAGTGTGAAAATTAAGTTTAAATAAACACATTTTTGGGATAACTAAAAAAAAAAAAAAAAAATCTCCACATCGGTGATGCTTTAAATACTTTTAATGGTTACATTTTTTGTTAGAGAGGAGATCTAGGGCCAAAATGATTGCTCTCACTCTAACGTCAGCAGCGATACCTCACATGTGTGGTTTGAACACCGTTTTCATATGTGGGCGGGACTTACGTGTGCGCTCGCTTCTGCATGCGAGCACACGGGGACAGGGGAGCTTTAACATTTTTTTATTGTTCATTTTACTTAATTTATTAAGTAAAAATAAATGTTTTGATCACTTTTATTCCTATTACAAGGAATATAAACATCCTCTTTACAGTGAGACATGGGGTCAATATGACCCCACATCTCACCTCTAGGCTGGGAAGCCTGAAATAAAAAATAAATAAAATGATCCTGGCTTCGATCATTGCGGTAGAAGCACCGGAGGGTGACGGGAGCGATCACGTAGTAAACGGCTGCTATCAGCATGATGCCCTGGGTCCTCTGGAGGGCCCTCTGGAGCTCTGCTCTTATTCACTCATCCCCCCTTTTCTGACCTGCCAGGCTGCATGCTTGCATATGGTCTGTCATGGATTTTGGGGGCCCTGTGTCTGTTTTTTTTACATTTTGGCGTGGGGTTCCCCTTAAAATCCACACCAGACCTGAAAGTCCTGGTATGGATTGGGGGGACCCCCCATGCCATTCTTTGTTTACTTTTTCTATTGCATGCATTGTTTTTTTTGTTGTTGTTCATTCAGAGCCCCACAAATGTGGTTGTTCGCCAAACAGGTGAACAAATGATGTTTGGGCCAAACTTTTGTTCGACTCAAACTCTTTGCCCAACTCGAGTTGCTATGTTTCTTGAGAGTTCTAATGTTGTCTGTTTGCCAAGGTTGTACCGGTTTGGGTCTAAATCTGTGTGTAGCCAGGGGAGCAAGTATGTCAAGCGAGCAAGCGTACATTGTAGAGAGAAGAGGCCGGCTAAGGGAAGATCAATAGTGAGATTTATAATAGAAGTGATCAGTGGCAGAACAGAGAAGAGAGGAGTTTAAATAGCACGTAATCATTTGCTGTTTGGAGGGATAGATGAATGAAGACAGGGATAGTGTGAAACTGATAAGAGTGTGATCAATGAGAGGAAACGAAGTGCAGTAGTAGGAGAATACAAGGTCAGAGTTACTACAGAACATAGTTCAATTTGAAATGAATACATCGTAATAAATAATATAACAGACTTAAACTGTCATAGCGAGAAGTAGTTTAGCACAGTCTAGTATGCAAGGAGTTTCTGGGCAGGTGTGACAAGTGTGAACAGCGTTTATGTGTCATCTTGGTTTCTTACCTACACGGGGTGAGAGGCTCCAGGGTTTCTGTCTACTATTGAGAAAAAAAGCTTTTTGTTTTCTCAGAGCTTAGTAGGTTCTGGTCTGCATCCTAAAGCCCAAAGGCTTTGTAGAACTTTGAGTATGATAAAGCCTCAGTTCTTGGGCCCACATTTTAAATTGTACCCACCCAGTCTTCATCGATTTTTCAGCACAGGTCTTTTTGTTTGGGAGCTAAGGGAGGCACAGTGCTTCTCTTACCCCCGGATAAACTTAGGCCACGTACACACGATCGAACATGTCCGCTAAAACTGGTCCGCAGACCATGTTCGATCGTGTGTATCGGACCGTTTTCCAGCAGACAAAAGTTTCAAAACATGCTTAGAAACCTGTCTGCTGGAAACCTGTCCGTCGGACATGTTTGATGGTTAGTACACGAAATCATCGGACCAAAATCCTGCGCATGCTCAGAATCAAGTCAACGCATTCTTGGAAGCATTGAACTTCGTTTTTTCATCACGTCGTTGTGTTCTACGTCACCGCGTTCTGGTCCGAGGGGATTTTGGTCCGATGGTGTGTACGCACATCAGACCAACAGACCACTTCAGCCTGGTCCGATGAAAACGGTCCGTCGGATTTTGTTGGTTATCAGTTATCTTTAAAGAACTCCAAAACACACACATGATTGCACTTTGTGGCTGCTTTTAAAATTGAACGGTAGATTGCCAGAGCCCTTCCCGATTGGCCATGGGACTAGGCAGGGCTGGCAACTATTGCCCGGGCTGTTTGCCCTTATGATGGAGCCAATGCAGATGACACCAAGCTATGCAGTAGAATAATGTCCTTACACAATGTCTCCAATTTATAAGCCGACCTTAATGCTCTGTCTAATTGGGTGATTAAGTAGCAGATACAATTTAATGTTGATAAATGTAAAGTTATGCACTTGGGGGCTAAGAATATGCACGCATCATACATACTAGGGGGAGTACAACTGGGGGAATCCGTAGTGTATAAGGGCCTGGGGGTTTTGGTAGATCATAAGCTCAATAATGACATGCAATGCCAAGCTGTGGTTTCCAAAGCAAGCAAAGTCTTCACTTCCTGGTTCCCTACTGCGCATGCACGAGTTGCGCTGCGTGATCCCACTGATCCCTGTTGTCTTATGGGACTTGTGTGTCTCCCAGAAGACAGCAGGGTGGACGGAGAACCTATCCCCGGAAGTGGGAGCAAATACCTGGATTACACTGGTATCTGCTCCCTCCTCCACCCTGAAAGGTGCCCAATGTGACACCGGAGGGGGATTCCGAAATACTGAAGTTTTGGGTGGAACTCTACTTTAAGTAGTTTACTCCAGTGTGGACAAGGACTTATTTATTTAGACTTTTTTTTTTTAATCACCTATATGGTGGTATTTCTTAATGCAATTGCTTCAACCATTGGACCAGGCTGTACAGTAGAAGTGTTGCACTCAAGAATTTCCTGAATTTGTTGCTGTTAGGAGAGCTGGGTGCACTCACTTTCTCTCTCTTCCTGCAGTCACCACTCGGAGCATAAGTCACACTCCTTTGGTCTAATGCACCCTTTGCATTGATTAGCCAGTAGCGGTGTGCTCCTACTGGAAGATTATTGGTTACTAGGCCACCCTGTCTCATCTCTCAGGCCCAGAGCTCTGGTTCTTGTTTCTTCGTTCCCTGCCACTAATACTTAATTTGTCTGTGCCTGTCAACCTGTCTTGGATTCCCTTTTTTTTATAATCACTTTTTCTTTATTGAGACAGATTCCAACATACAACATAAAGATACACATTGCACAAAATATGTATATAAACCCCCCCCCACCCTGAGAAAACACACCGGCCCACCCACACCCGCTTGCCTACCCATAACCAAAACTCAAATTTGTGCAATACATTATTCAAAATATAATTAAGAAAGGGGCTTTGCAGCGTCCTATTACGTGCTAACCTCTGTCTTGAACTTGGATTTTTTTTTAATTGCTGCGAACCTCTGTTTGTTTACTGGAGTATGCCTGCCTGCTACCTGCCCAAATCTTGGACTGCTTGCCTGCCTTGACCTTGGAATTGCTGGGTTATTTACCTGTTCCAAAATTTAAACTGTTCCACTGCTATGCACAATTGTGATTGGTATAATAGAGAAGGGGAGGGAATGTGTAAAGATAATCTATAGTAGAGTAGAGTCATCATTATTTTATTGAGTTATTCAGGAGGACTTTAAATCTTATAAGAAAGTCTTCTAGCACTGCACGTGGGAAGCACACAAGCCCAAACAAATCTATTAGTATTGGCAAATGCACATTTATAGTTCCATAATCATTTAGCTGGAAGGAAGGAAAGGGAATAGCTTTCCTAAGAGCTTAGAGGATGCTGGAGAGAATTCCCTGTCTTACAAATACACTTGAATTAGGAAATAATTTTAACATTGCTTAACAGCGTACAGATATATCCCCACGTTGCTCAAACCTTCTCAGTTTGTTTTATCACAAACTCAAAAAAAAAATGATGCAATCAAATAGTGTAGCATTTTTCCTAAATAAACGTGACAAAAAATCAAAGAAATATATATATACTGTATATATATATATATATATACAGGGCTTTTTTTCTGGGGGAACTTGGGGGAACTCAGTTCCACCACCTTTGGTGCCTGCTCACCACAATCACTTGTGAACACAGAAGTCTGGTTTCTGTGTTTACAAGTGACAGCTTTGTAACCCCCTGAACTCTGCACACTGTATTTAATGCAATTCTGGTATTTAATGCCCCTTTAAGACCCTTCTACTGTTTTCTGAAATCTGAACGGGTCGTGGTTGAGTTCCTGCACCTATTTTCTGAGAAAAAAAGCTCTGTATATATATATATACACACAGTTGTGCTCAAAAGTTTACATACCCTAGCAGAACTTGTGACTAGGGTTGAGCCGAACACCCCCGCGTTCGGTTCGCACCAGAACCTTCGAACGGACCGAGCGTTCGAACAAACATTTAGAACCCCATTGAAGTCTATGGGACTCGAACGTTCGAATTCAAAAGTGCTAATTTTAAAGCCTAATATGCAAGTTATTGTCAGAAAACGGGTTTGGGGGCCCGGGTCTTGCCCCAGGGAACATGTATCAATGGAAAAAAAAGTTTTAAAAACTGTAGTTTTTTTCTGGAGCAGTAATTTTAATGATGTTTAAAGTGAAAAAAAATGAAAAATTCCTTTAAATATCGTACCTGCTGGGTGTCTATAGTATGCCTGTGAACTGTCCCTGCACAAAATGAGACTACTATAATAAAAAAGTAATTTAAAACTGCTTGCGGCTTTAATGTAATGTCTGGTTCCTGCAATATGGATTAAAATCATTGAGAAAAATAGCATGGGTTCCCCCCCTCCCCCCAGGTCATTACCAGCTCCTTTGGCCCTATATACTTTGAACAGCAGTATACAGGCGGTGCAAACAAGACAGGGACTGTAGGTTTGTTGTTAAGCAGAATATGTTTTTTAATTTTGAACTGGTACTTTTTAAAGTGTAGCTCCAGCCATAAAATCTATTTTTAAGCTTTTCTGAAAACATAGGGAAGGGTTATTATCACCCCTGTAACATTTGTTTTGCTGTCTGTGTGCATCTGTTCAGAAGATTGCACCTCACTTTCTGTCCCAATGACAATTTTTTTTTTTTTTTTTTTTTTGTGAAACAAGGATTGGTGATAAAGCATCAGTGGACATGCATACTAGCTCATTATTCCGTTGTCTTGCAGTTTTTTTTTTTTAAAACCACTTTAAGGATAGTGATCACATGAAGCTATTTATTATCACATAGTTTTTTGGATCCTTTTAAAATCATAATAATAACAGAAATCACCCAACTGGCCCTGATAAAAAGTTTACATACCCTGGAATGTTTGGCCTTGGTACAGACTCGCACAGGTTAAAATGGCAATTAAAGGTTGATTTCTCACAAATCACAATTAGTGTCTGTGTATAATAGTCAAAGAGATTGTTAGCTCTCACTTGCATGCCCTAAGCAGGCTGGACACTAAGCAATGAGGAGGTAGAAAAAAAACTGTCAAAAGACCTGCATAACAAAGTGATGGAACTTTATAGAAAAAGGATATAAAAAGATACCCAAAGCCTTGAATATGCCAGTCAGTATGGTTTAATCACTTATTAAGAAGTGGAAAATTCAGGGCTCTTTTGATACCAAGCCAAAGTCAGGTAGACCAAGAAAGATTGCAGCCACAACTGGCGGAAGAATTGCCCAGGATACAAAGGAAAACCCACAGGTAACCTCAGGAGAAATACAGGTTGCTTTCCAAAAATATGGCGATACTTGAACAAAAAAAGAGCTGCATGGATTGAGCTGCCAGATGAAAGCCTTTACTGCACCAAAGTGTTGTCGGGCATATTGTAACCAGGCTTTTGACCATGCAGCTCTTTTTTGTTCAAGTATCATCATATTGTGCTCCTTAAAAACAACCACACCATCTTTTTCCAGAGCAGCCTGTATTTCTATGGGATTTATTGTATCCCAAACACTTCCTGTGGCAGTTGGGGCTGAAATCTTTATTGATCTACCTGACCTTGGCTTTGTATCAAAAGATCCCCACATGTTTCACTTATTATCAAATGATTGAACAGTACTAAATTACATATTCAAGGCTATGGATATCGTTTTATGTCTTTTTCCATCTTTGTAAAGTTTCATTACCTTGCTAAGAAACTCATTGACAATTTATACAAAGACACTAATTGAAATTTTAAAAGCCACAAATGTGGTAAATGAACCTTTAACCACTTGATCACTGGGCACTTAAACCCCCTTCCTGACCAGACCAATTTTCAGCTTTCGGTGCTCTCACAGTTTGAATAACAATTACTGAGTCATACAACATTGTACCCATTTGAAATTTGTGTCCTTTTTTTTTCACACAAATAGAGCTTTCTTTTGGTGGTATTTGATAACCTCTGTTTTATTTTTTATTTTTTGCGCTATAAAAGAAAAACGACTGAAAATTCTGTAAAAAAAATAATAATCTTGTTTCTGTCATATTAGCAGGTTATTTCTCACACATAGCAAATGCATACCACAAATTACACCCCCAAAACACATTCTGCTATTCCTCCCGAGTATGGCGATACCACATGCGTGAGACTTTTACACAGCGTGCCACATACAGAGGCCCAACATGCAGGGAGCGCCATCAGGCGTTCTGGAACACCCAGACCAATTCTGACATTTCTCTCCTACATGGAAAAATCACCATTTATTTGCTAGAAAATTACATAGAACCCCAAAACATTATATATGCTTTTTTAGCAAAGACCCTAGAGAATACAATAGCGGCCGTTACAACTTTTTATCTCGCATGGTATTTTCGCAGAAATTTTTTGAACACGTGTTTTTAAAAAAAAAAAGTTTTGTGTTTAAAAAAAAAAAAACAGTAAAGTTAGCCCAAGTGAAAGATAAGGTTACGCCGAATAAATAAATACCCAACATGTCACACTGCAAAATTGCGCACACTCATGGAATGGCGCCAAACTTCGCTACTTAAAAATCCCCATTGGCAACGCTTTAATTACTTTTGTTGGTTACATATTTTTAGTTACGGAGGAGGTCTAGGGCCAAAATGATTGCTCTCGCTCTAACGTTCGCAGAGATACATCACATGTGTAGCCTGAACACCGTTGTCATACGTGGGCGGGACTTACGTATGCGTTCACTTCTGCATGCGATCACACAGGGACAGGGGTGCTTTAAAAAAATCGGTATTGCAGAGTATTGGGGTATTGCAGAGTATTGGGGTATTGCAGAGTATTGCGAAGTTTATTGGGGTATTGCAGAGTATTGTGCAGGGTATTGGGGTATTGCAGAGTATTGGGGTATTGCAGAGTATTGCGCAGGGTATTGGGGTATTGCACAGTATTGGGGTATTGCACAGTAGTGGGGTATTGCAGAGTACTGGGGTATTGCACAATATGGGGCAGGGATGGCTGAGCTGGGATGGATGGATGGCTGGATCTGTGACTGCAGTTGTCACAGATCCAGCCACAGCACTGCTGCTGCCACCCGCTCCCCCCCACTCTCCTCTCACACTGTACCGAACGGCAAATGACGCCGGTTTGTTTACAAGTGATCGCTCCGTCATTTGATGGAGCGATCACGTGGTAAACGACCGCTATCAGCGGCAATTTAGCGTGATCCGTGATGCGCCGGGTCACTTCCACGAGCGTGTCCCAGGGGACGCGCAATCGCGGAAGTGCACAAGGATGTCCCAGGGGCGTTGTCCCACAGTTACCCCACCGCGCTATAGCAGTAAAATGTCTATGGCACGGTGGGCAAGTGGTTAATAGTGGTTAATAGCTATTGTAACCTGTGTGTGCCACCTTCTGTGTCTGTACCAAGGTTAAACATTCCAGGGTATGTAAACTTTTGATCAGGCCCTTTGGGTGATTTATGTTATCATTATGATTTTAACTGCTTAAGGACCGCCACATGCCTATTTACGTAGACAGAATGGCATGGCTGGGCAAATGGGCGTACAGGTACGTCCCATTTATTTTGCCGCTGTGTGGTGAGCTCTGGGAAGGTGCCCGTGGGACCCGCAGACTCGATGTCTGCCAGTGTCCCACGAACGGTTCACAGAGCTGAAGAATGGGGAGATGTCAATGTAAACACAACTCCCCGTTCTTCCTAGTGACATGTCACTGATTGTCTGTTCCCTGTCATCGGGAACAGCGATCAGTGATGTGTCACTCTTAGCCATGCCCCCTAACAGTTATAATCACACCCAAGACACACTTAGCCCCTTCAGCACCCCCCACAGGTTAACCCCTTCACCGCCAGTGTAATTTTTACAGTAATCTGTGCATTTGTATAGCACTGATCACTGTAAAAATGACAGTGGTCTCAAAATGCTGATCGCCGCCATTACTAGTAAAAAAATGTATTATCAATTAAAATGTCATAAAACGATCGCCTATATTGTAGATGCTTTAACTTTTGCGCAAACCAATCAATAAACGCTTATTGCGTTTTTTTTTTTTACCATAGATCTGTAGAAGAATATGTATCAGTCTAAACCGATGAAAAATATTAGTTTTTTATATATTTTTTTGGGCATATTTATTATAGCAAAAAGTAAAAAATATTGTTTTTCTTTCAAAATTGTTACTTTTTTTTTGTTTATAGTGCAAAAAAAAAAAAAAAAAAAGAGATGATCAAATACCATCTAAACTACCAGCTAAACTACCAGCTCAGACACCCTCTAAATTTGACGCCTGGTCTTTGGGAGCAGGGCGCTACATAGTATTCACTAGTAATGTTTGTTGGACCCACCTTGAATCAAACCCAGGTATGTTCAGCTCATCCCTACTATACCTACAATGACTTTGTACACAAAATGTCAAAACACTACCATCAAGGCAGTCATGCACATGGTTTGGCCCAGGGTATTACGGCAAATCCTGATACAGAGTAGGTTACATTTTCTAGCATCATTTTTCACTCTGAGTATATTTTGAAATAAAAAATGAATGAACAAAAAAGTTAATCTTCAAGAAAGTCTATAAAGGAACGATTATACCAACGCTGACAGCGAGTTTCCTGGGAAAAAAATATTAAAGAAATACTGTACTAAGCAATTACCTAGTATATTTATAGTTGTGGTATGTCTGGTGGAACAGCTGTCCAAACCTGTATATTTATGTTAACATTGTTTAATTCACAATTTGTGCTTCAGTTTTACACAAGCTGTTTGCTGACCCTAGCAGTTTTTACTGATACATTTTTAAATATGTAATACATGTAAAATCCCACATGTTTCTTCTGGCTTAACAGCATACTAAACTTTTCAAATGTTAAGTAAGCAGTGTGGTTTGCATGCCTTCAGGAATATAAAAGCACATTATTTAAAGCCTTGTGATTTGATCTTACACAGCACAACACAAACTACTCATACTGTGCAGGAACTTGATAACTGCACAATGTATTATAGAGCGGCATTAAGAATATTATAACTCCTGGATATACTGTAATGAATGGCTGTATATACAAAACAACATAGAATGTACTGGATACAATTATTAGAAAAAGTGTTTTGATTCAAATGGATATCAGTGTGATTTTTTATGGTATAGTTTAGATTTAGGGATTAAAGGTTGGACTGTCTTATAGTAATGCCCCGTTCACACGATCATTTTTTGTGATGAAAAAAACAACGTTTTCTGTGAAGTAAAAAACGACGTTTTTGAAACGTCACTTTTCAAAGACGATGTTGCATACACACCATCGTTTTTTTCACAAAAAGCGAGGTTACGTTCACCACTTTTTTCCATTGAAGCTCACTTCATAACTAGCTTCTGGGCATGCGCGGGTTGAAAAACGTCGTTTTAAACAACGTTTTTGCTACACACGGTGACTTTTTGTGAAACAAAAAACAACGTTTTGAAAAACGACACAAAAAATTCAAGCATGTTGGAATTTTTTTTTGGACGTTTTTTTAAGACAACAAACAACGTTTTGCCCACACACGATCAATTTAAATGACGTTTTAAAAAACAACGTTTTTTTTCATCGCAAAAATCGACCGTGTGTACGCGGCATAAGTCTCTGGTTATAGTAAATTATTCCTAGCACTGCAAGCGTCTTCTTCTTGCTTACTTACTTTCATGTCGATTACCCCAGTAAGTACCTTGTGTGAAAGGGTTGTGAGGGTTTGTGCATGAAGAGCTTATTGTAATCTAGAAACCCCCCTAAAAATAGGGGTATTCATAAATACTGCCTCCTCCATGTGAATGAGTAAGGGGTACATAATAAAAAAACATAATTCATAAATTCAACACACAAGCACACTTTGATAAGTCTTTCATAAAATAAAAATAATAAAAAAAAATTGTTCCATAATGTAAATCATTGATAAATCATGGCATCCAGCAATGCAGACCCTCACCACACTAACCACACTGTCAACTCACTGAAAGAAGAAAACACGCCAACACATAAAAATGTCCAATCCCAAAGACTATTCCCTATAAATGACAGTAAACAAAGCAGTGGGGTGCAATGTAAACAGCAGTGATGGAAAGCCTGTTTGACATCATTGACCAATAGACAATGCCGACCAGCTTGCAATCTGATTCTGATGACCACACACTATGAAAGACATTTTCGTAGCTGATGTATACATATTTATATGTAAACAAATGACAGGATATACCTGGTAATACCCATATTTGCTCAGTGATGTCACAAATAAGATCATCTGTGTTAAGCCCTTCATGACGAAGGGTAAAACAAAAACTTAACGCCTGAACACATGTAAGCAACTTTGACATGTGTTATAAAAACTGTACATATCATTGCTGGTACTTATTGCAAAGCACCTTGTCCACATATTTATGGGGACAAGGACCCCTTTCCTACAACCCTGGCTTTCCCACAAGCCTGGCCTGTGGTTGTGGGAATCTGTGGGCACACCAAAAACATGTCAGTTAAAAGACAGGAGACAGTTTTTAAAAAATGTCAAAAAACAAACAAAAAAACAATGTCCCAGACCGAAAAAAGGAAAAAAATACGCTCCGCCTCTGAGGAAGGCTGACCTCAGAAGGCCTGTTCCTCCATCTGAAAGTTCTTAACCCCTTCCATACAGGGCATTTTCACCCCCTTCCTGCCCAGGCCAATTTTTAGTTTTCAGCGCTGTTGCACTTTGAATGACAATTGCGCGGTCATGCAACACTGTACCCAAATTAAATAATTATGTTTTTTTCCCCACACAAATAGAGCTTTCGTTTGGTGGTATTTGATCATCTCTGCGGTTTTTATTTTTTGCGCTATAAACAAAAGAAGAGCGACAATTTAAAAAAAAACACAATATTTTTTCCTTTTTATTTAATACATCTCACAATATTTTTTTTAAAAAAAACTTTTTTTCCCCTCAGTTTAGACCGATACGTATTCTACGTATTTTTGGTAAAAAAAAAACGCAATAATCGTATATTGATTGGTTTGCGCAAAAGTTATAGCGTCTACAATATAGTTTTTTTTTTTTTACTAGTAATGGCGGGGATCTGCGTTTTTTTTTTTTTTGTGACCGTGACGTTGCGGCGGACATATCGGACACTTTTGACACGTTTTTGGGACCGTTCACATTTACACAGCGATTAGTGCTATAAAACTGCACTGATTACTGTGTAAATGTGACTGGCAGGGAAGGAGTTAACACTAGGGGGCATTGAAGGGGTTAAAATGTGTCCTAAAGTATGTTCTAACTGTAGGGGGAGGGGGACTCACAGGGGGAGGAGATCGATGTGTGTTCCTCTGTACTGGGAACACACATCAGTCTCCTCACCGCTGACACGAGGTGGATCTGTGTGTTTACACACACACATCCACACTCATGACGCGATTGCCGGAAATCGCGGGTGCCCGGCGGCAATCACGGCCGTCGGGCACGCGCGCGGGATCGCGAGTGGTGCCGCGGGCTCGCGCGTGCCGCTGGCGGCGCGCGCGCGCCCTAGAACGCCGTGAAGACAGGACGTGATTCCCCTATGGGCTGGTAAGGAAAGGGTTAAGTAAGTAAAGGGGGACCCCCTGGTGATGCCACCTGGTGGCCCCACTCTCTTGTGACATCACCAACTGGTGCATGCTGGGTCAGTGACATCACAAGTGAGTGGGGTCACCGGGTGATGTTACCAGGTAGCTTTGACCCTTACCAATTTAAGAACTGTCACCCGACAGGTCTTCCTCGTGGGAGGAACGTTTTTCTTTTTTTGGGTCTGGTTGTTCAGCAGGCATTGTGATGGATCTACATCGGGGGGCATTGTTTTTTTTTATTTTTATAATAAAGGAATTGTCAGGGCTGGGCTGGCCTGCTCTGAGCTGGTCTCTCAGCTGTCGGCTAATTGCCAGCTCCTTTCTCTCCACAGTGACTCAGCTGTTGATGATCTGCTCGTCAGTCTTGCCTACTTAAAGACTTCCAGCTCACTTCATCTCTGCCTTCACCTTTCTTAACATCACAGAGACTTTCTCCTGCGTTCCTGTTGAAGACTTGCTTGGCTGACGTTCCTTCTGACTACTGATCCTGCTTGCTGTACTACTACGTTTATCACTGGCTTGGCCGACTACCTGATCCCGTTACTGAACTCTGGCTAAGTTTTGACTACGCTTACTTTGTTCACCTTTTTATTTTTTATTATTAAACACGTGTTATTTAACTGTACTTCTGTCTCGGTCTGATTCATGGTTTCTGAAAGAAATTGTCAAAAACTGCCCAATGTTTTTATTTATTTTTGACACTTTTTGGGGGTGAATGAGTAGAGGTACCATTTTCCCAGCTTCAAGCCATTTCCAGCCTTAGAATGAAAAAAAAAGTGTTGGGGTCCTCCAAAACTCATACCAGACCCTAAGTTTTGGTATGGATTTTAAGGGAAACCCCCACACCAATTTAAAAAAAAAAATGGTATGGGGTTGTCCCCCCTAAATCCATACCTGAGCCTTATCTAAGAACGCAATCTGGCAGGTTAGGAAAGGGTGGGGGCGAGCTATACTAGGCCACATGCCCTCAACATGGGGGGTCTTTGGCGCAGGTTGGCTTTGCCTCAAAGGGCCTGGTGTAATTTTTTCCCTGATTTTTATTTTTTTAACTATTGAACTATGACTGAAGGATTGGAATAAGACTAGAGTTGAGCGGACACCTGGATGTTCGGGTTCGGACCCGAAATGTGTGCTTGTAAGGTGACAGTTGAGCACCTGTTTTGAAGGTATCAAAATAATAGGTTAGGTAATGGGATAGAAGAGAAGAATATTTCTTATAATAAGGTGCAGTGGAGCTGTCTGAACCTAGTTTTTAATTCTTTTAAATAACTTATTAACTCAAGGGGATTTTTACTTCGGAGATAAAAGTAATTAGAGCAGGTTGACCACCACCAAGGATGGTAGGAAGTAGGACTAAAACAACTAATCAACATAATCAATTACAATTAATTATGAAAATAGCAGTCAACTATTTTCTGTTTTTGATTAGTCAGCATAATAGTTGGCCTGCATACAGAATTCATTATGTATTTACATATCAGAAAATACAGTGCAGCACACATACAGCTTAGTGCACTGTCCATACATGTCAGTAAGTGCCTGAGAACTTATGAATGTGTGAGGAGAAATGCCTTGTGAGACATAGTCCTTTGCATGAGAAGGAAGTGATTTAAAGTGATTCAAAAGGCAGACTTTTTTTTACCTTGCTATAGGAGCACTCTATACCAGGGGCGGACTGACCATTCGGGCACTCTGGCACTGCTCGAGGGCCCCATGTCACTAGGGGACCCCATCAGGGTTGCCAGCCTCAGTAAAACCAGGGACAGTATGTAAAAATCGTTTTTTTACATCTGTCCCTGAAATGTCCCTTACCGACATCCCTTTGGTCTAAAAATCCCAAGATTATAGCTGCCCCAACTCTCCAGTACCTTCTCAATGTGTGTATTTTGTGTGTATGTATACTGTGTGTGTACAGTATACTATGTGTGTATATTTTGTGTCTATACTGTGTATACTGTGTATGTATACTGTATGTATGTGTGTGTGTATACAGTACTGTGTGGCCCCATAATCTCCTATTGCCCTGTGGTCCCATAATCTTCTATTCCCCGAGGCCCCCATGAGTTGTTAGTCCGCCTCTGCTCTATACTATACATTGCGGCTTGCTATAGGGGCACTCTGAAGGCAGAAGGAGCCAGAAGAGCTGGTGAAGGACCCTAGGAGAGAAGAATCAGGGCTGCTCTTTGCAATCCCATTGCTGTTTTTGTACTATAAAGGGCTATTTTTTGTTTTTTCAACCCCATCATGAAAGGTGATAATGCTGTTGCTATTAAATGTCTTATGCTGGCCATGCACGTAAATAAATGGACGAATCTCATTTCAAAAAATGTACTTCCTTTTAACATTACATTTTTAAATGAATGTAATTTCTGAACAAAAACCACATACATGGTCCAAAAATTGTTCAATCAAGAAAAGTTGTCTATTCGGCTCCTTCAAATTTCTTGTTACTGTGGTCGAAAAGGAATGTTCTTAAAGGGTTGTAAAGATTTGTTTTTTATTTTCTTAACAGGTTCCTTTAAGCTAGTGCATTGTTTTCCTTCGATTTCCCTTCTAAATCCTTTTTTTTCTTTGTTTTCTTTGTCTGAATTTTTCACTTCCTGTTCCTCCTTAGTAAGCTGTTCTGGCTGACTAACCCCCAGCCAGAAAGGCTCGGATGATGGGGGCAAGCTCACTGAGAAGAAACAGATGAGAAATTCAGACAAAGAAAAAAAAACATTTAGGGCCAGATTCAGGAACACTTGCGCTGGAGTATTTCGATATGCGCCGCGTAACTGTGATGATGCATCTAGGATAAATAAGAGGTTGTTATAGGTGAAGAGACTCCATGGTTTACTTACAAGAAGTGAATAGGAGCTGAAATATACTGAAAATTGTAATGGCATTTTTTTTTTTGTAAATATCAATTTGCTGTAGTAGGTTGTATGCATTGTACAAATGTGACCACTTCACAGGTACTGTAAGTTAAGGGCATCCACCAGGTACATTATTTAAAGGAATTTTTCACTTTTAATGCTGTACTTTAATCAAATTAAAAGTCGCTGTTACTGACAAATGGAATTTAAAATAAAAATCCCCAGAGCAGAGCCCAGCACCCCATATCATTTCACAATCCCTTGCCTATTAGTCTACAAAATTTGCATTACTGTTTTTTCAGCTTCTATTGACGTTCATGTGATTTGGACTTTGCACTCACATTTTTCCCCAAACCTGCCTCAAACTGAACCCAGGTACATGTTGTCCATCCCTAGTTATGGCTTATTTGAATGTTGCTGGCTGAAATATACATATATGTATATATCTACTTGTATGTTTGAACAGCAGCTCCAAGTAATCATAAACTACTTAGAGTTTGCTGTAAACTATTATAGATTGGTCCATTAAAAGCAGTTGAAGCCTAATGTACTACAAAATATAGAAATGTTGTATAGAAACAGTCTATTGGTTCAGCAAGTCATAAACGGAACACTAGTTACACAATAAATGCTCTGTTTATATGCTTTCAAACGTATTACTAAAATTGGACAAGTGTATCAAATTATTAATAATGTAATGTAGTTTCTTTATAAATTGAAGGAAGCTCATTCAAACAGACCCTTTGTAGAGATATGACAATTTTGTTCCGATGTGTTTTTTCCAGTGATTTATACAATATTTCAAATGATCACTAAACCTAAAACTAAATTGAATTAATAGCTAAGCTCCACAACTGCTTCCCCCATCCATTAGAAATGTCCTTACTGGCCACTGAGGATGATTAGATGATAGAATGACAATGTTTAGCCATAATGTCAAAGGGAAACTAAATCAGAGAGAAAATAAATGCCATTTTGGTTAATAAAGGTGAATTCGAGCATCTTGTGGTGCATGCTCATAGGTTGGACCTATACTCTAAATATTTTGAAATAGAGAAAATAATTGCTTTAAAGCAGAACTCTAGATTTTACTTTAAGTAGTTTGTTTGGGCCAAGCTGACCAAACTATTTCTTTCAGTAAGAAATACACCTACTGACAGTTCTATATAAACTGTAGGTATTATCAGCTACATACAGTATACAGCGCTGTGTTCCAACAATAGTAAGACTTCCCATCTGCTGCTAGAAGAACATTTTTTTTAACAGAGTTTTTATTGCCACATGTACAAAAACAAGAGAGGATCAAATGACAGATATTGTTATACAAAAAAAAAATCCAGTATAAACATTGCTTTTCCAGCACAGGACAATCCGTCCATGTATCTTACATCGATAGTCCTATAAGTACATATAGGGCCAGATTCAGGAACACTTGCGCTGGAGTATTTCGATATGCGCCGCGTAACTGTGATGATGCGCCGTCGTTTCTATGTGCCCGTACCCACCAAACTAGATGCGCCCAATAACGGGTCATTTGCGACCGGCGGAACGTTCCGACGCCAGAGTATCGTCAGCGCTTAATTTCGCTGTGCGCATCAGTCGCGCCCATTGATTTCCCCTGCAAATATGCAAATGAGGGATTTTTCACAATTCACGAACGGATTAGCACCATACGCCGGCTACATGCGCCGCGCGTATCTCGTCCGTCCGGCGCAAAGTTATTTCTACAAAAGGCTGCTTTATCTTTACTCCAGATGGCCACAGGTCAGCAGGAGAGCAGCTACAGCAGCGTTACCGACGATAAGAGCTAGCTGAGCACCCCCACTTGCTGGACAACACCTCTGTCCATGCTTGTCTGTCAACTTTTACAGCCATGGAGGAAGACATCATAGGTCTCCATAGCCGAGATGACGGCTGACAGCTCCTGGCCATTAAAGTTCAGCTTTCTCCTGTGTGTTTGCGGGGAACGGGAGCAGCCATCTCAGAACAAAAGTAACATCACTGCGGGGAGGGGGAGCAGGATATACTTTAGTGCCGGAATGGCGCTTCTACGGGCGCATTTACACGCCCAACGGAAGGCATTGCGCTGACGTTTCCCGTGCAGTGGTGCCGACGGAAGTTGTGAGCATGCGCACAAAGGGGGCGAGTGGAGCCTCACTCACTGCGCATGCTCCGTGGTTGATGCGCTGAACGTAAGCCTCTGCGCTGGGCTCCGCCCATCATTTACATATGATCACACCCACTTCCACTTGCGTCGGGTTACGCCAGCGCATTATCGTTACTCTGGCGCAAGTTTACGCGCAACTGCTATGTGAATTACAGGACTTGCGCTGAAAGGGTCTTCAGAGTAACGTAAATGAGAAGCGTTACTCCAGAGGAAAGATACTCTCATCTACCTGAATCTGGCCCATAGAAGGGAAATCAAATGAAAAGGTAAGTGAACCAACAATGCACTAGCTTAAAGGAACCTATTTAGAAAATAAAAACGAACCTTTACAACCCCTTTAAACTACATTTTTTGAAGGAAAACTGTGTTTGTGTATGGCCAGCATAAGTGACAGCAGGTGCAGGTAGCTTGTATCAAGCTACCGTTCTATGACAAGGGAGTCTGTCATTAAAGTGGTTGTAAACCCAACCACACAACTTGCACCTACAGGTAAGCCTAGATTAAGGCTTACCTGTAGGTGCAAGAAATATCTCCTAAACCTGCACGGTTTAGGAGATATTTACAGTAATGACAGGCGCCGATGTCTACGGTGCATGCGTGCCGTAGACAACAACGCAGGCACACTGAGAGTGCCGCTTTTGATAATGCCATTATTTGGGTTAATGCTGTATTTCCACGCATGCACGGGGACCTGCCCGTCCCGCACACATGCGTGGGCGTGACATCATCACCGCTCCGGCCAATCACAGCGCCGGAGCGGCGATAACAGGAAGAAGATGCGAGGGGACATATTGGCGGCGGTGGAGGGGGACGAGGAGGACTTTGGGGGCTGCGATCTCAGGTAAGTGGCACATAATGAACTAGCTCATTATGCCTTTCTCTTGCAGGTTTTTTTTCCCCCCGTTTTTCGGGGTGGGGGGGGTTACTTCCTCTTTAATAATATTATATTACAGTCCTGTTTGAAAAATCTGCAATACAGAATTTTAGTTTTTTTTTTTTTCTAATTAAAAATCTGTCTGCTCGTGTGTACGAGGCCTTAGGGGTATAATAAGCCCTGTGGATCAAAAATAAATGCGATACCCTCTGTGATGGGGCCAGTGAGACCACTGTCCCTAGTTCCAATATCCTATCCCATTGATCGTCTGTTATAGGACCAACATCTTCCTCCCATCTCTGTTTTTTCTTACTCAAAACCCCTTTCCCTACCAAACGTACATTGATCTGCTCATATACTTCTGAGATAAGACCTTTCAGCACCCCTGGTTTGATTAGTCTTTGGAGATGTGTTAACTTTTGCCATCTCACTGGTTGCAGCTTAAATTGAACTTGTAATGCATGTCTGATCTGTAAATAGGCGTAAAACATAAAGTTTGGAATACCGAATTCGGTACACAACTCTGAGAAAGATTTTAATATACAGCCTGTATACAATTGTACCAGTTTGGTTATCCCAAGTCTATCCCATTCCTTTAGCTTGCCTATTGCCAGTACTTCTTTCAGGTCCTTGTTGTCCCACAATGGGGAGTATTCCGTTGGTCCCTTATAGCCCAAGGCTAGTTTTCCTACTTGCCAGATTCTCATGACCAGCTTTACTGTAGGGCATTGTACCGGAAAGGAATTGGCCTCCAGAGACTCTATCACAGACCTATGTGGGGACCCTACTAACAACATTTTCCCACTTGCGCTACCTCCTCCTTCTATACTACACCCTCCCAGATGCTGCAGCTGTGCCGCCAAGAAATAACTATAGGGGTGTGGAACCGCCAACCCACCTTTATCTGTTGGTAGTTGTAATATCTGGAGGCCAATCCTTGCCTTGCCCTTCTTCCAGATTAGAGTTCTAAAAAGAGCCTCTATCTTCTTGAACCATGAATTGTTAATCCATACTGGGGAATTATAGAGCACATAAAGCAATTGTGGCATCCAGACCATTTTGATAAGATTACTACGTCCAGCTACTGAAAGTGGGAGGCGCCCCCAGACATCCGCTTTATGCTTAAATTTACTCAGGAGTGGCTCTAATTTATTATTTATAAATTGGTCTGGGTTTTGTGTTACCACGATTCCCAAGTACTCCATCTTCTCCCCAATCCTTAGTTGGGGTATTCCTAACCCATCCAAGTTGCTTACTGAGTCCACCGGCAGGAGTGTAGAATTTTCCTAGTTTACTACTAAACCCGAGAAATGCCCAAATGCTTCTACTATTTGCACTACACTTTTAAGGGCGGTGGAAGAGTTCCCTAAAAAAAGGAGGATGTCGTCCGCATATAGTGTGACTTTTTTCTCCTCTACCCCTCTCTGGAACCCCTGTATGTCCTGTCTGGATCTAATTACAGTTGCCAATGGCTCAATTGCCAAGGCAAATAGGAGGGGGGACAGGGGGCAGCCCTGTCTTGTCCCCCTTTCCAGTCTGAACGACTGTGAGTATTCATTGTTGATTTTAATTTTAGCACTTGGGGAGTTATACAGTAATTTGATCCATTTAATAAACAATGGGCCAATGACAGTATGACTCTATCTCCTGTATTTTCCGTTGGTATTTGTAGATTCAAATATAGCCTTCTAATATTTGTGCTTGTGGATCTATTTGGGATAAATCCAGACTGGTCTGGGTGTATAAGTTTCTGAATATGTTTATTTATTCTTGTTGCCAACACCTTGGCCAAAATTTTAACATCAGAGCACAGCAGTGATATTGGTCTATAAGACGCTGTATCTAGCTGGTCCTTACCCTCCTTATGGAGTACTACAATCGTTGCTTCTAGCATCGAAGGAGGTAACCTACCTCCCTCTAGCGCAGATTTCAACACTTCTAGTAGTTCCGGAAGTAACACCTCACTATATTGTTTATATATCTCTGCTGGAAGGCCATCTGGCCCTGGAGATTTTTGATTGGAGAGTCCTTTGACTGCCTGTTGTAGTTCCACTAATGTAATTGGGGCTTCTATTGCAATTCTTTCTTCTTCCGATAAAACTGGCATTTCTATATCTCTAAAAAATTCCTCCATTTGTACTTTTACCTCCCCCTTTTGGATTTATATAAATCTTTATAATATGCTGCAAACGTCTCTATTATTATAGATGTCTCAGATGTTATCTCCCCACCTGATGCCCTAATTGCGGAGATACTAGAAGGTGTTACATTATTTTTTACTAGGAGGGCCAGCGTACGACCTACACTTTCCCCTTGGGCAAAGACACTCTGCTCTTGGAATAAGCATTTATTTTCAACTTTCTTGTTTACTACCAGCTTATACTCCTGCTGTTTCTCCAGCCATTTACTTTTTTTGATCAACGTTGGATCTTCCACATACTGCTTTTCTGCCATCAACACCTCTTCTCTAATTTTCTCTTCCCATTCCCTAGAGTTCCTCTTAATTTTCGCTATCTGCTGGACCAGCAAGCCTCTAAGAAACGCCTTCAGGGTGTCCCATATCACTCCCTCTGGCGCCGTCCCCGCATTTAAATCCAGGAACTCCCCCAATTTGGTGCCTATCTCCTCCCCTTTCCTCATCAATTCTAGCCAAAAGGGGCTTACTTTCCAATTACCTGGGGGACAGCTTTTCCCCGTTCTCAGCGACAGCACCAGAGGAGAGTGGTCCGAGACCCCCCTGGGGTAATAAGATATTAATAAGATATTTTACTAATCGCCTGTAGGCTTGCATCATTACCCAAGGCCATATCTATTCTTGATAGAGTAAGATGTGAGCTTGAGAAACAGGAGTATTGGCGCTCAACTGGGTGCTTTACCCTCCAGATATCCCACCACCCAACTTCTGCCAAAAACTGGTTCAGATGTCCCTCTCCTTCCCCAGAGCTCCGTGTCCCTGGTGGAAATCTATCCAATGTTCTATTTAAAACCACATTTAAATCTCCCATCACTAGTACTGAACTATTTTCCTTATTAATCACAAATTCCATTAACTTATACAGGTTCTCCATTTTAAAGGGTGGAGGTATATATATATTCGCCAATACATATAGTACATTTTCTATTAAGAAATGCAAAAAAATATAACGGCCCAGATCGTCTATTCTTGACTCTATACATTCAAACCGTACCCCTCTTTTTACCATAATGCTCACACCTCTAGAATAAGAAGAATAGACTGAATGGTACTGAGTTTGATATTTCTTGCTGGTCAGTTTTACCTTTGTTTCTTTAGTCAAGTGGGTTTCTTGAATACATCTCACCTCAGCACCATACCCCTCCAATGTAGAAAAAATTGCCGCTTTCTTAGCTGGATCCCCCATCCCCCGGACATTCCAGGAGCCTATAATTAAATTTTTAGGTCGTATGCTCAATATCATAGGCCAAATCATAAAGAGGAGGAAGAATTGCCCATAGGGCCTGAATTACCCTGGCTTCATCTCATAAAAAATAAAAAAAAGACGGAAGAGAAAATACAAAATAAAAAAGTTTAAATATAAATACAAATACAGGTACAGCCCATCTTCTAGTGCTTGATATGTAGTGCCCGTGTACTGAAACAACTTTACCCCTCCTTCTCCCCTTAGCCTCCCTCCCTCCTCCCTCCCACCCCCCCTCCCCCTTGGCCTATCTTAACTTTTGTGTTTGTTGCATAACTGTGTCCACCCCTATTTGTGTTTTTAATTCTATATTTGTGATTTTCATACCGTATTTTGATGTATACTTAATAGATAATTACTTTCCCATATTCCTTTTGTATTCGCTTTGTATTTCCGCTTTCCCTCTCACCCCCTCCTCTCCACTAGTGCTTCAAAAACACAAAAAAAAACATTTTGGGAGTCTTTTACTAATTATTCTATCCGTCCATATTTTACTCTTGTGCTTTATTCTCTTCCAGACACTGTGCTGCTTTTCCAGGTGAATCAAAGAATCGGGGGCCATCCGCTGTCATTACTCTTAACCGTGCTGGGTACAATAAAGCATATTTGATTTGATTCTTTAAAAGATTACGTTTAATAGGTGTAAACTCAGACCTCCGTTTACTCAATTCTGAAGAAAAGTCTGGGAATAACGATATTCTTGATCCGTTATATAAAATGTCCCCTTTCTCTATTGCCTTTTGTAATATAACTGCCTTATCTGTGAAATTAAGCAACTTCAAGAGTAGGGGCCGAAGGTGCCCATCCTTCAAGTGTGCTCTAAACGGAACTCTATGAGCCCTTTCTATCGCATATAGCGACGAGAAGGCATTTTCTCCAAAGATGTCTCTAAACCAGTTCTCAAAAAACTTTATGGGGTCAGTACCCTCACTGCGTTCCGGGAGGCCCACCACCCGTATATTATTTCTGCGTAACCTATTTTCAATCTCATAGAGTTTGGAGGCCTGCCACCCGTTTTGTTCCTTTAATACTTGCATCTGTTGTTTTAATGAATGCACCTCATCTTCCACTTGGCTCATTCTTTCTTCTACTAATGTTATCATTTGCACAGTCTTTTGCAGTTCCTGGCCCATTATGACAAGTTCTCTTCCTTAATTTCCTTTGTCTGGTTAGTTACATTTTTGAGTGACCCCCCTACATGCATTTATAGCGCTTAATATCTCTTTCAGTGTTGGTTCCACCTCCTGGCTGGGGCCAGCTGTTGCACCTGCTAAGGGGTCTTCTATATGAATTTTTACTGAGTCCACTGCACCTCCTTCTTGGATTCTGCCACTAGATTTTTTTAACCTTGGGAGCTAAGGGACCCTGCCCATAACTTTTCCTATCCGTTCCAGTCCCTGTTTGATTTTTAGTCTGCGTCTGTGGTAGCTGGGCACCTTTTCCAGGGACCTTGCTGGGGTATGAGAGTACTGTTCCAGTTTCGCTGCTGCCGCCGCTGCTGCCTGCGCTGCCTTCTCTTTATCTTTCGCAGCGCGTGTTATTTGCGGGCCCCCACTCTCCTGACTAGGCTGCCCCTTTTTTGTAGTTGCTGCCATGTTCCAAAGAAGGAGAAAAGAGACAAATAAAAATAAAAGGAACCAGGGAGCCAAAAAAAAAGGGAAAAAAAGTGCCTCTAGCCATAGCCGTATATCCAATGCGCTCAGGGAAGGGTTTCCAACAGTCACTATTCAATTATCCTTATGGCTGCACTGTCCAGTATATTTATCTCCAAGTCAGGCACATTAACAACATCTATTTTTAAATCTTAAAGCAATGTTTCTAGGGTCAGGTCAAACAGGGGATACCAGACTAACAAGAATGCACAGAGGCATTCGTTTGACTGTACTTCAAATATGTCAATAATAGGGATGCACCGATATATCGGTGGCCGATACATATCGGCCGAAAATAGCAATTTGGGGGACATGCCGAAACACATTTAAAATTGCCGATAATGACCGCCCTCCATGGGCGGTACCATTGCGTATAGGAGGGGGCACAGTTTTTTATATAAATGTAGCTGCGGCCGCCAGACCGGTACAGAGCGCGGGCAGCGGCAGTGGCACTGTACAAATTGTGTGCCGACTGCCCAGTGCGCTCCTCCTAGCTCCATTTCCTGTTTTTTTCCTCTTTACCCCCCCTCCTCTATGGTACAGTCCAGCGGGGTGGACCACGCTGACGTCACGACCGGAGGCGAGGGAGGACTCTGAGCGCTGGGCAGGGAGGGAGCTGTGTCGGAGCTGCCTGTGACACAGACTAGTCACACTGCCTGCCTTGGAGGAACCTAGCAGTGTGCTGCTAAAAAAGTAAGCAGAACAAGAACAACAGAACCTGTTAGAACAGTTAACTTAGAACTTAAAGCAATCGAAATGGCTGGATGGGGGGGGGGGGGGGAGTGGTTAACTTACTGACTGAGGTGACCAGCACTTTCTAATGAAAAAAATGGCAGATAAAAAAAAAATGTTTAGAAGGTAAGGGGGCACTACAAATGTATCTGCCATTTTTTCACAGTGGCTCAGTGAGGCTGCAATTGATGTTTTTTTTTGGTAGTCAGAGAAGGCAAGCATGGCTCAATAACACACAAACGACTACCAAAAAAAACAAAAAACATCAATTGCAGCCCCACTGTGTGCCATCACACGTCGCCACTGTGTCCATCAAACGCAGCCACTGTGCCCAACACACGTCGCCACTGTGCCCATCGAACGCAGCCACTGTGCCCATCAAACGCAGCCACTGTGCCATCACATGCAGCCACTGTGCCAAACCACGTTGCCACTGTGCCCATCAAAGGCAACCACTGTAACCATCAATTATTATGAAAAAATAATTGAAATGGGGGGAAAACAAGGAAAAGTCATTTTCGGTTTCGGATTCGGACTAAATTTTTTTTTTATTTCGGTTTTGTTTCGGTTCTCAAATTTCCATTTCGGTGCACCCCTAGTCAATAATTATAAGCAATATAAGAGCAAAGATCCTTGTGTGTCCTTGTGCGTAATAATAAGCGGGGTGAAAGGCAAAGCAAAGTGCTTAAACTTCTTAATTCACACTATCACCTGATATATAATTGTTCTCAGCAGATCTTCAACTCTTCACAACTCCTTACATTAAAAGGTTTAGGCTGTTTTAAAAAGGTTAATATGCCAGTCTAATATATCAGGGGAGCACTGTAAGATAAAAGCAGATATAATAATAATGATGCAGAGTTTAGCCTAAATAACTTGGCAGAAAACAAGGACAAAAAAAAAAAAGTCTATAGGAGGTGAGGATCAGTTACATGCATTTCGCAAGAAAAAAAGCCCGGTGCTAATGCTAGACAAAGTATAAGCCAGTGGCGGAATTTTCATAGGTGCCGCAGTCACAGTTGCGACTGAGCCCTGTTGTTTAGCCAAGTCGGGGGGGCCCGCCCCTGCCCGCCCCTGCCCGTCGCCTGTCAGTTTGAGGAGAGGAGCCGTTCTGCCGCTGGATCGGGTGCCGACAAGGCACTGGCAGTGGATGCAGGGACGGCATCGCAGCAACCCCCCTAAGACCTGGCATCTCCCCCTGCACCTCTGGCTGGCCGTTTAGAGTGCAGTGGGGAGATGTGGTAGGAGGTGGAAGATCGGCAGGCGGCAGCTCTATGGTGCCTGTGTGGGCAGGTCTCCCTGGGGCTTGTAGTACTCGAGTCTCGAGTGTCAGTGTATACAGAGAGGGGAGGGGCCTCTGACCCGGGCAGGTATCAGTTTCACTTTCTCTCTGCTTGCACACTGTTGTTGATGCCCGGGTCAGAGACCCCTCCCCCTCTGCTGTATACATGAATCGGAGAACTACAAGCCCCAGTGAGATCCCCCTGCCTGTGGACACCATAGAGCTGCAGATCGCCACCTCCACCAGCCAGGTACAGGGGAACTTTTGCAAGGGGGAGTCAGCTGTTTGGGGACCCTGATGTAAGAGGGGGGGCCTCTGGGGACACTAATGTAAGGAAGGGGGCCTCTGGGGACACTAATGTAAGAGAGGGGGGCTTCTGGGGACACTAATGTAAGAAAGGGGGCCTCTGGGGACACGAATGTAAGAGAGGGGGGGCTTCTGGGGACACTAATTGAAAGGGGGGCTTCTGGGGACACTAATTGAAAGGGGGGCTTCTGGGCACACTAATGTAAGGGGGGGTGCTTCTGGGGACACTAATGTAAGAGAGGGGGGGCTTCTGGGGACACTAATGTAAGAGGGGGGGGGCTTCTGGGGACACTAATGTAAGGAAGGGGGCCTCTGGGGACACTAATGTAAGAGGGGGCTCTCTAGGGGTCCTGATGTAGGGGGAAACTCTCTGGGGACCCTGATGTAGGGGGAGACTCTCTGGGGACCCTGATATAGGGGGAGACTCTCTGGGGACCCTGATGTAGGGGGAGATTCCTCTGGGGACCCGGATGTAAGGGGAGACTCTCTGGGGACCCTGATGTAGGGGGAGACTCTCTGGGGGCCCTGATGTAGGGGGAGACTCTCTGGGGACCCTGATGTAGGGGGAGACTCTCTGGGGACCCTGATGTAGGGGGAGACTCTCTGGGGACCCTGATGTAGGGGGAGACTCTCTGGGGACCCTGATGTAGGGGGAGACTCTCTGGGGACCCTGATGTAAAGGGGAGACTCTCTGGGGACCCTGATGTAGGGGGAGACTCTCTGGGGACCCTGGTGTAAGGGGAGACTCTCTGGGGACCCTGGTGTAAGGGGGCTCTCTGGTGACCTTTATGTAAGGGGAGACTCTCTGGGGACCCTGTTGTAAGGTGGGGTTCTCTGGGGACACTAATGTAAAAGGGGAGACTCTCTGGGGACACTAATGTAAGAGGGGAGGCTCTCTGGGGACCCTGGTGTAAGGGGGAGACTCTCTGGGGACCCAGATGTAGGGGGAGACTCTCTGGGGACCCTGATGTAGGGGGAGACTCTCTGGGGACCCTGATGTAAGGGGAGACTCTCTGGGGAATCTGATGTAGGGGGGGAGACTCTCTGGGGACCCTGGTGTAAGGGGAGACTCTCTGGGGACCCTGGTGTAAGGGGGGCTCTCTGGTGACCCTTATGTAAGGGGAGACTCTCTGGGGACCCTGTTGTAAGGTGGGGTTCTCTGGGGACACTAATGTAAGAGGGGGAGACTCTCTGGGGACACTAATGTAAAAGGGGAGGCTCTCTGGGGACCCTGGTGTAAGGGGGGCTCTCTGGGAATCCTGATGTAGGGGGAGACTCTCTGGGGACCCTGATGTAGGGGGAGACTCTCTGGGGACCCTGATGTAGGGGGAGACTCTCTGGGGGGAAAGGGGGCGGGAGACTTTCTGGGGACCCTGATGCAGGGGGAGACTCTCAGGGGGCCCTAATGTATGGGGAGACTCTCTGGGGTCCCAATGTATGGGGAGACTCTCTGGGGGCCCTGATGTAGGGGGAGACTCTCTGGGGGCCCTGTTGTAAGGTGGGGTTCTCTGGGACACATAATGTAAGAGGGGAGACTCTCTGGGGACCCTCATGTAGGGGGAGACTCTCTGGGGACCCTGGTGTTAGGGGTGCTCTCTGGGAATCCTGATGTAGGGGGAGACTCTCTGGGGGCCCTGATGTAGGGGGAGACTCTCTGGGGACCCTGATGTAGGGGGAGACTCTCTGGGGACCCTGATGTAGGGGGGAGACTCTCTGGGGACCCTGATGTAGGGGGAGACTCTCTGGGGACCCTGATGTAAGGGGAGACTCTCTGGGGACCCTGATGTAGGGGGAGACTCTCTGGGGACCCTGGTGTAAGGGGAGACTCTCTGGGGACCCTGGTGTAAGGGGGCTCTCTGGTGACCTTTATGTAAGGGGAGACTCTCTGGGGACCCTGTTGTAAGGTGGGGTTCTCTGGGGACACTAATGTAAGAGGGGAGGCTCTCTGGGGACCCTGGTGTAAGGGGGAGACTCTCTGGGACCCTGATGTAGGGGGAGAATCTCTGGGGACCCTGATGTAGGGGGAGACTCTCTGGGGACCCTGATGTAAGGGGAGACTCTCTGGGGAATCTGATGTAGGGGGAGACTCTCTGGGGACCCTGGTGTAAGGGGAGACTCTCTGGGGACCCTGGTGTAAGGGGGGCTCTCTGGTGACCCTTATGTAAGGGGAGACTCTCTGGGGACCCTGTTGTAAGGTGGGGTTCTCTGGGGACACTAATGTAAGAGGGGAGACTCTCTGGGGACACTAATGTAAAAGGGGAGGCTCTCTGGGGACCCTGGTGTAAGGGGGTCTCTCTGGGAATCCTGATGTAGGGGGAGACTCTCTGGGGACCCTGATGTAGGGGGAGACTCTCTGGGGACCCTGATGTAGGGGAGACTCTCTGGGGACCCTGATGTAGGGGGAGACTCTCTGGGGACCCTGATGATGTAGGGGGAGACTCTCTGGGGACCCTGGTGTAGGGGGAGACTTTCTGGGGACCCTGATGTAGGGGGAGACTCTCAGGGGGCCCTAATGTATGGGGAGACTCTCTGGGGTCCTAATGTATGGGGAGACTCTCTGGGGGCCCTGATGTAGGGGGAGACTCTCTGGGGGCCCTGTTGTAAGGTGGGGTTCTCTGGGGACACTAATGTAAGAGGGGAGACTCTCTGGGGACCCTCATGTAGGGGGAGACTCTCTGGGGACCCTGGTGTTAGGGGTGCTCTCTGGGAATCCTGATGTAGGGGAAGACTCTCTGGGGACCCTGATGTAGGGGGAGACTCTCTGGGGACCCTGATGTAGGGGGAGACTCTCTGGGGACCCTGATGTAGGGGGAGACTATCTGGGGACCCTGATGTAGGGGAGACTCTCTGGGGACCCTGATATAGGGGGAGACTCTCTGGGGACCCTGGTGTAGGGGGGGCTCTCTGGGGATCCTGATGTAGGGGGAGACTCTCTGGGGGCCCTAATGTATGGGGAGACTCTCTGGGGGCCCTAATGTATGGGGGGACTCTCTGGGGACACTACTGTGAGGGGCAGGCTCTCTGGGGACACTAATGTAAGGGAGGCTCTCTGGGGACCCTGATGTAGGGGGAGACTCTCTGGGGACCCTGATATAGGGGGAGACTCTCTGGGGACCCTGGTGTAGGGGGAGACTCTCTGGGGACCCTGATGTAGGGGGAGACTCACTGGGGACCCTGATGTAAGGGGAGACTCTCTGGGGACCCTGATGTAGGGGGAGACTCTCTGGGGACCCTGGTGTAAGGGGAGACTCTCTGGGGACCCTGGTGTAAGGGGGCTCTCTGGTGACCTTTATGTAAGGGGGAGACTCTCTGTGGACCCTGTTGTAAGGTGGGGTTCTCTGGGGACACTAATGTAAGAGGGGAGACTCTCTGGGGACACTAATGTAAGAGGGGAGGCTCTCTGGGGACCCTGGTGTAAGGGGGAGACTCTCTGGGGACCCTGATGTAGGGGGGAGACTCTCTGGGGACCCTGATGTAGGGGGGAGACTCTCTGGGGACCCTGGTGTAAGGGGAGACTCTCTGGGGAATCTGATGTAGGGGGAGACTCTCTGGGGACCCTGGTGTAAGGGGGGCTCTCTGGTGACCCTTATGTAAGGGGAGACTCTCTGGGGACCCTGTTGTAAGGTGGGGTTCTCTGGGGACACTAATGTAAGAGGGGAGACTCTCTGGGGACACTAATGTAAAAGGGGAGGCTCTCTGGGGACCCTGGTGTAAGGGGGTCTCTCTGGGAATCCTGATGTAGGGGGAGACTCTCTGGGGACCCTGATGTAGGGGGAGACTCTCTGGGGACCCTGATGTAGGGGGAGACTCTCTGGGGACCCTGATGTAGGGGGAGACTCTCTGGGGACCCTGATGTAGGGGGAGACTCTCTGGGGACCCTGGTGTAGGGGGAGACTTTCTGGGGACCCTGGTGTAGGGGGAGACTCTCTGGGGACCTGATGTAGGGGGAGACTCTCTGGGGTCCTAATGTATGGGGAGACTCTCTGGGGGCCCTGATGTAGGGGGAGACTCTCTGGGGGCCCTGATGTAGGTGGTAAGGGTGGGGTTCTTTGGGGACACTAATGTAAGAGGGGAGACTCTCTGGGGACCCTCATGTAGGGGAGACTCTCTGGGACCCTGGTGTTAGGGGTGCTCTCTGGGAATCCTGATGTAGGGGAAGACTCTCTGGGGACCCTGATGTAGGGGGAGACTCTCTGGGGACCCTGATGTAGGGGGAGACTCTCTGGGGACCCTGATGTAGGGGGAGTCTCTGGGGACCCTGATGTAGGGGGAGACTCTCTGGGGATCCTGATGTAGGGGGAGACTCTCTGGGGACCCTGATGTAGGGGGAGACTCTCTGGGGACCCTGATGTAGGGGGAGACTCTCTGGGGACCCTGATGTAGGGGGAGACTCTCTGGGGACCCTGATGTAGGGGGAGACTCTCTGGGGACCCTGATGTAGGGGGAGACTCTCTGGGGACCCTGATGTAGGGGGAGACTCTCTGGGGACCCAGATGTAGGGGGAGACTCTCTGGGGACCCTGATGTAGGGGGAGACTCTCTGGGGATCCTGATGTAGGGGGAGACTCTCTGGGGACCTTGGTGTAGGGGGGCTCTCTGGGGATCCTGATGTAGGGGGAGACTCTCTGGGGGCCCTAATGTATGGGGAGACTCTCTGGGGGCCCTAATGTATGGGGAGACTCTCTGGGGCCCTGATTTAGGGACTCTCTGGGGACCCTGTTTTAAATTGGGGTTCTCTGGGGAGACTTTCTGGGGACCACTAATGTAAGAGGGGAGACTCTCTGGGGACCCTGATGTAGGGGGAGACTCTCTGGGGACCCTGTTGTAGGGGGAGACTCTCTGGGGACCCTGATGTTGGGGGAGACTCTCTGGGGACCCTGATGTAGGGGGAGACTCTCTGGGGACCCTGATGTAGGGGGAGACTCTCTGGGGACCCTGATGTAGGGGGAGACTCTCTGGGGACCCTGATGTAGGGGGAGACTCTCTGGGGACCCTGATGTAGAGGGAGACTCTCTGGGGACCCTGATATAGGGGGAGACTCTCTGGGGACCCTGGTGTAGGGGGGGCTCTCTGGGGATCCTGATGTAGGGGGAGACTCTCTGGGGGCCCTAATGTATGGGGAGACTCTCTGGGGGCCCTAATGTATGGGGAGACTCTCTGGGGACACTACTGTGAGGGGCAGGCTCTCTGGGGACACTAATGTAAGGGAGGCTCTCTGGGGACCCTGATGTAGGGGGAGACTCTCTGGGGACCCTGATATAGGGGGAGACTCTCTGGGGACCCTGGTGTAGGGGGGGCTCTCTGGGGATCCTGATGTAGGGGGAGACTCTCTGGGGGCCCTAATGTATGGGGAGAGACTCTCTGGGGACACTACTGTGAGGGGCAGGCTCTCTGGGGACACTAATGTAAGGGAGGCTCTCTGGGGACTCTGATGTAAGGAAGGGGCTCTCTGGGGACACTAATGAAAGAGGGGAGGCTCTCTGGGGACCCTGATGTAAGTAGGGACTTTCTTGGGACACTAATGTAAGAGGTGGAGGCTCTCTGGGGACCCTGATGTAAGGGGGGCTCTCTGAAGAGTCCCTATGTGATGGTGTGTGTGTGTGTGTGGGGGGGGTGGCATTGAAGGACCTGGCCTTGGGGCAGCAAAGGGAATAAATCTGGGCCTGGGCAGAGGCAGCGCTGAGACTGGGGGCTGACACCAATGAGAGAAGGCGTGGAGTACCTATGCCGTCTACCTATGAGACAAGAAGGCATCCTGGCGGGAGATTAGAAGGCACAGTGATGGTGACCATAACTGATCGAACGGAATTCCCAGGGATTCGATTGATTGACAGTAAGTGACATTTTTTCAGAGCTGAGCAATCGATGCCAACCCCACCACCTGTGCCTCTTACTGATCCCATCCCCCCACCACTGATCTCATCCCTATCCCCCCATTACTTCTACAACAGAGGTGATAGGGGATAGGGCTGAGATCAGTGGAGGGAGGATGGGATAAGTAATAGGCACAGGTGGTGGTGGGAGAGGATGGCACAAACACTGCCGCTGCAGCCACCCCCCTCAAGTACCACTGCTGGTACTTGAGGGGGGGGTGGTAGCGGTTGATACTAGAGCGGAGTGGTAGTGGTGATACATGGGGGGGTGGTGCCGGTGGTACTTGAGGGGGGTGGCAGTGGTGATGCCATCCTCTCCCGCCACCACCCGTGCCTCTTACTGATCCCATCCCCCTACAGCCGCACTAACTCATCCATCCCTATCACCCC